>OX589596.1:12687042-13887042 GCA_951329385.1 Polia nebulosa
GGGATGCGTCGGCTCGTCATCAGGCAGCAGAGGCGTAGTGGTACGTGGGTGGGGCACTGGTGCAGGCGCGCTCGGGGCGGCCGCAATGGCGCGCTGTACAGGTGCGGTAGGGCTCGCGGTCCACGCAGTGGTGCACCTACCTGCTGCCCTATATATAGGGACAGGAAGTGGACGCTCGGGACTCCGTACGGGCGGGCCTAGCAGGCAGCGCAGCGGTACGCGCAGTCGACGCAGCGGCGCGTGCTCCTGGCGGCCGGGTGTGGCGTGCCGCGCCCAGCGCGCGTGCTCAATTAGTCGACTGGGCAGGCGCCGGTGCCTGCATAGGCAGCGGGCCGGTGGTGGCCGTTCTTGAGATGGAGATGGTGGTGCAGCGGATGGTGCGGCCGGTAGAGCGCCGGGCGACGCGTCCCCTCTTGCCGGGGGCGGCAGCGTCCGGCCCGGCACCGGACGATCCGGTGGTGAAGGAGACGGCCCGGCACCGTGCCGCAGCGACTGATTCCCATTCCCTCTTGCTCCGTACCATAGCCTGGACCAAGGCCGGGCGCGAGGGGTCGCTGCCCCCAATCGCCTTCACGAGGACATGGCGGGGCTCCGCCCAGGCGGGGCACGAATCTACCGTGTCCTCTGGGCGATCCGCACAGTGGTGTCAGCCGGGCGTTTTCCTCCACCTTATCCTACACAGGATAAACGAAACATCTGTGTCCGACGAGGACCTGTGTCAGGCGGAAGGTGACGACACCGTGGCGCCTCTCCAGCCACTTCTCAAAGAGGGGCCGTTACCGCCGCAATTGCGGCGTGCCCGATGCTACACCGCTGCAGAGTTAACTTCGTCAGGGCCACGCTGCTATGTTACGTTTCCTAAAAAATAATATACAATATCTTTAATTAATCTTCCCGCCATTCACTCTTCAGTTTTCCACATACGTTTCTTCTCCGCCATTGTGGGCAAGTAGTTTCTGTAGGAGTCAAATTCGTCCACCTTAGTCCTGTAGTTTGCCTAGCATTTAATAGGACAAAGTAGGTGGTTCTTTTAGCCCACATCTCATCTGAGATACGGAATTCTTCCAATTTCACTTAAGATTAGCAGCTTTCCGGGTAACATCTGAGATTTTGGTTTTGGCGGGTATTATTGTGTTCCTTACACAGTCCAAAATTCTCTCTCTCAAAAACTATACTTATGATCTTCTTGTTCCACCTCGCCATTTCCCGTTACTCGGGGTCGGCTTGCCTACTCTTGAGGCGCTACTTGTTCGGTTGGTAACCATCGTAAGTAGATAGACCACACTTTTTCAAGTCTTCCTGGAAAAGACGTGAGCGGACCACCTTTCCCTCTCATTGGTGCAAAACCTTTGCTTATGATAAAAAAAAAGATCTACCGGTGTTTTATCCTATTTAAATTACAGTAAAAGTATCATCATTCTCCTGCCCTTATCCCAATTTATTTGGGGTCGGCGCAACATGTCTTTTTCTTCCATACTCCTCTATTAGTCGTCATCTCTGTAGTCACCCCTTTTTTACCCATATCCTCTTTCACACAGTCCAACCATCGTTTCTTTGGCCTTCCCCTACTCTTATAGCCATCCACATCCACACACAAGACTTTCCTCACGACATTTTCTTCATTCCTCCGCATCACATGCCCATACCACGACAACCGATTTCCACACAACTAAAATTAAATTACAGTAAAAGTATGTCGTTTTTAAATTTAAGCTACCGAGTACTTAGTCGGGCTATCCTTTTAAGTATCATTTTATTGAGCTCTTAAAACTGCACTTTACAGGTAATTAAATTGAAAGGGAATGGCTTCTGTGACGACGACAATAAATATCTACGTTTAATATGTGATTCATTTAAGCGTGAGGTAGTTGAGTTAATGGATAACAGATGAATGGGAATAAAATATACCTTGTTGTATTTATCATTTATAATATTCCTTTTTCTGACTGACTGCGTCGTTTGAATAGCTATCGCATGCGCTACTGTCGAGCATGAAGTCCTGGGTTTGATGACCGGACCTGGGAGTCCATGCTAATTTTCCCTTCTTACGGTTTAGACAACGTCAAACCATTTCCAAGCAACCAAACGCTGTATTTTGACCCTATTTCAAAAATACAATTAATCAGAGATAAATGGACATTAGTCATGTACTACGACATGGGACCCTATTGGACAGGCATAAAAACCTATAATAAATTAGCAAATTATCAAGAACAATTATGCGCCACCATTGAAACACAAAGCCATTGTAATACAATCGTGCAGCAAGCCCGGCACGATTACCAGGAACTCGAATACTACAATGAACTTTTGTTAACACAGCATTTTGATGTCCACGCTAGACGGCGACGCGCCACAGGGAATACGGGTCGACGCCGACGAGGCCTTATCAACGGTATCGGGTATCTAGCAAATGACTTGTTTGGAGTTTTGGACTCGCGTTTCGCAGACCAATATGAAAAGGACATTGAAACCATACATCGCAATGAAAAACACCTTTCTAATTTATGGAAAAACCAAACTTCCATAATTGAAGCCGAGTTCAACCTCATGAAGAGGATGGAGATCACTGTAAACAAACAGCACAAGTTAATAAACAAGAAGCTTATGGACTTGCAAGAAAATGCGAGCACTCTCCAACGTCAAATTCAAAATATTTCATATGTCAATGACTTCACTTTGTCAGCAATGTCCGGAAACAGCTTGCTACAAGGATTAAGACGACTCCAAGACACGTTACTCGATGCATTAACAGACATCTACCACGGTCAAATTAGCATACATTTACTGCCACCAACGCAACTTAAACGTGAGCTCCAAACCATATATGGCCAAATGCCAAGCGACCTCACACTACCAATCACTAATTTAGACACTGACCTTCAGTATCTTTACAAACTACTGAAAGTCAAAGCCAGAGCGACGCAAAAATTTGTTATAATTGAGGTAACTTTTCCATTAGTATCCAGAGAAAGTTTCAAACTGTACAAAATAATACCAGTACCGCATCAAACAAACACCATTAAGACCTCAATAATACCAGTCTCCGAATATGTGGCAGTCAACCTAAAGAAAGATTCCTTCTTTAGCATGTCCACACAGGAACTAACGGCATGTCTGCACCATGGACCAACTTACATGTGTCAGCTGCTAAAACCAATTACAGACCTGCAAAATGACGACAGCTTTTGCGACAAGAATTTGGAAACCAATAAATGTAAAGTAGAAAAAACCAACTGCACCAACGTATGGCTAGAATTACATTTGACTTCTCAGCACTTTTATTTTTGTTGTGACACCTACACAATAAAGGTAATATGCGGCGATCATGTAACAGTTCGTCAGCTGAGCCAAGCCGGGGTCATTGGAATAGGTCAAGAGTGCGTCATCAAAGGAAAGGACTTCTCATTATATTCGATACGTCATCAGTCCAACCAAATGAACATTTCTCCAACCATTTTCATGCCTGAATTTGATCAGATTAATCACTTGATTAACATAAAAATCCCTGACGAAACGCACACTGATGACGGAAACCTAACTATTTCCATGACCAGCCTGGGAGAGGCAATAGAAAAGCTGAAGAAAAGCGATTCGGAAATAGAGGATTTATCACCCCATGACATACATCAATACGTAATCTGTTACGTGTTGATGTCGATCGCACTATGCGTAGCAGCAGTCTGGATGTGGCGGACTGGACGATGTCACCTGTGCCGGAAGCCTGCCGCTGGGCACCGTGGCGAGGGATCCCGCCGACATCAGACCATGGTAACCCCGTCGCCTCCGAGCCCTCGACGCCGCAGCGTGAGTCGCTGTCAACAGAAGTCAGCAGTGACTCCGCTGACACCGAAACCAAACAGAAGACGCGAATCACATTACAGTGAAGTGCTCAGTGCTAGAGATCTAAAGGATAAAAGTGAAATCGGTTTTAGTTTACACAATTATGCCAAACGCTGGCCTAGCGCCAACTACAGTGCAATTAAAAGGGACAAAAGTACGGACACAGGCAATCAAAATATTGCTTTTACTGTGGAAGACTCAATAGTGTAACTTAAGATCGCTGTTTTTGTCTTTAATAATTATTTATGTAAACCATTATGAATTTATTATTTGCTTTTACTATGCTTTATCAATGTTTTATACTTACCAGCGCAGATGTTTAAGTAGTTTAATGTTTTTGTACACACCATATCATGTAGTTTTAGCTATCATCCCGCATTTCTTCTCGCTCTCGGGAATATGTTCGAGTTTCAATCGAACACTCAGCGAAAATGCATAATTGCATCGAACGCAAGTATGCACATTCGCTCGTTGACCAAAATGTGGGGCAGTTCGCGTTTAGATCTCATCAGAGACACCACGTTCTCAACACCATTTTACCATTACCATTTTACCAATAAGTTAGTGATATAGTTAACCATTTTTACCATTTCTTGTAACTAAGTGTTATAGTAATTCAATACACCTATTTCCCTTAAAATACGAGACTTTACTTTAACTTTTACCACATACCATAATTACCCTATCAATACGAGACAGGAGTGTTAGGTCACCATAGTACCGAGCATTACTTTCTACAATTAGTAAGTGGCATTATATCTATGATTGAACTAAAATAAATACTACTAACTGCATGAAAAGTACCTAGATTGTTTGGATCTTTTTAGTTTTTTTTTGCAGTCGGTATTTTTTTGAATCGGCAATATCTTAGTAGCAGCCCGGAGTCTAGATTTGAGCCCGACTGGCAGTCGATGGCAACAGGCTCGCCTCCTATTACATGGGTCTTAAATATAACTGGCGAAATATGGTATTACTTCATGCATCGAAATCTCTGCTGTACCTTATAACGGTACAATCGTGATATTCATGTAGCTATGTATTTCTGTTGCTTTCGTGTTTAGACCTCTTAGGATTGCGATGCACTTAGAGTAGGGAAACTGATTGCAATTAAACGCTCTTCAGTCAAATGCCTACAAAAGGATTAAGCACTTTGTGGCCAAGAGCCCTATAGAATAGATGTCCATTACCAATCAAGGGGCTTTACCATTTGGCTCCACTAACGTATATAATCATTATGCTAAATACTTACCTGAGTCCGCTTATGAGATTTCGGTACTTTCTATATCCAACGAGGATACATTTTTATCTTAAATGACTCGATGATATTCCCCAAGCAAAATTAATGACACCTTCCCTAATCATAAGCTACTTATTAAGATAGCAATATGTTTGGAAACAGGAAAATATTATATTCTTATTTCTGAAAGTCAAAACAAATGAAGTTCAGAATTACTGTAACCACAACCTATACACTGGTAGTGTACCTCGTTTAAAAAACAATATACAAAAGCATGCAAAGCATGTCAAAAACACAGCTTTTTGTTCGCACACAAAGTACACTATTAATCTCTGGCTTGACACTACATGCGTGCGACTTATTCATGGAAAATTGCATTGCGAGGAGACGTGACCAAAATTTATGTTCGGACTGCTGTTGACCAAATTTTCGTTGACAGAGACCAAACTGGACTCTGCCTGGTAAGTGGATTAGCCAAGCGACGTTGACGAACGGCCGATGTTACCCACCTTTGTTGAATTATTACTGTGGCGTTTACCCTTACAAACCGAATATTACCTAAAAGGGTTCACGAATCCAAATTTGCAAGTCGGCTTGAAGATTTTCTTTTGATCTCAACTTTAATTTATGCACCGGAATCTCCTTTACATAAAACTTGAACTTGTATATTGATATACAACTATCATCTACATCTAAGCCTTTAGTAGAAACATGAATTGTTTTTACAATTTCATTCGTTAGGAGTAGTCGGACTGCGGATCAGTGCGACTTTAAGCCGCTTACGTGCGTCCTTCGTCGGAAAATATCTTTGCTTCCTGAAAATTCTCAATTTTCATACCTGTTGGTCGTAAACCGCTTACGAAAGATGCTGTTATGACGATGTAAATACTTCAGACTCGATATGATGCCTCTATGATTTTCAAATGACTCTGGTAAAACATAAACACATTTTTTGTTTCAAGTATTATTTACTAACAAGATTAGAATAGTACTGATGAACTGTGTTGGTTCATAAATCGGCTATTTTTATGATATTTGAACAATAAATCGAGGAAACAAAATATACAATGGGCACAGTAACAGCTTAGCCTGATTTTAATTGATATTATAGGCACTAATAGCTAAATCGGTATGCCAATTAATACCGATTTAGCTACTAGAAATAATGCACAATCGTGTTCCTTACTTTTATCTGGTACCTACTTAGAAACCTACCTAGGTACCTATTTACCAAAATTATTGCAAACAGCAACCCTCTTTTATTTACGAACCATCAACTTCCTATCATTACTTACAATTTGTCGAGATGTATGTCAAAAATCAGAATTGCTTTTATCGTTCGAACCTTTTTATTTTCACGGAGGGAGGCTCGTTTTTCTTCAGTAACGGAAATCGGACAAGGCATCACTTTCGCTTTAAAAACCACTCCGATAAAATCTCGAGAGATGGCTATTTTGCACTGTAAATAAACAAACCGAAGTAAAAGTATTCAGGGAAGGAACTGCTTGATTTAATGTTGATATTCTGAATTTTGAATGGGCAAAGTTTTATTATATTTCACGGAATGTTATTTCAAGTATAACTTGACAAAAGGTGTCGGCTTTCGAGGGTGTTCGAGTTCGCTTCGGCTTTGAGTTAACGATACTTATTTTTGAACATTTAGATATGTTTTCTTCTTTTTTGTATTGGTGGTACAGTTATATTTTTGCAACCCAATACTTCGTAACTGACAGCGCATAGGTCGCTTGACTGTAGGTTTAGGGGCAATGAGAACAGGATGTCTCTTTTTTTGGGGGGAAATCTGCAAAAGGCTTCTAAACTTTTGGGAATAGACCAGGGCGTGTGGGATTCTTACCTCACTAAAATGACCCCTGTTAGCATCATCAGTGCATGGAAGGGGTAATGAGTAGTTCTGGTTGTCTATAACGTCATTTGTTGTTTTGTTAGCGTCCAGAAAAAGGCAAGTTAAATACGAATCACCACTAGTTTTTCTTTAACGGTGTTAAAATACCACTTTACCCAGAGCAATAATACGCATCCATATCTCACGTGAACGTTTTAACTTCGGTAATTAATTCTATTACACCATAACAGTTAAGATCGTGATGTTTAAAGAACTGGGGGCCAATTAGGACGGGGTAATAAAGATTATAATAAAACTCAATGCGTCTGCTGACAGGATTTATTTTGTTACGGTCCTGAATAAAATGAGCGTTATAAAAGTATAAACGTTACGATTTTGGTGCGAGTAAACAGAATTTTTGGTCTTGGTTCATAAACTAGGACCTAACAATGTTATTTATGTTTTTAATATACAGAGTGTAACGGAAATGAGTGTTCATATTTTAGATACACCATTCTGCCCATGGAAATGAACAACTTTCTTTACGGATGTCCGTACAAAGTTATCATCATCATCATTTCAGCCGAAAGACGTCCACTGCTGGACATAGGCCTCCCCCAAAGGTGCCACAATGACCGGTCCTGTGCGTCTCGCATCCATCGGCTACCCGCGACCCTCACCAGGTCATCGGACCACCTTGTGGGAGGCCTTCCAACGCTGCGTCTTCCCGTACGCGGTCGCCACTCCAGAACCTTTCAGCCTCATCGACCGTCTGTTATGCGAGCAATGTGCCCAGCCACTTCCGTTTGGCAATTCTTCGGGCTATGTCGGTAACCTTGGTTCTCTTGCGGATATCATAATTCCTGATTTGATCGAGAATTTATCATCGGCTGAGCAAAATTAGTGTGAGAGGTCCAATAAAGCAGTTTATATGTTTTAAAATATGACCACGATTTTCTGTTACATCCTGTACACCTACGTACCCACATGGACACTTTTTAATTATATTTAGCTGGTTTTGTTCCATAGGTGGGCAAAAGCATCTTCACTCTGTTCCAAACAATGTCTGACCTCTATAATTGCAGGCCAGTCTTTTCGGTAAGAGTCAAGTTCATCCCTCGGTCATGTGTTTTTTTTGTGTGGTCTATGCTGTCTCCTAGCATTTTATGAGCCCGTATAACTAAGTTGGTCATTAAGCCTATATCTCATCTGACTTGCAACAAATCATTTTATGTTTTGTTCTTCATGTTTGCGTCTGGGTGCTCCGAGTGGAGCTCCACATCGTTGTCAATGCGGTGAAGCAGTCGACCGCCTCGGGCACCATGGCCTATCCTGCGGTAGGAGTGCTGGTCGGATAGCACGGCACGCCAGCATTAATGACATCATCCTCGGGCTCTTGTCACCGCCGGGGTGCCAGCTGTTTTAGAACCCAATGGCTTGGCACGTGACGATGGGAAGAGGCCAGACGGAATGACCATAATGCCTTGGAAGTTGGGTAGGCCTTTGGTGTGGGATGCAACATGTGTCGACACCCTTGCGCCATCCCATCTTCTTAGCACGGCAGGCTGTGCTGGGGCGGCTGCTGCAGGTGCAGAAAACCTCAAACAACGCAAATATAACAACCTTGTTGGGAGTTACATGTTTGAGCCGTTTGGGGTTGACACACTAGGGCCATGGGGTCCGAGTGCTCATCGAGTTTTCCAGCATATCAGCAAGCTGTTAGTCGACTCTTCACGTGACCAGAGGGCTGGGCTTTTCTTTGGCCAACGAATCAGCATTGCTATTCAACGTGGCAATGCTGCTAGCGTTCTGGGCACTTTTTCCATTGACAGCGATGTGGATGAATTTTTTGATGCCCAGTGAGTTGTTTTTTCATACGCATTTGTACATGTTAGGTATTATTGTTAGTTTGTATATATATATTTTAAGTTATTTCTATTGTATTATATGGTACAAGTTGATTAATAAACTTAGCGTACTACCAGAGATAATAAAGTTTTTATGTTTTGCATTCAATTTTGTGAAGTGACGCCGCATGATTAAGAAAGCCAAACTCGTGTAACGGGTAGACGGCAAGAACAAAGATGATTCAATTTTACTCTGACGTCAGTGTTGCAATTAATGTTTAAACGAATTTTAAAACCTTTTAATTCTCTCTATAAAAAAGAAACGATGTGTCACTGATAATTAGTATTTGCATGGCAGCTGATTCTCGACCCCAGACTAATACAATTATGTAAATGCTTCAGACGTGTCAATTCATACCTAGACATTCACAAAGAAACTCCAAAACCTACTTCGAATATATTTTGCATTCCAATGCGTACTTTCAATGGTATTTACGATAGTTCCAAAGAAATTCTCAAAAAAAAATGTTAAAAGTGTATAAAATTACACAGCAGAAAAATTGTGTTAATATAATATGCCTGTAAAATTGATTTGTCTATCCATTACTGTCACACTGCAAAAGTGAAAAAGCCAAGGCCTCCTCTCAGTTCTTTTGGACATTCTTCTCCACTGCCGTCTCAAACTGGCCTTCGTGGTACGCGTCCAAATCATCTCGCCACTTTAGTGGGTCGGCGTCGAAGTCCCTTTCCATCTGCAGAAACCCACTGAGTAGAGAAAAGTAGTGCGTCACCCGCATTGACGTGACCCGCTTAATCTTTTAATTAAGAAAGAATGCTCCATAGCTCTCTGGAAAACCGCAAGGCTGGCAAAGATGTGTGGTTTTCTAGCACTGTTTTAACAGTGTGTGTCGATATTCCTTAAATCTTTCCTTATAATTCTTTACACTTCTTTATCAATTATTCTATGTTCTGGTGTCCTTATTTTTTTTTCTGAGAATAGTTTTAGTGTTAATTTACTTTTCAGCTATAACGGGTTTTTTAATCTGTTTCATCAATTTTAAGATCCTTAAAGTACGCATTTAGATAGTTTTAAAGCAAAATGTTCTGAATTATTAACAAGTGTCTCTTTGGGAAGCCTTTGAATCCGTTTTGTGAAAAATTTGGCTCGGTTGATTTTAAAGTCAAACCAAATTTTTGCAGAGATCACCCTGTCCCGGGCCTGCGGACGGCGAGCAGTGGGTAGCTCGCCGTCCGATCAGCACCAGGCCCGTAAGTCGACGGCGTGTAGTGTTCCACGCGCGCCTCAAAGGGATTAGTGTCAGCCACCACTGACGGGGCCCATTGTGGCCGGTGCCTGCACTCAGGCAGGGAAGAAACAGGGGTGGGTTTTAGTCAGTAAGAGTCTGACTCGCCCACTCGCTCCACCCAGAGCGGGAGCCCAGAGGACACGGTGGAGATCTGCCCCGCTTGGGTGGAGCCCCGCCGTGTCCTCGTGCAGGCGATTGGCGGCAGCGACCTCTCGCGCCCGGCCCTGGTCCAGGCCATGGTACGGAGCGAGAGGGAATGGGAAGCAGTCTCCTCCTTCTGCGAAGCAGTAATGCTCGCGAAGGAGGAGGCGGAACGGGTTAGGGAGAGGCTGCAACGACAGCCTCGCCCTAATGCCCTCAGCAGCAGCCGCCGCAGGAGACGCCAGGGGCTTGCGGCGCCGCGAGACGATCTCCGGCCACCCTACGGTGACTCGCCGTCCGATCAGCACCAGGCCCGAGAGTCAACGGCGCGTAGTGTTCCACGCGCGCCTCAAAGAGTTTTCAGCAATAGGGACGGGGCCCGTCATGGCCAATGCCTGCCCGGGGGTTGAGGATAGATTCGAAAGAGTTACCTCGCCCTTTTGGATTTGAAGTTCTTTCAGTCCATCCAAAGGTTGTCTGGTAGATATCGCTGTTCAGCGATAAGACCGCCGTTGTACCCATAGATTTAAGCTCGTGTAAAACAATTATGTGATTGTTTTGGTGTACAATAAAGTTTTATTCTATTCTATTCTATTCTCGCCCCTGGGTATTCAGGGCAGGGAGGAACAGGGGTGGGTTTTAGTCAGTAAGAGTCTGACACGCCCTCCCGCTCCACTCAGAGTGGGAGAAGTCATTGGATGATTTCCCACCACGCCAAAAAAAAAAAAGGGATCACCCTGTGATCGGAGGTGTATTTAATTTTTATGATGACGTTATGTTCTGCTGTGTGTGCTGTGTGGAGCCATTGGTTGAGACCCGAGTTCAACGTCGTTGTGGTGTCTTAGAAAAGTAGCTGTTAGTTATATAAATGTTCTGACCATAGGGAAACTGAGTAAGACGGGCTCCTCACTTATTGCGGACTTCTGAGCTAAAGTAATGGACGGTATCTCCGCAGTCCTGTTCTTGCCTTTGTCTTACCTTTGCATTGCTGTTTGCAGATGACACTTCACTTTTATTTAAACTCAAACGTCAGCAGGTGGTTGTTGATGATGTAAATAATGTTTTTCAACTGTAGTTAACTGGCTTAATATCAATAATCTTCTCCTTAACGCGAAAAAAACAAAATGCATAAAGTTCACATTACCCAATGTAACACAAGTGAACACTAGTGAAGAAAGGGTGAAGAGTTGAAACCCGAGGATTCCACAGTATTCTTAGGTTTAACTTTGGATGCGCAGCTTCAATGGTGCCCCCATATTGTCCAAAAAACTTAGCTCTACAGCATACGCCGTTAGGAAAATTCGTGGTTTAACTGATTTAGAGACGTGTGATGTCCTACGGCATTATGTTGTGGAGGAATGTCGCCGATATTCAGACAAGTTTTGTTTTACAGAAAAGGGCTATTCGTGCGATTTATAAATTAAGTCCCAGACACTTCCTCAGAGACAAATTTAAAGAGATTAATACTATGATTGTTGCCTCTCAATATATTTATGAGAAACTCATGTATGCACATAAAAATATTAATCTGTTTAAAACATACAGTGATATCCATAGGATAAATACTAGGAACAAACACAAATTTATTGTACCTAAAACCAGGCTCAAGAAGAAAATAATTGGTTCGTTTAGATGCCAATGTATACGTTTCTATAATAAACTTCCTAGCCAAATTCAAGAACTAAGCATAAATAAATTTAAATCATTTATTAAATGTAAGCTATGCCAGAAAACTTTTTACACATTATTATTTAGTATTTGAGGACAAAAAGGCGTGGGATTGAGCTGCTTCAATGAACATGATCCATTGTTTTCATATGTACTGTATATAAACAATAATGACGTTTTTTGTATTCGTTTTTAACATGAAACCTATACAGTATTATATTATATTTTTTTTTTTGATTGACATTTATTACTCTATTTTTTTTTTACTTGTATACTTTGTAAAGTATTATTTTTATTTTGATTGATATTTTATTATTACTATATATTTTGACAAGAATATTTACTTTGTAAAGTATTATATTTTTTAATTTATTTTTTTTGATTACTTAATTATTGTAAATGTGAGGTGGTCTGTTATTTTTATTTTGAATGCACTTATTATGATTATTTTCTCCTCCTTTTTATAGTAATTTTTAACGATGTCTGACAGTTACAGTACTTTTGCGGTCTACTCAAATGTCGTTCGTCAATTCATTGAGCTCCTTAGTGGTATTTGAGTTGAGCTATTCGACTATTGACAAATGCTTGCACTGACTGGACAGGTCCACTCAAATATGTGTGGTTCTTTCTTCAAAAAATCATTACAGACACTAAGCTGCATGGTCCTCATATAGCATAATGTGAATGCGAGAACTATGTATGTCGTTATATTCATATAGATTTTATGATTGGCAGTTTGAGTATTTTTGCGGCCTACCCAAATCTTCTTACTTTGGTATTGTTCGTCGGTTCGTTGAGCTCCTCAAAGTTCTGAGTTGAGCTTCACGATAACTATCAAATGCTTACACTGTCTGGACAGAGCCTTTAGACAAAATACTTTTCTTGTAAACGTTAACGCTAACGCTTCGTGCAAAATGTATGGCAAAGACATTACTGGGCGTGAGTCACGTGACAGTTCTCTGTCTAACGCTTCGTGCAAAGTCGTTGCCATACATTTTGCACGAAGGGTTAGCGTTAACGTTTACAGAAATGTATTTTGGCTAAGGGGGCAGGTCCACTTGAATTTGTGTGTTGCTTTCCTCAAACGCTCATCCGAGACATATACGTAAATGGTTCTCATATGATTTGACCAGTACATATTGTATGGATTAGAACATTTTAAAAGAGACTTTGACCTCTGAGTTTGTTTCGGTGTTTCTTCTCAGGGTAGTCAGCTAGGAAACACCGGCCTCATCTAGCTAAAAAAAATGTTGACCAGTAAAAGTGTTGTTAAAACCTACTTTCAAAAATAAAATCATTTATCATTGAAATCACCTATTATTTTCGTTGCATGCTCTGTTTAGAAAGCCGTTGAAATCTTCGATGTCTTCATCTACGTGTATATGGGTAGATGTAAGCGCATATACTTGTACAACAAGCGTTTTTTTTGGTGTAAATCGAAACATTTAAATTTTGACTGCAATCATCTCGTAAACTTCCCAATATCTCATAATCCTATCAATAGGGTCGCAGCAAATGCGATTTATTTTGATTGCTGAATGAGTGAATGAATGAAATAAAACCGCTTTTCGTTGCTTGTCTGTTGGGTTCCGTTATTCTTCTAAACACCGCTACGGATTTTAATTTGGTTTCCATATTTTTTTTGGAGAATATATTCCGAAAGGTTTAAAAGTATTTGCCATTACCATTCAACTTACATAAGTCCCGGTGTTATGCATGCTGAAAAAACCGTGCGGAGCAAGGCAAGTATATTTTTACGTTTCTTCGATGTAGTAAGTATATAAGCAAAAAGAAAAAAATATAGACGTATTGTTGTCCAACTGAGTAGAAAATAATAAAAGGTCGTGATTTGACCTTTCTTTTTCGCTTAGTGGTTTAACAAAAGGGGCTCTTATACAAAAAGAAAAGGGAAGCCTATCAAGAATAGCTGCCCAATATTATGCCACCCATTAATTGGATCCCTTATTATATATATATCTATAATTTATACAGCTGTCTAATCTAAGTAAACAAACTGGTTCACCAAATATTATAGATAAATTAATATACTTAAGTTGGTTAATACATGACAAGTTTTTTCTTGCGGTCCTGAAACCTAACCCGAAGAAAGCTTGGATTTTTAGCAGCCTGTGACGCTTACCACTGCTCACAAAACGGTGAAGGAAAACATTGTGAGGAAACCGGCATGTCCTAGAACCAAAAATTCGATGACATGTGACATCAACCGACCCGCATTGGGCCCGCGTAGTATATTACGGCCCACACCCTCTCACAGAGAGGAGGCCTGTTCCCCAGCAGTGGGGGACATTAAAAGGCTGATGATGATGACGCTCAGTGGTAGTGTAGCTATCTATCAGTGATAGATTTAGATTTGTCAGGCCTGTTGGTCTAGTGGTTAGTGACCCTGAATGCCGGAGGTCGTGGGTTCGATTCCCACCCAGGACAAATGTTTGTGTAATGAGCACGATCATTTGTTCTGTGTCTGGGTGTAATTTATCTATAATATTTATGTATTTAGAAATATATAACTATGTTTATCAGTTGTCTAGTAACCATAACACAAGCTCTGCTTAGCTTGGGACTAGATGGCGTTGTGTGATAGTAGTGGAATATTATAGAATTTTCGTAATCGGAAATACATCCGGAGATTACTCTGCACATAGAAGTATAAACAAACATACAATTTTCAATTATACATTGTATATTATGAATTTTTAATGTACATTTACAACAGAATATAACAACAATTTACTTAGCAGAACTAAATTAAATAACTTAATAGGTATATTCCATACAAACTGATAATAATAACATCTAATGCGTATGAAAACAACTCATTTGGCATTAACAAATTCCTCCACGTTGTTAATTAGTTATAAAATTTCTAGCCTTTTATCTGACTGGTTTCGAATTTAAATAAACGTGTCGAACCATTCCGATAATATTCGCGAGAATGTAGCTGTAAATAATTCTAAATAGGAATGAACGATAAAGTTTTTTTTAATATTTTTATCATTCCGGTTCCAGAACAAAGAACGAATAAAAGGTAGCGTGGTAATAACAATATATTGACCAAATAGATATTCTATTTTAAATTCTATATAATGATATAAAAATGAATCCGTATTTCCCTTGCTCGCGGCATCATCACGCATGAACAGCTGGACCGATTTCACTAATCCTTTATTTGTTGTGTTTGCTATTGTCAGGAGAAGGTTCGTATGAAAGAAAAAAATTAAGAAAGTTGCTCAGAAAATTGGAAAATTAAACGAATATTTAAACTTCGCGAGTTTGACAGTTCGCGGAATTTTCATAGCTCAGACAGGACAACGTCTGTTGGGTCAGCTAGTCTAATAATAATACCATTTACAAAAAAAAAAAAAACAATATTAAAAAGTGCTTGCCGAAAAGGAAGTAAGTTAACCACCGAGTTTTGGGCTGTTACTTACTGCTGGTATTTTTTTTTTCATCTTAAAATCATCATGATTCCGGTGTGAGAGAGAGACGGAGCTATAAAGGACGAATAGCACTATTCTTTTCTTCCTTGTTGAATTATTTTTGTTGATTATGTGATATCGTAAAAATAAAACCGGACAAGAGCGAGTCAGACTCGCACGCAAAGGGTTCCAAACAAATCAATATTTTTTTATTATTATTCCATTTGTTTTATAATATGTACATACAAGTTACATTTTTAAATATTAAAATATCAAAATATAAAAACATTTAAAAATATAAAAAATAGTATCCCACCGGTATCGGGATAGGATCCAAGCTACCGGTGGTCAGGGCTCCTGAGAGAGGAACCTCCTAACTATGCGCGACGTGTCCAGGAGTACTACCTTCTGGATCAAGCCCTTGATCCAGCTGCCCAACGAGAGCCTCCTTAGGTGTTCGTCGAGGCTCTTGGCTACTAAGCCATTGGCCGTCACGACTATCGGCACAATGACTGCTGTATCCACCTCCCACATGTCGACAACCTCGCGAGCCAGATCAAGATACTTTGTTTTTTTTTATCTTTCTCAGCCTTCACGAGTTTCTCGTCATGAGGCACAGCTATATCAACAATTATTGTGCGACGCTCTTGTCGATCTATCACCACTATGTCAGGCTTATTGGCAACAATAGTCCTATCAGTGATGATAGATCGATCCCAATACAACGTGATATTGCCATTTTCGAGAACTGGTTCGGGCTCATGCCTATAGTACGTTACTTCAGATTCCACAAGATTGTATTTAAGAGCAAGTTGCTGGTGGATAATCCTGGCTACAAGGTTGTGTCTATGCAAATAGTCTCCGTTAGGTAGACGAGAACAACCAGAAGTAATGTGTCGGATTGATTCATCGGGCCGGTGGCATGCCCGACAGATGTCAACCGTACCGTCCTTCAGAATATATTTCCGGTAGTTATTCGTCATCATAACTTCGTCCATAATCGCACAGATAAAACCTTCGGTTTTCCCGAATAGGTCACCAAAGTGCAGCCAGGATACGGACGCTAAGAGATCTACATCGGGTCCATGTAGGACCCGGTAAAAGCGTCCGTGAAGCTCCTTGCTCTGCCATATTTCCCTGCGATCATTAGTATCCAGTACTTTAAGTTTGCGCCAGTTCTCGTTTGCCAAGGAGAGCGGGGTGAGGCCCTCGTCCACAGCGGCCACATCTTGATGCATACCCACGTCGGTTTCTAGGAAATATTCCCTAAGGCTGCTTACCTCGCGGTTGTGTAGGATCTTAGCATTTAAGAAGCCACGACCCCCACATTTCCGCGGGATATACAGCCTCATCACCGATGATCGTGGGTGATGCATCCGATTTGCGGTCAGCAGTGTGTTTTATGTTACCTTCAGTAGCTTCATCAGTTGCAAGTTGTTGGGGGCAAAGAGTTTCAGATCATCCATGTAAAGGAGGTGCGATATGACCTGACCACCTCTTCTCAACCGATGGCCTTGTCCCGAACCCAGCACCCTCCAGTAGTGTACTGAGAAGGTACAGGGCCAGACAAAACCACAGTGGACTCAGACTGTCGCCCTGGAATATGCCGCGCTTGATCCTTATCGGTTCGCTGTTCGCCTGTATCTGTCGACATCCTGGATAGTGAAGGACTGTACTCCACTGCCCCATACACGACATCAGGAAGGTGCGCAGAGTTGCATCAACTTTGTACAACTCCAGCACCCTTATGAGCCATGTATGTGGCACCGAGTCATAGGCCTTCTTGTAATCTATCCAACATGTCGACAGATCTCTTCGAGAACGACGAACCTGTTGGCTAATAGCAATATCGATGAGGAGCAGCTCCTTAGTACCATGGGACCCATTCCTACATCCATTCTGAGAGGCTGACATGGTATGATTTTTATCAATATGGATGTTAATTTTAGCTCTCAGAATGGATGTAAGAACTTTATAGACCGTCGGTAAACACATGATCGGTCTATAATTCTTAGGTTTCGCAGTCCTACCTGAATTATGGAGCAGGTGGGTTATTCCTGTCGTAAGAAACTGGGGCAGCGACCCTGACTCTAAGGCAGACTGTAACTGAGCTGCCAAGCGAGCGTGCGACCTTTGGAACCATTTAATCCAGAAATTGTGCAGCCCGTCTGGCCCTGGAGATTTCCAGTTAGGCAACGGACGAACTGCACGAGCTACATCTTGGGGGCTGATGGTTAATGCCCCCATTTCTGGTATAAGGTCGCACGCACGCTCAACCTGTCGAGTCCAATCACCCTCGGTGTTCCTGACAGGCACCGACCAGATGCTGCGCCAGAATGAACTCACAGCGTCATCATCTGGTAGATGCCTATCAGATACACCTTGGTCCTGTCGCTCCCAGGCCCTATAAACCCACCTTTCGTTGCTTTGGAAAGTGCGATTCTGAGTGTACCGCTCCACTCGTCGCTTGTGCCGACGAATACGATTTGCCCATGCATAGACCTTCTGCTTCCGGAAGTCAATACGCTCTGTGACGCGGCTCAGATAATCGCGGGAACTAATATCAGTCCCCGAGAACGCCCGCCTCACGAAACGCATCACCCTAGGGCGAGTGTTGCCCTCCCTGAAGCAGATAGGCTTGCCGATGAGTGCTCTAGCCTCACCGATACGACGCTCAATTCTACACTGCAAAGCTGGTACAGCAGGTCGTGTAGCTCTGTCACAATTGGTGAACTTGACGTGAGCTACACGACATGCCGCTGTAGCTGCGCAGTATAAGATTGAGTGGGTATCGGCAAGGTCTTTGCTGCTATCAAAACAATTTGATAGCTGCGAATCTAGAGCACACACCAGCGCCTTATTTTTCTTATGCATGGGCAAACGAGCTAGACGAGGTCTAAGCAAAGGCGGTGTGGAGCGGTACTCCCGGAATGCATCCTCCAAAGCGCTCCTCAATCGTTCATTGCATTGAGTACTCACGGATATTGCCGCGTCATCATCCATCATCCTCAGCAACGTGGTCGGGTCGCGATAAAGCACTGGGTTGCAGTTGCACCGCGGCCGGTGGCGAAACAGGTGAGACACGGCTCCCCCGTGATTCGAGGCGTAGTCTATCAAGTACGGCGTCATCCAGCATACAGTTACGCTGGATGACCCGCACCTGATCCGACAGTCGTTGGGCCGAAACGTTGACAGCTGGCTCAAGCACCTGAAACAGAGAGCATCCGACCACGGTACACAGTCAGGTTACTTCCCCCCTCTGTAGCCCCAAAGTATGAGCGCATGACGTTTTCGTTAATGGTTTGCGTCCATCGCATGCGCTGCACACTTCCACCGGCAGCGGGAACCCTATCAGAGGCCGGCGGGCCTCGAGGTTCCAAGCTGGCTGGTGGTCGGCCTCTTCCCCGTCGACGCGCAGGTGGTGGTGTCGTCGGCGGAGTGGTAGTATTCGTCGCTCGAGCTCAACGCAACTGCAGCGGCCGGAATCACTGGACTCACGGTTGACGTAGGTTCCGGCGGCTGCGAGGCGGAGCTGAGCGACGAACCCGAAGATGTTGGGTGTGTGGTCAGCAATTTGGCTCGGCTTCTTGTCAGTATTTCGTTGTTAGGTCCATTATATTCTCGCCATGTTGTTGTTTGTATCTTGGTTTTTCGGCATTGGTTATTGTTGTGATGATGTTCTTATTTTTGTCTGGTTTGTATTTTTGGTTTTGACATTATTTTTGTTTTATATTTACGAAAATGTAATAAAAATTTCGGCGAGAAAAAATTTTACGTCAGTTAACTTGACAGCCGGGCCACAGAATTATTATTATTATTATTATTCTTAATTGTCCACATAGAACATATAAATAAAATTTGGGTTTTCTTACAGCAAGCATTTGGCTTTTTTTGGTTTTGTTTTTAACTATTCGTAGATAGTTTTTACGTGGTTTTGAAGATATACGGGGGGGGGGGGGGGGGGGAATGAATTTTCAACAATTTTCTTAAGAGGCCGTACATGAAATTTTGCCGATTTCGCATATTTACGTGATTTTATACACGTGTTTTTACAGAAATTAATGTATTTCTAAAAGTTTTAATGCACAACATGAAAGATCATTTCAATTATGATCTAATGTATGCTGCAGTAGGGGGTTTAGAATATTACAAAATTACTAATCGTTTTGACGTCTAAACGGTATGAAAAAATTAGAATATTTTATTGCAAAAGTCGTCTATATAATGTATGAATCACTTTTAACCACTTTTATGTAAAAAAAAAGAGTAAAAAAATATTTAACTTAGTCAAATTTTAGAGAAAATGGGCCAAGAATTGCTATTAATTTTGGCTATTTAGAACTCTCGTTCATAAAATTAAAACAGCAAAAATAAACATCAGTTCACCATCAATCTATTTCTTGAGAAAAAAAAGGAAAAATTACAAAAATTTGGCATAAAAAATCTTTTAAAACAACCCAAATCTCGACTTATAATTTGCAACGCAAGCTTCGAATCTAGCTTATTCATTAGATAATAATTGAAATGATCTTTCATGTTGTGCATTAAAACTTATAGAAATGCATTATTTTAACTGTAAAATCACGTAAATCAGTGAAATCGGCCAAAATTTCGTTTACGGCCTCTTAAATAACTTAAAAATTATGTATTTTAAAATTACGAAAAATATATTTAAGCTCTTTCATTTGTTTTGTAACACGGTACCTAAAGTTTGGAAAACTTTTTATTTTCCTATTTGCACACCAAAAGTGACCATCAGATTCCAAATCTATTTATTTACGTTACACTTCCGTGTCTGGATCACAGATATTCATGTGTGTAGCTTTCAGCTTAATCTGTCCCGTAGATTCGGAGCAAATTAACTATGACAGACAAGCAGACACACGAGTGTTCCTGTAAGGGTTTCGTTTTTTATTCGGAATTTTGAAACTCTAAAAACTATACAACATATAAAAAATTATGGTATAACAATTTTATTACAAAATATTTTAGAATAAGACAAGCGACACGTGTGATCGATCAAACAAATCGAGTAGATATTTTAAAAACCGCCTCATTATCGATTTTTGTAAGCAAATCTGTAAGCGTCTATAGTAATTCGGAGCACCGTTTGGCTGCTAGTAAGAAGAAACTTCATTTAAAAGTGCCTATCACATTTACGTCGCTTTGCTTTGTAGTCAATTTATATTTACTAGTGGTCGCTCGTAGGTCGAAAATCGACCTCATTTAAATTTTAAGTTCAAACGTTTTAAAGGTTTTATTGTCAAAGATCATAAACATGACACACGACTGTAAAACGAAACAAATAAGTGTCAAACGTACGGTAGTGTGTAATATTTTTTTTTATTAATTTAATTTATATCTAATGCCACATAAAAATATTGTATTTTATAAAAATATTATGTTTCTGCACTCCTTCTCCTTATAACTGCGTCAAATTTCATACGCCTCCGTCCGAGTGATTATCGTAAAAAGGGATGGAATTTTTTTTATAGATTTATTTTTTAAACTTAGCATACAGACATAATCAGCCCTATTGCCACTGCTGGGACTCAGTTCTCCTCTCTAGAAGAGGGAATAGGCCATAATCTACCACGCGGACTCAGTTTGGGTTAGTATTAACTTAACTAACCTTAATAACTTTCCACCAAAGATGTACGAGGTAGGGAGGCGGATGCATAGCGAAGCCGTGAAACGGTGTGTAGCTGAGTGGTGCAAAGATACGATGCAGACTCTTTTCAGCTGTGGGCACACACAGTCCTCGCCAGCATTTCTTGCACACATGTCTCGCTTTTATGTAAATATGTGAAAATATCAAGCTCCTTTACTTTACTTACACTAGAGCTGCGGTATGCCTAGTTAGAAAAATGAAGTGACCCATTAGTGGTATTTTCCTCGCGCACTGCCTCACTACTTCGCATTGTTGGTGGAAAAGCACCCTTACGTTTTTTGTACAGACGCCAGCAAAAGTCGATAAGAATTCTCACAACGTATTAGTTTGACTTACGACCTTCTATTTTCAAGTTTTCGCCAACAAATGATTGAAATTCACAATTTCATCAACTTAGCATAAGTCAAGATGGCCCAGTGGTATAGAGCACACAGATTGAAGCGCAAATCAGTGTGCCGCAAGTTCAAATCCCACGCAATTGTTGACTTTTTGTAAGTTCTTACCCGATTGGAAGTTATGGATTAGCATTACATATATTAAATTATTCTTTAACTTGTTCACACATTTCTTAGAGTTAGAAAGGTAGATGACAAAAAAACTAAATAAAGAATTAGATTTCTGCGAGGTAGACATGAGTTTTAACTTGACCGAAATGAACTGTCGTTTGGTTGTAGTTGTTGGTTAGTGATGTGTGGTTAAAAGTATTGTAATATTCGCAAAATGCAGGCTAATATTAGTATTGAAGTGAGGGCGACTATCATTGGGCTGCATAAAAGTGGTTTTAATAAAACACAAATATCTGAAGAAACCGGACTGAATGTGAGTATAATAGCTGTTAATGAATTGTAACTTTATTATAAATTAATCTTCTAATTAAAATGTATGCCATTTATGAATCCATCCATCGTATTTTTATGAGGCTTAAAAGAGAAATACATAAATCGTTGGGTTTATTGGATTGGTTATTGGATTTATAAATGCAGTTTTATTTTAAAATTATATTCAATAATTATGATTATTAACATTTTATGTAATGAAAATGAAGTCAAGTAGGTGTAGCTGCCTAATATATTTTTTTTTGTTTTAGAAAAATACTGTAAGTCTTTGGATAAAAAGATATGTGGAAGAAGGTAGCCATGCTAGTCGAAAGAGAAGTGGGAGACCGAAGCTTATTAGCGAGGCGCAGCAACGACATATGGTGGACGTATACGAAACGAATGGGTTTGCATCAACGAAACATTTTGCGGAATTATATGACACCTCGATGGATACTGTTCGCCGTGCACTTCACGCTGAAGGCGTGCATCACAGGAAACCTGCTAAAAAGCCGTACTTGACAGAGAGGCACGAACAAGAACGATTACGTTTCGCACGAGATTATTTAGATTTTGACTGGAATACTGCGGTATTTTCAGATGAAAAAACATTTAAATCCAGTCAAAAGGGCAGGCTTCACTTATGGCGCAAGAATAACACTCGCTGGTGTGGTAACAACGTTATTCCTAACACCGAATCAGGTCGAATCACAATTAATATGTGGGGATGGATGAGTGCAGCAGGACCAGGAGAACTGGCTTTCATTCCTCCACGCGCAAGCAGTTCAACTTATGTGGAAGTGTTAGACTCAATTATGCTACCTACTGTGCGCAACATTTACCCAGCTGATGAGTTAGCAGAATTTCCGTTTGTCCAGGACAATTGTCCTATTCACCGAGCGAGTACTGTGCGTGAGTGTTTTCACAATCACCCGGAAGTAATTGTTATTCCATGGCCAGCGTGATCACCCGACCTCAACCCCATAGAAAATCTATGGGGTTTGATGGTGCAAAGGTGGGACTCGCGGAATTTGAGGTCTACGGAACAATTAAAAACCCATTGCATGGAGGTGTAGGAAAGTTTTAGAGGGAGCGAAAAATGCGGTAATATTGTTGGGTCCATGCGCAAACGTCTACTTGACTGTATCGAAAATAATGGGGGTTATACAAAATATTAAGTTTTAGAAAAACGAGTCGGTGTAACTAAATGTTTAGTAGGCCATTTTATTTTAACATATCCGTGATTATTCGTTAACAAACCCTGTATTATATTGTGTTTACTTTCGTTTAAAACAGCTATATCTTTAAACTTGTGCCACCGCCTTATCTTAAGAATGCAGTAAACTCGCTATTAATTTTGTTGACAATAATCATGATTCTATTTTGTTTTTTATTCTTCTACCCGCACTGTTCTAACATAATAGTTCAATTTATTTTTCTCATCTAATTGACGATTATCTTGTGACAACTAAAGTTCTTTTAACAGAAATTGAGGTTTAGTTTCAATATTCTTTTCGTCAAGAAAATGAACAATTAAGCTATGACCTCAATACATTCATTGTGACGTTACATAAAAATAAAATGTTTACAAAGTCTAAATCATATATCACTTTTCAATAAATAACTGGATGTAAACTATTAAAATATTTAAAATAAAAAATATTTTATTTTATTAAAATTTTAATATGCTTTTATTGTTACGTTATTCATATTATGAATGGTCTAAGTGGGTACACTTCCAACAAAAAATCTTACACGTAACATAGATAACGGTTACAAGATAACTTTTTTGTCTAGGTAACAATTCGACGTCACAATTCTCATAAATGTTTAATTTGTAAATATAAAGAATAAACATTTTTATTAAACACGTCTTTTATTTCCACCTTACAACATCGAAAAGATGTAACAACTAAATAATTGCAAATTACGAATGTGATTCTTCTTGTGGTTAATAGATCATATTCGTAATTTGCAACTATTTAGTGCAAAAAATGCAATAGTATTTTTCATAGAAATATAAAAAACAACTATATTAATATAGATTGGGAATTTTCAAAGTAAGAAATAACCGCAACGGACCGACCATGATTTGAACTCGGGCTACGTTAGTTGCGAATCCAACACTTAGTTCATACGGCTACCAGCACATGACATATTTGCGCGAATTTTATCAATGCAATGGTAAGAACAAGTCGCCTCTGTGACTGTGTGATGCGTATTCAATGGCACAGAAAAATAATAATGATGTTTTTAAGCTCAGTGCGACGACAGTTCCTTAGTGTGTTATCTGTGGAATGTGGATACTCATACACGCGCACACATACGCACGGAAGTATCGTGCTCGCTGGGTTCGTAGCAATGTAATCTTTAGCGTTCTTATGGACTTTTGCGGCCTCACTGTACATTACGCATAAAACAAATATAAGCACTTCAAACATTTCTTCACTAACTAAACTTAAAATCTGACTTAATACAATATGGCGTTGCAAAATTTCCTCCGCACCGGTTTCGACTGGTAATTTGAAAAGACAAATAGTATTGTCACATTTCATACCAATGCCTTTCTAGATACCATGAGATAAAATGACACATCACATCGTATTATTTATATGATCTTACTCCAAAATAATAAGCAAAAGAGTCTGTCTATACGTATTATACTCAACTTTTCCAGCCAGCAAAACTAGTCTTCAGAGAGCCTCGTAAGAGAAAAATTCAATTACCCAACATAAGGCACCTTTGACCTTGGCTAGAGAGTGGTAGCTTTTTTAGGGAAAATAACATCATTTGTCCAGTTTCTATATAAAAAAGGATTTTTTTGTATGCGAGTAGAGAATTCATTACATAAAATATGCATAAAAATCCGCTACTACTTCTCTCAATGCGCACGGAGCAAATTTATCTGATGGTTCTTCCGGGTATGAGTTGACTGTTTTGTGAACGCACTTACGATTAAGGAGAAATTCCTTATGTGGGCGAAATTAAAAAAAAACACAAAAATTTTGCAAAATAACTTTAATTTCGGAACTAGAAGTTTCTGGTTTTTTTCGTTATTTGACACTGACTTCCGAAATTAAAGTTACTTAACTTTTTAGTTTTTGACCATAACAGAAACGATATAGTAAAGTTGATTACTTCATTGATAACCCAGGCACAGTTTGTTTCAGAACGGGATCCTCGACTGAAAGTGCAATGTTGGCGCTCAAGCAGACGGTCAGGTATTATACGGACAGAAAAACGCTAGTTTATGCGGTCTTTCTTGATCTCTCTAAGGCACTCGACCTTGTCTGTTATGATAAGTTATAGGATGGGCTTCTGAAGTTGAATGTACCTAGCGAGTTAATAAGTCTAATGAAATTTTGGTACGAAAATCAAAACAATCGGGTCAAGTGGGCGAATTCTATTTCTGACCCATATAAGTTAGAGTGCGGTGTTAGACAGGGTGGATTAACTTCGCCAGCCATGTTTAATATTTATATTACTAAGTCGATTGAGGAACTCAGCAGTGCCACTGTAGGTTGCTCCATTGACGGTATGTCAGTCAATAATCTGAGTTATGCAGATGACATGGCGCTGCTTGGTCATTCTATCAACGCGTTGAGAAAATTAATTCAAATTTGTTAATTGTACGCGGCCCCTCACGGGCTCACCTGTAACATTAAAAAAAGTGAACACCTTGTTGACAGAACTCCAAAAAGAAATACCCAAAATTTACAGTTTTCTCTACCAATGTTTTAGATGGGTCTACCTGTTATTGCATAACTATTTATGTCATAATATTATTTTGCATAACAGCGGATAGCATAAAATATAAACTTCATTTAGCAGAAAATCGTTTGGCAAACACTCATTTATCATACATTCGAAACTCATAATTTTGTAAGTCAGAATCATGAATAGGTTACTTCTAGGCAAGCGTGCTCCATCTTCGACCACATCATCGCTTACCATCAGGTGAGATAGTGGTTAAACGCGTGCCTATCAACAATAAAAAAAAACATCTTTAGGCATAAAAAACAACTTTCATATCCATAATAATTAAAAAGTATAACCATCTTATCGCAGAAAGTTCACAGTGTGAATCGCCCTTTCGAATACATTTCATATCGATAGTCATTAAAAGGCAGAATTGTCAAATCTCAGAAAACTTACAGTAAGAATCATCTTTTGGCATACATGTCACAACCATAATAATTGAAAAACTCATCATCACGTTACAGAAAATTCATAGTTAAAATAATTTTCTATTTATTAAGCATACACCATGCATGCAGCAAGCATGCTGCAGGCATGCTGCAGGCAAACAAGCATACACTATGCCTGCAGTATGCGATAAAATTATTCCAAATGAAATTCTGCCATCTTCATTGATATGCCAAGTGAAATTGTACCAAATAATCGTCGCTCTATATAGACGTTATGCTTAATGAAAATATGCGGCATTTTAACTTTGCCAAAGGTTATTATGCCAAATAAAATTCTACCATCTTAAGAGCATGCCATCTCACAGTATCATTTTCCACAAGACTTCACACATACACCACACAGTACACCTTATATTCAGACATCACGCACCACACACACACAACGTCACACTCCACACACACACACACACAACGTCAAACTCCACACACACACACACAGCGTCACACTCCAGTCACTCCACACACGACCACCCACCTCAGTACATACAAAACATCCCATAACAGTTATTTTTTTATTTTTGTTTTTATTTTAATATTTATGTTAACTACTTTTCCTTGCTTCTCTTTCATAGAAATAACAAAATGGTTGTGCTTGTACTTTAAACTGCTGTAATGTACCGTATGAAGACCTAAACACTGGGAGCCTGGAGGTCCGTAACACAGGGTTTCCCTAGTACGGACTCCAGTCTCTCGCAAAGGAGCTTTGTCTACTTAATATATATTGTCTAGTCCTAAGATGTTAGTTCTAAGCCAACCTTTGTGGAGAGAGAAATAAATAAATTTATTATTATTATTCCATTTATTCAATTTTATGTACATACAATTTTAAATTTTTAAATATTTAGGTACTTAGAAAAACATAAATAAATACAAAAACATTTAAAAATATAAAAAGTAGTTGCCCACCGGTATCGGGAATAGGGTCCAAGCTACCGGTGGTCAGGGCTCCTGAGAAAGGAATCTCCTAACAATACGCGCCGTGTCCAGGAGTACTGCTTTCTGGATCAAGCCCTTGATCCAACTGCCCAACGAGAGCCTCCTGAGATGTTGGTCGAGGCTCTTGGCTATTAAGCCATTGGCCGTCACGACTATCGGCACAATGACTGCTGTATCCACCTCCCACATGTCGACAATCTCGCGAGCCAGATCAAGATACTTTGTTTTTTTATCTTTCTCAGCCTTCACGAGGTTCTCGTCATGAGGGACAGCTATATCAACAATCATTGTGCGACGCTCTTGTCGATCTATCACCACTATGTCAGGCTTATTGGCAACAATAGTCCTATCAGTGATGATAGATCGATCCCAATACAACGTGATATTGCTATTTTCGAGAACTGGGTCGGGCTCATACCTATAGTACGGTACTTCAGATTCCACAAGATTGTATTTAAGAGCAAGTTGCTGGTGGATAATCCTGGCTACAAGGTTGTGTCTGTGCAAATAGTCTCCGTTAGCTAGACGAGAACAACCAGAAATAATGTGTCGGATTGATTCCCCGGGCCGGTGGCATGCCCGACAGATGTCAACCGTACCGTCCTTCACAATATATTTCCGGTAGTTATTCGTCATCATAACTTCGTCCATAATCGCACAGACAAAACCTTCGGTTTCCCCGAATAGGTCACCAAAGCGCAGCCAGGATACGGACATTATTATTATTATTATTGTAAATTCGGATATATCAACATTCGGCCAAACAATAATTATATTTAATAATTTTTATGCCTTAAAAAAATTCGTTTAAAAATGATTATGCCAAGTGTGATATGCCAAAAAAATTTCGGAGCATCGAAATTCTGCCAGATAGAGGGAACCCGTTTTAGACACCCTTCAAAATTACTCAATAAGGAAGACCTTTTGGAATCAGTTGTTGGCTATCAACAAGGCAGCCCTCTTGGACCAGTCATTTTCAGTTAAGCAATAAACTCAATCATTCGGGAGCTTAATTCTAAATTTAATGTTTAGTATTTGGACGACGGAACCTTAAGAGGTGATGTAGATGTCGCAGCCATCTGGAATTCGCCATTCCATTGGACCCCTAGGCCGTTCAATAAACGTCGGCATTCAATTAAATGGCCAGGCCGATAGTTAGTTCAACTAGAATCACTCAACTCAGTTTAAGATGACCAAGACTCAGCCAAGTGATTCAAAACTTCAAGTTAAATGAAAAATTATGAAAGATGTTGGTTATTAAGTGGGAGAGAGTGGTTATTAAGATATAAAATCATAAATATCTCGAAAACGGTAAGTCCAATCGCAAAAATTACCAAAATTGGGGCTCCCTTTATAAAACCCCGTAGCAAGATCCATAAAATCTAAATTCATAAAAAAAAAACAATCCGCTACGAGTGTTACGACGGTCGGTGACGGTGACGGTGACGCGCGAGTTCAATAGTTTTTTCCCATCTCAAAAATGCCTAACACGCCTAAAGAAGTTTTCTCTTCAAAAAATATTAATTATTAATGATTCAATTTATTAAAAGGCGTAGTCAGAGCCCCGGTTTGTGGGGCTCAATGGTTTAGAAAAGAATAACCACGAAGGGGATGGCGAGGTCTAACCTATCCGAGTCAGGGTGCCCCATGTCCCGTGCTCGCTACGCTCGCTCTTGTATCCTAAAATTGCCTTTTGAAAACACATAATCATCAGTCAGTGGTATCACAAACTCATTAATATCCAATTTAACTAAATGACTACACGACATCCAGCCATCTGGTTAAACGTTGCGTTCAACGACTTGGCTGGTTGTCCTTCAGTCATTTAATTGAATGCAGGCGTTTAAGGAACGGCCTAGGCGTCCAATTGAATGGCGAATTCAACCAGATGGCTGCGACATAGACCTAAAAGATTTTACTTTTTTGAAAACTAAATTTAGTACCATTGGGCTAAAACCTAACCTTTCGAAATGCGAAATTTACCTCCCGCAAACCACTGATAGACAGACTACTTTAGCTAAATAACACAATAGCACCTAATATTAAAATCACTTATAGAAATTCTCTTCACCTCCTTAGGCTATCCAATTTTTAACGAATCCTTTTCAACTTTCATTGAGCAGAAAATACAAAATTTCAATCCGTCAGGCCCCTCGTCTCCTTAAGGAGACGCGACAATAGGTTTTTAATTGTGTTTGCTAATGAGGGCTGGCTGCCTGGCCAGGCTGCTTGATGGCTTGGAAAAACTTTTTAAAATTAACATGCATTTGGATTTTACACTCATTTGTTACTGTTGTTTTGGACCAAAGTTTAGATATAGCCTACGCTCCTCTCACCTTTGGAAACATCCCCAACTTTTGGAAAATTTAATGAAATCATTATGAACACAATATCTTTAACCCTAAATGTGGCCTTGGAAGACCGAGCATGACAGCAAGCCACACTTCCCATAGATCTGGGTGGCCTCGGCGTCCGCAAAATTTCAAGTATAAGTTTACCGGCTTTCCTCTCCTCGGTCCACAGTACTGATACATTAACCCAGAACATTTTATCTTCCTTACCGGTTAATTTTGAAGTACCATATTTGACCGATGCGTTGAACGCTTGGAAATTGGCTTGCCCCAATACGGATTTGCCCGACAACCTGTCTTCCCAGCGACTCTGCTGTATTATACGTAATATATTAACCTGATTTCCACGACATCGAGTACTGTGGAGCGTGCGCGTTTGCTGGCTGTGGGGGAATGGGAGTCGGGCTTGTGGCTTCAGGCAACCCCGTCATCGGTGGACGACGGTGGGTGGATGGATAGGTGGTGCGGTAAAGCTGTCGACAGCCTAGGGCACCATGGTCTGTCTTGCTGCAGGAGTGCAGGCCCCATAGCTCGGCACGCCAGTATCAACGATATTATTCGTCGAACTCTTTGGTGACAAGAGTTCGACGTTCGACTTGCCACTTGGTTCTAATACGAACCAAGTGAACCAAGTGGCTTGGTACGTGGCGATGGGAAGAGACCAGATGGCATGACGTTGGTACCGTGGAAGGTGGGTAGGCCTTTGGTGTGGGACGCAACCTGTGTCGACACCCTTGCGCCATCTCATGTTCCAAATACGGCGAGCTGTACCGGCGTTGCCGCTGCAGCTGTTGAGGCCCTCAAGCGACGCAAATACTGTAACCTTGTTGGAAATTACAGTTTTGAGCAGTTTGGGGTCGAAAAAAAAGTGAAAAGTAAAAAACTTTTTACAAAAAAAAAATGTCTTGAAGATTTTAGTGATATATTTTTTTTTTACAAAAAAACAACCGAATTTATAAAAAAATACACTAAAAATAAATAATAAAAATTATAATTTCGGAAGTCGGTGTTTTTATTTTATACCTTCGTTGTTTTTGTAAAAAATGTTCCTTTTTATCACTCCAAAATTTTCAAAACATTTTTAGAAGCCTATTTTCTGTACCAAAGCGGTTTTGCCGATATTCTTGTGAGGTGACCAGCGACGTTGCCTGTTCCTGGTACACGTCTTGTACTAGGGCAAGTTTACGCTGCATTCACTTTGTAACGCGATCATGTTGGTCATAGTTTCCAAGTGCTTGTTCTATCGGCAAGTCTAGTAGTTAAACTTCTTGAACATCGCTTTCAGGGATCCAATCTTGCTGTAGATATTAATTAACGATATGCTGAACATGACATCAGAAGAGGGTTTCTGGTCTACGAATTAATTTGATAATACTTTGAAGGGTATCAACAACACATAATCACGCCTGTATTCACCGAGGGGTTAGACAAATGTGTGCTAAGTACACCCACATTTCGGCAGTTATGATGAAGCCAAATGTAGGGGCGAGCCTATTGCCATCAACTGGGCCTAAATCTTGACTCCAGGCGGGCTTTTTCTGAGAAATTTCAGATAGAAAAATGCAATAAAATTTTTCTTCACCCGGGATTCGAACCCAGGAGCTCATGCTTAGCAGTGGTCACAAACGCTTAGCTACCACGACCATTAGACCAACGAGTTATTATAATTATTAAAAAACTTAACTGTAATCGTATTTACTGTTTAGTTCTAAATATGCGTTTTCATATGACACATGTGTGAGGAAGGATTCAAATTATATTTCATTGTTTAATTATCTCGTCTGGTAACACAAGAAGGATTCCTACCACCGCTAATATCCCTCCAAAGAGCGTATATTACTTTTTATTACACCCAATTTGGTCCAAAAATACGCGTTCCACATAAATTCATGGAAAATAAAAGCATTATAACTGAGCAACAACAATAAGCCGACGTGGGTCGAATATTTATTAAGTGGAAGGTCTAATTGCGAGGTTATCTTGTGTTGCAGGATCACAGAGCACCGGAATGCCTGATCGGCCACTGCTAGTGACCGCAGTGTTTCTGAAACATCTCCATTCAACCAAACTTGTCCATCCAACCAAACTTGTCAGTACCTACGTCATTAAGACAGTCGAATAGCGTCCACTGGTGGATACAGACAGGTCTCCCTCAAGCGTCGTCACATGGACCGGTCCGGTGCTTTTCACATCCAGTGGATTCCTGGTCCCTTCACCAGGTCACCTTTTTTTTATTATTATTATTATTATTATTATTTATCCTTTATTTCAGGCAACTATGGCCCATAAAACACAATACATATATAAAACCTCATCTGTCACGTAGGTACCACGAACACCTCACCTTGTTATTTATCGATGATTTTTTCTGTAGTCTGGTGACTCGAGTGGATTTTTTCCCAACTGACTTGGAATATGGGCCTAGTCACTGCCGCTGGGGCAATTCCCTGTTCTGTGTGTAGGATAATATTGTAGAGTTTACGTCATTTTTCGCGTCGAGTCGGCGTCGTCCTCGGTAATTCTAAGCAATTTTCTCCGCGCTCCTCCGGACTGATTTCGTTTGCGGACGACTTAATTATCTGCTCAGAGTTTGTATTTAATGTGTTGTGACGTCATCGTATTAATGCAGTGGAAGTAATGTTTGAAATTACGTTTATTCCCTTAAGAGTGCGGTAGGAAAATACTGTTGTAAATAAGAATGTTGCTGATGACGCTTCAAGGGAGAGACAAGTCTTTAAGAGCCTCGTCTATCCATCAGGAGTCACCTAGATAAGCATCTAGGTGGCTTCAGTAAATTTTATTGCAGAAATTCTTGCCTACCTTATTTTTGTGGTGTCTATTTTGGTGTGGTGGGAAATCATCTAATGACATCTCCCGATCTTCGTGTCAGACTCTTAATGACTAAAACCCATCCCTGTTCCTTCGCTGCCCTGAGTGCCCAGGGGCGCGATAACTCCGTTTCGAATTTATCCACAACCCCTGGGCGGGCATCGGCCATGACAGGCCCTGTCATGTTTTGCTGACAACTCTTTGAAGCGCGCGTGGAACACTACGCGCCGTCGACTCTCGGGCCTTTTTTTTGTGGGGTGGGAAATCATCTAATAACATCGCCCGCTCTGGGTAGTGTCTAACTCTTACTGACTAAAACCCACCCCTGTTCATTCCCTGCCTGAGTGCCCAGGGGAGCGGTAACTCTGTTATGAATTTATCCGCTACCCCTAGGCATGACTCTCGGGCCTGGTGCTGATCGGACTGCGAACTACGCACTACTCGCCGTCCGCAGGCCTGGGTGCCTACCTACCACTTAATTCACTCTACACGATACACAGTCTAAGGTCGTTACAAATCTATAAAGTAGGTATTCAAAACAAATAACTAAGCACTATTTAATAGTTAATTCAGACATCCAAAAGCTGTATACAAGAGCGTAAACAGTAATTTACTCTCCAAATAACAGTTGTAAACACTGACACATTGCATATTCATTCATCAAAATAAAACATACGAGCTTGTCAACAGCAAACAGGAATCCTAAATGAACTAATTCACGTACAATGACAATCGTTACTCAATCAGAAAATAATACATCAGGCTCAAACCAGCACACACAATTTAATGAGACCTATTATAAAATTTATGCGCGTGGCATATTTGACTGGTCAGTAATAAATTTGGTAGCCCCTGGCTGTGGACATGGAGTAAGAAGATAAGTAGGGTCCGACCAAAACTCAATTTTTACCCGAAATCGAAATCGTAACCAAATATTCAGCTCCCCTTCCAGTTTTCGCCGAAACCGAAACTGAAATTTACATGGTAACAGAAAAATTTAACGAATAAAAAAAAATGAAAAAGGTATCAGACCATTGAAACTTTAGCTCTAACTTTCATAAAATACTAAAAGATGATTACACACAAATGATTACACATAGACGAAAAAACAGTCAGATTTTAGGTCTCTATCACAACCTTCAGGCTCAAAGATGCTAGTTTCGGTCAAGCTGAAGATTCTCCCATTTTATTGCCAAAACTAGCCGAAACAGAAACCGAACCTTCAGTCGGACACTAAAGATAAGTGAACTGCCGAAATTGATGAGAAATGAGGTTGAACAAAAACTTTTTTTTTTTTTATGACAGTAGTATTAAGGCTCTACTACCGGTCAAGTGGCGCCCTCATTGATTAAAAAATCGTAGCATAGCATAGAAAATAAAGATTAAAGAATCCTAGATAAAAGTACCAAAAACGGCCGTTTTTGACGCTTTTGCTTATTATTTTGGAAATGTTTCGTACATTTTGAGTCCTGTTTTAACAACGTAAAAATACTTTATCCTCTTTGTAACAAACGTAACGTAGGATTCTTTAATCTTTATTTTCTATGCTATGCTACAATTTTTAATTCAATGAGGGTGCCACTTGGTTGGTAATAGAGCCTTAATTAGCACCCGCCCTGGATCCGCATGGGTACAAAATTATTCACACAAACCTTTCTCATTTATCGCTCTTTCTATTAGTGAAAACCGCATTAATATCCGTTCCATGGTTTAAGAGGAGTTAGCGGCGAAACAGACAGACGCGGAAAGCAACTTTGAATTATACTATGTGCCACAAATATCCTAAAACACAATAATTCGTTGACATAGTTTATGATAAGGCCCCACTACCGGCCAAGTGGCGCCCTCATTGAATAAAACATCGTAGCTTAGCATAGAAAATAAATATTAAAGAATCCAACGTCACGTTTGTTACAAAGAGGATAAAGTATTTTTATGTTGTTAAAACAGGTCTCAGGATGTTTCGTATCGAAAGTAGTAGGCAAAAGTACCAAAAACGGCCGTTTCTGACACTTTTGCTGGCTTCATAATCATCATCATCATCAGGCTTTTTAATGTCCCCACTGCTGGGGCATAGGCCTCCTCTCTGTGCGAGGGTGTGGGCAGTAATCCACCGCGCAGGCCCAGTACGCGTTGGTGGATGTCACATATCTTCGAATTTTTTGGTTCTAGGACATGCCGGTTTCCACACGATGTTTTGTTTCTTCACCGTTTTGGGAGCAGTGTTGATGAAATAATTTACAAAAAGCTAAGCGCCTGCCTGGGTTTGAACTCTCGACCTACAGCTTATAAGTAGCGGCGAATACCACTGGGCCACCACTGCTCTTCTGCAAGCCTTCAATTCATAATAAATGCTTGTAATAAAAAAAAATCCATCTGGCTAGTATAAACACTGATTATCAGGTTAATCTAAAATTTTCCATCTAGGATTTGAATATAAAATCCGTTAATCATTAATTAAAATAAGTATATGGTTAACGAGTTTTATAAATAAGGCTGTAAAAAGATATGCGTACAGTAGGTACCGATACTGTACACATAACTTTTACGGCATTTCTTTTTCGCATTGTTTTTTTGCATCTGTTAAAGACAGCTACTGTCCGAAGCTACTGTCTTTATCAGACAATTATTTTAAACGAAAAAATGGCAGCCACCTGTAAATATCAAATCCTACTAATATTATAAATTTGAAAGTTGGTAAGGATGTTTGTTACTCTTTCACGCAAAAACTACTGAACGGATTTTGATAAAACTTTACAGTAATATAGCTTTTACATTAGAATAACACATAAGCTATAATTTACAGTATGGGAAGTACTAATTAGATGTGGGTAAAGACGCTGGCAGAAGCTATACTTTTCTTTTCTTTTTTTTTGGTAATGTGTTTTTGTAACTTCACGTTCGGGCAATAATTAGCAGAAAACGTAGTTGAAGTTGATTGGTTCATTCTTTGTTGGTTGTGTTGTAGATCTGACGGATTTGTACTCGCTACCTCCGTCACTATGTGCCAGATGCATGGCTGCGTTGATGACAGGCTATTTACGATTCCACTAATCGAATTCCAGAAAACACCGCATTTTTTGTTACTTTTTTGCCAAACATCTATTTAATTTTGGTACACCTTCAAATATTTCACAACCCCGCGTAAGTGGAAAAGAATGTTCAAAACTCTGAAATTAAACCATCAGGTATTTTTAATATGAATGACGTGTGAATTCATTTTTTAACCGACTTTCGTAAAAGGAGGAGGTTCTATGTTCGACTGTATGTATGTTTTTTTTTTTTTTTTTTATGTATGTCCGCGCATTTCTCCGTCAGTTGTAGACCGATTTTCAAAATTCTTTTTTTATCCGAAAGAATATACTCCCGAAGTGGTCACATATCAATTTTATCGAAATTGCTGTAGCGCTTTTTGAGAAACTGAACAAAACAAAAAATACGCATATCTTGATGATGTTTTTGTGTTTTCCAAATGTTTAAATTCCACGTTCCATGTTATTGGGGTTTTTAGTTCTGGAGTATAACAACAAAAAAGCGAAAAATAAAAAAAGTTTTTACAAAAAAAACAACCGACTTCCAAAAAAAAAATACACTAAAAATTTAAAAATAACTTTAATTTCGGAAGTCGGTGTCAAATAACGAAGAAGTAAAATACAAACACCGACTTCCGAAATTAAAGTTATTTTTAAATTTTTAGTGTATTTGTTTTTGGAAGTCGGTTTGCTTTTTTTGTAAAAACGTTTTTTTAATCAATTTTTTTTTTTATTCAGTTTTTAAAGGAAGCGATAATGGTATACGGTATTGCTTGCTTTTGAATACTGGAATTCAGCGGAATCAATAGATGCAGCGTTGGAAGGCCTCCAACAAGGTTGACCGATGATATAGTGAGGGTCGCGGATAGCCGATGGATGCGAGATGCATAGGACCGTTCGTAGTGGCGACACTTGGGAAGGACTATTCAGTCCAGCAGTGCCTCTTTCGGCTGAAATTATGATGATGATTCAGCTGCATCCAATAGAATAGAATAGAATAGAATAGACATTTATTTTGCAAATATGGGTAATACACAATAGATGTTTAGATACATTAAAGCACAGCCATATTTCACCATTCGGCATGCAAACATTTATAATAAACCGGCTTCCATAAAAGAGTGTGAAAATTGTATTATAACACGTAACGGACACACGTTTCTTTTTTTTTTTATAGGTTGGAAAATCATCAAATAACTTCTCGCGCTGTGGTTCGAGGGCGTGGCAGACTTACTGACATGCGGGGACTCACTCAGTTAACTATGTAATTTAGGACTTGGGTGAAAACGTTGGGTAGCGGATAAATTCGTAACAGAGTTACCGCCCCCTGGGCACTCAGGCAGGGAAGGAACAGGGGTGGGTTTTAGTCAGTAAGAGTCTGACACGCCCTCCCGCTCCACCCAGAGCGGAAGATGTCATTGGAGAAGCCACCCCAAAAAAAAAAGGACTTGAAATGTTTCATTTTGATCTCAAATCTATTTTTACTGGTGATAATAGTGATTAGTGCATATAAGATCAAAATGAGACATGTCAACAACGGAGAATGTGTAATAGGACAATCTTTTACACACTCACCCTTGTTACATACTTCAAGAAGAATAGTTTTTTGGCTTATTTTTATAATAATAATAATAATCTTTATTTAATCAGACTACTATGTGGTCTATAGTGTTAGTAACAAAATAGCTTATCCTATGTTAGTACTTAATAACTAAAACCGATCGGGTCCTATTTGTTAGTGCCCACACTAGCGGGCTGTCTACCCGGGCAACTATCGATTGCAGGATAGTGTTGGGACTGCCACGTAGCTGACAATATAATTTGTTTGTTGACGTTTTTGTATAGAAGTTCTGAGACGATCACCAATATTTTAGGCACTTGTAAAAAGTTACCCTCTCTCTGAGAGCAAGGCTAAATAAGCAGTCGCCAGGTCAGATTTTTTTATAGAAATGCACGGTCTTAGGGATACTACGGAAACGAAGCCGAAGAAAAAACAACTCAGTAAATAAAAGCGTAGGTATTGTGTATAAGACGTAATGTATTCAAAAGGTTAACTTTATTTTCCTGAATGAAATCTCGTTTGTCACTTACAGGTGCTGCTATAATTTCGCGGCGAGAGAAAATAATCCGTACATTTTACAAAAATATATTATCGTTTTTTTGGTTCAAGTCTTCTGGCGTGAAAGGAAGTTTTATATTGTGAGGCAAACAATAAGAGCAGTTGGCAGCGCCCTTTGTGCCCTTTGTATAAGGCTTCACTTGCACCGTTTATTTTTTTATGAGTCGAAAAACACAAGCCTTGTCGCTTAGTGTGCTGTCAGTTGGCTTTAGCTGTGTCGTTTTGGTTTGGCAGTGGGACTCGTTTTTATTTAAACGGACATGTTCTGCACAGTTGTGTTGAGGATTACGGAATATTGCGTTTTGCCTTGTTTTGGTTTGATTCCTATGCGTTGAGGCGGATACCGTTTCATCCAATATAGGCTTTGATTTGAATTTTTGGTGTCTAGTTGGTACTAACTTACTCAAAGCATCATCAGTCAGCAATACTTCTGTTAGCAGTAACTTTCTTAAAACGCACCCACTATACCTAAGTTGGCTATTGTATACCATATAAATCGTAGCTGCTAACGAAACTTAATTTTTAACCACGAATGATTTAATTTTGGAAAATTAAAAGCTTATTTCTAATCTTCTACTAACTGAAAAATTGGTATATATATTAACTTTCAGAGTTTGCAGCTTATAAATTGACTAAATTGTTTGGTTGAAATGTTTTATGAACAGAAAACTCAGACAAAATGTTAATTTCGTCTTTGATCTTGATTATGAATCTTTTACAAGAATAAGTTTGGACTTTGAAATCACTATAGGATTACGTTTGTTGATTATGCACAACAGAAGAGATGCTTTATATTGAAGCAGGTGCAATACAAAAGTTTGAAATTAAACAAAAGTTGGCAGCTTAAAGCTTCATATTTTATTTATGAATCTACTCAAATAATAACAAATTATGCCTTTTGAGAATACAGTTTTGTCTTTGTGGTTGCATTTTTAACCGACTTTCGAAAAAGGAGGAGGTTCTATGTTCGACTGTTTTTTTTATGTATGTCCGCCGATTTCTCCGTCAGTTGTGGACCGATTTTCAAAATTCTTTTTTTATCCGAAAGCATGTACTTACTCCCGAGGTGGTGCCATATAAATTTTATCGAAAAGATGACGTTTTTGTTTTCTCCAATTACGAGAATGTTTAAATTCCACGTTCCATGTTATTGGAGTTTTTAGTTCTGGGATATAACAACTAAAAATTGAAAAATAAGAAACTTTTTTACAAAAAAAAAAACAATCGACTTCCAAAAAGAAAATAGAAATACACTAAACATTAAAAAATAACTTTAATTTCGGAAGTCGGTGTCAAAACGAAGAAATAAAATACAAACACTGACTTCCCAAATTAAAGTTATTTTTTAATTTTTAGTGTATTTTCTTTTTGGAAGTCGGTTGTTTATTTTTGTAAAAAAGTTTTATACAATTATCTTGTAAGTATCAGGTTTTATTATTCTGTTTCCACCTATAAACCTTCTATGATTAGGTGACAGTTAGGTAACTCAGGATGGAAAGAAATTATCACAGCGACAATGCAAAATATCTATTGTGCTCCACATCCTTCAAACTAAACAAAAAAAAAAAGAAACCTGTAATTACTATTAATATTATTAAATCATCAGCCTTATATTGTTCCCGCTGCTGAAACTCAGGCTTTCTCTCTAGGAGAGGTAATGTCCAAATATTTTGATTTTTTTTTTAAACTTTTTACAATCGTTTTATCTCACAGAATGACAGTTGTTTGTCTAGAGCCCAACGGTACTTTTTTAGGGTTCCGTACCCGAAGGGTCCAAACGAAGCCCTATTGCTGTCACTCACGTGTCCGTCTGTCCGTCGTCTGTCACAAAATTTTGTTCCGAAGAATTTTTAAACTTTCCATTGCCCTATGAACTTGAAATTTGGTGATAATGTTTATTATTACGTATATTTTGCTAAGAAATATCATTCAAAAAGCAAATAAAAAAAAGACGTGTGGCACTCGAAGACTGCCGCGGTAAAGCTATTGCATAGCATTTTTTATCAACTTATGCAATTATAATTATTTATTTATTTTATTTATGCAGTATTTTTTTTCCTTTGTTTTTTTTTCTTTGATATTAATTCAAGTTACACTTTTTACACGCACGTAAGAAGTTACACTTCTTTGGCGTAACAAGATAAATATCATCATCATCGTCATCGTCATCGTCATCGTCATCGTCATCGTCATCGTCATCGTCGTCATCGTCATCGTCATCGTCATCGTCATCGTCATCGTCATCGTCATCATCATCACTATTCATCGATAGATGGCAAAACTAAAATTATTTTTTAATTTTTAGTGTATTTTCTTTTTGGAAGTCGGTTGTTTATTTTTGTAAAAAAGTTTTATACAATTATCTTGTAAGTATCAGGTTTTATTATTCTGTTTCCACCTATAAACCTTCTATGATTAGGTGACAGTTAGGTGACTCAGAATGGAAAGAAATTATCACAGCGACAATGCAAAATATCTATTGTGCTCCACATCCTTCAAACTAAACAAAAAAAAAAAAAAACCTGTAATTACTATTAATATTATTAAATCATCAGCCTTATATTGTTCCCGCTGCTGAAACTCAGGCTTCCTCTCTAGGAGAGGTAATGGGCCGGAATCCACCACGCGGGCACAATGCGGGTTGATGGATGTTACATGTATTTGAATTTTTGGTTCTAGGACATGCCGGTTTCTTCTCGATATTTTCCTTTATCGTTTTGAGAGCAGCGATTTGACATTCTAAAAGCGATAGCAAATTTAATAATCAGAAAGTCCAAAATGTATGGAATCTACTTCTGCAACTGATATTATGTCACGAGGTAAATCGCAAATATTTTGATTTTTTTTTTAAACTTTTTACTATCGTTTTATCTCACAGAATGACAGTTGTTTGTCTAGAGCCCAACGGTACTTTTTTAGGGTTCCGTACCCGAAGGGTCCAAACGAAGCCCTATTGCTGTCACTCACGTGTCCGTCTGTCCGTCGTCTGTCACAAAATTTTGTTCCGAAGAACTTTTAAACTTTCCATTGCCCTATGAACTTGAAATTTGGTGATAATGTTTATTATTACGTATATTTTGCTAAGAAATATCATTCAAAAAGCAAATAAAAAAAAGACGTGTGGCACTCGGAGACTGCCGCGGTAAAGCTATTGCATAGCATTTTTTATCAACTTAGGCAATTATAATTATTTATTTATTTTATTTATGCAGTATTTTTTTTCCTTTGTTTTTTTTTTCTTTGATATTAATTCAAGTAACACTTTTTACACGCACGTAAGAAGTTACACTTCTTTGGCGTAACAAGTTAAATAACATCATCATCGTCATCGTCATCGTCATCGTCATCGTCATCGTCATCGTTATCGTCATCATCATCACTATTCATCGATAGATGGCAAAACTAAAATTATTTTTTAATTTTTAGTGTATTTTCTTTTTGGAAGTCGGTTGTTTATTTTTGTAAAAAAGTTTTATACAATTATCTTGTAAGTATCAGGTTTTATTATTCTGTTTCCACCTATAAACCTTCTATGATTAGGTGACAGTTAGGTGACTCAGGATGTAAAGAAATTATCACAGCGACAATGCAAAATATCTATTGTGCTCCACATCCTTCAAACTAAAAAAAAAAAAAAAAGAAACCTGTAATTACTATTAATATTATTAAATCATCAGCCTTATATTGTTCCCGCTGCTGGAACTCAGGCTTCCTCTCTAAGAGAGGTAATGGGACGGAATCCACCACGCGGGCACAATGCGGGTTGATGGATGTTACATGTATTTGAATTTTTGGTTCTAGGACATGCCGGTTTCTTCTCGATATTTTCCTTTATCGTTTTGAGAGCAGCGATTTGACATTCTAAAAGCGATAGCAAATTTAATAATCAGAAAGTCCAAAATGTATGGAATCTACTTCTGCAACTGATATTATGTCACGAGGTAAATCCCAAATATTTTGATTTTTTTTTTAAACTTTTTACTATCGTTTTATCTCACAGAATGACAGTTGTGTCTAGAGCCCAACGGTACTTTTTTAGGGTTCCGTACCCGAAAGGTCCAAACGAAGCCCTATTGCTGTCACTCACGTGTCCGTCTGTCCGTCGTCTGTCACAAAATTTTGTTCCGAAGAACTTTTAAACTTTCCATTGCCCTATGAACTTGAAATTTGGTGATAATGTTTATTATTACGTATATTTTGCTAAGAAATATCATTCAAAAAGCAAATAAAAAAAAGACGTGTGGCACTCGGAGACTGCCGCGGTAAAGCTATTGCATAGCATTTTTTATCAACTTAGGCAATTATAATTATTTATTTATTTTATTTATGCAGTATTTTTTTTCCTTTGTTTTTTTTTTCTTTGATATTAATTCAAGTAACACTTTTTACACGCACGTAAGAAGTTACACTTCTTTGGCGTAACAAGTTAAATAACATCATCATCGTCATCGTCATCGTCATCGTCATCGTCATCGTCATCGTTATCGTCATCATCATCACTATTCATCGATAGATGGCAAAACTAAAATTATTTTTTAATTTTTAGTGTATTTTCTTTTTGGAAGTCGGTTGTTTATTTTTGTAAAAAAGTTTTATACAATTATCTTGTAAGTATCAGGTTTTATTATTCTGTTTCCACCTATAAACCTTCTATGATTAGGTGACAGTTAGGTGACTCAGGATGTAAAGAAATTATCACAGCGACAATGCAAAATATCTATTGTGCTCCACATCCTTCAAACTAAAAAAAAAAAAAAAAGAAACCTGTAATTACTATTAATATTATTAAATCATCAGCCTTATATTGTTCCCGCTGCTGGAACTCAGGCTTCCTCTCTAAGAGAGGTAATGGGACGGAATCCACCACGCGGGCACAATGCGGGTTGATGGATGTTACATGTATTTGAATTTTTGGTTCTAGGACATGCCGGTTTCTTCTCGATATTTTCCTTTATCGTTTTGAGAGCAGCGATTTGACATTCTAAAAGCGATAGCAAATTTAATAATCAGAAAGTCCAAAATGTATGGAATCTACTTCTGCAACTGATATTATGTCACGAGGTAAATCCCAAATATTTTGATTTTTTTTTTAAACTTTTTACTATCGTTTTATCTCACAGAATGACAGTTGTGTCTAGAGCCCAACGGTACTTTTTTAGGGTTCCGTACCCGAAAGGTCCAAACGAAGCCCTATTGCTGTCACTCACGTGTCCGTCTGTCCGTCGTCTGTCACAAAATTTTGTTCCGAAGAACTTTTAAACTTTCCATTGCCCTATGAACTTGAAATTTGGTGATAATGTTTATTATTACGTATATTTTGCTAAGAAATATCATTCAAAAAGCAAATAAAAAAAAGACGTGTGGCACTCGGAGACTGCCGCGGTAAAGCTATTGCATAGCATTTTTTATCAACTTAGGCAATTATAATTATTTATTTATTTTATTTATGCAGTATTTTTTTTCCTTTGTTTTTTTTTTCTTTGATATTAATTCAAGTAACACTTTTTACACGCACGTAAGAAGTTACACTTCTTTGGCGTAACAAGATAAATAACATCATCATCGTCATCGTCATCGTCATCGTCATCGTCATCGTCATCGTCATCGTTATCGTCATCATCATCACTATTCATCGATAGATGGCAAAACTAAAATTATTTTTTAATTTTTAGTGTATTTTCTTTTTGGAAGTCGGTTGTTTATTTTTGTAAAAAAGTTTTATACAATTATCTTGTAAGTATCAGGTTTTATTATTCTGTTTCCACCTATAAACCTTCTATGATTAGGTGACAGTTAGGTGACTCAGGATGGAAAGAAATTATCACAGCGACAATGCAAAATATCTATTGTGCTCCACATCCTTCAAACTAAACAAAAAAAAAAAAAGAAACCTGTAATTACTATTAATATTATTAAATCATCAGCCTTATATTGTTCCCGCTGCTGGAACTCAGGCTTCCTCTCTAGGAGAGGTAATGGGACGGAATCCACCACGCGGGCACAATGCGGGTTGATGGATGTTACATGTATTTGAATTTTTGGTTCTAGGACATGCCGGTTTCTTCTCGATATTTTCCTTTATCGTTTTGAGAGCAGCGATTTGACATTCTAAAAGCGATAGCAAATTTAATAATCAGAAAGTCCAAAATGTATGGAATCTACTTCTGCAACTGATATTATGTCACGAGGTAAATCCCAAATATTTTGATTTTTTTTTTAAACTTTTTACAATCGTTTTATCTCACAGAATGACAGTTGTTTGTCTAGAGCCCAACGGTACTTTTTTAGGGTTCCGTACCCGAAGGGTCCAAACGAAGCCCTATTGCTGTCACTCACGTGTCCGTCTGTCCGTCGTCTGTCACAAAATTTTGTTCCGAAGAACTTTTAAACTTTCCATTGCCCTACGAACTTGAAATTTGGTGATAATGTTTATTATTACGTATATTTTGCTAAGAAATATCATTCAAAAAGCAAATAAAAAAAAGACGTGTGGCACTCGGAGACTGCCGCGGTAAAGCTATTGCATAGCATTTTTTATCAACTTAGGCAATTATAATTATTTATTTATTTTATTTATGCAGTATTTTTTTTCCTTTGTTTTTTTTTTCTTTGATATTAATTCAAGTAACACTTTTTACACGCACGTAAGAAGTTACACTTCTTTGGCGTAACAAGATAAATAACATCATCATCGTCATCGTCATCGTCATCGTCATCGTCATCGTCATCGTCATCGTTATCGTCATCATCATCACTATTCATCGATAGATGGCAAAACTAAAATTATTTTTTAATTTTTAGTGTATTTTCTTTTTGGAAGTCGGTTGTTTATTTTTGTAAAAAAGTTTTATACAATTATCTTGTAAGTATCAGGTTTTATTATTCTGTTTCCACCTATAAACCTTCTATGATTAGGTGACAGTTAGGTGACTCAGGATGGAAAGAAATTATCACAGCGACAATGCAAAATATCTATTGTGCTCCACATCCTTCAAACTAAACAAAAAAAAAAAAAGAAACCTGTAATTACTATTAATATTATTAAATCATCAGCCTTATATTGTTCCCGCTGCTGGAACTCAGGCTTCCTCTCTAGGAGAGGTAATGGGACGGAATCCACCACGCGGGCACAATGCGGGTTGATGGATGTTACATGTATTTGAATTTTTGGTTCTAGGACATGCCGGTTTCTTCTCGATATTTTCCTTTATCGTTTTGAGAGCAGCGATTTGACATTCTAAAAGCGATAGCAAATTTAATAATCAGAAAGTCCAAAATGTATGGAATCTACTTCTGCAACTGATATTATGTCACGAGGTAAATCCCAAATATTTTGATTTTTTTTTTAAACTTTTTACAATCGTTTTATCTCACAGAATGACAGTTGTTTGTCTAGAGCCCAACGGTACTTTTTTAGGGTTCCGTACCCGAAGGGTCCAAACGAAGCCCTATTGCTGTCACTCACGTGTCCGTCTGTCCGTCGTCTGTCACAAAATTTTGTTCCGAAGAACTTTTAAACTTTCCATTGCCCTACGAACTTGAAATTTGGTGATAATGTTTATTATTACGTATATTTTGCTAAGAAATATCATTCAAAAAGCAAATAAAAAAAAGACGTGTGGCACTCGGAGACTGCCGCGGTAAAGCTATTGCATAGCATTTTTTATCAACTTAGGCAATTATAATTATTTATTTATTTTATTTATGCAGTATTTTTTTTCCTTTGTTTTTTTTTTCTTTGATATTAATTCAAGTAACACTTTTTACACGCACGTAAGAAGTTACACTTCTTTGGCGTAACAAGATAAATAACATCATCATCGTCATCGTCATCGTCATCGTCATCGTCATCGTCATCGTCATCGTTATCGTCATCATCATCACTATTCATCGATAGATGGCAAAACTAAAATTATTTTTTAATTTTTAGTGTATTTTCTTTTTGGAAGTCGGTTGTTTATTTTTGTAAAAAAGTTTTATACAATTATCTTGTAAGTATCAGGTTTTATTATTCTGTTTCCACCTATAAACCTTCTATGATTAGGTGACAGTTAGGTGACTCAGGATGGAAAGAAATTATCACAGCGACAATGCAAAATATCTATTGTGCTCCACATCCTTCAAACTAAACAAAAAAAAAAAAAGAAACCTGTAATTACTATTAATATTATTAAATCATCAGCCTTATATTGTTCCCGCTGCTGGAACTCAGGCTTCCTCTCTAGGAGAGGTAATGGGACGGAATCCACCACGCGGGCACAATGCGGGTTGATGGATGTTACATGTATTTGAATTTTTGGTTCTAGGACATGCCGGTTTCTTCTCGATATTTTCCTTTATCGTTTTGAGAGCAGCGATTTGACATTCTAAAAGCGATAGCAAATTTAATAATCAGAAAGTCCAAAATGTATGGAATCTACTTCTGCAACTGATATTATGTCACGAGGTAAATCCCAAATATTTTGATTTTTTTTTTAAACTTTTTACAATCGTTTTATCTCACAGAATGACAGTTGTTTGTCTAGAGCCCAACGGTACTTTTTTAGGGTTCCGTACCCGAAGGGTCCAAACGAAGCCCTATTGCTGTCACTCACGTGTCCGTCTGTCCGTCTTCTGTCACAAATATTTGTTCCGAAGAATTTTTAAACTTTCCATTGCCCTATGAACTTGAAATTTGGTGATAATGTTTATTATTACGTATATTTTGCTAAGAAATATCATTCAAAAAGCAAATAAAAAAAAGACGTGTGGCACTCGGTTGACTGCCGCGGTAAAGCTATTGCATAGCATTTTTTATCAACTTATGCAATTATAATTATTTATTCATTTTATTTATGCAGTATTGTTTTTTCTTTGTTTTTTTTTTCTTTGATATTAATTCAAGTTACACTTTTTACACGCACGTAAGAAGTTACACTTCTTTGGCGTAACAAGATAAATATCATCATCATCGTCATCGTCATCGTCATCGTCATCGTCATCGTCATCGTCATCGTCATCGTCATAGTCATCGTCATCGTCATCGTCATCGTCATCGTCATCATCATCACTATTTTAGCAAAACTAAAAAGTATCACCGCTGTGCCGGTCGGAGTGAGGGCTGTTAGGTTTTTTTTCGTTGCGGAATTTCTGGATTCGGTCTCCACGCTCAAGGCCCGCGATAGAAGTTATGCAATAGCTTAAAATCAAAATCAAAAATCATAAATGTTTTATTTCGTTATTACACGTTAAATATATATTATACAGTTGGTGGTGACTCCTTTTAAGCATATAGATGCCTGTGCCAGGAGGCGCCGCTCTTTTATAATTTACAAGTGTAATATACTGCTAAAACAAAAGTATAACATTAATGATTGTCTATTTTTTTTTATATCATTAGTCTGTTGGTGTATGTGTGTGTGGTTGTATTATACAGAAGCAGTTCGTGTAGAAAACAGTTTATCTTATATTTAATAAAAGATTCTCTATTTCATCGTAGCATAACTTGTTTATCCACGTAATCAACAACGATTTGCATTCTTTAAATGATTTAGTATGTATATCTATTTGTTTATTTATTTTATTATATAAGTAAAACGAGCGTTTGTCGTACTGAAAACTTGCAAATTCTGTTTTTACAAGAGGGGTGCAAAATTATATTCATAAATCAGATTTTTCTTTGAAATTCCCTCATTTGGTACGGAACTCTAAATGTGCAAACACCGAGACGCACTTGGCCGGTTTTTGTACTTCGCTTCGGCTTCGCACGGTTTATGCATAGATATTAGTTTATTGATACAGAATACAATTACTTTGTTTTTTTTTTATTTAATTTTATTATTTTTAACACATTGTAATGTTTTTGCAGTATTTGACAGCCAATGTATCAAGTCAGTCCTTCTCGGAAAACTTCGGTGAGGAAGTCAATACTACACTAAAATTTTTAGCGTAATTTTACCGAGATCACGCCTGTTTCAATGATTCCACATATTGTCCTTTTTCGTAGACGCTTGAGTTATAAAATTACACCAATTTTATATCGCAATATCAAAAACATTATAAGAGCCCCTGAACTGCACTCGAAAAAATCCTGTCAAAAATCTCCCAACTGTACTTGGCGGCTTTCATTATTTAAGCAATTCCTAGTCTTTGTTGACAAAAAAACAGTTTTGTCATTAATACAAAATCAAATAATCTACCGAACAATAGAATTCCATCTATTCTTAGTACCAAATCCTGTAAGATCCCAAATAAAGATGTTTACATAGGACACACGAATTACGATCCACAATAACTCACGCTTATGTCAGGATAAATAGCCAATTTGCGTGGAATGGATTGCCAGATCTGAAGATAACTTCGACCTGCACATTCAAAATAAGAGGGGATTTGCAGGTTACGGAAATTACATAATAAACTAACAAAACATGTAGATTTTATGGAAGCTCCATAGGCAATAGGAATTTATTTCTGCTCTAAATTAAGTAAGGATTCCGATGGAGTAAATAACTTTTCGCTGGCTTTATTATTTGTTGAATTAAAATTGTTTCTGCGAATATTTCGAGGGTACCGATTCCCATAGAAATAATCTTTTCGAGGCTACAATAATATACCTCTTTACCATCAAACAGTAACGTAGATATTAATATGTTTTCCTCAAGTAGCAATATTTTTTCAATGTTTACTTTGAATATTGTGAGTATCAGTCACATAAAACCATTTGGTAGGTACTCACATTAGATTAGAATTAGAATTAGAATAGGCCTCGTAAAAAAATACACAACACCTTCTAAAACAATTACATTTTCCATATTTTTCTGCAAACGCGTGAGGTTATTTGTCATATATGAGGAACTAACTCTTTACTAACCTCGCGGGAGGCGTCTAATTTGCATGAAAATGTAACGAGTCTCTTCGTAAATGTACTTCGTACTAATACAGGTTAGATTATATGCCAATTTTAATTTTTTTGCTACTGCAATCAGTGAGTGAATTTGTGAGGGATTGCAGCTGCTGCAATGCAACCTGTAGTCGAAATAATTTTATGTCGTCTTGTAAACTAGAGTCACGAATCAGGTACCACTAATCACCACGGTTGATAATAGTTAACTGGACCTAAAATGGGCAAGAAACTGTATTACCATTAGTGATCACGCTTGGCAAACTTGTTGGTGATACATATTGGTGTTAGCAAGTTCAAGTATAATCTGGATAAAGTAGATATTATGGCAGGTTTAGTTTGTCCCTAATGGTATGATGAACGTACAGGAGGATATTCAAGGACGTTTGTAAGTCCGATGGCACAATGACAACTAAGGAATTTTCTTAAAATTGAGGATGCTTATAGCACATAAGTCTACACTGGGTCGAGGAAGACTACCCGCCCAGCGACCACTTCAAGTCAAACCATACTTAATGTTCCAATATCGTTGAACACATTTTGTTAAATCAGCAATTACAAATATTTCAAACTTGGATGAAGTTTGAAATATTTGTAATTGCTGATTCATCAACCAAATGAATGCACCTCATAAACCAGCTTACAATTTATATCTGCTCTAATATACGTTTCCGTGGTATCGACGTTTCGTCTGATCCCGTTTCAAATTAGGGTTCGAACCCTCGACTACGGAGTTTTTACATTCCCGTCGAGGTTAATTCAAATTAAAGTGCAGTACCATCCTGCCTTCCGAAAGCTCTCGCAATTGTAGCGTGAATTTAAATTAGGGGTTAAAACGTCGCGGAAAGGGAATTAAGGGCTAAATTGTCATTCTATTTTCTTAATGGGGTCAGTTATAGTGGTACCTTTAATGGAGAGAGGCAGAGGACAGATTAGGAGAAAGTGACTCTGATTCCGGAGGAGATTGCTAAAGAACTGTTTCCATGGAATAAAATGTTTGCTTCGTATGTTATACTACTGTCTAGTATCTGTTTGGTATATATGAGGTCAACTGGACTCATATTGAAGCACTTTGACTTATAAAAACTGATAACATTTTACTAGATTAAGCAGGTTATTTTAAAGGCAAAGCCGCAGTATAAATTAATAATAAAATGAAGAGAAAGCAAGCAATTGATTGATATAAAAAGAACCTCTTCAGTAGCAAACGCTGTGAAATAATAACAGGAACATGAGCAAAAAAACCATCTTATAATAAAAGGATAAAATTGTTAAATCGTTTATTAAGAAAATAAATATAGAATTCCACGAATGATATCTGAAGGCTCATCTAAACATTACATTAACTGGCAATGTTATGATAAGCTTGTTTTACGGACCATTAATTTCATTTTATATTACAAGCATTACAATTTAATTTTTCTGTGAAATTATGTGCGAATTTATGTTTTGGTTCTGAATTCAGTGCGCATAGTTTCCTTTATTTGTCCCAGGACCATTTTGAATTGGGTGGAGACTCTGTAGTTTGCTTGATACTTCTCGCAGAGCTCAATGAAGATTGGGTGCAAGTACTTGAGTAGGCTGTGGTCCAGGGTAGGGAACATGTGGTGTAAGGCGTGGTCTCCGAATAACGTCATGACGGCAAAGATGTTGCCGTTAATATCCTTTCGATCGAGAAGAGCTTCCACTTGGTGCATCCCCCAGTCTGGTGTCTCGCTCCTGAAATACGTTTTTGTTGGCATTATGGTGGTTGTTGTTTTCGTGGCTTAAGCACATAATAATTTATGATTTAACCAAATATTTTCGGGGAGTCTGCTTCGTAATCGCAGTTTTATTCCACCAAACCCTTTCCATCATCTGATCACTAGACGTACGGTGATGCGCCACCGGTACATGGTGGACATCCCACCCATACCTACGCACTAAAAGTTTTGGGAACACATTCACTGTGCGTATAGCTAAAGAGTGGAAGTCCCTTTCGGGGTCAGTGTTTCCTGATAGCTATAACCTGGGGATCTTTGAGGTCAAGAGTGAACAGGTTACTTCTGAGCAAGCTTGCTCCAACTTTAACCACATCATCGCTTACTATCATGTGAAATATTGGTCAAACGCAAGCCTATCAACTGTGAAAATTAACACTGGCCAACCAAATTTCAAGTTCATAGGTCAATAGGAAGATAAAAAATTCTTCTTAACAAAATTTTGTGACAGACAATGGACGGACAGACAGACGGACACGTGAGTGACAACAATACGGCTCCGTTTGGTTCCTTTTTTTTTGGCGTGGTAGGAAATCATCCAATGAAATCTCCCGCTCTGGGTGGAGCGGGAGGGCGTGTCAGACTCTTACTGACTAAAACCCACCCCTGTTCCTTCCCTGCCTGAGTGCCCAGAGCAGCGGTAACTCTTTAACGAAAATATCCGCTACCCCTAGGTATTTATCCGCTACCCCTAGGCATAAAAATGTGGAACGCTTCACGATTTTGCGTGTCATCCTTGCGGAGGGGCCATACTAATCGTCTCTGTATCGTTCCAATATGTATTACAGAAGTAAGTACAAAAGAACTTGCGCGACCCATAATCGAACTCAAGACTCCTCGGATAAGACTCAAAGATACTATCCATTCGGTTACGGTACTACTTCTACTATTTATCATCAACAATTTTAGTACTGGATTTGCACTAACAAGCATTTAAATTCTTCTTGATATTAATTTATAAACTCACTGAACGACTACTGATAACTAGTTTCGAAAACAGTACTTAGTTTTGTTATCGAAGTAGAAAGTGTATTTAGTTATATTTATCTTTTGATAAAACTGAGCGAACTACAAAATTACAATACAAGCTTATTTTTTGTTCGTTGGCATTTTTCTAACCTATCGGTGTACCACTGGTTCTGGAGATATCGAAGGCGAAGGTCAAAGTCACAATTTAGTTTTACTTTTTTACGATTCATGTTCGTAAAAAAGTAAAAATAAATTGCGAATTTGACCAAGTGTTACTTTATTACTAAACTTTTTTCCAAACAAACATTACCTGAATTTTTGATTTTTCTTAACAAATTATATATGTGAAGTTACAAAAACGCAATGAATATCACGTATCCGACTAGTACCTACGCGGCTTAGAGCGAAGGGGCGGGCCTTAAATCCGCTTGCCTGGGTTAGCGTTATATTTCGCGCAATAAAAAATAGCTTTTTGTTCATATACCTTAAAATAAAAGTCGTTTCCGAACAAATCATATTTATTTTCAGTTTTTTTTTAAACTTCATACTTCTTACAGGTTTTCCTGTAATCCATAAGTAAAGAAATTCCTTCTGTATTTTTTTTTCAAAATTTTAAGCCCAGTAGCTTTGGAGATAAGCGGAAGTGGGGAATGGTCATTTTCATCTATTTTCTTAAATAACTTAAAAAATATATATTTTTAAAATTATGAAAAGAATATTTGAGACCATTTCATTACATGTGTAGCACGGTACAGTTTAAAAATTTTGTTTTTTAATTTTCCGATTTGCACCTTATACCCCCGTATTCCAAACACCTCCGTGTTTGGGTCACAGTAAGTTTAAATACATGCGTGTACCAAATTCCAGCTTAATCAGTTCAGTAAATTAGTAGCAAATGGACTGTGACAGACGGACAGATAGACGCACGAGTGATACTATAGGGGTTCCGTTTTGCATTCGGCCTTTCGGAACCCTAAAAAATATACATAAGTTAGTCTTATCAGACATTACAACTTACGCAGGTTGATCGCCATCTTTGATAGCCTCAGGATGATGATGAGCAGCATTTACGCCGATGGAGTAGAAGAGTAAGCTGCCAGTGCAATTGATCCATAGCCAAGTTGAGATCACGTGGAGTATGGGGGCACCACTAGTTACCCCCATCCATATAGGAAGGAGCAGGCCAATGGCATCGTGCCAACGATAATGACTCTTGAAAAACCCTTGACGGAGGAATATTGAAAGGAATCTGGAATAAGCAAACGGATTTTTATTAATCTCTTTTTAAATAGTTTATTATTTGCAGCTTCTGCTAAGCACGTTGGAGGTATTTCATTTTCTAGTTTAAAACGATTTTTACAAGTTTTTTTATTTAACTTGCACTGTTTGTATGTATGTTTGTAAGTTGGCCGTCAAAATTTGCCAGCTGAATTAGAACCACTTCCTTTGATCCTACGGATTTGAATCTTTAGATGTGGGTTCAGTTCTGATGACAATGTAATTTTATGGTAAGCATGACCTGAATCAAAATCCAGTATTAACTCCAGGTAAAGGAACTCTTCAATGCTCATCAGCACGGACACGATTTTTTGTCTACGCATTTAATATGATAGCCGGTATAAAAGCTTGTTTAAAAAAATATTTTCTTTTTTCCAATAAACTTATTCTTTATTACATCCAATTGATTGCCCATCTCTAGGATGAAGAGAAGTGAAAGTAACATTCATTCTTAGACCAGGTAAGTGTGATTATACAAACGTCAAATCCGACCGATCCATAAGTCTAATCTCCTTCTTGTTGAAGACGACGGAAAGACTGTGCGAAAGCAGTATCACTACACGGTTACCAACATGCATACAGCTCGGGTAAGTCGACAGAGTCTGCTCTTCACATGGTGGTAAGCCAGATTGAAAAAGCGATTCACCAGAAAAGTATCTGCCTGGGCACGTTCATAGACATCGAAGGAACCTTCGACAAGACAAACTTCTCTAGCATTGGTGCCGCCCTCGCCAGACACGATGTGGAACAAGTATTGATTGACTGTATTAAGCAAACAAGTTATTCGCCTTGAAAAAGAACAACAGCTGGCCATGATAGCCCGGGGCTGCCCACAGGGTGGAGTTTTCTCACCCCTCCCATGGAATCTGATAATTAATGACCTGATTACGAAAATCAACGCGAATCGTTACTATACAATAGGTTATGCAGACGACCTCGCAATCCTCGTACCTGGAAAGTTGACTGGAACGATCTGCAACCTCACTCAGCAAGAGCTACGTATCGTAGAACGATGGTGCAGGGAGTATGATTTGTCAGTGAACCCCACCAAAACTGAGTTAGTCATGTTCACCCATCTATTAGCGAAGTCAAATACACACTGACAGTAAGTTAAACTGGAGTGCTCATCTAGACACTAAACTAAGCAGGGCCTGCATCACCTTCTGGCAATGTAGGAAAATGATGGGTAAGAGGTGGGGGCCTATCTTCCAAAATTATAGGCTCTGGCTGTATAGCGCAGTAATTCGGCCCGTGATCACCTACGGTGCCGTGGTGTGGTGATCCCACACCAAGCTAGCCAAAGCCGTGATTAAACTACAACACATGCAAAGGCTGGCCTGCATGGCTACCACGGCCTGCATGAGGACCACTCCGACGGCGGCGCTTGAAGCCATGCTGGGACTCCCGCCGCTTCATCTGTTTATCCAACAGGAGGCGGCGATGGACGCGGTACGCCTTAAAACACTGGATTTCTGGGGTAAGAGAGAAACTCAACACACCGCTATGCTCATGGGACTCAATAGCGATCTCCCAATAACTAGAGCAATCAACGACCGAATACTCAAGCAATTTGTCTTTGACAAAAAATACAAAATCCAACTGCATGAGGACCACCGCTGTGAGGGGCTGTGCCCCGCAGAACTGCGAATCTTCACTGATGCATCCAAAACAGGTACTGGTACGGGTGCGGGGATCTTCTCGGAGGACCTCAACATCCATATAGCCGCATCACTGGGGGTCCATAACACAGTCTTCCAAACAGAGTGCTTGAAAATTGCCCTGGCAGCCTCAGCCATCCTAGCTAGTGATGTTAAGGACTACTCGGTACGTATATTCTCGGGCAGCATGGCAGTCCTGCAAGCGCTAAACAGCCACACAGTAACTCTGGGCTGAGATACGAGTGTCACCAACGCCTAAATCAGGTGGGTAAACATAACAAAGTAACTATTCAATGGATTAAAGGACACAGCGATTCCCATGGCAACGATGCAGCAGACGAACTCGCCAGAAAGGGGTCGAGCATGGTAGCGATGGGACCTGAACCTATTGTGCCTCTTCCCTTTGGAAACTCACGCAATCTGGTAAGGAAATGCACCAGAGATCAGCACAATAAGATATGGGCTGACCATAGTGAGTGTGGGCAGGCCAAGGAGGCACTTCCCTCCATAAATGAGCGATTCACCAAGCAAGCCCTACGACTGACCAAACTTCAGTTGCGGAAAGTCACGGCCGTTGCAACTGGCCACGGGGCTTTTAATAAGCATTTCTCCGTCATAGGAGACACAGACAGTCCACTTTGCTGAGCCTGCATGGAGGAAGACGAGACAGCAGCTCATCTGCTGCTAAGCTGCCCAGTAGTCGCTGCATACAGGGTAAAACACTTCAAACACCCAGGTAACCTAAGCGAGATAGTCAGTAACACCAGGGCGCTGCTGGCCTTCCTCGAGGAGCTGGGGTTGATCGAATGACAATGCAGTCCCACCTGTACGCAAAATACGCGCCTTGAGCCTTGAGCGTGGAGTTGCGGAAACCAGCCCGACATACATACATACATACATACATACATACATACATTGCCCATCTCTATTCTACAGAAAAACACCCGACAGAAAAAAAAAAAGTTCCATACAAGTCACTTTTCAAGCAGTCTGGTGCTGTTTATTGCAGTCGGGTTTTTTGAAAATATTCATTTTTTTTATTTTCTACATTGGAATCGCCTCCACGATCCCTACATTTTGAAACAACATGATCATGCTACAAAAACTACAACCACAAACAAAAACACACTTTTTAGGTTCACCTGTTACTAACTACGTAAACAAATCTTAGAAGTTAAATTTGACCCACTTCCCGGTTTTCGATTAAGCTGAAATTATGCACACATGTTTAGTTCGGATGACAATGCTTTAGCTAAGTAACGTTATTCTAGACCCAATATGGCGGACTCCCAAAGATGGCGGACTGGTAATTTTGTATGCATTCCCATATGGGTATCAAATGAAAGAGTTTGCAGCTGCTGAGAAAAAACACGAAAAATAAAAAATAAAGCATGTTTTATAAACACCAGTTTTTTTTTTACTTTTTATAGCTTAACTAGCTGTGCCCGCAGTTTCACTCGCGGTTATGGTTACTGTGTCGTAGCGTGATTATATATAAAGTCTATAACCTTCCTCAATAAATAGGCTATAAAGTGCAAAATGGTACCTCGCTCTCCACATCCCTCAAAATCGCCCGCCTTGCACATCATGAATGTGCGTGTGGTACTTGATTAACACTATGATATTTCCTAAGATATTCGTTGAAATCAAATGATGTTAAGGGCATTTTTGTTCAAAATTAAATACTTATGATAAATATCGAATTTATTTGGATAAGGATTAATGTCATGTTTAAAAACACCTTCGCAAATAATGCATTATTTTAGAACGAATATGATTACCATAAAAGAGATTATAGTGAGTTAACCTTAAAAGATGGACAAATGCTGTCACGGACTTTTTTGTAGAACTTTTAAAGGGGAGCAATTACGTCATACATAATTTTTGCGTAACTGTAACCGTTTACGTAGCGCACGCAACGGAAGCTCTCAAAAGGAATATTTTATTCCCCCGTTTTACCACATTTTTCATTAATGCGCGGAGCATTCCTATTCGTCACAGCGTGATGTTATGTAGCCTATAGCTTACCTCGATAAATGGACTATTCAACACAAAAAAACTTTTTTACAAAAAAAACAACCGACTTCCAAAAAAAAAAATACACTAAAAATTAAAAAATAACTTTAATTTCGGAAGTCGGTGTTTGTATTTTACTTCTTCGTTATTTGACACCGACTTCCGAAATTAAAGTTATTTTTTTTAATTTTTACTGTATTTTTTTTTGGAAGTCGGTTGTTTTTTTTGTAAAAAAGTTTTTTTATTTTTCACTTTTTAGTTGTTATACCCCAGAACTAAAAACCCCAATAACATGGAACGTGGAATTTAAACATTTGGTGAACACCAAAACGTCATCGAGGTACGTATACGTATTTTTCGTTTTTGTTCTGTTTCTCAAAAAGCGTTGAAACAATTTCGATAAAATTTAAATGGGTTCACAACTGACGGAGGAATCGGCGGACATACATAAAAAAAAAACATACATACAGTCGAACATAGAACCTCCTCCTTTTTCGAAAGTCGGTTAAAAAGAATTCTTCAATTCGATCTTGTAGTTCCTGTTTAGAGGTATGCGGAACAGGGTGTAAAGTCCCGCAAACCTCCGTTGAAAAGGGAGGATCCTCCGACCAGACGGGTGTTGTGTCTGGTCCGGGCAACTGCCCAATGGTTGATTTCGGACTGTTGTATATGTTCAAATCGCACGGAGAACTCTGCTTGGGCGATGTAGAATTCTTGCTATTTTTAGTTCGTGTGCGGCGTCATAGATGTCGCTACACCTGAGATTAGTGCGTTCAGACAAACAAACAATTCTTCAGCTTTATAATATTAGTATAGATAATAGTATGTAGTTTCGGCCAGTCAATCCCAATCCAATGATACGAGTACCTCATTTGTTAAAATTCATCCAGCCGTGTAGGCGTGTCAAAAATATAGGTATACGAACGTTACCCTCCTTCTGAGACAGTCGGTAATAATAATTTAATTTTAATCTGGAGAGTCCACGTGACTTTTAATTAAATGTGGTATTATCGCTATTGTTTTGTTATACAATTCTGTTATATTTAAATTCGACGTGGTAAGTAATAATTGCGTAATGTAATGCAAGCTGATGAAATAATTTTAAAAATAGGATCTCGATGGTGTGTACATGGTATAATTATTATAGTTAGGTGATGACATAAAATGATATCATGTGTTACACCCTTACACTAAGCAAGTGTACTTGATCTGATGCGTCACGATTGCCCAAAGTTCATTTGACAGAAGAACGTTAATTAATCAAATAAAAATTACTAACCTCTTAGTAAAACTTAACAAGAAGACAAACGGGAAGAAGAAGATCTCAGTAATGAATCCCAGCTTTGCGTGAAGAGGTTTGTCTTTCCTTGGATTGTAGAACAGAAATGGTTCTAGGGAACTGATCTCCAAGTCCATGAGAGTATTTGTATAAAGATGATGAGACAGCACGTGGGATACTCGAAAATCTCTGAAAAATAAAAAAAAACCTTGAATAAGGGTGAGTCTATCCTAACAAACGTATCAGGGCTATAGTCAAGGAGCACGGAATTCTTCGCCCGACGACTTCTTTCACAGACCGCTATTCAAGGCTGTCAGTTTCTTTACGCTGTCGTCCTTACCCGGGCCTGCGGACGGCGAGTAGCGGGTAACTCGCCGTCCGATCAGCACCAGGCCCGAGAGTCGAAGGCGCGTAGTGTTCCACGCGCGCCTCAAAGAGTTGTCAGCAAAGGACGGGGCCTGCCACGGCCAGTGCCTGCCCGGGGGTGGAGGATTAATTCGAAAGAGTTACCTCGCCCCCGGGCGCGTAGGGCAGGGAGGAACAGGGGTGGGTTTTAGTCAGTAAGAGTCTGACACGCCCTTCCGCTCCACCCCAGAGCGGAAAGAGTCATAAGATGATTTCCCAACCCCCAAAAAAAAAAAAAAACGCGGTCGTCCTTTGTGTTGGTCTCGTGGTCGCGACTGCTGAGTGTGAGGTCCTGGGTTCGGTTCCCGGGTCGGGCAAAATGTGCTATTGGGTTTTTCGATTACGGCATTACGATATAGCAGCCCGGAGTTTGGAAGTTGGTGGTGTGACACCCCCGTGCCTCGGAAAGCACGTAAAGCTGATGGTCCTGCGCCTGATCTTCCCGGCTGTATTGGATATTGGATTACCGTCCCATCGGACTATGATAGTTCAGGAACAGAGTTCACCTGTGTTTATGCTATCCGTATATATATATGATCTCCGTTGGGTTGTTCACATTGATTGAAATTCGGTCGAGAGGATTATTGTGTTATGAGGAGTTTCCTTCTATGATGACACTTTTAGTTTCTTTGTAACGTGTTAATTATATGTTTTCTCGGAGCAACCGTTGAGGCGTCTCCGTGATCTGTGGTCAGGGCCATTTGAAGTTTCGTGAAAGATTTCTTTGCATAATCGAACTTTTAGCTGTTGGAGCAGTGAGAGCGTTGGAGCAGCAAGTGTTCCAGAGCCATGAAGGCCTTTAGTTAACACTGGAGTCAAACTTAAAACCACTGCTTGACAGCAACTTTGTTGACATTCCGTAATAATTTTTTTTATCCACAAAACGACAACTTTGCATGAGTCTACTAAACGCGTTATCAAAATTATGCAGCAAAATTTGAAGAAGAGTTACGCATTTTATATAATTATGCCTTGGATAGGTATGTAAGAATAAGTTCTATTTTTTGGCTGTTTTGTCCAGACACTTATATTTATCAGAAATTACCTGCCAGATAAGTTAATCAGCAAATAAGTTGTATGTAAGTTATATTATATGCAATGAATTTGGCATTGGCGCATGACGTAGCCGAAATTTTATCGTTTTATATTTCAGAATGTATGAATGTGTGAAAAAGATCTGTAGAAAAGATAATTTAATTATTTATCTTTAGTATACGTGTTTTAGTTTAGTACCTACTGTTGTTTTATATAAAATAAATGGACAATGCATCCAATTTGCGACAGCGCACCTTGATGGGCGAGTCCTATTAATGGGTGGACGCAATGTTAAAAGCAATTTGAGTTTTACACTAAAAAATATCAAGAAGTTTTCACAAAGTCTAACTAAACATTCAGGGTATGCTAATGTGAGATAGGTATTTATTGTTGCTAATTAGAATAAAAAAGTTCTACAACATGACGTCACACAATTAAAACGTACGTAGTTACACGTCAAAGGAGTAAAAGACATCTCAAGAAACTTCGAAAGCTTTAAGTCCTTAATTTCTTGGCGAGACGTCTCGCTATGATTAAAAACTCTACAATTTTCTCATCAGCATAATTAAACTACGTAGTTTGGAGTTCGCTCGAGAAATCATGCTGGTTAACAGATTCTGGTTGAAGGCAAAAGCCGTAAAATGGCAGCTTACGATAGCTGCTTTTTAAATAAGCTGTGCTGAGTGTGCACGTGATGTGATCAGTGTAGAATGTTTTCTATTTTCGTGTGGTAATCTAGTCCAGTGTAGTAAGTAATTATGGAATTCCGTTAGAATTTATGGATTTGAACGATTGTTTTTTTGTTGTATTTCTTGTGTAACTAAAAAGTTTACCTATTTAAAAGTACCGCAACATTGTTTTTTTTTTTTTTGGAAATGTCAAAGTTGTAAGAGGCTTCAAATATACGAGAAAAGATTTTTGCAATTTCTAACTTTTTAGTACCCAAACCTAAGTTGTTCTAAACGAATTTTTTTATCCTCACTAGAAACAAAAGTTTTAGTAAAATTCGCCTATTTTTTTCAAAACTGAATTCAGATAGCATTTACTCAAAAATTTAAAGACAGTTTTCTAAGAACGTTTTCCTGTGGCTGCAATGGTTAAGGTAACTGCCCTTACTGCCTCATCTCAAAAAACTACCCTGTTTGAAAATAAACCGGCCAAGTGCGTTAAGGTTTCCGGACATATCTATTTTGTTAGTAAAAGATACGTAAAAACAAATATTATAACCAAATTTCAAGTTCATAGGTCAATCAAATGGGCAATTAAAAAAAATCTCCGGAACAAAATTTTGTGACAGGCGACGGACACGTGAGTGACAGCAATAAGGCTCCGTTTGGACCCTTCGGGTACGGAACCATAAAGGATTTTAAAGATTAACTTTTTTATTTGAAAATACAACAAATTTACAAAAAAAATATAAAAAGAACATTTAAATTTAAAAAGAACATTATTACTTTTTTTATTTTTTTATGTTACTGGATTGCGGGGTATACACCTCATTTGACTAAACTTTAATTCATATTTGGTCATAAAAAAAAAACACGAATAAAGGTACCTACATACACTACAACAAATATCATTATCATGTCAACCGAAAGTCAAAAAGTCGAAACCGTTTCCACTGCTGGAGATAGGCCTTCACCAGATGTCGCCACATCGATAGGTCCTGACCTTAAAAGGCGCATCACTTATCTTATAGTCTTAACTAAGTGCTAATAATGTAACCACAAAACACTCACCTGTATGACCACATACTCATATTAAATAAATACATCCTCCAATTCGTTTTTCTGTGTATGAAATTATGGCAGGCCACGGTCAAAAAGGCCAAATTGAACGACGCGTAGGCATACCAAAACTTAGCAGCGTAAACATTGGTAACCCAGCAGGCAAAAGCAGAACTTATTAGAAGAGATAGAAACAAGCCATCTGTTATTTTATCTGCAGTTTCAGATGCATCCTTAGGGATTTTCTTGAGTTGCGCAAAAGCCGCTCTCTTTAGCGTTTTGTAAAAGCCATCTTCTTTGAACGTGAATGGCGAATTACGGGGAGTCTTTGCATCCCTTATATAATATTGTGTAAGAATTTTCTCTGTGGATGGGTTCAAGTGATGAGATTCAAAAGCTTCAGTAATGTCGGTGCCCTAAAAACATTAATTAAAAATTTTATTGCTTTATTGGGAATAAAAAACCATTTGAATTATATATTATATTCTCTATTATATTATATTATATTATATTATATTATATTATATTATATTATATTATATTATATTATATTATATTATATTATATTATATTATATTATATTATATTATATTATATTATATTATATTATATTATGTATTTGAAAAGGTGATTTCTACTCGGGACGAATCCCGGTGATTTTCCTTGCTCCCGCCCTGAGACCCTCAGGGAAAAGGAGGTTCGGATCCCCTGCTAACTCGTAATAAATACTGTGTCCCCCAGTACTTTGCTCAAAATAGTAACGGTATGAATGGCTGCTTGTTTTTGAATTATGTGTATGTTTATACCTGAGTTTAATTTGTCACAATATCTATGAATGCTTTTTGCTACTATTCCTGTCGCTCCTATTACTACCGGTATTACTTCTGTAGATGTATTCCACAATCGGGCTATTTCAGTTTTAAGCAGGTGGTATTTGCTTAGTTTTTCTATCTCTTTGGGCCCTATGTTATAGTCTGATGGTACTGTAATGTCTATTAAATATGTTTTATTTTCTATTTTATTTATGTATATGATATCTGGTCTATATTATATTATATTATATTATATTATATTATATTATATTATATTATATTATATTATATTATATTATATTATATTATATTATATTATATTATATTATATTATATTATATTATATTATATTATATATCTCGGTAAAAACGATAAATTAGCAGTTAGGTAATGAAAAATAAATAATATTTTTTTTCTAACAGAAAAGTAGGTACAGCTGATTAGCTTATCCTAATGAAGAATACAATGTGCAAAAAATATGTTTTTTGTTTAAGTGATAGAGTAAACAACGGTGTCTGTACTAGTAAAAGCACGTTACATGTATAGCGTACGTTTTCTTAGTCAAGTAGTGGTTTCCTAAATCAATGGCAATGACTACCAAAGAGCCTCGTAAAATGGATATCCGATTTTCTGCACGAAGAAATATGAAGGATGTCAAATGAAATGTCCACTATATATACTCGAAATCTCGAATATACAAATATGGCAAAGATTTAGAAATGGAGACGAGTACTCCATTTTTACTTAAACTATTCAGATAAGACAGTACTGTAGTATGTTTAAATTATAATGATTTAAAAATAAAAAATTAAGTAACACTTACTTGAGTAAGTTCCAGCCATTCTTCACCGCCCGGGTGTCGCTTTATAAACCTCGTTAAGTCGTATAGTTTGTCATGAATACGCCATAATCCTTCGGCACCGTCGTCCATGGCTTTTCCAGTAAGCCATTGGACTGGGTCCCTGATAAAATCGTCTCGTAAAGACGGGTACTTTAATTGTGGAAAACTGACATGAGTATTTTTGTCTGCTGCTCTTTGCTGAGCCCCATCTTCCCACTCTGCATTAGGGGGCATTCTCTTTTTTTAAACGCCTTTCAAATTATTATCACTCCCTGCGCAATATGCGACTCGCCAGTAATGTTTATTGCACTGAACTCAACATCAATGCCAGATCCATTAATATAACGACTAGTTCATTAGTACAAATAATAGATTGTTGATTGGTTCCTTTGATATTGTAAACAGAATAGTGCATTAAATTACTAACACATTAGTTATATAACAGTTAATGATAATTATGCTGCGTATTAATTTTATTGTACTTGGAGAAATGTTTAAATTCAATGTTTAATTTATAGGAAGATTTTTGGAAGCTGGACTTAAAAAAAAGCTTAGAGGTTTTCATCATTTTAAGCTTCTCTTCCATAATAGGCCAGTCAATTAAAACATTTTAGATCGCACTGGGTTTCATTTTTGGAACGTAGGTAAGCTATATATGTTATGGAAAAACTTTACGGTTTCAAATTTATTTCTCAAAGATTACAAATCACCTACGAGGAGAAATAAAATATAAAACAAAACTTATGGCGCTATTAACTGCCAATAACCTTGAGTAGTTAGCTTATGTGTTCTGTGCTGAGCTCACGTAACGCGTCGTACGTCCACCCAGTAATAGGACTTGCCCAATAAGGAGAGCTGTCCGAAATTAGATGCATTATTAATTTAATAGACATAAAACAATAGTTAAATAAAATTTTCTTTAAAATGGTGAAGGTTTCATAACCTTCTTTTACGTGATTCTCAATTTTTTATCCTAGACATAACTTTAAAAATTTATTACACTATGTTATAAAAATATAAGTTTAAATATTCAGATAACAAATTACGAAAAAAATTTCTAGAGTCTACAGTAACATATATTTTTTTTCCAAAGAAATAAGACTAGTCGTTTAGACGTGATGTTCAATTAAAAATCATTAAAAGTAATTAGTAATTACTTACTGCGCCTTAAGTAATTACAGATGCGCAAAGAAGGTATTCTTAAATTTCTGGACTGGTAGGTAATTTCAATTAACTTTGCCATTCGTGTTATACGGGCGACAGTTTTTGAGCAAATTAAAGGGACGGTTTACATGGAGTGGGTACGATAATAATGTTGAAATCGGACACATTTACTTTTTTTGTGATGCCTTTGAAAATATGTTGTTTTAATAACTTTTTTAATAAAGATATTGACTTACCATCTTTTATATGCTTAGGTAAAGAGTTGTAGACCTGTGCTCTTTGATACAAAATACACTTTTTACCGTAACTAGTTCGCGGTTTATATAGTTGTTTATCATGTGCTCGCCTAGAGCTGCGGGTACATATTTGATTGTATTTGGTGAATTTTATTTGTGTGTGTGAATGTTTTTGTTTAAGATTAAAATACATGTGTTATTTTGGTAAATTTTTGCAATATTAAATAATTTTGTCTCATTATAAATTTTGATTGTTGCAGTTAAATAATTTTTGTGGAAGAGGACTTTTATTATTCTATTTTGCGCTCTTCGTAATTTATCAAGGTGTATTTTGGCAGCTGATCCCCACACTTCTATCAAGTAATCCATGTGAGGTTTTACCAATTAATTGTAGATGGTGTAACGTACTTTTAAGGGAAGGCATCTTACAATACCCAGAAGGGCACTCGTAAGATAGCTTATTTTTGACCGTAAGTTTTCAATGTGTGGTTTCCATTGTAGTTGATTATCTAATGTAAGCCATTATTTCTCCTTGTTTACCTGCGTCAATACAGCATCATTGATAAGTAAAGGTTGGTAATCGCCCACCATATGGTTCCCGGATAACGGTAGGACGGGTTCACATCGGCGTCGAGAGGACGATGAGATACCTGGGACTCGTCCTCGACAGCTGGTGGAACTTCGTCGAGCATTTCCGACGTTTGGCTCCCAGACTGGAGCGGGCCAGTGCTGCTTTGAAGCGGCTCCTGCCCAATCTGGGAGGCCCAAACGCCTCCTGCCGGAGGCTCTACATGGGGATCGTGCGGTCCATGGCCCTTTATGGGACACCGGTGTGGGCGTGTTCTCTGAGGCGGCTACCAGCTCACCGGTTAAACGCGTCCCAAAGAGTCATGGCCATTCGGCTCATCCGAGGATACCGCACGGTCTGCTGTGAGGCGGCGAAGCTCCTTGCCGGACTGTCGCCATGGGATCTGGAGGCCAGGGTCCTCGCGCCACCCCCAGAGCAGCGCGAGGACCCTGGCCTCCAGCAGAGTTTCGCCCTGGCAAATGCCGGGGCGAAACTCTGCTGCGGCGACACCTCGCGGCTCGGTGGACGGAGCTCCGGCAAGATCTCATGGCGACATGGAGACAGCGACTATCGCAACCCAGCGCTGGGCACGCCACCATTGCGGCGGTCAAAGAGGGGTACTTTGAGGAGTGGCTGGAGAGGCGTCACGGCGTCCTCACCTTCCACCTGACGCAGGTCCTCACCGGACACGGTTGTTTCGGGAGGTTCCTGCATCAAATCAGGTGGGAGGAAACGCCCGGGTGTTACCACTGTGCGGATCGCCCAGAGGACACGGTGGAGCATACGGTGGAGGTCTGCCCCGCTTGGCGGTGCACCGCCGTGTCCTCGTGGATGCGATAGGTGGCGGCGACCTTTCGCACCCGGCCCTGGTTCAGGCCATGGTACGGAGCGAGAGGGAATGGAAAGCAGTTTTCGCTTTCTGCGAGGCAGTAATGCTCGCGAAGGCGGAGGCGGGACGCGTAAGGGAAGCTCAACAGAGTGCCTTTCAAGGCCCCGGCCGCTACCACCGCAGAAGAGGTATTGAGCGTAATGAGCGTAGGACGTCGCGAGACGATCTCCGGCCACCGTAAATCCGGGCCTGCGGACGGATCAGCACCAGGCCCGTGAGTCGACTACTAAAATAGATTATTTAGATTTACTGACTAAAACCCACCCCTGTTCCTTGCCTGCCTGAGTGCTCACGGGTGCGGTAACACATGTTAAAAATTTATCCGCTTCCCCTAGGCATGCCCGCATGACACCGCCCACAATGGGCCTCGTCAGTGGTGGCTGGCAACATCTCTTTGAGGCGCGCGTGGAACACTACGCGCCGTCGACTCACCGGCCTGGTGCTGATCGGACGGCGAGCTACCCACTACTCGCCATCCGCAGGCCCGCGTCTACGGTGGCCGGAGATTGTCTCGCGACGTCCTACGCCCAGTGCCTCTCCTGCGGTGGTAGCGGCCGGGGCCGTGAGGGAAATTCGAAGCTTGCGTTGCGTATTATAAGTCGAGTTTTGGGCTGTTTTAAAAGATTTTTTATTGCCAAATTTTTTTATTTTTATTAATAAAAAAATAACAAAAATATTATTTTGTCAAGAAATGGACTGATGGTGAACTGAAATTAATTTTTTGCTGTGTTAATTTTATGAACAAGTGTTCTAAACAGCCAAAATCAAAAGCAATTCTTTGCCCGTTTTCTCTAAAATACGTAAAGTTAAATATTTTTTTTACTCAAAAATATTATATAAAACTGGTAAAAAGTGATTCATACATTATGTAGATGACTTTTGCAAAAATACGTCCTAATTTTTTTATACCTTTTAGACGTCAAAACGATTCGAAATTATTTCATATTCTGAACCCCTTACAGCAAAATTTCACAAAACCGTCGTCGGTTTGTGGTCGATTAACCGTAATTGTAATAAAAATAAAAACACCAGCTCATTCATTAGATCATAATTGAAACGATCTTTCATGTTGTCATTAAAACTTTTAGAAATACTTTATTTTAACTGTAAAATCACGTCTGTAAAATCACGTATATCAGCGAAATCGGCAAAATTTCGTGTACGGCCTCTTAAGGGCCCACCTCCGCTGTAGTGGCGCCCTCATTGAATATAAAATCGAATCATAGTTTAGAAAATAAAGATTAAAAATTAAAGAATGCTATGTTTTTTTTTTTGTGGGGTGGGAAATCATCCAATGACTTCTCCCGCTCTGGGTGGAGCGGGAGGGCGTGTCAGACTCATACTGACTAAAACCCACCCCTATTCCTTCCTGTCCTTAGTGCCCGGGGGCGAGGTAACTCTGTTTCGAATTTATCCTCAACCCCCGGTCAGGCATCGGCCGTGACGGGCCCCGTCTTTATTGCTGACAACTCTTTGAGGCGCGCGTGGAACACTACGCGCCGTCGACTCTCGGGCCTGGTGCTGCTATCCATTACTCGCCGTCCGCAGGCCCGGGTCTACGGTGGCAGGAGATAGTCTCGCGGCACCGGAAGCCCCAGGCGTCTCCTGAGGCGGCTGCTGCTGAGGGCGACTCCGTTGTTGAGTCTCCCTCACGCGTCCCGCCTCCGCCTTCGTGAGTCTTACAGCTTCGCAAAAGGAGGAGACGGCTTCCCATTCCCTCTCGCTCCGTACCATGGCCTGAACCAGGGCAGAGCGCGAGAGGTCGCTGCCGCCTATTGCATCCACGAGGACACGGCGGGGCTCCGCCCAAGCGGGGCAGACCTCCACCGTATGCTCCACCATGTCCTCGGGACGACCCGCACACTGGAAACACCCGGGTGTTTCCTCCCGTCCTATCCGACACAGGAATCTCCCGAAACAACCGTGTCCGGTGAGGACCTGCGTCAGGCGGAAGAAAAGAATGCTATGTTGCGTTTGTTACAAACAGGATAAGGTATTTTTACGTTGTTTAAACAGGACTCAAAATGTTTCGTATACAAAGTAGTAAGCAAAAGTATCAAAAACGGCCGTTTTTGTCTAATCAAACATTGTTCAATGAGGGCGCCACTTGGCGGCTATATGGGCCTTAATATAGATAAAAAATGGGAGTGACCCCATAATATAAGTTCGACCCCTTTTTACGAAAATTACGCGGACGGATGAGTATGTTCGGCACCGTTAAAGTTTATATGGGTGGTGGACAAAAAGCTAATATTTTTATAGAAATAATAAATTTTAAAAAATAACTTTACACACACTACAATGCGTTTGACACGTATTTGTACCTCTAAACTTTTTTGTTTATGGTTCACAGTCATGTAATTTTTATGGTCTTTGACAAGAAAACCTTTTTAAATTACTTATGGTCGAATTTCAATCACCGGGCGACCACTAGTTTGGTTAAATCCCAGATCGAAAGACCTGTGCTAACTGCATGGTGCTCGGAAAACCTCGAAATATTTGCTCATTTTTCTGGTTTAGGCTTGACTTCTAATCGGTCCATCCTACGAAAAAAGGCAATCTGTTCAATTTTAAAGTAGAAACAATTTGTTACAAATGTATAGGTGTCTACCTCTACAGTTTTAATAGGTCTCAGGATTGAGCACTTCAAACATTGGGCACTACACCCAAGACGTTCATATTCCAAATCAATTTATTTAGGGAACACGTTCGTGTTTGGGTTACAGATCTGTATACCAAATTTCTCTCTCTCTATCGGTCCAGTACATTGGGAGCAAATTGGCTGTGACAGACGGACAGACGGACAGACAGACACACGAGTGATCCTATAAGGGTTCCGTTTTTTCATTCGGACTTTCGGAACCCAAAAAACTGAAAAATAATTGAAAGTTTTAGGTTTTTAGAATACCATTCACTTAGCACAGGTATTACGAAGCAGCAAACTTGGTGTATCACTATTGGTATCCTACTAACAAAACACAAAAAAAACCCATAAAGTCAGTACAGTGCTATTATTTGCGACCTAACGTGATAAACCTGTCTACGGTGACTGGTCTATAAAATAAGCACCGACAATCACGAACTTGCATGATATTTAGTTAAGTTTTAATTACACCTTCTTGGTTATTATGCTTCTAACGTCATTGCTGGATTTCCTACGTAATGTTATTTTAATAATATATCACAGCTAGTATGTAAAGACCTTAATAATGCACGATACGAGTACTACAAGGTGCATCAGATAACCTTTAAGATAATTTCTGTGTTGATATATTCACAAAAACATTTTACAACTACACCGCTTAGATATAAAAAAAAAATGCTAAAACATAGTAGGTTAAATAGGTAGATATAATTAAAAAAAAATGTGTTGATACTACCACTATCAATGTTTTAGTGTATCTTAATTGGACATAATTGTATGCAATGTTACATATATACAGGGTGGAAAATATCAATGGGCCCTGAAGGGAAACCACTTTAAATCCTTAAGATATATTTTTTGCTTTACCATCAATAAAAAATGCTAAAGATACAGGTGAAAAAAAAAACTTGTAAAAACGCACCAAAGTTCAGGAGTGGGGGCTCGTTACGTCACTTAGCGGTAGAAAGTGTTGCACACCGTGACGTCACGCGAAATTTCAACGCACTGTATCGTCCTCATGTTTACGTGGCAAAAGAAAAAAATACGTTTCCAATATTTTTTTTGTTAATCTACTTACGGAGTAATTAGATTTTTTTTAGGAAACTATTTAACGATTGTCTTATCTAATATTTTTTTTTTTTTAACTTTGTCCCACACTGGGTATTACTCCTGTATCGTGACACACAAGACACCCAGACTCGAAACAACTATCTGTAGGTCATACAAATATTTGTTCCGTGCGGGAATCGAACCCGCGACACGCAGCGCAGCAGACGAACGCTCAACCACTGCGCCAACCGTGTCGACATAAATAAATTAGCAAGCTTGTGAACAATAAATGATTTTATTTTTATAAGTAGGTTTTAACAACACTTACACGTCAACATTTTTTTTTGTCAGTTTTAACATGCCTTTGAACGTAAGAGCTATAAGAAAATTATAACGTGTCTTTTACTTGTTGAAAGTGAACAGTTATAATCTAGGTAATTAATTTAGATTATAACTCTTGTGTACTAAACATAAGGTTTCATGTATATCTTGTCAGACGAGTGTAAAACCTAATGTTTCTTGGAAATTTTTTATCTTTAACATTGACTGTATCGACTAGAGAAATAAAATAGCGAGTCCTATTTTTTTTAAATTTTTAGCTGGTTCGATTCCCGGTATGGGTAAGCTCGTCGAGAAATCTGTGACTGCAGTTTTGTTTCTTTTTAAAAATAAAGGAATGTTTTCTTTAAGTAAAATAATCTATCAACCTCTACAACCCGAAGACGCGTCACGTTTCAGCATCCGTCAGTCCCCGTTGACAGGCGGCCATCGTGTAACTACAGACTTTGTCAGGTTCCGGGTGTATGAACCTTGTCACAGGTCTATAGACCTTGGGTAATAGTGATAATAACGGTTTAAAATGCGTGAATCGGGTTTTAGGAAATTTTTTTGGCAAAGAAAACTAGCGGAAAACAAGCGGCATACATGAGAGCCGCTCGGGGTTTAAAGGTTAAGGATTTAAAGTGATTTCCCTTCAGGACCCCATTGATATTTTCCACCCTGTATAAATAGTTTACATAATGTTAAAATAGTTAATGGCAGTGATAGCATAGAGACCTATGTTGATAAGCTGCCCATGCTTACAGACTTATGTAACAATGATAATAATGTGCTCATCATCTTGCAACAGTTTTACACCAACCGGGGTTGTCCTTGGGTGCACTTGTACAGTGCGTACAGGGATAATCGTCGGTTGGTGCCTCATTTCATAAAAAGCATCTAAAGGGGCCTCTGCGAGTTGCCTTCGGCCATGTGCATAACTCAAGCTTCCTCATATGTGATAGAATAATTATACCTATGCCAATATTTAAGGCATAATAGCTGCAATCAAAGTTCCCAGTCTTAATTTAGCTGCCACAAAAACTTCGTTAATATGAGTTGTTTAGTGCGTGTTAGCTGGGGTGACGTCACTCCAGCTAACACACACCGAACAACCCATCAATCATCATCATTCCTCATTCAATACAGGCCAGTGAGGTTAAGGTTTTGGACTGAAGTCAGAAAAATAAGGCATAATAGCTACACAAGCCAGGAAAGAACTGAACGATAATACTTAAAAAGTGTTGGAACTACGATCAAAAACGTGTGTGTAAGCTGGAGTGACGTCACCCCAGCTACTCATGTCATATCTTCAAAACGCAAGAAGATATGATTATGTATTATAACTCAAAAAATAAGGCATAACAGCTGCCATCGGTAGCGTAATTTTCAAATCTCTAGTTAAATACTATATGATTTATTAAACCGTTATACAACGTAGCACTACAATGGTGACATTAATTTAACACACGGGTAGGGCCACCACATTTCATTCCATGGGTGTCGTAGGAGACGACTAAGGGAAATTTTTAGACCGTGCATTATTTCAGCACCTTTGGTCACCCGCATGGTGACGGGCAAACCATCAGCAACCGCATTCTCAAAGAGGGTTGATGTCAGGCAGGTTGTATATTATATTATATATGTATGTTAGTTTTAAATGGAATGTGCGATAGATTTAGGGCGTACACCACAGGTGACGTGGAGGGGCAGCACCCGGCCGCTGTGGGAAATAGACTAGGGTTGTTGCACCATCCAGGCCGGGAGCAACCCGTAATGACTTCCACACTTCAATTGGTATTCCGTCTGGACCAATTGCCTTACCATTCTTCATTCCATTCACTGCTATTCTCACTTCACCCACACTGACCATTCTCACTAACACCTTATTCAATGGTTTATTTTCTACAAAACAAGTCCAGATATTTTCCTCATTCATCACTCTTTCAAAATAGGCCTTCCATCTATCCTTAATCATTTCATCCTCTGATAGAAGCATTCCAGCTTCATCCTTTACACATCTTATTTTTTCTTTAACGCATCATACTCGCTCTTTTTTCAGCTTTCAAACTAATGCTTTTCAGTTCTACACTCTGCCATTCCTTGAATTTCTTCTTTTTTTCCTTCAACACTTCCTGTATGTCTGTAGACCACCACCATGTATCCCTCTCTATTGTGCTGCTTCCTTTTGTCTCTCCCAAAATATCCTTTGCTGCATCCCTAATACACCCAGCTATCTCATTCCAGCTTTGATTTACACTTCGATCATTCATGTCTCCCATTTTTATCATTTTGTCTACTACTCGCTCTCTAAATTCCTTCGCAAAATCATTCTTCTCTAGCATAATTATGCCATTTTATTTTATGAGGAAGACACTCTTTGCTTTTTGTACACTGTGTTTTTATCGCTAATACCATAACCAGGTGCCTGTGCTGTGAGACCAAGTCTTCTCCTGGCGGTACTTTGCAGTCTTTGACGTGCCTACTATGGTTGCGCCTAACTAGAAAATAGTCAATTTGGGTATTGTGGTTACCACTTTTGTATGTGACTAGGTGTTCATCTCTCTTCTGGAACCAAGTGTTGGCTACTGCCAGATCAAGTGCGGTAGCAGATTGCAATAGCGTCTCCCCCTCGTTATTGGGACTTCCAAAACCCCATCCTTCATGTACTCTTTCATAAAAATTTCTCGTTTTGCCTATATGCCCATTAAAATCACCTCCAACTATAATCCTCATGCATGGGGATGGTCATTACAGTTGTATCAAAATCCTCCTAAAACTTCTCTTTCACCCTTTCGTTACATCGTACCGGCGTAATAAACCAGCGAATGAGGGATTAGTGAGAATGGTAAGTGTGGATGAAGTGAGAATAGCAGTTAATGGAATAAAGTATGGTAAGGCAATTGGTCTAGACGGAATACCAATTGTAGTGTGGAAGTCATTACGGGTAGATGCATGGACGTGGTTAGCTTTGTTCTTCAATAAGTTGTTGCTGGAAGAAGCAATACCTGATGAATGGTGCAACAGTTTGTTGGTGCCCATCTTCAAGAACAAAGGTGATGTGCTGGAGTGCAAAAACTATGGAGGAATTAAGCTAATGCCACATAGTAAGAAAGCATGGGGAAATGTTATTGAAAAGCGGCTGAGAGATGAGAGTGAAATCTCTCAAAACCAGTTCGGTTTTATGCCTGGTCGGGGTACAAGGGCTGCCGTTTTCGCTATCCGCCAGCTGTGCGAGAAATACAGAGCTGTGCATAAAAACTTGCAGATGGTGTTCGTTGACCTCGAAAAGGCACATGACCGGGTGCCTCGAGAGGTTTTGTGGTGGACCCTTAAGGAGAAAGGTGTGCCTGGGAAGTATGTGATCCGAGCTGATCCGAGCGATGTATAGTTGATGTAGTACCCAAATCCGGTCTGCAGTGGGTACCACTGACAGTTTCAGTGTACCGGTCGGTTTGCCCTCAGCCCTTAACTTTTCCTGATGATAATGGATGCTCTGATGTCGGACATCCAGGAAGAGGCTCCCTAGTGTATGCTGTTTGCTGATGATATTGTGCTAGTTGCTGAAATCGGCTTAGAGGTCCAGAGCAGACTGGAGACGTGGTGGCAAAGACTGGAGAGTGTGGGCCTGAAATTGAGCAGAACCAAAATAGAATAACTGTTCTGCGATTTTTGCGGTCTCTCCAGTCCTATGCCTGTAGCTCTCAACGCAACGCCTATACCGATCTGCTCCGACTTTTTGGTACCTCAAGCCGCTTGTTCAAAGGGATGGCGATATGGACCGAGACGTAATGCACAGGACCAACTCAGGATGGATGAAATGGGGACAGGTCACTGGAACAACTTGCGACCGACGGATGCCTCTTAAGTTAAAGGGGAAAATCTATAAGTCCGTGATTAGACCTGTCGTACTGTATGTGTCAGAATGTTGGACTGTAAAAAAGACGGATGAAAAAAGATTGCATGAGGCTGAGATGAGAATGTTGAGATGGATGTGTGGAGTAACGAGAATGGATAAAGTGAGAAATCAGTACATTAGAGGTAGTTTAATAGTGGCGCCAGTCACAGAAAAGTTGAAAGGGAACCGCTTATCTTGGTATGGTCATGTGAAGAGGAGGGATGAAAATTTCAAACAAACTGAATAGTAATAAAAATGACAAAAAAACAAAGAAACAAAACCAGAAACACCGTCTTCCGAAGTTAAAGTTATTTTGCACGTTTTTTGTAAGTCGGTACTATTTTTTTGTAAAAAAGTTTGCATTAGTATTTAGTTTGTTTGAATTTTTTTATTATTTTATTTTCGAATTATTTTAACCTATCACAATTTATATGAATAATGGGCACTAACCCTACCCGTGTGTTAAATTAATATCACTATTGTAGTGCCACGTTGCATATGTGTAAGCTAGAGTGACGGCACCCCAGCTGCTCATGTCATATCTTCCGAATGAAAGAAGATATATGATTATGTATTATAGCTCAGAAGTTAAGGTATAATAGCTGCCATAGGCAGCAAAATTTTCAGATTTGTAAGCCTTGTAGCTTACGCATATTTTTCGGCTTAGTAACTCATAGAGTATTTTCACTAGAGATTTGAAAAGTTTGCTGCCGATGGCAGCTATTATGCCTTATTTTTTGAGCCATAATTCATAATCATATCTTCTGTCGTTTAGAAAATATAATATTAGGAGCTGGGGTTACGTCACTCCAGCTTACACACACGTTTTTGATCGTAGTTTCAACACTTTTTAAGTATTATCGTACAGTTCTTTTCTTCCCTCTGCAGCTTTTATGCCTTATTTTTCTGAAATTAGTCCAAAACCCTAACCTCACTGGTTTGTCTGTATTTAATGAGGAAGCTGAGGTGACGGCCCCTCGTACGCCTTCCAAAGGTCCGAAACCGAAACAGGACCCTGAGAAATCTAAGAGATACAAAAAATAATAATATAATCATCATCATGCGAATTTATTTGCGGTCGGCGCAGCATGTCTTTTTCCATATATCTCTATTTGCCATTATCTCAATAGTTACCCTATTTCCATCCAAATCATCTTTCACGCAGTGAAACAGTGAACAGTGGTTTTTTTGCGTAGAGCAAGACCATAGAAAAGTTTATTACGATTTATGGTCTTGCTCTATGCAAAAAAACACCCACACCCACATCCATATCCAAAACTTTCCTCACGACAATAATATGTTTCAGATGCTAATATATGTTATATTCTCAGAAAATATAACTACGCCATAATACAATCTGGCTTCAATTATTTATTGAAAAACTACAAAGAATTCATGTGTATAATTTTGGCACATCGTTGTAAGTAAGATGAAATATTCTATTTCAGTCGTAGAATATGTAATAGGACGTTTGCCAGCTGACTCGCTTTCAGTTTGCGGTTATAGTTCTTCGAAAAAGGCCAGCAATCGTAAAAAACACATTTCAGGGCTCAATTTAATATGTACGTTGCTGTAAACTTTCGTATGCTATGAGAGGTATGTTTTAAGATTCTGGATAGGTACATAAAGAGTCAATATTTATGACCAAACTTGGTGCTGGCATATTTTACCCTTACTACTTCAAAACTTAGTTTTTAGGAAACTAACACTTAACCATTATAGCAAGTGTTTACCGACGATTCAATTTAAAACTAGTTATCAGTTACTTTCCAACCAAGCGGCACAGGACATTACAGTGTCATTTAGTGTGTTTTTGATTTTGCGTCACTACGTGCTGATATAGTTATAATTTTGAGGTATATATGTTTCATCAATGTAATATTTATTTTTCGATATGATCATATAAAAATACACAAGCAAAAAGATAATCTAATCTTTTCGAAAATATCAGCAATTTGAAATTACGTAACGATATAAAACAGTAGATAACGGGCCCTTCCATTTAAACCGCGTGTATAGTTCGGGCAGTGCGCATCTGTGTAAATTGATAAAAAACAAATAGTCATAATAATTGTGTAATACTACTACTAGTAGTACTTGTCAAAAATAAATATGGCTCCAAAAGATAAAAAATATATTGAATGGGCCCACCAAACAGCAGCAGAAAAAAAAACGCATGTCAGTTTTCCTCAACTCAAGTACCCTTCACTCAGAGATGAAGGGTTAAAGGATCCCATACAATGGCTAGAAGGAAAAGCCATGGACGATGGAGCTGAAGGTTTATGGAGAATACGTGATGGGCTTTACGATTTCGACGACTTTCAAGATAAGCATCCTGGCGGAGCCGAGTGGCTGGAGCTCTCTAAGGTAACCTAATTACCGTTGAAATATATTTTTGTTGTGAGCAAAGTAGGGTTTAGGCCCGCAGTAATAGAATATGAAAGTCAATTTGTCCTGCGAAAGCAATATATTTTGTGATTTCTTATTCTATTTACGGGGAAGTTAGAACTGAATTATTGTGTATGAATAATTATTTTGGGGCTACTAGTCTTAACAAGCTGAATCTTTGCAGGGTACAGATATAACAGAAGCCTTCGAGTGTCATCATTTAAATCCTGTTGTAGAAAATATGATAGAAAAGTACTATATTAGAAACGCTAAGACGAAAAGGAATTCTCCGTTTACTTTTGAGGAGGATGGTTTTTATAAAACGTTAAAACGAGATGTGAGAGAGGTTATAAAGAAGATTCCAAAAAGCGATCGGAAACAAGCAGACTATATTACTGACGGGCTTTTTACGACGGTTTTGTTATCCTCAGTCATATCTTGCTGGGCTACCAACTACTGGGTTGTGATGACGTCATACTTGGTTGCATCTCTTGCCTTAGCATGGACGACCGTCGCATCGCACAGCTATATCCACATGAAAACTAACTGGAGGATGTACCTATTCAATTTAACTCTGATGTCTTACAGGTAAATTAAAACTCAGTTGTTCATTGCTAGAAGATGATATGGTTGATTAAAAAGCAAACAGAATTTTAAAAACATTGCAGGCGGTATCTTGAAGTGCTAATAACATTTAATTATGAACATCATAATTTAGCCAATAGTACTATTGTTATTGAAAGTCACAATTCCGATGTAAGTAAAAAATAAAAAAGAATCGGCCAAGTGCGTGTCTGACTTCGCACATTTAGGGTTCCGTATCAAATAAGGGTTATTAATGGTATTTGTTAGGAAAATATATCTAATTATATTACGTATATTTTCCTAATTTAGCCAATAATACTATTGTTATTGAAAGTCACAATTCCGATGTAAGTAAAAAATAAAAAAGAATCGGCCAAGTGCGTGTCTGACTTCGCACATTTAGGGTTCCGTATCAAATAAGGGTTATTAATATATTGGTATTTGTTAGGAAAATATATCTAATTATATTACGTATATTTTCCTAACATTATCACCAAATTTCAAGTTCATAGGCCAATGGGAAGTTAAATTCTTCGGAACAAAATTTTGTGACAGACGACGGACAGACAGACATGTAAGTGTCAGCACTAGCTTAGGGATCCGTTTGGACCCTTCGGGTACGGAACCCTAAAAAGGAGTTTTTTAAAAAGATAAGAAAAAAACAAAAACTTGTTTCTTTTAAGAAATGATTAGTAAGGATGAAAATAATGCTAGTATAATTTTTTTTCCAGGGATTTCAGAGTATCACACGCACTCTCGCATCATCTTTATCCGAATACACTTATGGATCTAGAAGTCAGTGCATTTGAGCCAATACTCTTTTGGAATCCTAGAAAGAAGCCTTTCTACGCATACTTTGCTTTTCTGATTGAACTTCTGTTCTACCCGTTCATCGGTGTTGTTAATTTCTTGAAAAGGTAAGAGCATTTTGAGAATTTTGTATACAGCCTACCAATTAGACAACAAAAATGTATACTTAAAGGACCAATAGACGTTTAAGCTTACAAAACATGGCGTAAAATCGGCAAGTATACTGTGGGACCTGGGCAGTTTGAAAGAGGCCTTTATCTAACAGAGGACTGTTCGAGGCTCAGTTAGTTGAATAAGATTACGGTTTAGTTTTACCTTTAACACGTCTATTTTTTGCTGGGACTGTATTTGTATACTTTTTTTTGTTTTTATTACATGTAAAATCCTATTATCCTACTCATTACAAATGCGAAAGTTTGCAGTGATGGGTGGATGGATGGATGGATGGATGTTTGTTACTCAATCACGCCAGAACGGCTGAACGGATCTGAATTTTTGGCACAGAGATAGATTAGTCTGAAATAGCATATAGGTTATAATTTATAATGCGAGAAGTACTAATTCCACGCGAGCGAAGCCGCTGGCAGAAGCTAGTGTTCATATATAGACCAGTTAATCCCAGAGACGTTTCTAAATAATATGCTTGCTAATTTCTTTATCCCATTATGTTTCTAGGCATGTCAGTATCTTCATTCGCAAGGACTTCTTTACCCGCCACTATAGATGGCACGATGGCATTGCCTTCCTCCTACCACTCTGGATGTACTTTGCCAGTGGATCTACCTTCTTACATGCTGTTTCCACGTGGTTGTGGATTGTCTGCACTACCAGTTTCATCACATTCGCTATCGGTACAAACGCTGCTCATCACCACCCTGATATCTTCAAAGATGGTGATCAACTCAAGTAAGTAATTTGTGTCTATTGGTGTATTATCACATATGCAGTTTGATGCGGTTAATATACAAAGACATGGATCTATCCTTAAGTCAAGGAAACGTTTGCTCGCTATCATCATGTGACTGTGTATCTTACAAATCGCAGTTGCATCTATTCGATTGTTGATGTCATATCAGAAACAACTGCATTAAATTGAGGTTAATTTTTAGACACGCTTCTTCTACAGCTATTTACTGATTGTATGTCATGTTATAATTTATTTCCTAATTCATATCTTTTATTGTTTCATTTAAAACAATAATGTCTTCACTAAGACCATCCAAACGAATAGAAACAGTTTTCATGATAACTTTTATGTAACTAGCTCATAAAACTTAAAACTTGTTTACTGGATAATTGGCGTTAAGCGATATATTTTATCTTTCATCAGGGACACCACTGTCGACTGGGGCATGCACGAGCTCGAAGCTGTGATGGACCGCACTGACATCAATAGCAGCCTCTTCACTTGTATGACTTTCTTCGGAGACCACGCTCTTCATCATCTATTCCCAACTTTGGATCCTGTTACTTTAAAACACTTGTACCCAGTGTTCCTAAAGCGTTGCGAACAGTTCAGGGCAAATTTTAGATTGACGTCATCTTTAGATCTTTTTATTGGGCAGCTGAGAATGGCTGTGAAAGAAGATCCTAACGTCTTGGATAAATCGAAATAGAAATATGTGGTGGTTAGTGGTTTTTGTTTTAGTTTTGGTATATACTCGTATAATCGAAAGGAACTTCGTTCCATCCGAGTGTCCCTTGACACCTCTCAAGTTTCTTTTCTTGTTGTTGGTCAATTGTAATTATCTGCTTGCACTATGCAATAAAGACATCAGGCTTCAACATAATTACGAGTTCATCAGTACTTTTACTGAAACTCGTTGAAATAAAACGTTATAATATTTGAGATTTCTTTTGGACTATACAAACATCTCTTCCTTATCTTGCGAAGCTTAAATACAAAATTAAGTTATCAGATCTATTTTATTTATTGAAATAATAGTACATTATTTATTTTTCTAATCTCTAAATGTGGGATCTAAAGGTCACTTCATTGGTCTAAACATATTTTAATTACCTACCAACATGATTATCTCTACTTGTATACCTACCTAGTATTTGTATGTTCGAAAATAAACAAAGTTTTTAATTGCCAAATAAAGTGTTGCTAAGATTTCTTCGGCGTTATGTGTATTAATTAGTAAATGCTATAATTATAATCAATATTGCAATGTTTTGTTTTACGAATGTGTATACCAGCGATAAGCATGACCTTTGGTTTGCGCTGTGACTTCGTTTATCAAGAGTCAATGAATAAATCATCTATCGCTATCAAGTTTTCCTTATAATAAACATGGTCTGTGTAATAAAATTGTAAGGGAATGAAACCTGAGACAAAATACTATAAAAATCACTTCCTTCCTACCACGACGCCTTAAAATTATCATAATCCAATGACAGCGAGAGATTGTGAGAGGGAGCTATATAGCAGTATCCCATTCTCACACCGAATTCATGATGATATTAAGACATGATGTCTTACAATCATTATGAATTCGTAAGGCCGCTGAAATTAGTTCGCCGTCCGATAAGGGGATACATTGATAAAAAGGCTGTTTGTCTTTCTAGTGTCTCTTGCCAAGTATTTGGAAAAAGGATATAGCTTTTCGTTATAGGATTTTTGACTTTAAGATCTTCAATTTGGTTGAAGGAATACACGATACACAGAAATTTACTCGATAGAAAAAAAAATGCAAAGTTTGATCCATATTTTTACACTTTTTAGCTACAAGACGTAACGCTTCAGAAGTATTTTATGAAATTTCCTTTAAAACATAGAAAATAGACAGATTTTGATTTAATAATACTTTTATGTTATAAAACACATAAATTTATTTTGGCGCTTACGTTATTTATTCCGAGCGGCACTCTTATTATCGCCATCTCTTCTTTTGTCTATTAAAAGTATTTGCATCACGCTCATCTGCCAGTAAGTCAGATAGCCGCTGGGCCTCATTGACGCAGGACCGATGCCACTTTTTTCAGATCGGAGCTGTCAGATTTTCGTAATTTAAATTAATGTTTTACAGTAAACGTCCGTAATTCAGCAGCAAAAAAAATATAATTAGTATTTTACAAGTCACTGTCAATTAGTGTTTGCACTGTGTGTGTGGATGTTCTTGTGACCTTGATCAATATAATGTAACGTTTTTCTTTATTCGTAGCTACACATTTAACTAGACATACCAAATGACATTAAAAATCAAAATAAGTAATCAGTGTAAGCATAAGGAAGGAATGAAGTCGTCATTGAATTGTTAAAAAAAAAAATAGTTTACTAGATGTGATTATATACTCGTATTATAGCTTCTGCTCGCGACTTCATTCTCTGCGGATTTCAGAAAAAGGTATAATAGAAAACTATGAAATATACATAGTTGTTAGCTCTCTAAAATTTTTTGACTCTTGGTAGTTTGTGAATCTTTGCCTCATCTAGCTTACACTGACAAAAACTGTTGACGTTTAAAAGTGTTTTTATGACCTACTAGCTGCGCCCCGCGATTTTACCCACATAGACCGGAATAAAAGGTAGCTTATACGTTAATCTAGGCTATAAGCTATCTATATACCAAATTTCATCCAAATCGGTCCAGACGTTTGAGCGTGAAGAAGTAACAAACATACACACTTACAAACTTTCACATTTATAATATTAGTAGGAAGTACGATAGTAGGATTGACAAAATAAGTATCATTTATCATTTACTGCTCATGATTCCAGCCACAAAATACTACTTAATAATTCTAGTAGATATTGATAACATATAATAATTTGATGTCTATTATCTAAACATTTAGATTGTCTCACAGCCCCCTGCAAGTTAGCTTCGGCCCCTTGCACCCCTTCTAAACGGCCGGGCTCTAGTAAGATGGTGCTGAACTTTGTTTGAAAAAATCTTAAAATCAAATGGCGCTCAAGCTGCAATATAAAATGATTACGGAAAACCCCACACTTTATATGACCTGAGGATTGGACCCAGGACGCTCCGCGAAGTACTTGCTCTGGTACTTTTGTCTTAGCAGCTAAAATGGCCGTCATCGCCCTCAACCGTGTCCTTATAACTTCTATGTTTCTAACAATAAGTTAAATGTGCGCCACCTCTTCTTCTTTCATACCTCTCTCTTAGTCATCATATCAGTCGCTTGCCCTCTCTAGAAATTCATCATCCTTCACACAATCCATCCATCTTTTCTTTAGTTTTCCTCTACTCTTGCCATCCACACACTCAAACAAAACAAACAAATAGTTAAATCGATAGCGCACATAATCTTGCTTCAAAAAGATTGAGCGCTATTTGGTATAAATGTAATAATTTTATGAATGCATGTGGAAATAACGATTTTGAATTTATTATTTTAATTATTTTGGTAAATATTCCAAAGAGAATGATTAATTTTCTACAACAGCCTTTTAAAGAGGGGGGAGAAGAGCTAAATTTCGAAAGTACTTAAGGGTCTACTACCGGCCAAGTGGCGCCCTCATTGCTTAAAAAATCGTAACATAGCAAAGAAAATAAATATTAAAAAATCCAACGTCACGTTTGTTACAAAGGGGATAAAGCATTTTTACGTTGTTAAAACAGGTCTCTGAATGTTACGTATCCAAAGTAGTAGGCAAAAGTACCAAAAACGGCCGTTTCTGACACTTTTGGCGGCGGGTCGACGGCGCGTTGTTCCACGCGCGCCTCGAAAAGATGTCAGCATTAATTGACGGAGCCTGCTAGGGTTGATGCCTGTCAGGGTCGCAGGAGTGTTCGAAAGAGACCGCGGCCCTGGCATAGGCAACTGAAAGAACACGGGTAGGTTTTAGTCAGTAAGAGTCTGACACGCCCTCCCGCTCCACCCAGAGCGCGAGAAGTTATTTGATGATTTCCCACGATAAAACAAAAACCGGCCAAGTGCGTGTCGGGCCACGTGCGTCGTAGGGTTTCGTAGTCACCCACTATTACATGCGGACTAAGAAGGGGGCTTTATTTACTAAGGAATTTGTGTTTTTGCGCCCAAATAGGTACATTTTACAAGTTGGCTGACTATTACTCGTAAACTAACAGAGCTAACTTAGCCATAGTTTTCCTTCAAAATTTATTATATACTTAAAAAATTTGTTATAGGTAAACTACCATTACAATTTTTTTCAGATTTTTCCAATCATTAGTTTAGCTTTTAGTGGCACGCTCGACTCGAGCATAAAATATGGCATTAAAATTTAATATTTTAATATTAGCAAACGAAACATTGAATCGAAAAATAGTCTGTGTAACACCTCAATAATTTTGAAAGACCTATCCAACGATACCCCACACTATAGGATAGGCGAGAAAAAAAAAACATCCCTACTTTAGGCACAGACCCACCGCAGCGCATGCCAGGCACGGGCACACGGCGCGGCGAATTTTAGCTGGGTGGATTAATTTATTTGACAACATGGGTCTACGTTTGCTAAAAGAAAAGAAAATTTCGTTTAAAGTATGGCAGAATGTAGAAACCGGAAATGATAATTTGAAAGAAGAGAAAAAGAAAATTTATAAAGAATGGAAGAGAAAGGCAAAAAAGGCAGTTGCAGTTTCCAGGGCTAAGGCGTAGGAAAAGTTATATGATTTACTGGACGGCTCTAGAGGCCAGAAGGAGCTCTACCGGATTACAAAATTAAGAGGAAGGAGAACGAATATAATGCACATAAAATGTATGAAAGATGAACTCGGTAAAGTCTTGTCGAAAGATGACGAAATAAAAGAGCGATGGATGGTTTATTTTGAAAAGTTGATGAACGAAGAGAATGAATAGAATGGTGTGCTCAAAGAGGTTCAAGTAAATATGTGTTTGGTAAGAGAAATTAGCATGGATGAAGTAAGAAAGGCAGTTCGATGTATGAAAAATGGGAAGGCCATGGGCCCTGATGACATACCAGTAGAAGTATGGAAGTGTTTAAAAGAGGATGGATGTATGTGGCTGACTTTATTCTTCAATAAGTTGTTGTATGAAGAAGTGATTCCACAAGAATGGTGCAATAGTTCGCTAGTGCCCATCTTCAAGAATAAAGGGGATGTACAGGACTGCAACAACTATCGAGGGATCACATACTATGAAAGTATGGGAGAAAGTGATAGAGAAAAGATTGCGAGAGGAGAGTGAGGTTACCCCGAACCAGTTTGGGTTTATGCCAGGTCGAGGGACAATGGACGCCACCTTCGCTCTCCGTCAATTGTGCGAGAAGTACAGACGTGTGCACAAGAACTTTATTATTATTCTTTATTGTACACATAAAACATATACAGAAAAACACAATGGGACAGTTAATTACAAAGGCGAGCTTAACCCAGCGTTTGGGTTTTCTTACAGCAAACCACAAGGTGAAAAATACAAAATTGCTTAGGATTATCATAAGTGCACAACAAAACTCAAAATCTTACATTGTTGCTTAAATAAACTAAACAAATATGTGATACACAAACATAATATATACCTATAATATAAACAAAGAAATTCTATAAAAAACATATTATTATGGGTCATCTTGACAGGAAATGCTCCCTTATTCCTCTCCTGAACACCTCCAACGAAGGGCTATCCCTTAGAGTGTGTGGAAGAGAGTTCCAAAGGCGTACAGCACGAACAGTAAAGGATCCACCGTAACGACTAGAAGAGTGGGCAGGAAACCGAAGGAGAAGAGAGGACGATGAGCGGCAAGGTTTTCCTCTTGGAACAAGATACTCAAAGCGTAACTTGCACATTGTGTTCATCGATCTTGAGAAAGCTTATGATAGGGTACCTCGGGATGTGTTGTGGTGGGCCTTGAAAGAGAAAGGTTTGCCTGGGAAGTATGTTGAGTTGATTCGTGCTATGTACAGACAATCTAGTACCTACGTCCGGTCGGCTGCTGGCAACACCGATGAGTTTAGTGTGGCTGTAGGCTTGCATCAAGGGTCGGCTTTAAGTCCTTACCTCTTCCTGTTGATTATGGACGCTCTTACGTCGGAAATACAGGAGGAGGCACCCTGGTGCATGCTGTTTGCCGACGACATTGTTCTGGTCAGTGAAGATGGACCTGAGATCCAGAGCAGGTTGGAGAAATGGCAACAGAAGCTGAAGAAAGTTGGCATGAAAATCAGCAGAACCAAAACTGAATACATGTTCTGCGATTTCGGCGGTCTCTCCAAATTCAAATTCAAATTCTTTATTGCATCCATAATGTACATAGAGATGGTAATTTTTTAGTATATTTACTGAAACAATTATGGACCCTGTCGGGCACAGCAAAATTTAAAAGTAGGAGAGGGGAAGACCACTTTAATATTAACCTTTTTTAATTTATGTACTAAATTAATTTCAGTTTTTCATATCTGTCTTATTAATATTACTATTTGTTTTGCTTATTTTATATAATTATTATAATGTTATTTTATAAATTATCTATTTTATATTAAATTAAATATTACTATCCATTCGCTTACATATTTTGTAAATCTATTATTGTATTTATTATTTCAATTAATATTTAATATCTCTCCAGTTCTGAAGCTGTAGTGTTAGATGGAGCGCTTCTCCCGGTCTGCTCCGATTTTCGGTATTTCGGTTCACTCGTGCAAAGCGATGGCGAAATAGATCAGACTGTTAAGCACAGAATTAACACTAGATGGATGAAATGGCGGCAGGTCACCGGGACTATCTGTGACTCCCGCATTCCCCTAAAACTTAAGGGGAAGATTTACAAAACAACGGTCAGACCTGCTGTCTTGTATGGTTCAGAATGTTGGGCCACAAAAGGTATGAATGAAAAGCAATTGCATGCAGCTGAGATGAGAATGCTAAGAGCGATGTTTGGTGTTACGCGCATGGATAGAATTAGGAATGAGCATATAAGAGGAAGTCTGAAAGTGGCACCGCTGACTGAAAAGTTATGTGGAAATCGGTTGTCGTGGTATGGGCATGTGATGCGGAGGAATGAAGAAAATGTCGTGAGGAAAGTCTTGTGTATGGATGTGGATGGCTATAAGAGTAGGGGAAGGCCAAAGAAACCATGGTTGGACTGTGTGAAAGAGGATATGGGTAAAAAGGTGTCACTACAGAGATGACGACTAATAGAGGAGTGTGGAAGAAAAAGACATGTTGCGCTGACCCCAAATAAATTGGGATAAGGGAAGGAGAATGATGAATGAACATGGGTCTACGTTTCCACTAAAGTACACACAACTATGTACAACTGCAGCGTGGCCCACCGCGGCACACGGAGAGGCTACACACGTGTTGATACAGTTATACATAGTCGTGGGTTTATATTCGTGTACAGTGTGTACCGCATGCACAGCGTGCATGGCGTTGACAGGGTTGTGAGCTATGTGAGCGCCACATTCGAGAAATTATGCACGTATGTACCAATTACGTCAATTGATGCATAGCGGGTCCGTGGGTTGCTGTGGACATAATCACATACATTTTCTTGCAAAGCGAAGCTTAACACACGTGAGTGGCCTCTCCGTGCGCCGCGGTGGGTCTGCCCTTTTACATGTTCGGGAGCTAACAAAAAAAAAATCTTATTCAAAATTTTATGGTTTCGTTTCTTTGGCGTGATTAACATATATACCCATGCAAAATTGCAGCTTTCTAGTACTAACAGTCTCTAAGCTATGCCTCGCACGGACAGATGGACAGACCGAAACTATAAGGCTGGTTTTACACGTAGGTAACCACACCATATCGACGCGACAAAATGTGGTCAACCAGTGGTTACGTGTAAATAGTGTCTATGGTAATAGGATATGTAGTGTGTAGACAGACAGTTGACTCCGGATTTCGTAGAAAAATCACGTCTTGACTGAACGGAACTCATGGAATTCGAAGAAGAAACATTATGTCTGAGATGTGGCCGGCCGCTAGTCCGCAGTGTCGCTGGTTGCGTTGTGGTTGCTACGTGGCTGCGATGTGATTGGTTTCACCCACGCGGTCGATACTGACTCGAAAATGTGGTCCGTGTGAATTCTACTATTGATTTTCATACAAATTAGTGTCCGACAACATGTTGTGGTTGTGGTGTGGCTGTGGTGTGGTTGTGGTTCTGGTGTTTGTGGTACATGTGAAAGAAGTATTAGGGTTCCTTGTCCTTGTTTGCACTACAGAACCCTAAAAAGGGCCCCGGACATGTTATTTATTTATTTATAATAATAAGCACACCAACAGCACTGTCACTTACAATTCAAATAAAATAACATCGATAGTCGGCATTTCAGTAACCATGCAAATAACAGGTATGTATGACATTGACATAATGAAATTAAAGACAACAAAAAAAATATAATACCTACCACGGATTTTTCGCTGTAATTAGCCAGTCCTTGAGATCTAGAGCAAATGGTTATTATTTATTCAATTAAATCAATTTTATTATAAACTAAGCAAGTACAGCTTGGCAAAAAAGAGTCTGACGCGGTGACAGTTGAAACTAAAAATGAAACTGGACATTGAAGCCTTCCATGGTGTTTGCGTAGCATTCGAGGGACTGAACCACCCACTTGGGATTGAAATCATATCCCCAAAAATAACAAGTATCAACAACTGTTGAGTCGTAGGGTTCTGGGTTGCCACAGATACGATACTAGCGACCTCATTTATTCCAAACTCTATTTTGCCAAGCTTTATGTTAAATACATAAGGAAAACTTAAACTAAAACATATAAACCAGACAACCTGGAATGAACAGAAATTGCCTGGACTCGAAATGGGGTTGCAGTTTGTGTAAATATAAAGTTTAAAAATTAGTTGAATAGGAACAGAATACTAAATACAACGTACAAAAATAGATACATATCTAATAAGTATATGGGTAAGAAAATAACAGACGATGAATAAATGCAGCTTAAACTAGAACAGATAATGAACTAATTTTCACACATCACATCTATTTTTCATCTTTATCAAGGATCGCAAACAATCAGACAGACCCCGGCGGGAGGAAACGCACAGGTGTCACCAATGTGTGGATCGCCTGGAGAATATAGAGGAGCATGGCGGAGCACCGCCATGTCCTTGTGGAGGCGATAGGCAGTAGCAATCTCTCGCGTTCGGCCCTGCGGCCTTAGACAAAATTCTTTTCTGTTAGCGTTTACGCTAACGCCTAGTACAAAATGTATGGCAATGACATTACCTGGACGTCAGTCACGTGACAATTGTCTCCGCAGGTAATGCCATTACCCTACATTTTGTAGTAATCTTTAGCGTTAACGCCAACAGAAAAGTATTTTGTCTCAGGCCCCTGGTCCAGGCCATGGTGCGGAGCGAGAGGGTTTGGGAAGCTGTCAGCTCCTTCTGCGTAGTAGTAATGCTCGCGAAGGAGGAGGCGGGACGCGTGAGGGATTGGCAATCCTCGCGCCCTCACGCTCCTAGCCACCGCAGGAGATGTTCTGGGCGTGGGGAGTCGCAAGCGGATTTTCGGCCACCGTAGCCGCGGGTTTGCGGACGGCGAGTAATGGGTATCTCGCCGTCCGATAAGGACCAGGCCCAAGTCGATGACGCGTAGTGTTCCACGCGCACCTCAAATAGATGTTAGCAAACCATGACGGGGCCTGCTAGAGCCGATGCCTGCCAAAATCGTGAGAGTAATCGAAGGAGTCACCGCGGCCCTAGCACAGACAACAGAAGAAACACGGGTGAGTTTTAGTTAGCAAGAGTCTGTCAGTCCCTCCCCCTCCACCCATAGCGGGAGAAGTTATTTGATGATTTCCCACCCAATAAAATAAAAAGACATCTTGATCTTCTTTTAGTTATCACAGACGCCTATGGACATTGCCCTACCAGAGGTATCCGAAGTGAAGGACCTATAGGCCATCTTACGCGGGTCAGCAAATGCGCCTGTTGTTAGACCAGCACTAAACCAGAACATAGCAAAGCTGTTCAGAGCCAAGCTCTGGCTACTTATCTAATAAAGTAAAGAAGTAGTAAGTATTATTCTATTGTTATCACAGTATGGAGACCAGGAAAACACATAAACAGCCTATTACGTTCCCGTTACTGGGATATTCGCTTTCTCTTTGTAAAATGGAGTGGGTCCTGGTGTGTGGTGGTGGTCCACCACTCACACACCAGGTTTGTTAGTAGATATCATGGGTACGTCTTTGAATTTTTGGTTTAAGCCTAAGCACCTGCATGTCGACGAAGAAAAAATCGTGAGAAACGGTTTCTCACGATCCTTCGTTCACCATTTTGAGAGCTGTAGTGATGAAGTAAATTACACAAAGCGCCTGGAAAATAAATTCCTTTAAATTAGCATCCCAGTTGCTGAAGCTATGGCCCATTAACTTTGGTGGAACATCTTCATCACTGGCTAGTCGGACTATAATTAAGTATGAAATATCACAGCTTCAAAATAAAATAAACTTCTTTGGATGAACTATTTCTTGCTTTTATAGACAGATATTTTCTACGAAATATAATGTAAATTGGTAGAAGTAAGTAAATGTATCTTACAAATAGTGATCTTTGTAAACAGATTCTTTGTACCAGGTATGCATATAATCAATCGGACGAATCTGTCTCTGTCTTGTCAAGTACCTTAAATTTTTTTCATGCCTAGGTATATTCTAAAAACGATAGTGTGTCTGTCTATCCGTCTGTTACGTTGTCACGTCCAAGACGCTGTATGGATTTAGTGAAACTTATCACACGGATTGATTATGACTAGGATTAGGACATACGATTTTTATCCCAATATCAAGTATCCGTGGGATAATAAACACTTTTGGCGATGACGAAACCGCGGGCAGAATCTAGTAATACTATAAATAACTTTCAGTTTGAGAACGAAGAAAGTAAGTTGGGCAAAAATTCTACTAAATAACAGGATTGAGTTCATATAATAAAATAAATAAGTCTGATATAGTTGGTGGCTTCAAATTTGAGATTGAACTAAACTAAAGTCCTCCAACTGCATCAGACTGCTTGAAAAATTAGATGTTTGAAACTTTTTAGTGGTTTTTTTGCAGTCGGGTTTTTTTATTGTTTTTTTTTTATGTATATCCTTCATTTAAGTGAATTACATTTTTCGAATCTTCTTCTCAAGCCCTTTATTAAGATGCCCCACATGACTATTGTCACGAAAAAATACAACTTCACTTACCAAACGGTGGGTCTTGTTGTTTTGTAAAAAATTCGTGTTTCCTTTGTCACTACAGCACTTAAGACAAATCTAACAACACCTCATTTGTTAAAATCCATCAAGCCGTTTACGCTGAAGAGCGTATAAACAAATAAATTGACATACATACCCTTGAAAGAAACGTTACCGACCTTCTGGGGCAGTCGAAAAACTTGATAAATATATGGCATTTTCTGCTCGTTCAGTTCCAAGAAAATTTAATTGAAATCGGACAATTCTCGGCAATGCCTTGTACAATTCTCGGCAACGGTAAATTGAAATAAATAATACTTTTGATTTTATTTTGATACTCCCGTGCCCTCAGATATGATTATCGCTCCATGGAATATTTTTAGTGATCGATAATAAAACTAACAAAACGAACTAACGTGATTCCAAATAGACGTACCAGATCTGAATCGGTAGAGCACGGAAGTGTAAAATATAGAAATGGTACTGATTTCAGTTTATTTCTGTGGCTAGCTACTTTAGGTTCTGATATTGGCTTTAAAAGTAGGTACCTACCTAAAGAAAGCCAAATGAATACGTTTACTAAATTTAAAGCGTTGCAGCACGGAACAAAAACGACGTAAAGGCGACTTACTCTTGGCCGCTTTTTTTTTCATGTGATATCGATAAGTGAATAATTATTTTGTATGTTTTTCAAATAAAAATAATCAGCTGTTTACAAAAGCATGGTGATAAAAACCTGTGAAGATGGGTTCCCAATTTAAACTATCTTCATAGTTTGCTCAGTTCACATCACAGTGCGGTTATGTTAGAAAAATATTATTGGTGAAGTATAGGTATTCAAAATGGCTCCCAAAGATACGGCATATATAGAGTGGGCCCATAAAACAGCAGCAGAAAAGAAGACTCATGTGAGTTTTCCGCAACTAAAGTATCCTTCTCTCAGAGACGGAGGGTTAAGGGATCCTGTACAATGGCTGGAAGGAAAATCCATGGACGATGGAGCAGAAGGCTTATGGAGAATACGAAATGGACTTTACGATTTCACAGACTTTATGCAGAAGCATCCCGGTGGTGAAGAGTGGTTGGACCTTACTAAGGTAAGATCATTTTTAATTAAGAAAGGTGTAATTACGTTTCTTATTAGATTTTTTTTTCTGTTTTAAAAAACGATGCCTCACACTAGGAACTACATCTGTATTGAGGGTACGTTCACAAACATGTAAACTCACTTACACAGGACACCCAGACCCGGAACAACTATCTGTAGGAGTGTAGGTCATACAAATATTTGTTCCGCGCGGGAACCGAACCGCTGCTCAACCACTGCGCCAACCGTTTTTTTTTTTTTTTTGGGCAGGGAAATCGTCCAATGACTTCTCCCGCTCTAGATGGAGCAGGAGGGCGTGTCAGACTCTTACTGACTAAAACTCACCCCTGTTCCTTCCCTGCCTGAGTGCCCAGGGGTGCGGTAACTCATTTTCAGAATTTATCCTCTGCCCCTAGGCATGTAGGCACCGGCCACGATGGGCCCAGTCAGTGGTGGCTGACATTTATCTCTTTGAGGCGCGCGTGGAATACTACGCGCCGTCGACTCACGGGCCTGGTGCTGGTGTAGGTCCAGGTCTACGGTGGCCGGATATTGTCTCGCGACGTCGTACGTCCAGTGACTCTCCTGCGGTGGTAGTGGCCGGGGCCGTGAGGGCCACTCCGTTGAGCTTTCCTCTCTCGCTCCGTACCATGGCCTAAACCAGGGCCGGGCGCGAGAGGTCACCGCTACGCTACGGCGTTGCTCCACCCAAGCGGGGCATACCTCCACCGTCCTCTCGTCATCTGGGCGATCCACGCAGTGATAACACCCGGGCGTTTCCTCCCGTCTGATCTGGAACAGGAACCTCCCGAAACAACCGTGTCCAATGAGGACCTGCGTCAGGCGGAAGATGAGGACGCCGTGACGCTCGCCAGCCACTCCTCAACGAGGGGCAGTACCGCCGCTATGGTGGCGTGCCCAGTGCTGGGTTGCAACAGTCGCTGTCTCCATGTTGCCATGAGATCCTGCCGGAGCTTCGTTCGCCGAGCTGCGAGGTGTCGCGGCAGCAGAGTTCCGCCCCGGCGTTTGGCCTCCTCGCACCACTCTCAGAGCAGTGCGAGGACCTTGGCCTCCAGATCCTATGGCGACAGTCCGGCAAGGAGGTTCGCCGCCTCACAGGAGACCATGCGGTATAATTGGATGAGCCGAATGGCCATGACCCTTTGGGACGCGTTAAACTGGTGAGCTGGTCGCCGCCTCAAAGAAGGCGCCCACACCATCATAAAGGGCCATGGACCGCACGATTCTCGCGTAGAGCCTCCGGCAGGAGGCGTTTGGACCCCCCCAGATTGGGCAGGAGCCGCTTCAAAGCAGCACTAGCCCGCTTCAGTCTGAGAGCCAAACGTCGGAAATGCTCGACGATGTTCCACCGGCTATCGAGGACGAGACCCAGGTACCTCATCGTCCCCTCGACGTCGATGTGAACCCCTCCTACCGTTATCCGGGAACCCGACGGTGGCGCGTTTCGAGGACCATGAAAACACATGGCCTCAGACTTTTGCAATGCCACCTCGAGTCACTGCGCCAACCGTGCTGTTTGTTTAAATATTGAGTATTTTGTTTTGGTATTTGCATGTGATGTATGGCGTCTGACTAAAAGAAGTAAGTATAGAATATAAATGTAGATGGAGGGAGAGGCAGGCCATAGAAAAGATGAATGGAATAAATGAAAAATATTTTAAATTTAAAGGGAGAAAGATAGTGTGGTGATTGACAGGGGAGAATGAAAAAGAAAACCTGTTGCAGTAACCCCAAGTAACATGGGGCAAGGGCAAGCAGATGGTGACGAATGAGCGAAGTATTATCGAATGAAAGTCGACACTTTATTACACTTTCATACATAGATCTGCGGCATTTCTGTTGTTGATTTTTGAATTAAATTGATAGCTAAGATTTACGCATTTAGTCGGATGCTTAATATTTTTTCAACAAGTTGCAAGTTATGACAAACTAGTGTGAACTTTTCTCTCTTGATTCTCTGAGCCAGTGTGTGTAACAAACGAACTGTTTGCAGGGAACAGACATAACAGAAGCATTCGAGTGTCACCACTTCAACCCGGTTGTAGAAAAAATAAAAGAAAAATATTATATACGAGATGCTCAAACGCCCCGAAATTCTCCATTTACTTTCGAAGAAGATGGATTCTACAAAACATTAAAACGATCTGTGATAGAGGAACTAAAGAAAATTCCTCCAAATGAAAATAGATGGAGCAACTTGATTATTGATGGGCTATTTTCAACGTGTTTAATAACTGCGGCTTTGTCTTGTTGGGCTACAAATTACTGGGTTGTGATGGTATCCTACTTGGTAGCATCACTTGCCTTAGCATGGACTACCGTTGCCGCACATAACTACATCCATATGAGAACTAACTGGAGGATGTACTTGTTTAACTTCAGCCTATGGTCGTATAGGTAAATATAAAAATTACTCCATATTTTGCACATCTAAATGTTGTAGGCTAGGCATATCAACCAACAAATAAACTAGTAGTCTACTGAAAGACAAGTCTCTTCAAAGTTACACCACAATATCTGGTTATTCGCCTTCCGCATCCAGCAAGGTATTTCATACCAAATGCGATTCTGGTATCAAAGAGCATCTAAAATGATTTAAAAATTGAATGAAAAAAAAAGTAAAACTATGATAAAAAATGTAATTGATACAAACCCTGACATCAAGCGGTTATCAACAACGATAATATTAATTTTATTATAAAATTGTTTTTTGCAGGGACTTCAGAGTGTCACACGCACTATCTCATCATGTTTATCCAAACACACTTATAGATTTAGAGATCAGTGGATTTGAGCCTCTAGTTTTTTGGATCCCAAGGAAGAAGCCTTCGTATGCATACCTCACCCCCTTAATTGAGTTGGTGGTGTTTCCGTTCATGTTTATGATCAACTTCACAAAGAGGTAAGTTAGCATTAAAATATGTGTTAAGCTAACACTCATATTCTAATTAATTTCCTCTTTTCTTCTCAACTTTCTTCGTTTCTTTCTCAACTCAACTTCGACTCAGCATTCTTCAATCGATTTGGCAATTAAAGCTGGTAACTTATTGACATTAACTTGGTTCAGAATGTTGGGCCACAAAAGGGATAAATGAAAAGCAATTGCATGTAGCTGAGATGAGAATGCTAAGAGCGATGTGTGGTGTTACGCGCATGGATAGAATTAGGAATGAGTATATAAGAGGAAGTCTGAAAGTGGCACCGCTGACTGAAAAGTTGTGTGGAAATCGGTTGTCGTGGTATGGGCATGTGATGCGGAGGAATGAAGAAAATGTCATGAGGAAAGTCTTGTGTATGGATGTGGATGGCTATAAAAGTAGGGGAAGGCCAAAGAAACGATGGTTGGACTGTGTGAAAGAGGATATGGGTAAAAAAGGGGTGACTACAGAGATGACGACTAATAGAGGAGTATGGAAGAAAAAGACATGTTGCGCCGACCCCAAATAAATTGGGAAAAGGGCAGGAGAATGATGAACTTATTGACATTAACGTTTTCGACTACAGAATTTTCATGGAAACTGAGTCAAGTAGAGTGGAAGTTTCTTTCAAATGGACTTAAAATGTGGGTGATAGATTTAGAGACACTGAATGTATTGATTCTAATACAATCATGCTTGTTTTCAGATTCATCAGTAATTTCATCCGCAAGGGCTTTTTCAAACGCCACTACAGATGGCACGACGGCATTGGTCTCCTTCTTCCCGTCTGGATGTATCTAGCCAGTGGTTCTACTTTCTACCACACTTTTGCTATGTGGTTGTGGATTAACTGCACCGCCAGTGCCATCTTCTTCATGATCGGATCCAACGCTGCGCATCATCATCCGAAAATCTTCAAAGATGGTGATCAACCAAAGTATGTGTGATCCAGTCAGCATTAATTAACTTGTGCATTTCGTGATTTATGTAAAATTAGGTGTCTATTACTGAGCTTAATGCAACAACAATCGCTCAGAGAAGTATTGCATTGTGTTACGAGATAATCGACACTAACTATCAAATTCCTACTGTACCGAGTACTGTTCAATTTATTTATCCTTCTTCAGGTCAACTACGATTGACTGGGGCATGCACGAGCTCGAGGCCGTGATGGACCGCAATGACATAAATGGAAATTTCTTCAAAGTGATGACGTTCTTCGGTGACCACGCGCTGCATCATCTGTTCCCAACCTTGGACCATGCTCTTTTGAGTCATCTGTACCCTGTGTTCTTGAAACACTGTGAAGAGTTCAGGGCCAACTACAGATTGACGTCACAGTTTGACTTCTTCATTGCTCAGCTCAAAATGGCAGTGAAAGAAGACCCCACGCTTTTAGATGAATCATAATAAGTTGATTATTGTACTATAAGCAACAATAATAATAAATTAGAACTGGCTTTGCAAGACGTTATATTGATGTTCTAGCTCCAAAACTATATGATACCTATACTCCTGAAAAATACCAAAGACTAAAAAAACTTATACTGTTCGTAAATTCATAACCAATCTGACAATCTGGCTCAAACAGTATAATTATGATGAAATTTAAAACCTAATCTCCAACGGGTAACTAAATATTTATAACTTCACATTCACACAAAACACTCAAACACTACACAACCACATGAAACGAAAACACATGCTTCACCAAAGGTCCAATTGTATTCTTAAAACTAAGTATTTCTTTTTTATGTAACCTTATTTTTAACCGACTTCAAAAAAGAGGAGGTTCTCAATTCGTCAGTGCGTTTTTAATTTTAATTTTTTATTTGTATGTTTGTTACGCGATATGTCCGCCATTTGTGACCTTACTTTAGAGGTAGTCCTTTATAAATTTTATCGAAATCGATTCAACACCTTTTGAAAAAATTAACATAAACAAAAAGTATGTATACACAGATGATGTTTTGGTTTTCTTCAAATGTTCAAATTCCATGTGTATTAAAGTTATGCCCGAATGGATAACCCTATTGGGGTTATAACTTTAAAATTATTTTACTTCTGGTTTACAACAACTAAAAAGTGAAAAATAAAAAACTTTTTTACAATAAATACAACCGACTTCTAAAAATTACAAAATAACTTTAATTTCGGAAGTCGGTGTCAAATAACGAAGAAACAAAATAAAAACAAAAATGAAATAAAATATATTTTTGTATGTTTTATAAATGTGATTGGCGATTTATTTTGTTTCTTTTTATTTTGGTCGCAAAAATATAGCTGTATAGTTAAAGAAGAAAAATAGAAGTTTCCATTAAATAAATATGAGAGAAAGATCAATCTCGATTCAGATTGGCTAAAGTACACAATTCTTATATGGGGTACTATGTAAAAGTTTATTACAAAATACCACTACACATTCTTCAACAAAATCAGACAAAATTTAAAACATGCATAAAACGCACACTATTTAGACAAGCATAATTATTATAAATTGGAGGATTATATCCTTGATAAAATGCTTGGCTTAATGTCGGTCCTGCTCTACAGTCAGAACCACTTGGGTCCACTAGTTAGTTCCTTTTTTATATTTGTATATTTGGAAGAGATGCTCTGCCTTTTATTTTTATAGACATGGTATTTTTTATCAATAATTCTTTTTTGTTTTGGTGTAAATTTTTGATGTATTTTTTTTAACTTTTCAAAATTTGTTGTTGTTTCATTTTTTAATTTTCTAAATATGAGAACCATGGGGCATAAAATGTAACTGTTTTTTTTTGACATGAACGAGCATGGCAGTTAAGAGTTTGTCATGCTCACTCTCGCTGATGGTGGCGCGTGTATTGGATCATTCGGTGCCCTTCAATATGGTAGAGCTGAGTGGTGCTGATCCACGCGTCATGTTCGTGATCGGGCGCCGTCAGTTGAGACTGGTCATCTCTCAACTGCTACTGGCTTTTTTTATTCTTTTTATTTTTATTGTTTATGAATTATTTATTTAAAATTGTTCTCATATAATAGAAGCAACAAAACATTGTAACCACGATTTTTGTAACACATAACATGGTTTAAAAGAGTGTTCGTAGAGTTTCTTGCACGTTCTTCTCCATATAGATCAAGGCATTAAAAAAAAGCCCTGGTATTGTGCAAGTAGCTCTATCCTTTTGACTGACCGACTGCCAATTCAAAAGTGCCTGTAAATGGTTTATTTGCAATAAATACCTTGAATTGTTTTATTAGTTTTTGGCATATTATAAATATTTTCTTCGTGTGACAGCTTTTTTTACTTTTTAATAGCCAAGTTGGTCTTTGTGAATTCTGAGAGAGAGAAAAAACGGCCCCTACCCAAAATCAGAACGCGTATGATAGAAAATGAGGAGTACGCAAGTATGTTTAAGGCGTAATTATACGACTTTTAATGGCTTTTAATTGAACATCACGTCTAAACGACTGGTCTTATTTCTTTGAAAAAAATATATGTTACTCTAGACAATTTCCGTCGTAATTTGATTTCAGAATATTAGAAATTAAAAAAAATTGTAAAGTTATGTCTAACGCGGATAAATAATTGAGGATCACGCGAAAACTGTAAAGCGTATTTTTATAAAACCTTCACCATTTTAAAGATCATTTAATTACTTATAATTAAGTCTCAGTGTTTTATTTTAATACCTGTTGGTTCATGTGTAATAAATTAATAATGCGTCTAATTTCGGGGCTCCTTGATGGGCGAGTCCTATTACTGGGTGGACGTACGACGCGTTACGTGAGCTCAGCACAGAATACGCAAGCTAACCACTCAAGGTCATTGGCAGCTAATAGCGCCTTAAGTACAGTGTGCTGTGCAAAATGCTTAGCCAATGCTTAGCAAAAGCTAGAATGAATGACAGATCCCTTCAAGCTTCAAACATCTAAGTGTTCACGGTGAAAGCCAAACTCTCAAAGTCCGAGCGAGTGGGCGAGTCCTATTACTGGGTGGACATACTCGTACGACGCGTTACGTGAGCTCAGCGTAGAACATGCAAGCTAACCACTCAAGGTCATTGGCAGCTAATAGCGCCTTAAGAGTCAAGTGGTAGATAAAATGATAGAAATTAAGGATAAGGAAGGAAAATCTGTGAGTGGATGTTGGAAAGAGATGGCGGATTGTTTATGACGAGTAGCAAAAGATGTGTTTGTAGAATCGAAAGGGAAAGGCATGATAGAAAAGGATACATGGTGGTGGAATGAAGATGTACAAAAAACGCTGAAAGAAAAGGAAATTGCGTTTAAAGTATGACAGAATGTAGAAACCGGAAATGATAATTTGAAAGAAGATAAGAAGAAAATTTATAAAGAATGGTCATCCATTCGTTATAAATTTTCTTCTTATCTTCGCAAAACGCGAAACAGGCGGTTGCAGTTTCCAGGGCTAAGGCGCAAGAAAAGTTAGAAAATTTACTGGACAGCCCTAGAGGCCAAAAGGAGCTCTACCGGATTACAAAAGTAAGAGAAAGGGGAACGAGAGATTTAATCCCTGAAAAAATTATGAAAGATGAAACCGGTAAAGTCTTGACGAAATATAAGAGCAATGGAAGGTTTATTTTGAAAAGTTGATGAACGAAGAGAATGAATGGAATAGTGTGCTCAAAGAAGTACGCGTAAATATGGGTTTGATGAGAGAAATTAGCATGGATGAAGTAAAAAAGAAAAAAGGCAGTTCCATGTATGAAAAATGGAAAGGCCATGGGCCCAGGTGACATACCAGTAGGAGCGTGGAAGTGTTTAAAAGAGGATGGATGTATGTGGCTGACTTCATTCTTCAATAAGTTGTTGTATGAAGAAGTGATCCCACAAGAATGATGCAATAGTTTGCTAGTTTGCGGGATGTACAAGACTGCAACAACTATCTATATATATGAGGGAGAAAGCTCAAGTCACATAGTATGAAAGTATGAGAGAAAGTGATAGAGAAAAGATTGCGAGAGGATAGTGAGATTACCCCGAAGCAGTTTGGGTTTATGCCAGGTCGAGGGACAATGGACGCCACCTTTGCTCTCCGTCAATTGTGCGAGAAGTACAGACGTGTGCACAAGAACTTGCACATGGTGTTAATTGATCTTGAGAAATCTCGGGATGTGTTGTGGTGGGCCTTGAAAGAGAAAGGTTTGCCTGGGAAATAAGTTGAGTTAATTCGTGCTATGTACAGTCAATTTAGTACCTACGTCCGGTCGGCTGCTGGCAACACCGATGAGTTCAGTGTGGCTGTAGGCTTACATCAAGGGTCGGCTTTAATACCCTACCTCTTCCTGTTGACTATGGATGCTGTTACGTCGGAAATACAGGAGAAGGCACCCTGGTACGTACTGTTTGCCGACGACATTGTTCTGGTCGGTGAAGATGGTCCTGAGATCCAGAACCGATTGGAGAAATGGCAACAGAAGCTAGCAAAAGTTGGCTTGAAAATCAGCAAAACCAAAACGGAGTACATGTTCTGCGATTTCGGCGGTCTCTCCAGTTCTGAAGCTATAGCACGAGATGGCGCGCTTTTCCCAATCTGCTCCGATTTTCGGTATCTCCGTTCACTCGTGCAAAGCGATGGCAAAATAGATCGGACTGTTAAGCACAAAATTAAAACTGGATGGATGAAATGGCGGCAGGTCACCGGGACTATCAGCGATACCCGCATTTCTTTAAACTTAAGGGGAAGATTTATAAAACAATGGTCAGACTTGCTGTCTTGTATGGTTCAGAATGTTGGGTCACAAATGGGATGAATGAAATGCAATTGCATGCAGCTGAGACGAGAATGCTAAGAGCAATGTGTGGTGTAACGCACATGGATAGAATTAGGAATGAGTATGTACGAGGAAGTCTGAAAATGGCACCACTGACTGAAAATTTGTGTGGAAATCGGTTGCGTAGTATGAATGAAGAAAATGTCCTGAGGAAAGTCTTGTGTATGGATGTGGATGGCTAGAAGAGTAGGAGAAGGTCAAAGAAACGATGGATGGACTGTGTGAAAGAGGATATGGGTAAAAAGTGGGTGACTACAGAGATGACGACTAATAGAGGAGTATGGAAGAAAAAAACATGTTGCGCCGACCCCAAATAAATTGATAACATCAACAACAACAAATCAATTCAACAACCAACATCCCATTCATTCATTCATTCGTCATCAATTGATTGATTGATTGGTTGATAATTGATTTAATGATGATGACGTCTTACAGAATTCTTCCTAGGGAGATTAATCAAGAAAAACATGTAAATAATAATATATTTAATAGTACATTCCAATGAAAGGTTTTGTTCGGTTTGGCAGACTTATTGCACTCTCCTGCCCAGGGGTTGTGGATAAATTCGAAACAAAGTTACCGCGCCCCTGGGCATTCAGGACAGGGAAGGAATGGGGGTGGGATTTAGTCAGTAAGGGTCTGACACGCCCTCCTGCTCCACCCAGAGCGGGAGATGTCATTGGATGTTATCCGATCCCCAAAAAAAAAAAAAAAAACTTGAGAGGTGTCAAGGGACACCCGGATGGACCGAAGTTCCTTTCGATTAATTAGTGAAGGAATTGTAATATAATTTTATTTTTTTTAATTTATAATATTTTTTTTATTATTAACTACGCACACACGCATGCACGTAAGAAGTTATACTTCATCATCTCATCTCATCTCATCTCATCGCAGCTCTGCTCAGCTCAGCTCAGCTCAACTCAGCTCAGATCAGCTCAGCTCAGCTCAGCTCAGCTCAGCTCAGCTCTGCTCAGCTCAGCTCAGATCAGCTCAGCTCAGCTCAGCTCAGCTCAGCTCAGCTTAGCTCAGCTCAGCTCAGCTCAGCTCAGCTCAGCTCAGCTCAGCTCAGCTTTGTTCCAAGCTCCGCTAGATTTAACACACGAAATTGGTTAGATAATGGTTGATCTGCTTGCAAACTTTGTACCTACCCACCAAAAATACAAGAAGTTTTTATTAGATTGTTTTTCCAACACAATCTTTTTGGATGGACAGCCTCATTAGTGTCGTGACAACTTTTCGTAAGAATTTTTTCCGTCTAGCCCCCTTTCACAACGCGCGATAAGGAACTTCGTTCCAAAAAGCGAGCGTCGCTGAGTATTATTTTTGATAGCTCTTGTCGGCCAAGACGGGCCCCGTCATTGTTTGTTGACCACTCTTTGAGGCGCGCGTGGAACACTAGGCGCCGTCGACTTTCAGGCCTGGTGCTGGTCGGACGGCGAGCTACCCACTACTCGCCGTCCGCAGGCCCGGGTAGTGATGGTCGCTTGGCATTCAAAACTCATGCCAAAAGGAGCCGCCCCGAACGATGTGTGCGAAAAATCGACCGTCGCATTCGCACACTTGCTTATGGCGTATATAGCCGCCAAGTGGCGCCCTCATTGAATAAAAAATCGTAGCAAAGCGTGGCAAATAAAGATTAAAAATTCCTATTTTGCGTTTGTTACAAAGGGCTTGAGGTATTTTTACGTTGTTGAAATAGGACTCAAAGTATTTCGTATCCAAAGTAGTAAGCAGAAGTACCAAAAACGGCCATTTTTGACACTTTTGCTTACTACTTTCGATAAAAACTTTGAGTCCTGTTTTAACATCGTAAAAATACCTTATCCTATTTGTAACAAACGCAACATAGGATTCTTTAATCTTTATTTTCTATGCTAAGATACGAATGTTTATTCAATGAGGGCGCCACTTACGGGGTGGTAGGCCCTTAAAGCCCAGTGACAAAACTATTGGCATTATACACTCACTACTCGCTGCTCACCAACTCGTTTTTAGTTTGAAGCTCTAGTCGCTACTCACTCATCATTGGCTGTTGGACAACTGCCTAAAACGGTATGCAAGAAGTGGTTAAAAGTGCGCGATTAAATACTGATAATATCATTACGAATTTCGATCACCGTGGCCAATCTCAACGGAGATTAGCCAAGTACCCAGGAGATATTATAGTGCAGAAGTGTTTGCCGACCCGGGAATCGAGCCCTGAACCTCACGCCTGCACACTGAAAAAAATAAGTAGTAAAGCATAATGAAAAAGCATTAATCGGAACTGTTAATGCATTAATCTGAACTGTTAAAGAATTAATCTGCACTGTTCCAGCAGTTCAGATTAATGCTTTTTCATTATGTTTTACTACTTATTTTTTTAGTAGTAAAGCATAATGAAAAAGCATTAACGCGTCAAGTCCCTCATTAGCAAACACAATTAAAAACCTATTGTTATGGCGACGCGAGGGGCCTGACGCGATAATCTGAACTGTTAATGCATTAATCTGAACTGTTAAAGAATTAATCTGCACTGTTCAAGCAGTTCAGATTAATGCTTTTTCATAATGCTTTACTACTTATTTTTTTCAGTGCAGTCGCGTTACGACCACGATCTATCGTTTTTTTAAGGTTTCGTATACGGAGCAATATTGCTGGCGCCTGTCACAAAATTTTGTTCCGAAGAATTTTTAACTTACCAGTGACCTGTGAAATTGAAAGAAGAATGCGCATTTTTCACCTGACTGTGTATAGAAATGATATAAATCTTAAAATTTGGCTCATTCAATTGTATATTAATTACGCATATCACAATGTTAAAAGAAACGCAGAAAAAAGAAAAAAGAATTTTTCTGTAGGTATGCTTATTCTACGTCAAGAGTAAACGTATTACCATGTTTTGAACGCAGCTCAACTACACTTTTCACGACGTTTCATTTTACACACTGCTATTTGACTTTATTCAACTCTGTTTCTAAGTTTTATACATGGTTTTACGTTTTATTTAATCAGTAAATATTTCGTTATTAGTCTTTGTATAATACAGAATAATTAAAAATAACATAATAATTAAATAAATTAATCATGCAGTATTAAATTGAGTTGAGTGACTCAATTTAATACTGCATGATTGAAACGGATTTTTTTGACTTTTGACAGTTCTTCACTCAAATCATCGAGAGTCTAAGCAGTGACGTAAAGTTGGTTTCAAATGATTCACAAATAAGAAACACGTTTTAGACCATAGCTAGTAAGTATTCCTATTTGAGACTAAAGTTCGAGCGTTTTTTTTTTTTTTTTTTTTTTTTTTTTTTTTTTTTTTTTTTTTTTTTTTTTTTTTTTTTTTTTTTTGGGGGTGGGAAATCATCCTATGACTTCTCCCGCTCTAGGGTGGAGCGGAAGGGCGTGTCAGACTCTCGGCGGGGCGAGGTATCTCTTTCGAATTTATCCTCCACCCCCGGGCAGAAACTTCGAGCGTTAATAATTAGCACTAGCACATTTATTTCTATGTTACCTATTTGAAATCGGCAAATGCTAACCTAAAAAAAAAACAACCGACTTCCAAAAAATAATCCACTAAAAATTTAAAAAATAACTTTAATTTCGGAAGTCGGTGTTTGTATTTTACTTCTTTTTATTTGACACCGACTTCCGAAATTAAAGTTATTTTTAAATTTTTAGTGTATTTTTTGTTTGGAAGTCGGTTGTTCTTTTTGTAAAAAAGTTTTTTATATTTCACTTTTCAGTTGTAGAACCAACCCCAGAACTAAAAAGCTCAATAACATGGAACGTGGAATTTAAACATTTGGAGAACACTAAAACGTCATCGAGGTATACTCGTACGTATTTTTCGTTGTTGTTCAATTTCTCAAAAAGCGCTTAATCAATATCGATATAATTTCTATGGGACCACCTCTGATGTATGACCTACCAAACAAAAAAAGAATCATCAAAATCTATTCACAAGTGGCAGAGAAATCGGGTAACATACATACAAAAAAAAAAAAGAACATACAGACGAATTGAGAACCTTTTGGAAGTCGGTTAAAAATAACAAATATTTTATGATCTTCGTAGTGTTTAAATCGTAAAAATGACTATTTGACATTATTTGATAAACTTACAGGTAGTCTTTCTATAACTGCACCTTATAACTTTACATAAGCTTTCATTATCAGGTTTTAAAATGTATGGGAAGTTGGCATTGTTCTTTAGTAATGTTTATTATTACGTATATTTTACTAAAAAATACCAATATGTTGATAACTCAGATTTTTTCTTTGAAATTCTCTCAGTTGGTACGGAACCCTAAATGTGCGAAGTCCGACACGTACTTGGCCGGTTTTTTATAAGTCTATACCTATTGCATGACCAGTCTTAGGCATCTAGCTCACTCTGTTGTAATATGCCTAATTACCTACAAAGCACAAGGAAGATGGAAAGACTAGTCCGACCTTTTCAAACGCCTGACCGATATTTTATTTGCAGTAAACTAAAACATTTTAACAATGGTATAAAGTATGTAGGGTGAACGAGTTTGAGCCGTCTGGCCCGATTCGGTGGACTTTGGCAAATGGATGCGGGTTGGCTAACAAAACGGTACTGTCCTTACATAAGAAATACCCGATATCAAATAAAATGTAGAACTGACCAAAACTTTCCTATTTTGTTGGTCCATTGGCGGTATTTGCAAAAAATATTTGAAAAAATGTAAAAATAATGGGACCTGCTATAATTTACATATTTTTTATCCTACAAATATTATAAATGCGAAAGTTTGGATGTATGGATGTTTTTTACTCAATCACGCCTGAACGACTGACCAGGTCTGAATGAACTTTGGCACATAGATAGTTTGTAGACTAGGACAGCACAGGCTTTATTATATAATAGGGGAAGTACTAATTCCATGCAGGCGAAGCCGCTGGCAGAAGCTAGTTTTTTCAAAGTTTTGGTTTGGTACGTTTTTCAATTTCTTTTTCAAACAAGTCCTTTACAATTTAGTTTAATTCAAATTGAATTTGAAACGATTTACAACAGAATAACATTAATCCCATAAGTTATTACAAAATCTAAATTCTCCGACAAAAAGTGGCGTCAAGGACCAAAAAATATTGGTTAGTATTCAGAATGTAATCAGTTCGAAAGCAATATTTTTTGTACATCTTCTACACAATATTTTCATGATGGAAAATGCCATTACCGAAACAAATGGCTTTGAGACGTTACATTTTTCATATTTTGTACCTGTTCATTGTTCTTTTAAGAACTTAAGTTTTCAAAGCTATTAGTGTTTCGCTTAAAAATATTGTTCACGTCCTTATTTAGAAATATATTTGTATCGGACTTTTTAAACCGTGTTCAGACGTGCTGAACATGTGTCGCGAATCGCTCACTTTGCATGCCTCGTACTATACGAGGTGTAAATGTTCACTGCAAACATACCCTGCTTACGCACGTATTGAGGCTACAAACGCCTTAGCTTGCCAACGTTCCCTGTGGGTGGTTTGTTTTTGAACGTGATATCATATCAGTACTATAACTTCCACTGAACACACTATTTTGTTACGTGATGTTTTGCTTCAAAGCTAGCTTCCAGCTAACTTCAAGTTAAGCTGAATAAGGCGAATTTGTTTGATGCGGTGCGAGACATCGACAAAATTGCAACGCATGTTCACATCTACATACCACCCAATGAAACAAATAATAAAGTGGTGGTTTCTTTGCTGGGAGGACGAACCACACCCAAAATAACGCACATCACAACCCATCTGCTCATGACCTAAAAAATCGAATGCAAGATTCCAGAAAAAAAAAAGTAATGCTCACCTTCTAATAGGTCCCGAGGACCAATAAATGGAGTTGCGATTACTACACGTTTGGAAATAACAGATCGAGTGTCTTTTAAGAATTCACAAGAGCTTTTGATTGAGCTTCAGCAGGGTATGGATATATGAGACACCTAGGCTGTGTCTTAAAATAACGAATAATTTCAGTTGACAAAGAGATTCCAGAATCAAACTGAAATGTATTAATCAATAAAACAAAGTCTAATACATCCTCCGTTATCGGATAGTGATTGAAACGTCAGCGAGTGATTGAAACCATTGACAAAAAGAAATAAGAAATCTCGTGAAGCCGTTTCACAATAAATAATCCTAAAATAAACAAGTACTTGTAAAGAAAATTGGAGAAAAACGTAATTTCCGTTGGGATCCGAATCACATTTTAAGCGTAACGCTTCTGACAGTTAACCGTTCGTTCTACGTTCTACCCTCACTTAATTATTGGAAACGATTTTACACATCGATTTGGCGCGAACCGTGCCATGTCCAGTATTGTGTGAACGAACATTTTATTGGTGTATACTGTTATTTATGTGGATATGTTTTTTGAAACTACATTTAGTCAAAATTAATGGAAATAAAGTCACTTAAGTCTTACTGGTTCACTTCAGGACCAGACCTCGAATCCTGTCCTCCTGCAGCAGGGTGTGAGGCAGGGAGACGTTATTTCTCCGAAACTGTTCTCAGCCGCAATGGTGTGGTCTTCAAGGTTCTGGACTGGAGAGGGCTAGGCATTAACGTTAATGACGAGTACATCAGTCACCTTCGAATTGCTGACGATTTAGTGATGTCATGGCTGAGTCTATGGAGGACCTCAGTACAATGAATGACTGGCCTGTTGGTCTAGTGGTTAGTGACCCTGACTGCTATGCCGGAGGTCGTGGGTTCGATTCCCACCCAGGACAAATGTTTGTGTTATGAGCACGATCATTTGTTCTGTGTCTGGGTGTAATTTATCTATAATATGTATGTATTTAGAAATATATAAGTATGTTTATCAGTTGTCTAGTACCCATAACACAAGCTCTGCTTAGCTTGGGACTAGATGGCGTTGTGTGATAGTTGTGGAATATTATTATTATTATTTCGTTTATTAATTTTTTAAACATATTAAATACATTTTTAAATATTTCTTAAAAAAGAATATATAAAAACATTTAAAAATATAAAAAATAGTAGCCCACCGGTATCGGGAACAGGGTCCAAGCTACCGGCGGTCAGGGCTCCAGAGAGAGGAACCGCCTGACAATGCGAGCCGTGTCCAGAAGTACTGCTTTCTGAATCAAGCCCTTGATCCAGCCGCCTAACGAGAGCCTCCTGAGGTGTTGATCGAGGCTCGTGGCTATTAAGCCATTGGCTGACACGACTATCGGTACAATGATCGCTGAGTCCACATCCCACATGTCGACAACCTCGCGAGCCAAGTCAATATACTTGATTTGTTTATCTTTCTCGGCTTTCACGAGGTTCTCGTCATGTGGGACGGTAATGTCAACAATCATTGCACGCCTCTCGATTCGGTCCACCACCACTATATCAGGCTTATTGGCTACAATAGTCCTGTCAGTGATGATGGACCGATCCCAGTACAATGAGATATGACCATTATCGAGAACTGGGTCGGGCGCATATCTGTAGTACGGCACTTCCGATTCCACAAGAGAGTACTTCAGAGCAAGTTGCTGATGGATAATCCTGGCTACAAGGTTGTGCCTATGCAAGTATTCACCGTTAGCTAGACGAGAACAACCAGAGATTATGTGGCGGATTGATTCTCCCGGACGATGACATGCCCGACATATGTCAACCGTGCCGTCCTTCACAATAAATCTCTGGTAGTTTTTCGTCATGATAACTTCGTCCATAATTGCACAGACAAAACCTTCGGTTTCCCCAAAGAGGTCACCGACACGCAGCCAGGCTACGGACGCTAGTTGGTCTACATCGGGCCCATGTAGGGCCCGGAAAAAGCGTCCGTGCAGTTCCTTACTCTGCCATACTTCTCTGCGATCGTTAGTGTCAAGCACTAGAGGTTTGCGCCAGTTCTCGTTAGCCAAGGAGAGTGGAGTAAGGCCCCTGTCTACTGCCACTACATCTCAATGCATACCCACGTCAGCAGCTAGGAAATATTCCCTTAGACTGCATACCTCGCGGTTGTGGAGGGTCTTAGCATTTAAAAAGCCTCGGCCTCCACACTTCCGCGGGATATATAGTCTCATCACCGACGAACGTGGGTGATGCATTCGAAATGCAGTCAGCAGTGTACGAACACGCCTATCCAGGGCGTCAAGTTCTGTTTGAGTCCATTTGAGTACGCCGAAAGAGTACATCAAAACCGGCATGACCCAACCGTTGAAGGCGCGCACCTTGTTTCCGCCTGATAGAAGGCTATTAAATACCTTCTTCAGGCGGCCAAAGAAGCGCTCCTTCAACGATTGCTTCATGTCAGCAACATTGATACCTAACGCTTCCGACATACCCAAATACTTATAGGTTTCGGTTGGAGAGAGGGATCTCAGGTTTATGAAATCCGAGAGTTGAGTTCCCACGGATTCCACAATCTCCCCTCGCTTTACATGCATGACCGCACATTTGTCTACACCAAACTCCATCCTGATGGCACTACTGAAGGTTTCAGTTACCTTCAGTAGCTCCATCAGTTGCAGATTGTTGGGGGCAAAGAGTTTCAAGTCATCCATGTAAAGGAGGTGAGATATAACCTGACCACCTCTCTTCAACCGATAGCCTAGCCCTGAATTCTCCAGCAGTGTGCTAAGAGGATTCAAAGCTAGGCAAAACCAAAGCGGACTCAAACTATCACCCTGGAATATACCCCGCTCGATCCTTATCGGTTCACTATTCCTCTGGATTTGTCGACATCCTGGATAGCGAAGGACCGTCCTCCATTGCCCCATACATGACATCAGGAAGGTGCGTATCGTTGCATCAACTTTATACAATTCTAGCACCCTCATGAGCCATGTATGAGGAACTGAGTCATAGGCCTTCTTATAGTCTATCCAATATGTCGACAGATCCTTTCGGAAGCGCCGAACCTGTTGGCTAATGGTCATATCTATGAGGAGAAGCTCCTTAGTACCGCGGGACCCATTCCTACATCCATTTTGAGAGGCAGACATGATACAGTTACTATTTATATGTGTATTAATCTTAGCTCTCAAAATGGATGTAAGAACCTTATAGACCGTCGGTAAGCACGTGATCGGTCTATAATTTTTAGGTTCCGCAGTACTACCTGATTTATGGAGCAGGTGGGTTATTCCTGTAGTTAGAAATTGGGGTAGCGACCCTGACTCTAAGGCAGACTGGATCTGAGATGCCAAGCGGGTATGCGACCTTGTTAACCATTTTATCCAGAAGTTGTGCAGCCCGTCCGGCCCTGGAGATTTCCAGTTAGCTAACGGACGGACTGCACGAGCTACATCTTGGGGGCTAATGATAATTGCCCCCATTTCTGGTATTGGATCGCACGCGCGCTCAACATCCCGAATCCAATCGCCCTCGGTATGGCAGACAGGCACCGACCAGATGCTGCGCCAGAACGAGTATATGGCGTCATCATCCGGCAGGTGCGTATTAGTCACACCTTGGTCCGGTCGCTCCCAATCCCTATACACCCACCTTTCATTACTTCGGAATGTGCGATTCTGGGTGTATCGTTCCACTCGCCGCTTATACCTGCGAATACGGTTTGCCCATGCATATACTTTCTGCTTCAGGAAGTCGATGCGCTCTGTGACACGGGACATATAGTCTCGGGAGCTGACATCAGTCCCCGAAAACGCCCGTCTCACAAAGCGCATCACTCTTGGGCGAGTGTTGCCCTCCCTGAAACAGATTAGTTTGCTTATGAGTGCTCTGGCCCCACCAATACGACGCTCGATCCTGCACTGCCAAGCCGGCACGGCTGGCTTCGGTCGTGTAGCTCTGTCATTAGGAAATTTAACGTGAGCTACACGACATGCCGCTACAGCCGCGCAGTACAGTATCGAGTGTGTATCGGTGAGGTCTTCGCAGTCATCAAAATAATTTGACAACTGCGAATCCAGAGCAGCCACCAGCGCCCTATTTTTGTTATGCATGGGCAAACGAGGTAAGCGTGGCCTAAGTTCAAGGGGCATGCTGCGATATTCCCGAATAGCACACTCTAAAGCACTCCTCAATTCGTCATTGCAATGGGTACTTACGTTTGTAACCACGTCATTACACTCCTCGTCAGCGTGGCTGGAGATATGGTTGGATGGTGGTACCAACACTGGTACCACAGTCTGCGACGGAGGGGCAATGACATGGCTACCCATCTCAGATCGGAGGCGATCAAGTACAGTATCATCCAAATATGATTACGCTGGATGACCCGCACCTGATCCGAAAGTCGTTGGGCCGAAACGTTGACGGCTGGCTCAAGCACCTGGAACAGAGAGCATCCGAACACGGTACGCGGTCAGGTTGTTACCTCCCTCTGTAGCCCCATAGTATAAGCGCATGACGTTTTCATTGATGGATTGCGTCCATCGCATGCGCTGCACACTTCCGCCGGGAGCTGGGACCCTATCAGAGGCCGGTGGGCCTCGAGGTCCTAAGCCGCTCGGCGGCCGGCGTCCTCCCCGTCGACGCGCAGGTGGTGGTGTCGTCGGCGGAGTGGTGTATTCGTCGCTCGAGCTCGACGCAACTGCAGCGGCCGGAATCACTGGACTCACGGCAGGCGCGGGTCCCGGCGGCTGCGAGGCGGAGCTGAGCGACGAACCCGAAGATGTTGGTTGTGCTTTTTGGCAACGTGCCCGGCTTCTTGTCAGCATTTTTCTGTTCGGTACATTATGTTATCTGCATGTTGTTGTTTGGATTTTCGGTATATGGTTATTGCTTTGATTTCTTATTTTTTTTTTCTGGTTCGTTTTTGTTGTTTGGACATTATTTTTCGTTTATTTTTATGAATATTAGATAAAAATATCGGATGAAAAAATTTTCGTTCAGTCAACTTGACAGCCGGGCCACAGATTATTATTATTATTCCATTTATTTTATAGTTTAAACATACAATTTACATTTTTAAATATTAAAATATCAAAATATAAAAACATTTAAAAATATAAAAAATAGTATCCCACCGGTATCGGGATAGGGTCCAAGCTACCGGTGGTCAGGGCTCCTGGGAGAGGAACCTCCTAACTATGCGCGCCGTGTCCAGGAGTATTGCCTTCTGGATCAAGCCCTTGATCCAGCTGCCCAACGAGAGCCTCCTTAGGTGTTCATCGAGGCTCTTGGCTATTAAGCCATTGGCCGTCACGACTATCGGCACAATGACTGCTGTATCCACCTCCCACATGTCAACAACCTCGCGAGCCAGATCAAGATACTTTGTTTTTTTATCTTTCTCAGCCTTCACGAGGTTCTCGTCATGAGGGACAGCTATATCAACAATCATTGTGCGACGCTCTTGTCGATCTATCACCACTATGTCAGGCTTATTGGCAACAATAGTCCTATCAGTGATGATAGATCGATCCCAATACAACGTGATATTGCCATTTTCGAGAACTGGGTCGGGCTCATACCTATAGTACGGTACTTCAGATTCCACAAGATTGTATTTAAGAGCAAGTTGCTGATGGATAATCCTGGCTACAAGGTTGTGTCTATGCAAATAGTCTCCGTTAGCTAGACGAGAACAACCAGAAATAATGTGTCGGATTGATTCCCCGGGTCGGTGGCATGCCCGACAGATGTCAACCGTACCGTCCTTCACAATATATTTCCGGTAGTTATTCGTCATCATAACTTCGTCCATAATCGCACAGACAAAACCTTCGGTTTCCCCGAATAGGTCACCAAAGCGCAGCCAGGATACGGACGCTAAGAGGTCTACATCAGGTCCATGTAGGACCCGGTAAAAGCGTCCGTGAAGCTCCTTGCTCTGCCATACTTCCCTGCGGTCATTAGTATCCAGTACTTTAAGTTTGCGCCAGTTCTCGTTTGCCAAGGAGAGCGGGGTGAGGCCCTTGTCCACAGCGACCACATCTCGATGCATACCCACGTCGGTTTCTAGGAAATATTCCCTAAGGCTGCATACCTCGCGGTTGTGTAGGGTCTTAGCATTTAAGAAGCCACGACCCCCACATTTCCGCGGGATATACAGCCTCATCACCGATGATCGTGGGTGATGCATCCGATTTGCGGTCAGCAGTGTGCGGACCCTCCTATCCAGGGCGTCAAGTTCCGTCTGAGTCCATTTGAGTATGCCGAAAGAGTACATCAACACCGGCATGACCCAACCGTTGAAGGCGCGCACCTTGTTCCCGCCTGATAAAAGACTATTTAGTACTTTATTCAGGCGGCCAAAGAAGCGCTCCTTCAGCGACTGTTTCACGTCAGTAGTATTGATGCCTAACGCTTCCGACATACCCAAATACTTGTAGGTTTCGGTTGAGCAGAGGGATCTAAGGTGTATGGAATCCGAGAGTTGAGTTCCCACGGATTCCATAATCTCCCCTCGCTTTACATGCATGACTGCACATTTGTCCACACCAAATTCCATCCTGATGGCGCTACTGAAGGTTTCTGTTACCTTCAGTAGCTTCATCAGTTGCAAGTTGTTGGGGGCAAAGAGTTTCAGATCATCCATGTAAAGGAGGTGTGATGTGACCTGACCACCTCTTCTCAACCGATAGCCTTGTCCCGAACCCTCCAGTAATGAACTGAGAGGGTTGAGGGCCAGACAAAACCACAGTGGACTCAGACTGTCGCCCTGGAATATGCCACGCTCGATCCTTATCGGTTCGCTGTTCTCCTGTATCTGCCGACATCCTGGATAGTGAAGGACTGTACTCCACTGCCCCATACACGACATCAGGAAGGTGCGCAGAGTTGCATCAACTTTGTACAACTCCAGCACCCTCATGAGCCATGTATGTGGCACCGAGTCATAGGCCTTCTTGTAATCTATCCAACATGTCGACAGATCTCTTCGAGAACGACGAACCTGTTGGCTAATAGCAATATCGATGAGGAGCAGCTCCTTAGTACCACGGGACCCATTCCTACATCCATTCTGGGAGGCTGATATGATACGATTTTTATCAATGTGGATGTTAATTTTAGCTCTCAGAATGGATGTAAGAACTTTATAGACCGTCGGTAAACACGTGATCGGTCTATAATTCTTAGGTTCCGCAGTACTACCTGATTTATGGAGCAGGTGGGTTATTCCTGTCGTAAGAAACTGGGGCAGCGACCCTGACTCTAAGGCAGACTGGAACTGAGCTGCCAAGCGAGCGTGCGACCTTTGGAACCATTTAATCCAGAAATTGTGCAGCCCGTCCGGCCCTGGAGATTTCCAGTTAGGCAACGGACGGACTGCACGAGCTACATCTTGGGGGCTGATGGTAATTGCCCCCATTTCTGGTATAAGGTCGCACGCACGCTCGACCTCTCGAGTCCAATCACCCTCGGTGTGCCTGACAGGCACCGACCAAATGCTGCGCCAGAATGAACTCATAGCGTCATCATCCGGTAGATGCCTATCAGATACACCTTGGTCCGGTCGCTCCCAAGCCCTATAAACCCACCTTTCGTTGCTTTGGAAAGTGCGATTCTGAGTGTACCGCTCCACTCGCCGCTTGTACCGACGAATACGATTTGCCCATGCATAGACCTTCTGCTTCAGGAAGTCAATACGCTCTGTGACGCGGGTCAGATAATCTCGGGAACTAATATCAGTCCCCGAGAACGCCCGCCTCACGAAACGCATCACCCTAGGGCGAGTGTTGCCCTCCCTGAAGCAGATAAGCTTGCCGATGAGTGCTCTAGCCTCACCGATACGACGCTCAATTCTACACTGCCAAGCTGGTACAGCAGGTCGTGTAGCTCTGTCACAACTGGTGAACTTGACGTGAGCTACACGACATGCCGCTGCAGCTGCGCAGTATAAGATTGAGTGGGTATCGGCAAGGTCTTTGCTGTTATCAAAACAATTTGATAGCTGCGAATCTAGAGCACACACCAGCGCCTTATTTTTCTTATGCATGGGCAAACGAGGTAGACGAGGTCTAAGCCCAGGTGGTGTGGAGCGGTACTCCCGGAATGCATCCTCCAAAGCGCTCCTCAATCGTTCATTGCATTGAGTACTCACGGATATAGCCGCGTCATCATCATCTTCACCAACGTAGTCGGGTCGCGGTGAAGCATTGGGTTGCAGTTGCACCGCGGCCGGTGGCAAAACAGGTGAGACACGGCTACTCCGTGATTCGAGGCGTAGTCGATCAAGTACGGCGTCATCCAGCATACGGTTACGCTGGATGACCCGCACCTGATCCGACAGTCGTTGGGCCGAAACGTTGACAGCTGGCTCAAGCACCTGAAACAGAGAGAGCATCCGACCACGGTACGCAGTCAGGTTACTTCCCCCCTCTGTAGCCCCAAAGTATGAGCGCATGACGTTTTCGTTAATACTTTGCGTCCATCGCATGCGCTGCACACTTCCACCGGCAGCGGGAACCCTATCAGAGGCCGGCGGGCCTCGAGGTTCCAAGCTGGCTGGTGGTCGGCCTCTTCCCCGTCGACGCGCAGGTGGTGGTGTCGTCGGCGGAGTGGTGTATTCGTCGCTCGAGCTCGACGCAACTGCAGCGGCCGGAATCACTTGAATTAATGCTCAATGACCTCAGTAGAGCTTCTGAAAGAGGAGATGAAAAAAAATTTGAAGAGTGGGTCTTAAAATGAACATGGACAAAACCAAGATCATGGTAAATACCCATATAGCACCCACTCCTGTCAAGATCAGAGACTCTACATTCGAAGTTGTAGACGAGTACATTTACCTGGGACAAGCAGTCCAGTTAGGTAAGGCTAACGGTCAATCGTTGAATCCAACTCGGCTGGGCGGCGTTCGGGAGGCTACGCAGTATCGTCCCACATACCACAGTGTCTCAGGACAAAAGTCTGTGACCAGTATGTGTTGCATGTAGTAGTCATGACTTATAAAATCGAAACGTAGTAGCTCACAAAGGGCCTCATCAGAAGGCTTACAGTCACCCAAAGGGATGATATCCGTAAGAGTAACCTTGGTTGGTTACCGACGTAACCTGAAGAATCTTTTTTTTTATGTTTGATAGGTTCGCGTTTGACCACTATCTCACCTGATGGCAAGCGATGATGTGGTCGAAGATGGAGCACGCTTACCTAGAAGTAACCTATTCACTCTTGACTTAAAGACTCCCAGGTTATAGCTATCAGGAAACACAGACTCCGGTAGGGAATTCCACTCTCTAGCTGTACGCACAATGAATGTTAATTGCCAAACTGAAGTGGCAGAGGGCTGAGCACATTGCTCGCAGAACGAACGGTCGATGTGGTCGAAAAGTTCTGGAGTGGCGACCGCGTCCCGGAAGACGCAGCGTTGGAAGGCCTCCAACAAGATGGACCAATGACCTGGTGATAGTCGCGGGTAGCCGATGGATGCGGTATGTACAGGACCGGTCATTGTGGTGACACTTGGGGGAGGCCTATGTCCAGCAGTGGACGTCTTTTGGGTGAAATGATGATGATGACGAAGTTTCACTGGAACGGTCTCTCTTAGAACGAAAGGTTTGTAACTCTTGCAAAAACTTGGTCACTAACTTAACGTATTTTTTAACCGACTTCGAAAAAGGAGGAGGTTATTAACCGACTTCGAAAAAGGAGGAGGTTATCAATTCGGATGTTTGTATTTTTTTTTTTTTTTATGTATGTTCGGGCATAACTCCGTCATATATTGACGGATTTGCAAAATTCTTTTTTTGTTCGAAAGGGGTTTATTCCGAAATGGTCCCATTTAAATTTAAAAAAGATCTGATGATGGGTTTCGGAGACAGACAACGGAACTCTTCAAAAATTGACAGCAAATCAACCGCGATTGCTGCTATCGTATGTCTATGAATTGTTAACACAGTTTAATGGGGAACCACAACTAAAAAGTGAAAAATAAAAACTTTTTTACAAAAAAATAGAACCGACTTCCAAAAAAAGTGCAAAATAACTTTTATTTCGGAAGTCGGTGTCAAAAAACACAGACACAAAACAGGAACACCGACTTCCGAAATAAAAGTTATTTTGCACTTTTTTTGGAAGTCGGTTCTATTTTTTTGTAAAAAAGTTTTTATTAGGATAACTAGTCCAAACTATTCTTTTGAAAATGTATTTTGTTTTTAGTCTCTAAAATGTTCTTTAACCTAAGTTACCTCTACAATAATTGTCAGTTTTATGAGATTGAACTGTTTTGTGTTACAGAACACGTTACCTGAATGAAAGAGGCATTTAAGCGGGCTTCAAGGATTATAAACATATTGACCTCTCGGGGGCACTTCATACAAATTCTGTGATGGCTATAAAGGTGTTTAAGGGCTATTTATGTTATAATGAACACCGTGGCTATTATTACAGGATAAGTTTGTAAATCTGCTGGAAGCGCACACGTGGGAGGTATCGTTCACTCTCACGGAGGAACCCTGATTGCGTCTACACCTGATTTATTCCTGCACTCAATTTATTTCTCGGCGCGAGTTACTTAGGACCCAACATCTGCACTCAGGAGTGTTTGTTCTAGAAAAGTATTTGTTATCCTGTTCTAAATTGAGAACTTATATCCTTCTTAGAAAACGAACTTTTTTTTAATTTCCCTGATTGGCTTGCGGTTTCCTGTCTGTACTATATCAACAGAGATTTGGAACAAAATAAAATTAATTGGTTTTTAACACTTATAGATAAGTCTAAATTTGTTTTTTAACCGAATTTCAAAAAAGGAGCAGGTTCTATGTTCGACAGTAAGTTTTTTTTTTATGTATGTCCGTCCGTTTCTCCGTCAGTTGTAAACCGATTTTCAAAATTCTTTTTTTATCCGAAATAATATACTCCCGAGGTGGTTCCATATATATTTTATCGAAATTGCTTCAGCGCTTTTTGAGAAATTGAACAAAAACGAAAAATACGTATACTTCGATGGCGTTTTGGTGTTAGATAAAGATAAAGATAAAGATATATTTATTGCATAACTCCAAATATTTAAATTCTATGTTCCATGTTATTGGGGTTTTTATTTCAGGGGTATAACAACTAAAAAGTGAAAAATAAAAAAATTTTTACAAAAAAAAAACAACCGACTTCCAAAAAAAAATTATCTAAAAATTAAAAAATAACTGACCAACAAATTCCAGCCCCTACAACTTGGTTTTGGTTCCAGAGGGGGCTGTGAGGCTGCCGTACACGCCCTTTCCACCTTTCTAAATTCTGGTAAAGGTGAGGTCATCCTCAAGGTTGACGTTAAAAACGCCTTCAATTCAGTTAACAGGGACACTTTGTTGGCTGAAGGAAAAAAAGAGTTACCAGAAATTTTCGGCTTTTTGTGGCAATGCTATAGGCATCCATCAAAATTATTATATAAAGACAACGTTTTGGAATCTGCAGTTGGATGCCAACAAGGTGACCCTCTCGGGCCAGTCATTTTCAGCTTGGCTATTCACCCAATAATTCAACAACTAAATTCAAAATTTAACCTGTGGTATTTAGATGATGGAACACTAGGAGGTGACGTAGACACCGTTTTAGAAGATTTAAAATTCCTAAAGAACCAGTTTCAGTCCATTGGCCTTGACCTTAACTACTCCAAATGTGAAATATTTCTTTGTGACAATACCGACAGACAATCGACCATACAGAAATTTAGTGCAATAGCTCCAGAAATCAAAATTTTAGAGAAAAGTTCATTACACCTCCTAGGTTCTCCAATATTGGAAGACAATTTTTCTTCATTCATCGACGACAAAATTAAACGTTTTAACGATATTTCAGATAGACTTTCCAAAATTAATTTACATTCGGCGGTCACCCTCATCAGGTATTGCTGTTTCGGACCAAATTTCATATATTTTCTTCGCTCTTCCCTTTTATGGAAGCAGCCACATCTCTTGGACAAAATCGATCAAATTATTCGTTCCACTCTTACGTCCATCTTAAATGTGGCCCTGGATGACCGAGCATGGCTGCAAGCCACGCTACCCATTCGCTTTGGTGGGCTCGGCATCCGCAAAATTTCTAGTGTAAGCCTACCGTCGTTCCTGTCTTCGGTCCACAGCACTCGACAGTTAACCACACGAATTTTAACCCCGTCGCTGGTTAACTGTGAGGTGCCGAGCTTGACCGATGCTGTGAACGCCTGGAAAGCGGCTTGCCCGAACACGGCGTTGCCCGAGAACCCATCTTCCCAGAGACAGTGGGATGAGCCGCTCTGCAGGTTGGTACGGAATAATCTCATTAATACGTCCACCAATACTGCTGAGCGTGCCCGCCTACTGGCTGTGGGTGAGTGGGAGTCGGGCCTTTGGCTACAGGCACTACCGTCACCCAACATTGGTACCATGCTGAGTGACGCTACTTTCCGGATCGCTACATGTTTGCGTCTGGGTGCTCCGAGTGGAGCTCCACATCGTTGTCAATGCGGTGAAGCAGTCGACCGCCTCGGACACCACGGCCTATCCTGCGGTAGGAGTGCTGGTCGGATAGCACGGCACGCCAGCATTAATGACATCATCCGTCGGGCTCTTGTTACCGCCGGGGTGCCAGCTGTTTTAGAACCCAATGGCTTAGCACGTGACGATGGGAAGAGGCCAGACGGAATGACCATAATGCCTTGGAAGTTGGGTAGGCCTTTGGTGTGGGATGCAACATGTGTCGACACCCTTGCGCCATCCCATCTTCTTAGCACGGCAGGCTGTGCTGGGGCGGCTGCTGCAGGTGCAGAAAACCTCAAACGGCGCAAATATAACAACCTTATAGGGAGTTACATGTTTGAGCCGTTTGGGGTTGAAACACTAGGGCCATGGGGTCCGAGTGCTCATCGAGTTTTCCGGCATATCAGCAAGCTGTTAGTCGACTCTTCACGTGACCAGAGGGCTGGGCTTTTCTTTGGCCAACGAATCAGCATTGCTATTCAACGTGGCAATGCTGCTAGCGTTCTGGGCACTTTTTCCATTGACAGCGATGTGGATGAATTTTTTGATGCCCAGTGAGTTGTTTTTTCATACGCATTTGTACATGTTAGGTATTATTGTTAGTTTGTATATATATCTTTTAAGTTATTTCTATAAATATAATCTCCGCAATAAATATTAATAAGAAAAATAACGAAGAAATGAAATACAAACACCAACTTCCAAAAATAACTTTAATTTCGGAAGTCGGTGTCAAATAAGGAAGAAGTAAAGTACAAACACCGACTGCCGAAATCAAAGTTATTTTTTTAATTTTTAGAATTTATTTTTTTTGAAGTCGGTTGTTGGTGTTCACATTTTCAACATATCTAGCTGTAGATGATAAATTTATTATAAACTGTCCATCTGCTAATGCAATTTTTCAACATTATATCAATGGAAGTGATCATGACTTACCTAATCCTAACAGCAGTGTAATTAAAAAAAAACTTGCCTTGAATGTAGTCACGACTTCAATATATTTTTATCCACCGTCGAGTTTTGCAAGTATTTATTGAAAACTTCTCTATTATGCATGTAAATACTCGTAATGTGGAGTCCCGATATTGGAATTCTGCGCCTGCTATCTGAATTTATTGGCGCAAAGCCGTTACCTTCTAAAGTGTAAGTTCTTACGATCAAAATTCTTAGAATATGTTATCGGTACTTCGCATGTTTACGACGGGAGGTGACAAATTCTCTTCGATAGCAAACCGACTTCACGTAATGGAACACTTTTGATCTAACGCGTGATTTATGAAGCGAAAAAACACTTGAAACAAACACACCCGACTCAAAGTGCGGGATCACTGCATCTTATTCAATCTTTGTGTAAACAACGAGTCGTTTCCAAGCATTTGCAAGAGACGAGTGTTGAATGGAAGTAAAAACAGTTACGACTGTACAGAAAAGGAAATTGTCATCATTTCCACAATCCTTGTCGGAGCGTTTCCTCGACGACAAAAAGAAAACCCCTGCGAGGAATAGTTCTTTATGCAGCCGAGTTCAAAGAACTCCCTTCAATTGAGTGGTACTCAGACCTTATGAAGTGTAAAAAAGCTACACACTATTACCAAGTACGAGATTCTTAATTTTAATTTAGATTGCAAGGGGAGAATTGAGTGTGTTTGAATATGTAGAGTTTTGATTTGAACAATTTTAATTTCAAATGCACTGAAAATATTGTTTGATACATTCGTGTTTAAACATGTGTAAAAAGTTTAATACCGTTGGGGTACAGACTCTTATGTGCGCCACATAAACATTTGAATACGCCGGCAGACAAATAAATATTTCAATGCGGAGTAAGGGCGAAGTGTAAGTCATTCATCGCCTGAGAGTGTCATTTAAATGTGATTCATGAAAATGTACTCGGTATTCGCAGCTAGAGCTGGTACACACGTTACAGTCGAAACTCGTATTCAGTCTGCAGTTTTACTCCTAGAAATCTTTTACAATTTTGTGTTCCTTTTGTGTCGGTTTTGTGGAGTTATTACTAATTCTTTCAGCATTATTGGTAAAAATAACACAAAATATTTATGAAAATAGTGTCTTCTTAAAACTAGACCATAAAATTAACAATAGCCATTCAAGTCACAAGCGAGTTTAAAAATTCAGAAAAGTTGGATCGTAAATTAAATAATCCTAAAAGTTTAGGTCCTCGTAAAGTCAGTAGCGAGAAAAAGTCTATATTTTTTGGTAACTAGGAATTGTATAGTAACTGAACACGGAGCACCTATTTACATAAAGTTGGCGGTAACCCGACGCGGCCGCCAGTATGTCAGGCCCCTAACTCCACAAATATGTATGCGAAGCTGCAGCTCTCTAAAAGCTTTTGTCCAACACGCACGGTTATTTTCTTGAGATGCTCACATTCGCTTACAATGCATATTTTATTGGGGTAAACATGTAGCTACTTGTAAATTTACTGCTCGCAGTAACACTAGTTTACTTAAAAGCAACGTATTTCTGTTTCGATAAATAAACGAGTATTGAACAGGACATAATTGGGAGTAAAGTTCTAGAGTCAAGTTTTGGTTCTCAAGTGGTTTTGTAAGTTGAATTTTTGATGTTAACCTTAGTAAATCCATTTTGCAGTAGGTGTGTGTGTTAAACAGAACAAAAAGAACAAGACTTATTTCGCCATACAAAGGTACGGCTTGTTCTTTTTGACCGTAGCATATATTAGCTCAATATTTCGCCAATGTTGATCTGATATTATAATGATTCTTGGCTTAGCCCTTAACCACCTGACGGTGGTCATGGTGCCGCGAGACGATCTCCGGCCACCGTAACTCGCCGTCCGATCAGCACCAGGCCCGAGAGTCGAGGGCGCGTAGTGTTCCACGCGCGCCTCAAAGAGTTGTCAGCAATAGGGACGGGGCCTGCCACGGCCGATGCCTGCCCGGGGGTGGAGGATAAATTCGAAAGAGTTACCTCGCCCCTGGGCACTCAAGGCAGGGAGGAACAGGGGTGGGTTTTAGTCAGTAAGAGTCTGACACGCCCTTCCGCTCCACCCTAGAGCGGGAGAAGTCATAGGATGATTTCCCACCCCCCAAAAAAAAAAAAAAAACGGTGGTCATGGTGACCCCAACGATTTTGTTTTTTGAATTTTCTGTTACTACCTACATCTGTGAGGTCATCTACTTTACTCTCAGATTTTTGATAATGCCTATATTTTGTTCTAAAATGTTTAAGTTAAGCATTGATTTGATAATATGAATAAGCGTGTTTCAAAGTTTATAGAAGGTGAAAACAAAAAAGATACTCTACTTTAAAATCAGTCTTTAATTTCTATGATTAATTTTATTTTTACATAGTAAAATAAAATGTAGGGGTCACCATGACCGCCATTTGGTGGTAGTGATACTCAAAAACACGTTAGGTAGCTAAGGATAAAACAATCAGTTTTAGCAAAACGGATTTTTAAAATAAATAAATACATATTTTCGAACTTGATGATTATTGTGTGTGAATTCCGCAAAACAGAATGGATTATTGCAAGTCGTCGTATGTAACTCTGTGTATGTCAGTAGGTGTGATATAGACAGATACATGACAACATAGCTCCTGCTGGTAAAAAGGGCATTAGTATGAATAATTATAGTTATAGAAATGTGAACAAATCATTCTTGTAGCAATTAGTCCCTGCAATCATCTGTTTGTTTTCCTTAAAAACTTTTTGTTTCAATTTCTGTAAAAAAAAACATATCTCGTCGAACTTAAAGGAAAAAGGAAGGAAGGGCCTAGAAAGACGAGAAAAAGTAGGTGAAAATCTTTCAAAAAATTAAATAGAGTGCATATTTCTGCTTTTCTTTCTTATAATTTCTCAAACTTAGATAAACTGGAATGAAGCTAAAGATAGCAGGATTTTAATTTAGCTGAAAGATTTTAATCAGGAGGCGTTGAGCAAACGGAGGGCCTTTGCTTACCCGTAGGATATAATATTATGAGCTACAGTTTAGTTACGGATAACTTGAAGTGATGCTATCCTCTATTTTAATTAAAATCTGATTTTTATTAAATTTTCTCGTCGATAAACTTCAAGATTAGATTTTGAATTTTACTAACTTTAGCAAAATTTTCTCTAAGTTATTTTACATTCGAATTTATCTCAGTTTTTTCACAGGGTCTGTGTTAGTTTTTTACTTAGATTCTTAGCAAAGATCGTATGAAGTCTACATACGATAGTGTACATTGTGATAACATTGAAGTGTAGAAATAATTTTTAAAACTTAGTTTTGGAAAAATAAATACGAAAATTTATTTCAAATAGGAGGAGCAGTAGCCTCTGCGTCTGCATTGAGACTTTACTTTAATACTAAAATTTGATATATTATTCTGAGCGTTTAACGAGTTTACAACTTAACATTTTGAGCTCAGAAATCGTATACAGTTTGTTTTAAATTATTAGGTATTTAGTTACTTAGTTGGGTTCTTCTTTGTCAATCAAAACTTCACATCAATCCCTACAGATCAGATTGAGGTCAATTTGAACAAGTTACCTATTTCCACGCTATGTTTGAGAATTACTAGTCTTAGTATATTATTCTAACACAGGTGTGTTCCTCTATCCATCTTGTAGATTTAATTTCTAACTCACCACTTCCTGATCCCATGGGAAACTATGATGTGAGGCAATATATTTTCAAGCAACCGCAAGGGACTTCATTCATATAATATGCATATGAAGTAAGTATGTATGAGGCTGACGTAACCATCATGTAGGTACCGTCAAATACGTTTGCGTAAATTAAATTTGTATTAAATTTTACAAATTTAATTTTGTCAGTGATATCTTTACTCTTCTCATAGCAAAAAGGCGATTTTTTCAGAGCATTCCAACCAATGCAATGCGGTTGAGTGCACTTATTAACTGAAACTGAATTAAATGTGAAGGCGGTAATCCTGCTAATAATTTGAATGTTATAGTTTGTTTACTTTAGTTTTCTTTAGATTTTGACGTCAGCAACATTCTGATATTCATTGCAAAGGAAAAGGGTAACTACCTCTGTTATTGTATTAGGTGTTTAAATACGCATGACTACCTGTAATATTGATAAACAACGATGAGTGTGGCTGGTCTTAGTCAGTAAACATTCAGTAGATCGCAGTTTTTGTTTAACTCTAGATCAGTGTGGAAGTTTTCTACTGTCGGACTGTGAACATTACAAGGTAAATATTATTCTTCCTTGTATCCTGTTGTTAGTAAACTGTTATAATCTGAGGTTCTATACATAGAGTGACATTCAACAGCTATAACGATTGTCAAAAATTTCAAACTTTAGGCGTTTGATATGAGTTCGATACAAAGTTAATGACGTGTGTGAATTTGTTACTGCACAATGACCCGCGGAGTGTTCCGATCCGCCATTAACTTTAATTCTACCTGTACCCAAATATTATGTGGTCAATCCCTTACATATTTTAACATTTCGACAATCGTTATCGCTGATATAGTGCCTTTTTGTCTAGAAGAGAGCCTTTCGTTTTATTATTGAAATCTATTAATTTTTTTTTAAATATTACTCTTATACTCCTTCCTTTTTTACGCCGCTTGTACATATTTTATTTTCTTTTGAGGGTTCCGTACCCAAAGGGTCCAATCGGAGCCCTATTGATGTCACTCACGTGTCGTCTGTCACAAAATTTTGTTACGAAGAATTTTATAACTTGAATTGACCTATGAACTTGAAATTTGGTTATAATGTTTATTATTACAAATACTTTACTAACAAATACCAATACTTGGTACCCCTTAATGTGCAAAGTCCGATACGCACTTGGCCAGTTTTTAGGGTTCCGTACCCGAAGGGTCCAAACGGACCCCTATTGTTGTCACTCACGTGTCCGTCTGTCTGTCCGTCCGTCGTCTGTCACAAAATTTTATTACTAAGAATTCAACACGCAACTTGGCCAGTTTTTTTTCTTTTAACCTGATTATCCTATTACGTTGTTTATTAGTTTAGTTACGTATATTGTCTGAAATAACCAAATAAATCAAATAAAAGCGTCTTAATCCATAACATCCACAATATACTCGTACGTATATCTTCAAAGCGATGATAATTCCCGTCTGCAGCCCATTTGTTCTCGTTATAATTTAATGAGTCTTTTTGTGCTCCAAAATAATTAAGATAAGTTGAAATTAATTGAATAATTGTGTTACCATTAGACGATTTGGGGAGCCAAGCTCTCATTAGTATCACACTAATTATTGAAGAGTATTCACCGCACGTAATATTATTCGGGCCGCCACTGAATGCTGGAGTAATGAAAAGGTTCTTGAGTTATAAAGAAAAGTTGGCGGGACACCGCGTCACGTCAAAGCTTTTTAATGTATTACCTACTTTTCTTCACGAATTAATTTCGAATTCATAAAGCTATCAGAAGTTTGAATTAGCATCACAAACGAACAATGGTGACCGTGATTATCGCTTTGTGTGTTATCTTGGATTATTTCCTGTTGCTCTGAAATTGTTCTTGTCTTTTCCTTCCGTTTGCTGCCCTTGTTTGCTTCAAAAACATGCCTGTTTATCAGATTTAATGCAATTAACCTGTCAAGCCCCATGGCAAAATCCGGGTTGTCAAATTAAACCCCGAGGACAACCCGGGTTGACAGCCGATTATTTTTTTTTTTTTATTCTCTTTAATTTTTTTTTTTTTTGGTCCGACTCACCGGTGAGTTGGCGGGGCTATCTTCTATGTTAAGGCTGGGCAGACATGCCTACGCACTTTTTTTCGCTATTATCTTCCAAGACTGTTCATAATAGGAACTGCCGGCAAGCCCAAGCTCTTTCGTTTAATAGGATTCGTCTGTCTAGTGATATACCAACCTATAACATAGATTTATGTGTGTTGTAATGTGATCTAGAATTCTAGACCGTTCCATCTTCCCCCTTGGGTGTCGTAAGAAGTGACTGTGTACTAATAACATAGCGGAATTACCAATCTAGTGTGAATTGCAATATTCCTAGGGTTGGTCAATGTATAGTCAGGGAATGTTATAGCTGCGCAAATTGACTGTCAAATGAAAATGTCCATAAATTCAAATAAACACTGTTATTAAACAATAACGGTACCGACTGAGGTCAGTGCTAAGTAGGTATGTAATGTCTATGTCACCGGGTTATTGAAAACACCGCAAGTTTATAGTAAATCGCGTGAAATTCTAAACTCGGAATGGAACCAACCCGAATGAAGTAGTAAGTGTAGTCGTATATTTTTGTGATGAAAATTGTTTTTTGAAAATTGTTTTTTTTTCCCTATATTTACCCATATTTTTGGAATCGTCTCCTAGAGCTCTTTATTTTGATAGCCCACACGACCAGGTCATAAAAACGTACGACTATACTTATTAAAAAACGGTCGTCTTTTTTTTTTTTCAATTTTCATATAACTTTCGACGGTGAAGTGCCAATACGTTCTAACTGACATTTTTCGGGATAATCATTTTTTAATCACTTTGAAGTTAAGGGCATTTTTCGCATGTATTAGTGAAATCTCCGAAGTGTATTTTTAGTTGCAACTGGACTAAATTAAAATGAGGAAATTCCTCCTAACTAAACCAACGTGTCAAATTACCTCATAATAATTAAAACATAAGTTATTATTTTTCTTAACATAAAAAACTAATTTGCAACTTCTCACGAGATTAAACATTTTTTTCAAATCTTGTAAATTCTTGATTTCGTCAGTTAGGAGTTACTGGCACTTCGCTGTCGCTATGTCACTTCGGCGGTCAAGACCAATATAATAATACCGCATGTGTTAAAATCCATCCAGCCGGCTTTTTATATTAGGCTACAGAGCGTGTCAAAGAAATAGACAGACATTTATACTCTCGGACTAAATTTTTCTCCTTTGATAGTAGGGTAAAAAGTAACTAGTAGTTAGTAGTCGTCAAGTAGTTACGCTGAGTGGAAGCCTTCTTGCCACAACCACGACATGCATCTGCTTTTTATTTATTTATACATACCTACGTACATTTTTTTTTTCTTTTTTTTTTTCTTTCCTTTTTTTTGTTAAACTTGTTACTAACATAGAAATATAAGATCTACTAACACTATCGATAAGGGTTAAGTTAGCAAAACCATATTGTTGTGTATGTCGTTAATTTGTGGCAAATAAATTCTTTTTCTGTCTTTTCTTTCTTTCTTTCTTTCTTTCTAACTAAAAAGTTGACTAGTGGGTTGTTGAGAAGTTTGGCTTTTGCGGTTTTAAAAAAGTAGAATATAGTTGTTCAGGAATGTGGCTAAAATGAATAGAATCCCTATTAATCCAGCACACCAAAACTAAAATATGCATTGTAAATCGGCTTTGAAATAACACAATAGTCGAACGAGAGGATTTATTTCACAGCATTGAATAATTCTCATATTTCGTTGTACATTTTGTTAATTAGTAAAACTGATGTTTTCAAAATATTTTTATTAACTGCCCATTAATCAGCCCTGGTCCCCATAGTTCTTGGTTAATACCTGGATGGTTGTACTGCCACCTGACCTTTGTAACCCGTAGGGAAATCTGGTACCTTTGACCTCGCCGTATGATGCTCCTCGTGTATCATGTTAAATTTACATGCTCTGTCGTCAGATCATTTGCAGCGTAGAGGCTTGTACACTCGTACAAGCCTCTACGCTAGGTACTCACCTAACGAAAGAGGTGCGAGCCCAAAGGCATTTTTTAAAGAGAAAACAATATATATTTCCCAGAAATATTGAAGAGGAAACGACTAAGTTGTCTGATATGTGTGATGTATGACTGCACCGGAAAACACGAAGTTTAAATATCCTCGCATTATTCTCACATTGGAATGAAAAACAGCGCGTCATGTTTGCACAATCGAAAACCGATTCACAGAAAATAAAGCGAAGTTCCCTCTAAGATTTTCCCACTTGAATCCATGTTTAAATTCTAGATAGCGGGCTGACTGCTATTTCTAGGTAAATCGACACAGTCGATGTGTCCCCGATTTGCTGGAAACATCGATTTTCATCACGCTCCAGTTTGTCCATTGTATAAACATATTTCTGACGTGTGAGGGTCGTGATATGGATTCGTTCTGTGTCGCTCTATTTCTGGTTGTCAATTTTTTATGTTGTTCGTTGTCTGTAGCAATATTTCAGGGTTTTGCGAAATACAGGTACCTACTCGTAACTTGTAATATTGTACAAGTTTAGCCTTGAGAAGGTCTAGATGTACTACTTTCAGTTTTTGATTTTATTCATCTCTGCACACCGCCGAAAATCTTAATCTGAGTTGACTGACATTTTGCAAAAAACCGAGATATTTTCAATATGAATGTTCTTTCTTAAATCCAGCCAAGGTTTGTCCGTAAAAGAGCGATAAGATTGCGCATTGTTACACCCTGTGCAACATTAACTTTCCTTTTCTTATGTACACTTACAAGTAGATTGGGTTATATCGATTCGATACTGCTGTTTTGTTGATGTGGGTATATGAACTACAAGGTATACATCTGCCATAACCTTCTGGAAATACAGGGGTACTTCAGTAACCTGATTTTTGTTCAATATAAAATTTTCAGTTAACTGAATATTTTTATCACCCTCAAGTTATCGATGTGATGCAAACAGACTCCAAGTCGAAGTCACGTCATGAATTTAAAGCAGCTGACTGACTATTAATTTTATTCTAAGATATTATTTTACCAAGCTTAAATTTAATTTAATACTTAATCTTACTTCGCAGATTTATGATGTTCTTCAATTAATTATTTAATGAATTGGCAATTAGTTACTAATACTTTGTTATTAAAAAACGTAAACCACGTTTTCTAGTGATATTTGCCTTGATACGGTTAAAAAAGGTATATTGGAATTCATTGAGTTTTTTTAATTACAGTCTTCGAAAATAGATTTCATTGTTGAATTTCGCGATGGTAAATAGTCAGCCAGTGATTAGGATCAAAACATAAAAACTTTTTACAAAAAAAAAACACAAATATTGATTTTGCAAGTCGGTGTCAAATAACGAAGAAATCAAACTAGAAACACCGACTTCCGAAATTAAAGTTATTTTTAATTTCTTTGTGTTATAATATTAATTTAGTTTTGGGTAAGGGGTTGTATCCCCTTTTTTTGTGGGGTGGGAAATCATCCAATGTCTTCTCCCGCTCTGGGTGGAGCGGGAGGGCGTGTCAGACTCTAACTGACTAAAACCCACCCTTGTTCCTTCCCTGCCTGAGTGCCCAGGAGTGCAGTAACTCATTTTCAGAATTTATCCGCTAGCCCTAGGCATGCAGGCACCGGCCACGATGGGCCCCGTCCAGTGGTGGCTGACACAAATCTCTTTGAGGCGCGCGTGGAACACTACATGCCGTCGACTCACGGGCCTGGTGCTGATCGGATGGCGAGCTCCCCACTGCTCGCCGTCCGCAGGCCCGGGTAAGGGGTTATACCCCTTACCTAAAACTAAATTAATAGTAAAGTCATGCCCGAATTGATAGCCCCAAAAATATGGAATTTGAACATAATTGGTGAAATTAAGGTGTATCAGGGTGAATTGTACAAATCTGTGTGCCCTTTCAGAGCGTATCAGCGTGATGTTATGTTGTGAAGTGGTGTAAACAATAAACAGACATGCAATTGCAGCAATTCTGGAAGGTTTTCTATCACATATTGAAGAGTTCCATTGTGTATCTCCAAAGTTTTTCATCAGAATCTTCACCAAATTGGGCCACATGAGAAGCACCAGCTTTCAAATAAAAAAGAATCATCAAAATCGGTTCATCAGTTCAAAAGTTCTGAGGTAATAAACAAAAAACAAGCGGTCAAAACGCGAGTCAGACTTGCGCGCAAAGGGTGCCGAACAAATCATATTTTTTAGGTTTAATCTACATACAGGTACTTGTTAAAGGTTTTCCTATAATATTGTAAAGAACTACATTCTGTAATTTTTAAAAAAATTTGGGCCTAGTGGTTTCGGAGGGGTATGGTCATTTTTATTATTATTCCGTTTATTCATTTTTTAAACATATTAATTACATTTTTAAATATTTAAATATAAAGGATAAAAAAAATCATTTAAAAATATAAAAAATAGTATCCCACCGGTATCGGGAATAGGGTCCAAGCTACCGGCGGTCAGGGCTCCAGAGAGAGGAACCGCCTGACAATGCGAGCCGTGTCCAGAAGTACTGCTTTCTGAATCAAGCCCTTGATCCAGCCGCCTAACGAGAGCCTCCTGAGGTGTTGGTCGAGGCTCGTGGCTATTAAGCCATTGGCTGACACGACTATCGGTACAATGATCATGTACAATATATTATTATTATTATTCTTTATTGTACACATATAAATAAAACACAAATTAACAGTTACTTACAAAGGCGATTTCCTAAAATAACTTAAAAACTATACCTACATTTTGGTATTATGAAAAAAATATATTTGAAATCCTTACAATAAGCCCTTTCATTAATTTGATATGTACCTAGCACATTACAGTTACTTTTTTTTTAATTTTCTGAATTGCATCCCCTAAGGGACTCCCATATTCTAAATTAATTTATTTACGTTACACGTTCATGTTTGTGTCACAGATATTCATGTATGTACCAAATTACAACTCAATCGGTCGAATAGATTCAGAGTAAATTGGCTGTGACACTAAGTTTTTCTAATCTACCAAAAAGTACAGACGGATGGACAGACAGACAGACGCACGAGTGTTCCCACCCATAAGGGTTCCGTTTTTACATTCGGATGTTCAAACATACAGTCAAGTTGAGAATTTCCTTCTTTTTTTGAAGTCGGTTATAAACAACATTTTTTTTAAACTAAGGTACTCGTAGGTACTATGCTAAGAACTTCAGCTGCGCTTGGGCATCATAAGTACAAACAAACACTTTGCCAAAACGAATACCTTCTTAAAACATTCCAAATATCCTCTTGTTTATTGCCAAAACCGAAGCGAGCGAAGGGCATAGTTGGTGCGCGTGTCAGCAGGATGGAGGTAACTAAGAGTAGATATTTATATCTACCTACCTATCAAGCTTTGATGTACTAGTTATTTACTGTACCTTTAGGTATGTAAGTTCCTATTAATGTGGTGTGTCGGGAAAAGGTTGATTAATTAAAATGCAGAGAGACAAGACAAGGTATTTATTTCCAATAGGCTTGTCATGAATCGAAAATCTAATGGCCCGTTCGCAAAACTAGGTCTTCGTGTAGAAGAACGAACCAAGAAACTCCACGGTAACTCTCTTGTGGTGTTATACCCACACATCATAAATAATAGTTTATCACAATAAATCCAATTCTATGATCTATCGCTTGTGCCAATTTACAACGTGAAATATCTTGCCATTTAGAAACAATAACAGTGACAAGGCAAAGAACATGAATAGGTATTCCTTAATGCCATTTAATATAATTAGAAACAAGGGCCTTAACATATCACATACACAGAATCAACACAATCATTAGCAACAAACAAGATATAACATCAAATAACTTACGTGAGCCTTTGTAATCAATCTTTCAAATCAAGTATATTAGCAGTTATTAGAACAGAGCTTCTTCTCTATGAGGTTGTATATATATTACACTTTCAGCAACTTAATAATGAATAAGAGTAACTAGTAACACATCTTTTATAGTAAGTTGTGAGTAGATACTTTTCTTAAACGTCACATATAACATGCCGCCATTTTCTACCAATCACAGATTGTCATGAATAAACTAATAATGGATGTGATAATAATCAATTATTGTGTAGTCCAATTGTTTTAAAACATAATAAGATTGTATTAAGCAATTTAATAACACTGGATCTTTAATTCTTAGTTGATATTCGAAGAATATCAACACTATCTGACAGTATTGTCCCAATCGTTTCAAACAACTTATTACATTAAAGTAGCAATATAAAATCCAAGATACAACACAACGATTATTAAAAAATGCGTAATAATTTATAGGAGTGTCATCAATTCAGCTTTTTAGAAGTTAAGCGTTTTATATCTGTACACACAATAAGATTTACTTAGGTAGGTACGTCTACATTTGTTCCAAGATTCATAAATGTGACCAATGTTTAAAATGCAACGACCAATATTCTTGGCAAATCAAAATATATAATGAAATGTTATCACATAATTCATTAAATCTAACACGCGCGAACATGTTGGTGCACAGATTTGCAAAGTGTTCAGCGAAAGTAAAGATAACTTTGTTCAGAGCCTACTGCCAAAGATTTTACACCAGTGCCCTGTGGACCAACTACACGCAGCGAACCTACAGCCTTAGAGTTCAGTACAACAACGCCTTTAGGGTTATGGTGAGACTAGTTTGGTTCTGCAGTGCCTGGGGCAGGTTTTCTGACGCAAGAGTGGACGACTTCATGTCGGCCTCATAGATACGTCAAACGGTAACAACATCAGAAACCTACGGGCGTTCGCAAAAAGACCAGAGTCGGCAGTGTGGGATAGGTTTATCAAACTGTATATTCTATTAATACAATTAATTTGGCTTTTGAATGATGATTTTAAATTGAACTATTGTTATAGTATTGAGATAGTATTTTTGTGACTAACGTGGATTTAAGTTTATTGCAACTAACATAACATGGATAGACAATTTCAATCTGCCTAGCCTTTTCCCAACTATCTTGGGGTCGGCTTCCAGTCTAACCGGATGCAGCTAAATACCAGTATTTATATGGAGCGACTGCCTATCTGACCTCCACAACCCAGTTACTGGGTAATACGATACCCTTTAGTAAGACTGGTTGTCAGACTTGCGGGCTTCTGAAGCCCGTAGCGACTGTCAAAGATCCACGATTGACAGCTGGGACCGACAGCTTAACGTGCTTTTTAACGGTGTTATGATTGTCTTAAGAATTGAACGCAAATATACGCAACTTATATACGATACAGTAACTTAGATGACGAATAAGATGTATTAGGTTACTGTTACTAGGTTAGTATTTCCCAAGTTATGATATTTATTTTGTTCATTTTGTATGTGTGTATCCGAAAGGCCACTGGTTCATTCTTTATAAACCAAAATCATTGTAAGATACTATGATTTGTGATATAGACATAAAGATATTTTAAGTAGGTACCACAGTTTTACTTTCAGTTGACATTTTGTGTCATTCAAGACATTGTTGATTAATAATACATAGTTAGTGTTATAAATTATAGCGACCCGCCCCAGCTTCGCTCGGGTACAAATTATACATATAAACCTTCCTCTTCAATCACTCTATCTATTAAAACAAACCGCATCAAAATCCGTTGCGTAGTTTTAAAGATTTAAGCGTACATAGGGATATAGGGACAGAGAAAGCGACTTTGTTTTATACTATGTAGTGATAGTGATATAAACCATATTATAATTATTGTAACATGCTGTGATTGAATTGTGATAATTAATAGTTAAGTTTCTAGTTTTTCGCAAGTAAGGTCCTAATAATTAGTGTACATAATATTTTGATTGGAAATAATTATATTAACATTAAATTATTGATGTGTTTCGTTTGTAACTAACCCACTACCACTTCACATTCTACAAACATAAAGAGTAGGTAATATTAGGTTGTAAATTTATACCATTAGTATTTATACCCTTATGTAAATCATCTCGCCCCCCTTTTATTTTATACCAAGCGGTATCAGGTATTGAATGTACAAGACTTTATACTAAATGTTTATTTGATTTTTGTGATTCTTTTCTCATCATTGGCGCTTCTAACGTTGACTGTGTGTGGGCGTTAAAAATATCTCCTGTTAAGTCTGCTCACCCAGTACTATGTTACACAAAATGTTAATTTTATCTGTGTGATTTTTTTTCTCATCACAGGCACTTTTAACGTTGACTGTGTGCGCGTTAAAAAGTATCTCCTGATAAGTCTGCTCGCTTAGTACCATGTTTCACAAAATTTTAATTTGATCTTTATGATTCTTTTCTCACCACAGGCACTTCTAACGTTGACTGTACTTAGGTAGAAAGGCTGTAAAGCGACTTATCAAAAAAAAAAATGCGCCTTCAAGAATACAATAAGGGCCATAGATGGACGTTACGAGTGGCGGCCGTAGTGCGACTTCACCGAAAAAAGACGGAAAAAGTATGCAGATGAAGCAGCTTTTCGTCGGAATTTACAGAGAAATTACATCTGAAAAAAATAGTTAGTAATCTACATGATATGATACGTAATTTGGTTTAGCCATATTTTTCTATCGGTATCACATAATAAGAAAAAAAACTACTAAATCGTTGAGATGAAAAAATAATTGCAATATAAAGGACAATGATTTGGTTTGGTTACTTTAAAAAAAATTGTATTACTTTTATTATAATAATTTAAAAATGCGTCTAATTTGGGACAGCGCTCCTTGATGGGCGATTCCTATTACTGGGTGGACGTACGACGCGTTGCGTGAGGTCATCACAGAACACTCAAGCTTACTTTAGCTAACCACTCAAGGTCTTTGACGTAAATACAAGCCTTAAATGATTTGAATTAAATTGAATAAATTAGTAAATTGTTGTGAGAAATATTTCGCGGATATTTTTAATGCGCCTTGGTGGGGGCTGCCCAACGACGAACTTGGTACACTAAATATTCTTAATTATGGCGTGGGTACCAATCATTTATATTTACACAAAACGTTGTATTCCATCAGTTTTTTATTACGTTTAGCAAAATAATAAAGTTAATTGGACCCAGAGATTCCCTTTTGTCTATGCATTGTTGAATTTGATTGGGCTCTCTAATTGCAACTACAGTGTTGAATTTGCATTTCGCCTGCACTGCGCAAATTAAACTTGTTTTCAGACTGCATTGATGATCAAATATAACCACTGAGGATTTTAGTCAGTGTTTAGTAAAACTGGTGTAGTTTTGTGTCTCAAGTATCTACGCAACTGGACAACTATGTGGAATCATTAAAACAAACGCGATGTCTGTAAATTGACGCTGAGAATTTTATTGATGTATTGAATACCTCAGTGACGGTTGCCGAGAACGCTGACTCGATACAATTGCTGCCAAATACTTTAAAAACATTAGAATGTGTTCATCTGCATTCTAATGGAACATACATAGTGACTGTATTATCTAAAAACAAAATACTTTCTAAACTTTACACTGGCTAAATGAACAAACCGTGCGAATCCAAAATAAAAAAATAAATAAAAAAAACAATTTACAGTATACTTGAACATTGTTGTTTTCCTTCTTTGTGTTTCAATTCAATCGCAGAATTAATGCCAACTGCATCAGACTGCTTGAAAGGTAACTTGTTTGGAACATTTTAGTCGTCTTTTGGAGACGGTTTTTGTTTTTGTATGTTATATTGAGTATTTTTGTTTTATAGCAATGAGCACCCTAGAGAAATCGAAATAAAATGTTTGTTTTCTTTGTTCGTTTTCTTTTCTTTTGTTAAGTTGGTTTCCGTAAAGTTATAACGGTAGTTAGTTGTTTTAGGGTCTAAATTGTACATACAAGGATTTATAAAAGAGTTTTATTTGATTCCAGATACTGAACCAGTAATTTGTTATTTTTTTGGGCTTCCCACTCTAGGCAGCACGTCTACCTTGCTTTCTCCATTTTCTGCTAGCCCTTCTGTAGCTTTCTCACTGTCGTTACAAGTAGTCAGAATAAATGTCTGACACCAATCCCGCCAGGGTTATAGACCAGTTTCTGGGTTGTGGAGATCAGATTGGCAGTCCCTGCATGTTGAATGATATTCAATGATATATGTTGTTGTAGATATTTAGCTGCATCCGGCTAAATCTGACTTCCATAGTCAACCACAAGGTAATTGGGAAAAAGCAGATTGATTGGTAACTACGTATAAACTCAGAAGAAAACTATTTTCAATACGTATCGAGTCGATAAAAGACAAATAGGTAAAATCCGCTATCAGACGAGAATTAGTTATTCCCCTAGATAAATCATAACAACAATAATTGATAACCTATTTTTCCTCCACACATACAAATAGATATATGCCAAGAAAACAGTGATCGAATCTAGAACACGGAATGATTTGTAGACGATATGTTATATTGTCTACTGAAGTGGGAACACTACAGCCATAAGTTGTCAAGAAATGATGGATGAGACAATACGGAACCCGTATTTGTTGGTGAAGAAAAGTCTGTGGGATGTGAGTTCAGTGTGAAACAATCCATCTTGTTCATAAAATTTGATGGGAACGTTTTTACAGCGAATTACTTGGGAAATCAAAATCTTGACGTAGTATTTGTTGTGATTTTAGACTTTCTGTCTTAACATGTGTGTGTTGATGGCCAAACGAAAATGCGCACTATCTTAAGTTTGATCTAGTAAACAGGGCATTACGTAATTGTTGCAATGGTTTCAGTAGTTTTTCTGTAACACATGGACACATTGAACTAGTTATTGACTTATTTTATAGCTTGTGGCTATAAAATAAGTCAACGAACTCTGATTCGACTTACATCGTATCTATATCGAAAAACATATTTTTAAACTTTTTCCAAACCAGGGAAGGTCGGCCATAATTAAACAACGTATTTATTGAACATTACACACACAATCTTCAGCGCATTTTGAATTCGCAACAGAGCGATCGTCACGAGGATCCCACCGGACCATGCTGGGTGAATTATGGTGCAATAAATTATTATATTATCGCGCGCAGTCGATTTTGTGCCCCTGCTTTCTAGACACTTCGTTATATGTCCGGATAGTTGGTACTGAGAGTTAGGGACTGTATGGTCTAATGTTTCTTGTGTCTTCTTATGTTAGTTATAGTTGTACGCGGCTTCAACCGCATATAACTTAATGTTATATAGCCATTCTAAAGATAGCTATTTTTCATAAATCTGACTATCATGAATACATAAAGATTTTTCAAATCGGACTGGTAGTTCTAGAGATTAGCGTGTCTAAACAAACAAAAAAAATCTCTTCCGCTTCATTACATTTCATATTATACATTTATTTCGTCTATTGATTGTGTGCCCCTGCTTTTTAGATACTTCGTTATCACGTAAAAGTAATCTTAATCGCAACTTGGTCTGTATTCTGTAAGTGTAGGAGCCTTTTATAAATAGATGAATAAATATGTACGGATAGTTGGTACTGTGGGTTAGCGACTGTTTGATCTGATGTTCCTTGTGTCTTCTTAAGGTAAGTTATCGTCAAGAGCATTTTCATTAGAAGCGTCCTCCTATTTTTAATCATTCTTATTCTATTCTCTATTTATTTCGCCAGTCGATTTTGTCCCTCTGCTTGCTAGATACTTCGTTATATGTCCGGAAAGTTGGTACTGAGAGTTAGGGAATGTATGATCTAATGTTTATTGTCTTATCTTTTAGTTAGAGGAGCTCGTGGCTAAAGTAATAACAGCCGCACGGGTCGATCCATCAGGTTAAGCTACGCTTGCCGGGGTTGGTCCATGGATGGGTGACCATCTTTACATACCAAGACTGCTCCGTGCCTTGGAAAGCACGTTAAGCTGTTGGTCCCAGCTGTCAATCGTTGATCTTTGACAGTCGCTACGGGTCGTCAGAAGCCCGCCAGTCTGACAACCAGTCTTGCTAAAGGGTATCGTATTACCCAATAACTGGGGTGTGGTGGTCAGATAGGCAGTCGCTCCATGGAAAATACTGGTATTTAGCTGCACCCGGTTAGACTGGAAGCAGACCCAAACAAAAAAAGAAGATGGTTGGGAAAAGGCTAGGCAGATTGAGTTATCGTTGCTTCTATGTAACAGCACCTTTGGTTTATGTGGAGCGTCCGCGTGTTTAAACACTTTTTTGAATGATTATATTCTATACTAGCTCTGCCCCGCCGTTTCACCTGCATAAAACATAGTGTTAGATAACCATTCCTCATGAATCTGGCAAGAATTTTTCGAATCAGGTAGGTAGTTCCAGAGATAAGCGTGTTTAAACAAACGAAAAAAAATCTTATGCTTCCTTATATTCGTACAGACTTAACTCATCTATTGATTGTGTACTTCTGCTTTCAAACACGCCCTTATATCCGGAAAGTTGGAACTGGGAGTGGGGAACTGTAAGGTCTAAAGTTGATTGTGTCTTCTTTTTGGTAGTTTACGTACTTCTACATATCATCACCTTTTTTTTTTCGAGGATTGGGAAATCATCCAATGACTTTTCCCGCTCTGGGTGGAGCGAGAGGGCATGTCAGACTCTTACTGACTAACACCCACCCCTGTTCCTTCCCTCTTCCCTGCCTGAGTGCCCAGGGGTGCGGTAACTCATTTTCAGAATTTATCCGCTACCCCTAAGCATGCAGGCACCGGCCACGATGGGCCCCGTCAGTGGTGGCTGACAACATCTCTTTGTGGCGCGCGTGGAACACTACGCGCCGTCGACTCACGGGCCTGGTGCTTATCGGACTGCGAGCTACCCACTGCTCGCCGTCCGTAGGTCCGGGTCTACGGTGGTCGGAGATCGTCTCGGGCCGTCCCACGCCCAGTACGCCCAGTACCTCTCCTGCGGTGGCAGCGGCCGGGGCCGTGAGGGCCACCCCGTTGAGCTTCCCTCACGCGTCCCGCCTCCGCCTTCGCGAACATTACTGCTTCGCGGAAGGGGGAGACTGCCTCCCATTCCCTCTCGCTCCGTATCATGACCTGAACCAGGGCCGGGCGCGAGAGGTTGCCGCCACCTATCGCATCTACGAGGACACGGCGGTGCTCCGCCCAAGCGTGGCAGACCTCCACCGTATGCTCCACCGTGTCCTCTGGGCGATCCGCGCAGTGGTAACACCCGGGCGTTTCATCCCGCCTGATCTGATGCAGGAACCTCCCGAAAGGCTGAATACTATCCAACATAATATTGCGCTCAGCCTGCCAAAGAGTACACTCCCACAGGATATGATGTGAGGATTGTTCGTATTCGCAATCAGGAGTAGAACATTGACATAAACGTGAGGCTACAAGCTTGAAGGAAAATAATTTACTCTTAAAGTTGCCATGACCTGTGAGAAATTGGGCAACACAGTGATCCACCTCCAGCCATGTCCTATCCAGCCGTTTGCGAACCGATGGGAAGAACTGGTGGAGGTATCTGCCTTTGATGGTAAATGATAAATGATAAATTTTTCTTTTTTTAAAAAAACGTTGCCCCACACTAGGAATTATTCCTGTATCGTGGGTGCGTTCACAAACATTTAAACTCACATACACAAGACACCCAGACCCGGAACAACTATCTGTAGGGCATACAAATATTTGTTCCGTGCGGAGATCGAACCCGCGACACGCAGCGCAGCAGCCAAACGCTCAACCACTGCGCCAACCGTGCCGTCGTTCATTGCCACTCTCACGGTCACGTCTGATGAGCATACGAGTACCAGAGAGCAGTGACGAAAAAATCCCCCCAGGTTCCACGCCACTAGGAAACTCGAACAACTTGCTCAAGTCTCCTAGCGGCGCAGCCCTCTTGTGAGGCGCTAACGACTGGAGTACCTTCAGCAATTCATCCCATCGCCGCGCCTCCGAACTTTGGATTAGGTGTGTTCCTCTTGGTCATGTCTTTCCCCAGGACCCCTCCGTTACAAGTGAGTCACTCATGCCGGAAGTCCCCAAGATTAAGTAAACCCTAAGCCCCACCCCGACGGCAACGTGGAAAAACTCGGTGGAGAAAATTGTGGAACGCTTCACGATTTTGCGTGTCATCCTTGCGGAGGGGCCATGCTAATCTTCTCTGTATTGTTCCAATTTTAGTATATGTACTACCGAAGCAAGTATACATACTCGTATCATCACCTTTCGAATATAATCAGCTTCCACGTGTAAACACCTCTCTAAATGAGGGTCTGTTTTTTAAATACATTGTTGTATGTGTGATTATTGAGAATTAGATACATATGTTCAATTTTTTCTCTAGTTCTCGAGAACAAGAACAACTATGTTTCTAATTATGAAATAACAGAAACAGAGAAACACAACAAAAAAAGAAAAGGCTGGGGGATAACATGCGTCACAACCACGCAAAACTGCCATCGCTCAGCATAATGCGTCGACCCTAATCGAGACATAGCTATAGCGCTGGTTTTCAGCGACAGCCGGCGCTGACGTGATGATGTCGACCGGTGCAGCAAACAATGATAAACTAAATACTATACAGCCTAATAAATACTATATTTAAAAGTGACAACATTCCGTTCCCAGTTAGAATGACAACTTATACATTTTTTAAATACATTTATCAAGAAGATATTATTTAATGTTTAGTTAGTCAGGTCAGTCAATGTTATAATAAATTGTTTTTGTTCTCAAAGGTCTTTCGTTCAATAAACTGAATGAGTAATCTGTAGTGTCAGTGCACATAACACCTTGAATATATTCATTGTTTAAGGAGGTGATATCTGAAAGTACTCATACCGATTACAAAAATTCAATAAGTGTCAGAATTCTTACACAAGACATAAAAAAAGTTTTAATTGCTATATATTATTTTTAAAATTATTGCAACGGCTTACTGTATAAGGCCTGCATTTTATTTTGAGCGGTTTTTTTTTTATTTTGTGTCATAAGAAAGCTAAATAATTGTCCACAGTGGTCAGACGTTAAGTCACATAACACTATTTTTTTTGCGAATTACAATTACTAAATAAGTTATCAAGGCAAGTCAATGAGGATGCCGTGATCCTAGTAGGTTCATAAAACAAGTTGTTTAAATTCAGATTGAGTAACCTAATACTTAATGAAGGAACATCTAAAATATAAACATTAAAATCTCCACATATCCTTTTATTACTTGATTTTATCTTTTCTACTATCATTTTATTACTTGATTTTATCTTATTAAGTGAACCTTCCATTACCGATTCGAAAAGGCTAAAATCACCAGAAGGGGGTCGATAAACGCAAATTATAACGTATCACTCAAGTTCAAAACAAGACAACTCGAAAAAGAAAAAACAGTTTGCTCGATGGAAAGATTAACTAAATCTAAACCTTGTTTACATTTCAACTTATTTGAAACAAGGATTAAATGATCCACCGCGAAATATATTTTTTCTTACAAATGCACTTTGTATAGTAAAATAATTATCATTAAAAACTACTGCATGTTCTTTCAACCAATGTTCAGTTAAACATAAAACCTGAACATCATAGTTCTCTATAAATAAACATAGCTCTAGTTCTTTGCCGGACAGACCTTGCATATTTTGATGTACAACATTCAACATATTATTATGAGGCTTTCCCGTTGTCACACCTAATAGTTTAAAGTACTAGGGGTATAAATATAAATGTTAGTATTATTACTAACTGTAATCATTGGTACACAACATGTACTTGTGTCACACTGTAAATTGTATGCTAAAAGATTAGCAATTTGTCTCCTACTACTAGGTCTTAGTCAATTGATTCTACAAGTTTTTTGCTTGCGGCAATGCTCCCGTAGCGTATCCCATAAAACAGTCATTTATTTCGGTACTAAGGCCCTACTACTGACGAAGTGGCGCCCTCATTGAAGAGGTAAAAGAGTGGAGTAGGCAAAAGTACCAAAAACGGCCGTTTCTGACACTTTTGCCTACTACTTTGGATACGAAACATTCTGAGACCTGTTTTAACAACGTAAAAATACTTTGTCCTCTTTGTAACAAACGTGAAGTTGGATTCTTCAATATTTATTTTCTATGTTATGCTACGATTTTTTATTCAATATTCAATGAGGGCGCCACTTAGCCGGTGATAGACCCTTAATAGTAGGTAACCTATCGTGACGTGCAACGATAGTTTAGCTTTCTACCAGCGAAAGAATTTTGGGAATCGGTTCAGAACTTCCAGAAATTATCTTTCACAAACATAAATGATTTTATCTTTAGTTTAGATTTATGCCACATACTTCAGTACAGTGTAGTTCTCAGTGTAGGATTATAATTTTTCCTACTTACATCAACAGCAGAACTTACGTGAGACAAAACGGGCTTTTCTCATGAGGATTGATTGAAATAATTAATAATAGTCTAACAATTTGGTCTTCTCAACTGCCATTTATTTGTAGCACTAAGTCTCTTTAGTTTCATAAGAATGATGATCTTTACAGTATTAAGTTCAACACTAACATGTGACGGGGAACAAATTATCCAATCGTTCGGAGATCAGCGATCTAGAGAAAAGATTCCACAATCAATATCATGGCTGTGGTCATACATTTCTTATCATCACTGGATTCGCGGACGCCTGTATTCAGAACCAATTGTTGCTACCGTTTTGTTCTTCCAATTACTTCATAGTGGTGAATGCGATTTTGAGGACGAGACCATTTTTATGCTGTTTTAACATTAAAATCTGAAGTACAATTATGGATCCCTGCCGACAAGAAAAGAATTTGGTGAGTTTCTCCATGGCCACGCCCAAATTCCGCGTCTCAACAAAAAAATCTCAATTAATACTCACAGCGTCCTATCATTTCAATATAGCACGTATTTGAATTTAACACTGGTTCCCTTAACTCCTCAAGACATCAGTCAGGTATATTAATTAGTTTTTCCAATAAAAAAGTTTAAGTCCGTCTGCTCTACGTACCAAATCCAAAGAAAACGCCATCTTGACAAAATAACGCTTTGTTATGCAATACGCATGAATTTATTTAGATAAAATTTATAACAGAATTATATTTAATATTTTTTTTGTAGTTAAATTTTTATGATTTTTATCAGCCACTAGGTAAAGTACATTGTTCGTTATGTTGACGGTACAGTCTTCTGATAACCTCTATTATTGCAATTACTTTACAATGATAATATTATAAATATCAATCAATATGTAAATAAAAACATTTAGTGTAACTTCGAAGTTATTGGAATAAAGGTGTTCGTTACAATTATAATATTCAGTTAATATTCAAGGCGATTAACATTTTCATGGTATGTATTTTTTACTGTCTATACTAGATTCTGTTTATTTTCTCGTGTTATGTAAATTCCTTAATGTAAATTAATTAAAGTAACTCTGTAGCCCTAATGCCAATTTACTTCTCTATTCATCGAAATCTCAGTATTTCACTACCATGTATATTATATATTACTTCTAGTTATCATTGGAAAAATTTTCATCCATGTTTCTCAGCGGGGGTTCCAAAAGTCCAAATGATAAACGGAACCTTTATTGGAACACTTGTGTGACTGTCCCTATTCGTCTGTTTAATATACTACTGTAGATTCATATTCATATGTATATATGAATCTTCATATTCATATGTATATATCAGGAGGAGCTCGTAGCTAAAGTAATAACAGCCGCACGGGTCGATCTATCAGGTTAAGCTACGCTTGCCGGGGTTGATCCATGAATGGGTGACCATCTTAACATACCGAGACTCCTGCGTGCCTCGGAAAGCACGTTAAGCGATCTTTGACAGTCGTTACGGATCGTCAGAAGCCCGAAAGTCTGACAACCTGTCTTACCAAGGGGTATCGTATTACCCAGTCACAGGGTTGTGGAAGTCAGATAGGCAGTCGCTCCATGTAAAATACTGGTATTCAGCTGCATCCGGTTAGATGGAAGCCAACCCCAACATAATTGGAAAAAGGCTAGGCAGATGCAGATGCAGATGATATATGAATCTACAGGAGAAACCCGTTTCTGGGCCTAACTGTTACACGAATCAGATATGTACCAAATAAATTTTCTATTTTGCTTAATTTACCCATTTTTTTTTTTCAATCTTAGCCTCAATAACAATGGCCAAGTGTAGAAAATAAGTAGATTTACATTTTTTGTTTTTAACAATTTTTGTAAATCGTCACAACACATTTCAATATACGTCAGTCACAGTTAGTGACTGACGTATAATGTTGATGATCAATAGTGTTTTGTAAATGACCTATTTTTTTTATTTTATTCATTTACAAATTATATTTGGCCTACAATACATGTCGAGGAACCTTCATTTAGGCATAGAAAATGCCTGTATTTAAAGGTTCCGCTCCACCCTTACATTTTAAACGTCCAAATAGTTATAAAGGAAAAAAAAAGTACATAATATTATAATTGTATGTGTGCGTGTGTGTGATGGTGTGTGTATGTGTGTGTGTGTGTGCGTGTGTGTGAGTGAGAGAGAGTGATATTTTGAGTGTGCATGAGTGACAAAATAAGCAAATACCATCAATATAATTATATTGTTTATTATTAAGTCACACATTGCAAGAGTAACTAGTACAAACTAGACTTAACTTGGCCATAGTTATTGAACAATTTAATGATAAAAGCACTCAAAGACCCATAGCTCATAAAATAACCACCAGAAGTATCACCAACAATAAATTAATCGTACCTCGGACTAGAAACTATTACGGTAGGCGAATGATGAAATATTTGATTCCCACCTTAATGAATGAAATACCGGCAAACATAAAAAACGAAATTAATAATAATAATTATAATTATTATTATTATTTATTATAATTATACTACTACTTTTTATATTTTTAAATGTTTTTGTATTTATTTATGTTTTTATATGTAAGTACCTAAATATTTGAAAATGTAAAGTGTATGTATATAAGATTAAATAAATGGAATAATAATTATAAACAAAAATACAAAAAATACTATTACGAATCCATAGATAACCTACCATAATTAGATATTATTTTTAATAATAAATAACAATAACATTTATTTATTCAGGCAGCAAGACTCAATTTATAAATTACACATTTACATTGGACTACCTGAAAAACTAGCACAGGAAAATTCATTAAAGTTATATAAAAACATTAAAATACAATCTCAATTTACCAATACATCAACATTCAATAAGTGATCAACCTGTATAACTTTATATGAACTTGTTTTCTAATGAGCGGCCCAATAAGTGCGTCACTGAGCAGATACTCGTATGTGCGTATAACTTGTACACTTGTGCGTAGCGCGCAAATTATTCTCGTACCCACATTACTATAGATGTTTACGCTTTTTGCGAAAAGTTATTACCCACATGTTATTTTACGAAAACTATTTAGTTGTAATTAGTAGTTCAGTCTTGGTGATTATAGATGTTTACGTTTTTTGTGAAAAGTTATTCCCCACATGTTATTTTAGGCATATTATTTAGTTGTCATTCGTAGTTAAGTCATAGTGATTAAGCAGTGTAATGGCGTGTGTGAGTACCAATACAAACCAGTTCTGGTTTAATGGTACAACAACAAGTTAAACTGTAAAGCTCCTGTACTTATAAATAAATAAATAAAAAAAAAAAACTCTGTATCATCATAATTTAAACTGCGTAGCCATATTATTAAGATTTTTTTCAATCATATTTTTTTTAATTATAAATGTATATTAGTTTATTAATTTTATTGCATAAGAAGTCTGAGCGTTTTTTATATTGTCTGCTGGCAAATTCTGTTTTAGTAATGAGAAAGTTTAGTGTGCAGTGTCTAGGTATTTTTTTTTTCTAGTATCATAGGATCATATGGTAGCTCCTTGTGCGTTTTGAGGATGATAAGAAGGATATACAACTTTCTCACTGACAGCAGATTACATAATTCGTAAAGCTTGTCAGTCGAGAATATTCTTTTTTTGAAGTAATCGCTCTTTTTTTTTTTTTCTTTTTTTTTTTCATTTTCGGAAATATTTTATTTATTTCCAACTTTATTACCTACCTAAATCAGACTGTCCACGAAAATATGAAAAATACAATAATAATAATAGTTTATTTGATAACCTTATACGTACAACAAATTTGAGATTGGAGCCTCCTTTTAAGCAAAAAATGCCTGTATTAGAAGACTCCGCTTCTTCAAAAACAAGAAGTGTAAACTATACATTAAGAGTACATAATTAAAAACAAGGTTGAATTGAGTGAATGAGGGTGGGTGTGTGTAATGAGTGTGTGGGTGTGTGTAGTGAGTGTGTGTGTGTATGTATGTGAGGGTGTATAGTATTAGTATGTCTGTTATAGAAGTGATTCAGCCTCACCATAGGTTAGTTTTCCTATCCATTCCGTTAGTGTATTTTTGCATTCATAACAATTCTTAGGGTAGATGTAAATGTGTTTATTAATAGAGCAGATCGTTTACAAAGTTGAATACTAGCAAATCGTGTTTTTGTTTGTGGTATTTTTAATATAATGTCTTTTCTTCTTCTAGCCAATACTCTGGGGTCATAGGTTAGTGATTTATGAGTTGTGAGAACAACTTGAGTAATGTAAAGCTTCCGGACCGTTAAAAGGTTACTGATTTGGTAAAGTTTTTCAGTACAATATCTCCGTTTTTTAAAATACATGCACTTGATGAGAGCCCGTTGTGCTCGCTCTAATTCTAAAAATTTTGTTTTTGAAGCCCCCCCCCAAATAGGGATGCAGTATAGCAATACTGATTGTGCAAGCGCTAAATATATCATATTTAGGAAGTTTTTGTTCCTGCCTGAGGGAGTACATACATTTATAGGTATTATATGTCTAAGTGTCCTGAAAATCCAGCTCAATTTTCTGATTTTGTTAGCAACTTGATCAATGTGGGGATGCCAAGATAATCTATGATCGACGATAATACCCAAATATTTGATATGAGTTACTCTTTTTATAGTTGAGCAGCTGCAGTGTGAGTATCTTCCAGCATCGCATAGGTGAACTTTAAGTTTAAAATCAATACCGGGTTGTATACGATTGCACAGACTGAAACATATGTAGTTAGTTTTAGATATGTTCAGTGTGAGCAAATTTCGTCCCAGCCATTCAGCAATCTCAGATAATCCCAATTCTGCGCTAAGCTGAACGTCTCGCCAAGAGTTACCCGTGAACACTACTGCAGTGTCGTCAGCGTACGAAAAAATTCTTGAGTTTGTAATACGCATGTTACAGAGTTCGTTCACATAAATAAGGAACAAAGTGGGCCCCAATACGCTCCCTTGGGGGACTCCGTAAGACACTGCCGTGTCCCCACTAATATACTGACCCACTCTAACCCTTTGCTTTCGATTGCTGAGATAATCTTTGAGAAGATTTAACGGCAGCCCACGAACTCCAATAGCTTCTAGCTTATTTGCTAAGAGTGGGACAAGACGGTGTCGAAGGCCTTTTTTAAATCTAGGAAAGCAGTTACACATCTCTTGCCGCTATCAAGTTGTTCGGTAATTAGCGCACTAAGCGCCGCAACTGCATTCTCGGTAGACATACCATGCCGGAAGCCAAATTGAGAATCAGATAATATTTCAAAATCATTAAGATATTTAAGTAACCTTATATTAATAAGTTTTTCAATTATTTTGGAAATTGCAGGTAGGACAGATATAGGCCTATAGTTGCCGACATCGTCTCTGTCTCCAGACTTATATACTGGCGTAATGATAGCCTGCTTTAAAGCCGCAGGAAAGATTCCTTGACTAAAACAAAGGTTGGCGAGATGAGTAATAACGGGAACAACATCCTTGCGTATGTACGTCAAATAATTAGTTGAAACGTTGTCCCATCCAGGTGCACTGCCGGTCTTAAGACTCCCGAGGATAAGGTTAACTTCACTTATATCCGTGTCCAGCAGTACAAATGAGTTAGGTTGACGCGTTGGAGAGAGATGACGATCCCGTTGATTACGTCTTATACTTAGTTGGACTTTTAGTGCAAGGTTTTTACCAATATTGGCAAAATAATTATTTATATAGTTAACCGATTATAATGGAGATGATTTAATATTTAATAATTCTGTGTTGTCACTTTTACATTTATTAGAGTAGGTAATAGTTTTTATATTCTTCCAAAGTAATTTATTATTATTAGTTGATTTAGTTATAAGTTCTCTTTTGTACTTTCTTTTTACTTTTTTTATTAAGTTATTGCAATAGTTCCTGTATCTTATATACGTCATTTTTAATATTTCATTGTAAGGTTCTTTTTTACTATCTTTTTGTAATTTGTTGCGGTTCCTGATACATCTTAAAATGCCTGGGGTAATCCATGGCTTGATAATGAGCTTACTATTTGGAATTTTTACAAGGGTAGTATTTTTATTAATCGATTCTGATAGTTTATATATAAGAAGGTTTGTCAGGGATTCCGGATCGTTGCAAAAAAGTAAATCAGCTAATTTACTCTCAAGTAGATATATGCTGCTATCTCAAAGTCAATTAAGGATTTAGTTTTGTTCACAATTGGGGAATCTTTTATTTTTGAAAGGGACAGAAAGGTGGTAAAGTGATCTGTAACGCTTGTCTGCAAAATGGCAATGAAGGCGGATATCTTATGTTTGTTTAACTTAATAATAATAATAATTTATTTCATAACGATAAATCGATACATTTTGTTTGTAATGGCGCCTCCTTTTAATAATAATAATAATAATAATAATAATAATCAAATAATAAGCTGGCAACTCTCAACGTCAAGAAGTTTATTTTCATTCACGAATTTTAATATTTTTCTAAACAGTTTTTGTCCGTTATAATAAATAAATACAAATTCAACAGAAGAAACTATATACACAAACAAACAATAAAAACTATAGATAACCAGAATAAATAAGGAAAATTAAGCAAAACAGAAAAATGAATCAAGATTGGACAGATGACATAATATGTCACACTGAAATAAATGATGATACAACAATAAACCAATAAGAATGAAAATATAATAATGATAACAAGAGCAGCTGCCCATCGCGCACGCCATCCACCCCCGGACTCGCCGCTCAGCTCCGCCTCGCCGCCGCCGGACCTCGGATCACCAGTGTTACCGGCGGCTGCAGCCGCGTCGAGCTCGAGCGACGAGTATTTCTCCCCGCCGACGTCGCCAACACCTGTACGTCGGCAGGGGAGAGGCCGGCCACCGAACAGCCTGGGACTTAGGGGCCAACCGGCCCCGAGCCGGGTCCCCGCTGCCGGTGGTTGTGTGCAGCGCATGAAATGGACTCAATCCATGAACGAGAACGTCATGCGCGCATATTACGGGTCTACAGAGGGGGGAACTAACCTCACTGCGTATCGTGGTAGGATGCTGTCTCTTTTTCGGGACCTGGAACCAACGGTCAACGTCTCAGCTCAACGATTGTCGGATCAGGTGCGGGTCATCCAACGCAACCACAGGTTGGACGACGCCGCACTTGATCGGCTGCGCTCAGAGGTACTGAGCAACCTTATCTTCTCGACTACGACACAGACTGCGGCACCGCCGGTTTCCTAAGAAATCCCACCGGCTTCTCATAAAAACCTGCCGCGGTCCAATCATGTTGATGAGGAGACAGATGATAGGGTTGTCACAGTAAGTAGCCAGTGCAACGATCGACTGAGGAGCGCACTGGAAGATGCGCTTCGCGAGTATAGATCGAGTCCGACTCAACTTAGACCCCGTTTATCACGGTTACCTATGCACAAAAAAAAATAGGGCGCTAGTGTGTGCTCTAGACTCGCTGCTTAAGAATGTTTTTGAGAGCAGCGAGGACCTCTTTGATACGCACTCGATCCTGTATTGTGGGGCTGTTGCGGCATGTCGTTTAGCGAATGTAAAGTTACCAAATTGTGACGAAGCTACTCGACCAAAGCCTACCGTACCGGCCTGGCAGTGTAGGATCGAGAGGCGTATTGATGGGGCCAGAGCACTCATTGGCAAACTATACTGCTTCAGGGAGGGCAATACAAGACCACGTGTGATGCGCTTCGTGAGGCGGGCATTTTCGGGGACTGGAATCAGTCCTCGAGAATACATGTCCCGTGTCACGGAACGCATTGACTTCCTGAAGCAGAAGGTTTGTGCATGGGCCAATCGTATTCGGCGGTATAAGCGTCGGGTCGACCGGTACTCGCAGAACCGCATGTTCCAGAGCGATGAGAGGTGGGTATATAGAGCTTGGGAGCGACCTGAACAAAATGTGACTGACGTGCTCCGCCCCGATGCTGCCGCCACGAATGCATTCTGGTGCAACATCTGGTCGGTGCCCGTCTGTCACACTGAGGGTGGCTGGATGCGTGATGTCGAACGCGTGTGTGAAGCTATACCAGACATGGAAAAAGTAACCATCACTCCATTCGATGTAGCCAAAGCAGTTCGTCCGTTACCAAACTGGAAATCTCCGGGACCGGACGGACTGCATAACTTCTGGCTTAAATGGTATAGTAGCTCACACGCGCTTCTGGCATCTCAATTCCAGGCATCCTTAGAGTCTGGGTCGCTGCCTCAGTTTCTAACAACTGGTGTTACCCACCTGCTCCATAAGACAGGTAGTCCCACGGAACCCAAGAATTATAGACCGATTACATGTTTATCGACGGTCTATAAACTTCTTACATCCATCCTGAGAGCGAAAATTAATGTACACATTGAGAGCAATACAATTATGTCTACCTCTCAGAATGGATGTAGGAACGGGTCCCGCGGTACTAAGGAGCTACTCCTCATAGACATGGCCATAAGCCAACAGGTTCGTCGATCCCACAAGGATTTGTCGACATGCTGGATAGATTATAAGAAGGCCTACGACTCTGTTCCACATACATGGCTCATGAGGGTGTTGGAGTTGTACAAAATAGATGCAACTCTACGCACCTTTCTTGGGTCATGTATGGGGCAATGGAAGACGGTCCTTCGCTATCCAGGATGTCGACCAATCCAGGGGAATGATGAGCCTATATGGATTAAACGGGGAATATTTCAGGGCGACAGTTTGAGTCCACTTTGGTTCTGCTTAGCCCTGAATCCTCTAAGCACGTTGCTGGAGGATTCAGGCCTGGGCTATCGGTTGAGAAGAGGTGGTCAGGCCATATCTCACCTTCTTTACATGGATGATCTGAAACTCTTTGCCCCCAACAACTTGCAACTGATGGAGTTACTGAAGGTAACTGAAACTTTCAGTAGCGCTATCAGGATGGAATTTGGTGTGCACAAATGTGCAGTCATGCATGTAAAGCGAGGGGGGATTATGGAATCTGAAGGGATTCAACTCTCGGATTCCATACACCTCAGATCTCTCTCCTCAACCGAAACATACAAATATTTGGGTATGTCGGAAGCGTTAGGCATTAACGTTACTGACATGAAGCAATCGCTGAAGGAGCGCTTCTTTAGCCGCCTTAAAAAGGTATTGAGTAGCCTTTTGTCGGGCGGAAATAAGGTGCGCGCCTTCAACGGTTGGGTCATGCCGGTTTTGATGTACTCTTTCGGCATACTCAAATGGACTCAGACTGAGCTCGACGCCCTGGACAGGAGGGTCCGTACGCTGCTAACCGCAAACCGGATGCATCACCCACGTTCGTCGGTGATGAGACTGTACATCCCGCGGAAGTGTGGAGGTCGAGGCTTTTTAAATGCTAAGACTCTCCACAACCGCGAGGTGTGCAGCCTCAGAGAATACTTTTTAGAATCCGACGTGGGGATGCACCGAGAGGTGGTCGCAGTGGACAAGGGCCTCACCCCGTTGTCCATGGCTAAAGAGGACTGGCGCAAACTTGTAGTACTTACTACTGATGACCGCAAGGAGGTATGGAAAGGCAAGGAGCTTCACGGGCGCTATTATCAGGCTCTTCATGGGCCTGATGTAGATAGCCTGGCGTCCGTAGCCTGGCTACGGTTTGGTGACCTCTTCGGGGAAACTGAAGGTTTTGTCTGTGCGATTATGGACGAAGTTATCTTGACGAACAACTACCGGAGGCATATTATGAAGGATGGGACGGTTGACGTGTGTCGGGCATGCCACCGTCCGGGTGAGTCCATTAGACATATTATCTCTGGATGTTCTCGTCTGGCTAACGGCGAGTATTTGCACAGACATAACCAAGTGGCCAGGATTATCCACCAGCAACTTGCTTTAAAATACAAACTTGTGGAATCTGAGGTACCGTATTATAAATATGTGCCCGACCCAGTTCTCGAAAATGACCATGTCACGTTGTACTGGGATCGGTCTATCATCACTGACAGGACTATTGTTGCCAATAAGCCGGATATAGTGGTGATAGACCGATTAGCGCGCCGCACAATGATAATCGATGTCACCATCCCACATGACGAGAACCTCGTGAAAGCTGAGAAAGAGAAACAAATTAAATATCTTGACTTGGCACACGAGGTTGTCGATATGTGGAATGTGGACTTGGCTGTCATTGTGCCGATAGTCGTTACCGCCAATGGCCTGATGGCCAAAAGCCTCGACGACCACCTGTCGAAGCTGTCGTTGCGCGGTTGGATCAAGGGCCTGATTCAGAAGGCAGTACTCCTTGATACGGCTCGCATTGTGAGGAAGTTCCTGTCTCTGGAGCCCTAACCACCGGTAGCTTGGACCCTGCTCCCGATACCGGTGGACTACTATTTTTTATATTTTTAAATGTTTTTTATATGTTTTCTTTTAAAATATTTAAAAATGTAAATAATATGTGTAAAAATAAATACCGAATAATAATCAATTTATTTCAAGTATCTAAGACTCATATCAAATACAATATATAATATACACATTAGTCACAATTACAATATAAAAAAATAAACATGTCAAACAATTTTTTTTTTTTAACAATTAAATTACAATGTCAAACAATTAAATTCATTTCTAATATCATAATAAATTAGATAATATTACAAAATTAACACTTACATATATTATACACGTTATTTGTGCCGCCCACAACAGTGCGCAATGATGCAGCAATCCAATCGGTCCGCGAGCGCGGCCAGCATGCTGTTAGCACTCCCCCGCACTCGCCGCACCAGCGACGCGCATCTCTTGCGCATCGCTGTGTGGAAGCAATCCATGCGCGCCTCCGCAAACATTGCTGACGCGCTGCAATAGCGAGGGAGCCCCAACATCATCCTGAACGCGTTGTTGAACTGGACACGCAGGGCGCTGTACGATTTTTGCGTGTAGTCAGTCCACAGGCTGCACGTGTACAATGTGGTGCAATAGGCTCTAAAAAGAGTTATTTTCACCTCAGCTGAGCACCGCGCAAACCTGCGGATAACCATGTTCGCTCTGACCGACAGCGCCCTCCGCTCCCGTTCGATGTCAGCATCGTCGTTCAGGGTGGGCAGGGTCGTTCGGGGTGGGTGGGGGGGGGGGGTTTTAAGCAGATAATGCTTGTGTTAGAAGACGCCGCTCTCTCTTAATTACTTACATTTTGGTTTATTTATGTTATGCTATAATTATGTGTTGGCATGTGAGGTAGGAAAGGTGTGGGGTGTGTGTTTAGAAGTGGTGTGGTGTGGTATGATGTGGCGTGTGTGGTATGATGTGGTGTGATATGGTGTGATGTGATGTGATGTGAGGTGATGTGATGTGATGTGATGTGATGTGACGTGATGTGATGTGATGTGATGTGATGATATGTGGTGCGATGTGATGTAATAAGATGTGGGTGATATGAGAGTGACTGACATTAGTTCATGTGTTGAAGGAGTGACTCTGTGTCTGTGTATGTAAATGGTTTTATCCAGTCTGCTAGTTTCTGTTTACATTCATGTAGTTTGTTAGGATAAATTATTTCTTTGTTTACCCTGTTATAAAGTCGAGCAGATCGATGTTGATATTGCATGGCCGCGAATTTCGTTCTAGTCGGTGGAATTTGTGCAATCAAGTCTTTCCGCCTTTTTGACATTATTTGTGGATCATATGCAAGAATTTTATGTTTTTTTAGAACAGTGTATATGATACACAATTTCCGAACTGAAAGTAGACCACTAAGCTCGTATAACTTTTCAGTAGAATATCTGATCTTTTTAAAATACATTATTTTTATTAAGGATCGCTGTCCCCTTTCTAGAACGATAAATTTTGTTTTAGCCGCACCACCCCATACAGGTATACAGTAAACTATAACAGATTGCGCAAGTGATATATACATTTCATTTAGGAGATTTCTAGAACATTCACGTTTATGTTTTATATTTTTTGGAAGTATATGTCTTAGTGATTTGAAAATCCATCCCAGTTTCCTAAGTCTTGCAGTAATATGTTCAATATGGGAATACCAGGATAATTTTTGATCAATTATGGTGCCTAAGTATTTTGTCTGCGAAACTTTCTCAATTATAGGGCACTTGCAATTTTTATCTGAAGTTGTATTACATGTGTGTATTTTAATGTTATAGGGTTCATCTTGAGAATGATTAGAGATGGAAAAACATATATAGTTAGTTTTTGTTGTATTTAGTGACAGTAAATTATCTCTGAGCAAATTGGCGATTTGGATCATACCTAACTCAGCTTTGAGTTTTACATCATACCAGTTGTCTCCGGAAAAAACCACAGCAGTATCATCAGCATACGAAAAAATATTTGCGTTTTTTACATTTAGGTTACAGAGGTCGTTTATATACGTAAGAAACATCGTAGGGCCTAAAACACTCCCCTGCGGTACGCCATATAGTACGTCAGCATCATCACTAGTATAAGTTCCCATCTTAACCCTCTGCTTTCTGTTTGTTAAGTAATTTTTGAAAAAATTTAGTGGAATTCCCCTTATTCCAATTCCTTCCAGCTTTGCTACAAGGGTTGGAACAGAAACGGTGTCAAAAGCTTTTTTGATATCTAGAAATACCGTTATGCATTTCTTCCCTGCATCGAGATGTTCAGTTACCAGGGAGCTAAGAGCATCAATTGCATCCTCAGTAGACCCTGCCTAAATCCAAATTGCGAAGATGATATAATTTTAAATTTGTTCAAATAGTTAACAAGTCTCGTATTTGTTAGTTTTTCTACAATTTTAGATATAGCCGGTAAGACTGAAATAGGTCTATAATTATTGAAATAGGTCTATAATTATTGATTAACTTTAGCATAAAGTGGTCCAAACAGTTTTCATTTCTAGTAGGCAATGTATGACCAGGCAGTATACCATACTGGGATAGTGTATTGAGGTAATTGAGTCTGTTTTTTGGTCATGAGTCGATTCAGTATCCTTTTGTTTAATATTAATATTTATATCACCCGCTATTATTATATTTTTCTGAGCGCTTATGGTATCGAGATGGGTACTTAGAGAATTTATAAAACTCTCCGAGTTCGCGTTAGCTGGCGATCGATAGATGCACAAAACAGTGTTATTGAATATTTCAACTTGAAGGCAAGACGCATGCGTTAGTTTAATTTCCGTAACTTTAGATTTTAAATTATTTTTTATGTATACCACAACACCGTTATTCTGGTTTTGGTGATGTGTGGTAACGTAGGAGGAATAATTATATAGATGTGGTATAGGTTTTTCAGAACTTAATCTGAGTTAAGTTACTCGTAAGTTAAGATAATGACATCAGTTTCAAAATTAAAAGTCGACAGAGTAATTATGAAGTTGTCAAAGTTGCACGAAATGCTTCTTATGTTCTGAGAAATGACAGTAAAATCAGTTCTTTTTATATTCGTCAGCCTAGTGAAATCCATGCAATCACTTCACACATGCAATTCATCAATATCTACTAGGGTTTGTAGTTGGTTATTCATTATATATGGTTTGGAAATAATAGAAATAACGTGATATTTGGTAGAGGTTTTTGTGGAAGCGAATTTTAATTTTAAGAGTTAGTTTTGTTATACAGGTGTGGAATGAAAGGGCATTTACGGAATATATCAGAATGAATGAATGAGTAGAATAATTGTCTGTGTGCGAGTAATTGCTGTGTGAATGTAGTAAAAAATAGGTGAGTGTGTTATGTGTAGGTGAGTACTGGTTGGCTATGTGTAGCATTGTAGTGTGAGCGTACAAAATAATCACAAATAAAGATACTTTTAAAGAGAACACAATAAAATAACAAAAGGTAACAAAAAATCCCAACAACATAGTTACGTTTGCCTTCTCAATGTTACTGGTACGTAATATAATATAATAAGAAGTTACTAGTCGTAATATAACATGACAAGAAGTTACTAGTCATTTGTTTAACTTAAGTTGATGTATCTGCTGTTCGCTCGTGACAAGTATGGTTGGGGACTGCTCATCCTGTTTAAGTAAAACCTTGCCATATGCAGTCCAACAAAATTTAAACTCTCCTGATTTGATAAGGTCGCGCGCCAAAAAGTGAAGGCGGGAACTCTTCGGAGTTAGGTGGTCAGATAGAAATATGGGAATATCTTCACCTGATTTGAGGCCTAGATGTTTACAACATAACTTGGAATTTGTTTTTATAGCCAAAGCCTTACCCATTTTCATGATGTCCGTTTTAAGTAAGGTGGAGCCGGTCTCCACTATTATTGGCGTATTAAGGTTCTCACCGTTTTTCCCACGTACTCTATATTATGTCTTTTATATCATGCTTGGTAATGGCACAGTCTAGGTTTTTGGAAAGACACATAACCATGTCAACTAGATCCTCCTTTGCTTCCTTTGGCTTTCTAGGCACATTTTTTATGACAAAATTAGTCTTCTGATTGCTGGTTTGAAAGGATTCTATCTTATCTTCTAGAATTTTTATATAAGACCTGTCCTCCTTTACCTGGTTCTCCAAAACATCATGTTTCTTTTTCAGATCATCATATCATCATATCTTTGAACACGTTCTACTCTATAAAACGTGATTTCGCTGCCCCCCACCCCATGCAGTTATGCAATACACTAAAATAGACTAGACCAAAGATACATACATTTCATATAATATATTTTTTTGGTTGTTATTTTTTTTATTTACACTTATTCTCCTTGGCACAACATATTCCAGCTCTTTGAATATCCATATGAGTTTACGTACTCTACTCATGACTTGTTCCACTTGAGGATACCAGGAAAGACGCTGGTCAATAATCACTCCCAGATATTTTCTTTGGGTAACTTGTTGGATAGTAGGGCAATTGCAGCAAGTTCTATATGTAGTAATATCGCACGTGTGGATTCTTAAATTAAATTCTTTATCTGCTTGAAACTGATTATATATATTGAAACGAATGAAATTGGTTTTGCTAGTGTTCAGGGCGAGAAGATTTTTTTTAACCAAATTGCAATAAGTACAAGCCCTTCGTCTGCGCTATTTTTAACATCATCCCATGTTTTCCCTGTGAAGACGTCAGCTGTATCATCGTTATACCTATGCCAATCATAATAGAGGTGCTTCAGTGGACAGGTAGTCTTTTAGGGAGTGAGGAGAGGGGGAAGAGAGATGTGGGTGAACAAATAATTAGCTCCGTACAAATAATTCTTAAAAATAGAATAAGTGATAATTTACTGGTGAAAAAGTGTTTAAAAGAAAGCATTAGTGTCATAAAGTGAGTGATATTGAAGTACGTGAAAAATATTCATTATAACGGACTAATAACAACAAAGAGTGTCAGAAGAATAACGACTAGAATTCAAAAGAGATGCTTTAAGTGATCAATATTCTCCAAAAAACTGATGTACAGTGGACTATCTCGGAAAATTTAAGAAAGATATCTAATGAAAAGGTACATAATCTAATATTATAAAACGATAACATCCAAATAAGATTAAAGAAAACAAAATAAAAAAATTACAAGTCATCCTTACTTCGCTTAGTGTGCACCATCTATACACCTTTAAAGAAACTGAAGAAAAAACTCAAAGCTACGGCGATACTAACGCCATCTGTCATCAGAAAGCATCACCAGAGGTTCAAAAGTCAATTAATATTTTCAGAACTCACTAGGTGTCGCAATCAGTAGCTTTTCAAACTTTCTACAAAAAAAAATTCACTAATGAAAGATGGCGCCAGCTCCCCTATGTGCAGGATGCCGACAAAAGTTGCCAATAAGGCAAAATATTATTTGTTTACTCTGCAAGTGTAGATATAATCTGAAGTGTGCTGGTGTGACAAAAGAGCATTATCGGAAATCGATGTCATTGGAACTAAGAAACTCCTAGATGTGCCAGACGTGCGTCTGTAAAATACCAAAGACAGGAAACTCTGACACTTCCATACGATCCCAAAAAAGCCCTGAATACAAGAACTTAACCACATCAATAGCGAGCAACAACGTTACTATGAGAAAGAAAACTATAAATTCCAATAATAACACAACTAGCTCTAAAGACCTGAGTTTGCTAGGAGACACTTCATTTTGGAGTCAAAATCAAGTTTCAATTCTGTAATAGCTCTACTAATCTCGAACACAATACAAAATTGTGTTCTGCAAAACTTTAATTTTTTATATCAGTATTAGCAATATGAGGATATTGCCAATACTGATATAAAAAATTAAAGTTTTACAAATGAAAATATATATTTGTTAAACAACACACAGGGTCAATTAAGCATGCAAAGTTTGAGCGATTTAATTATACTACGTTTAAAAGAAAACAATAAATCTATTATTGAAGAACTGCAGAACACAATTTTGTATTGTGTTCGAGATTAGTAGAGCTATTACAGAATTAAAACTTGATTTTGACTCCAAAATGAATACCTTAACTATACAGAATGAACAAAGAAAGCAAGAAATAGAAAACATTAACATTGAAGTAGCAGCACTACAATTAGAAAACGAAAATTAAAAAAAAGAAGTAAGAGATCTATCAATCAGACATTTCAAGCACCAAGCACACCTGAAAACCACCACCACAAACTCGTACTCTATGGCCTCACAGAGTATTATCAAGAACCGGAACGTGAATTATATAACAGACTTATAGAACTATTCCGCGATGTAGTCAACATAGACCTATCAGGCTACATAGAAGACATATACCGAGTAGGAAGAAAAGGCGCAAAGAATAGACCGCTTGTAATAGAATTGCTCAGTAATAGAATGAACAGATATATTGTTAGTAACAGCCAGTGCTTTCAGGGAACTGGACAGGGTGTTTCAGAATATTTAGACGCGAAGTTACGAAAGGAAAGGGATCAAATGAGAGAAGAATTATTTAAAGCTAGACAAAACGGACACCACGCAATAATAAGAAACAACCAATTACACAAAGATGGAAAATCTGTTAACAAAAAATATCACAACAGCAATCCACAAAATGTAGGAAACAAAACAACTTACCATGAAAACGATATGAATGCGATGAGCATCATTAACCAATCTCACCTTATGGATATGCCAATTGAATCCATTAATCATACTTTTCGCAAACAAAGACCTACCATTTAAAATACTGTTCCAGAATTTCCAAAGTGTTAACAACCAACAACACTTACTTGATGCTTTCATTACCCAAAATTCTACGTATAAAGCAATATGTATCTCGGAAACCTGGCTCTCCGAAGAAAAACTAGAACTATTTAAGATTAGCGGCTACAAATTTGCATCATCGTACTGTCGCAGTACCCGAACAGGCGGCGGTGTCTGTATTCTACTTCAAGAACATATAGACTGTATACATAGAAGGGATATAACAGATAAATCTATAAAATATGTACTAGAGTTATGTGCTACTGAATTGCCTAAACAAAACTTATTAATTATAACTATATATTGGAATAGAAGAGAGGAAAAAGTATTTTACCAGCAACTAAAATTAATTCTAAAATGTACAAATAATAAATATTCTAAACTTAATATAATTATAGGAGGCGACTTCAACATTAACATATTATCAGATGACCTTAAATCAAACCAATTCATGAATTTAATGCAGGAATATAAATTTGCCCAATACATAAAAAGCCCAACACGTGTAACGTCAACCACAAATAAATGCTTAGATTTAATATTTACAAATTTTAAATTCAATCAGATTTGATAGCAATCAAATCACCGCCTCAATCCCACAAGGAAGCGTAATAGGGTGTTTCTTATTTCTTGTTTACGTAAACGACCTTCCTAATAATATAAATGAGCCATGTGTCTTGTTTGCGGTTGACATATCTTTACTTACGTCATGCGAAAATAATACCAATTTAAATGATAAATTAAATTCTACAATAAATTGGATGTCTGAACACAATCTAGAAATCAACTTCAATAAAACTAAAATAATTTCATTCTACCCTTGCCAAAAAATACCAATAAATATAAACTTTAGCTTTAAAAATAATAAATTAGAAGTAGTTGATAAATTCACCCTTCTAGGCCTAAACATTGAAACATGCATCAATTGGAAGTCACACATTCAGAAAGTAAGAGCTAAAATATCTAAATTTTCATACGCCCTCCGCGAGATTAATAAAACTACAGACCTTAAAACATCACTAGTAACGTACTACGCGTACGCCTGCGCATAGCTGAAATACGGTGTTATCTTATGGGGCAACAGCACAGACACGCCCATGCTATCTACCCTACAAAAAAGACTGATTAGAATCTTAGTAAATATTGAAGTCACCGAAAGCTGTAAACCTCATTTTCAGGAACTAAAGAATTTATCCCTACCCTGTCTTTATATTTTTGAAGTTTGTAAGTTTGTGCGTAAGTACCCAGAATTCTTTACAAAAAGAGAGGACATACAAACGAACATTATTTTAAGACATAAAAATAGATTAAACTTATCAACATCGCGGCTAATAATGCACTCCAATAGTACCTTTGTCATGTCCATAAGAAATTATAATAAGTTACCCGAAATAATACAGAATTTAACTAAATACAACATTTTTATAAATAAATTAAAGCTTTTCCTTGTAAGCAAATGCTACTATAGTATAAGCGTATACTTAAATGATAAATTATAAGTACCTTCTTATCTATCTATTTCTATGTACAAATACTCACTAAAAGATACGCCTACCTACTCATAATACGAAAAATGTATATTTATAATAAATATGGAGTGTCCAAAACTCACCTTATTGATAATAAATATTTAGTAATAAATAAAAATAACAATAAGTTAATAATAATTAATTGATATGTATAGGTATACGAACGAATAATCAAAGTGAATAAAACTATAATATAATAATGATTTTTCTCAATGTTAGGTACTAACTTATTAGTATATAATTAAAAAAATAAATTAATAAAAAACAATATAATTGTTAAATTCAATTCTGTATTAATAAAACAGTAGTTGTCTTCCTCCTCTCTCCTACTTGAATTATGCTGTGCCCGACAGGGTCCATAATTGTGACTAATATAATTTCCCTACCAACTATAAACATTATGGTACACAATAAAGAATTGAGAATTTATCAATTACATCCTCTCTCCATTAATTTCAATACCTACAAGTTAACTAATTATCGTAATGACAAAATCTTATATCTTTTCAGATGGAGTTCTTCATTGTGGCAATCTTATTTGCCTATGCAAAAACGAAAGTTATTGGTTATGCCACGGACTGTGTTAGGATTCACATCACAAATTACCAAAAGGAAATCCTACTTAAGGATATAGAAAGTCCATACCAGCTGGCTATCGATCGTGACACGAATACTCTATTCTTCAGTTACACGGCACGAACAGATGAAATGTTTAAATCTGCCTATTTCAGTTTGAAAACTGGTCGTTACGGTATAGTTCGTGGCATTCGAGGAGGTTTTGCAAACGCTGTTGACACCAGTGCAGTTTACATGGGTGGGGAAGATGGTTTATACACATATGATTACAGTACGAAGACAGCAACCAATTTGAATATTAAACACAATGCAAATGTATGGCAAATGTTCTACAAAGATGGACTATATTTTACGACTTACCCAAATGAGAAAGCGTATTATTATAAAACCAATAAAGTCGTGGAAGTGCCTGCATTAGAAGGCGTTAAAGTAATGCTACTTGCTGTTACTAAGGATAAAGATCTTCTGTATTTTAATTCTTCTGGTGTATTTATGTATAGCAGAACTTTTGAAAAACACTACTTTGTAAATGACCTTGTTGCCAATGGAGTCGCGGCTGATATAAATGGTAACTTATACATTTCCAGTCCCAACGGAATTTACTATTTTAATGATGGTCTAAAGGAAATCGAAAATTTGGCTCAAATAGACAATATATATGGCATTTCCATAGAAAGTGATGGAAATATTATTTATGCATCAGCAAACAGTATAATTAGACTAAACTCGAATTCAGAATATTGCAGTAGACAAGTCGAAGCACAGATAAACGAAGTCGAGATCGATGTAGGTAAATGATGTACAACTCACAACATAAACAAAAATTCTTGCAATTTTATGCATAACTACCATTCTTTGTTTTTATATTTCTTAAAGATAATTAGCTTATTTCTCGAATAACATAATAAATTATAATATTGGAAAATAATTAACATCCTAAGCTAATATAATTTTTTATGTACCTACCTGCGCTGATTCTTTTAAAAATTAAAATTGTGCTGTTGTAAAATGCTTGTTTCATTTAATTTGTACAGTTATTTAAACGATGTGTACCTGTGAACTTACTTTTAAGAAATTTCAGGGTCTGCTTAATGTATCTGTATACTAATTTAATATAATAAGTTTAGTGCTTACATAATTTTGGGCCTTATTTTAAACGATTGCCTCAGAAGGAGCGTAATGTTTTGAGAGAGTATGTATTTAGGTTGGTCGCGAATAAATTCAAAATAGAGTTCCCGCGGCCCTTGGCACTCAGACAACTGAAGGATCAGGGGTGGGTTTTAGTCAGTGAAAGTCTGACATGCCCTCCAACCAGAGCGAGAAGTCATTGGATGATTTCCCACACAACAAAGAAAAAAAAAGTATGTATGTAGGTTTGTACGAAAGTATGTGTGTAATATGTATGCATGTATATTTCTTTGGCACGCCCTATGACTATCCTTAACAGTTGTAATACTTACTGTACACTGATTAAAACAAAAGAAAATACACTAAATATTTAAAAATAACTTTAATTTTTGAAGTTGGTGTTTGTATTTTATTTCCGTGTTATTTGACCCCGACTGCCGAAATTAAAGTTATGTTTCAATTTTAAGTGTATTTTCTTTTTTGGAAGTCTGTTGTTTTGTACCCCAGAACTAAGAACCCCAATAACATAGATGGTGGAATTTAAACATACTCGTAATTGGAGGAAACCAAAACGTCATCTCTGTTTACATATTTTTTTTTTTTTTTTTTTATGTTTGATAGGCTCGCGTTTGATATATTGATATATATATATTTATATATTATATATATTTGATATATATTTTTCGTTTTTGTTCAGTTTTTCAAAAAGCGCTGAAGCAATTTAGATAAAATTTATATGGGATTACCTGGAAAGTATACCCATTCAAACAAAAAAAAAAACCATTTTCGAGTAATCGGGGAACATACATAAAAAAAAATAAAAAAGGTTCTGACGAATTGAGAACCTCCTCCTTTTTTAAGTCGGTTAATAAATGAGGAATCATTAGAATCGTCTGAAGTGCTAAAGTGACATAGACTATACAAATTTAAAAAAATACCGGACAAGTGCGAGTCGGACTCGCGCGCAAAGGGACTGACATGACGCTACATACGAACTAGAACAGCAAATTCCTACATCGCGCAAACATGTTCTCCGCGCGATTTGAACATATACAACAGCCCGAAATCAACTATTGGGCAGTTGCCCGGACCAGACACAACACCCGTCTGGTCGGAGGATCCTCCCTTTTCAATGGAGATTTACACTCTGTTCCGTTCACCTCCATAGGACGAATCTCATATTTTTGAATTGCGTATAAAATACGGTTTCATCAACTGTAACTTGAACTTGAAATACGAATAAATACTTAGACACGTAAGTGTACAACTATAATATTTTAGGCTAATCCTTAAAACAGTGTAAGAGATGTGCAAGCCTCAAGCTTAGCTTGAACATTTTCATGTTTACGTTTTTATTTGATTGATGCTTGCCTTAAACTGATTTTAATTTATCTTTACTTTATTTTATACTTTTTGCCATTAAAATTTATTGAAATTATTATCCTGACACCAGGAGCGTATCAACTCTAAGGCCGAAAGAGTGGACATCGGGCAGCAGCAATCTGACATATTCTTCGCGAAAGATTACTGGTATTCGTTTGCATTTAGGTTGTATACAGGGTGTAAAAAGACACATCACAAAGCCACCAACTACGCATACTGTACATCTAACAAAATAGCTTAACGCAAAAATTATTGCTGGGAAATGACTTTTATTTTTAGGTATAAAAAAAAATTCTTCTGCGCGTGTTAGAGATACTATAACTACGTGTTTAGAAATCTATAACTACCTCATATAAAGCTTTCATGTTTACTAGTTATTTACTGTGAATGAGGTGTTTTAAAGAAAGGATTTATTAAGAAAAACACAAAAAGACAAGACTAAGTATTTATTTCGAATAGGCTTGTCATCAATGGAAATTTTATCACAATAAATCTAATCATAGTATCTATCACTTATGCCATATTTACAACAATAAATATCTTGTAGTATATCGATACTGGAAATATAATATAACGTAAAGGACAAAATTAAGGTTTTCAGGAGAGCAAAAATATGATATTTTTCTTACAAAACTGACTATAATTTTTTAACTATTTGTTTTATGTAAAAAGTGTCTAGGACAAAGTTTCGTTGATTTTTTCATTCTTTGATGCTAAAATAGCAAACAATCAATAAAGCCTATAGTTTTAAAGATAGGATGTCCCTTACGTTATATAATAATGAATACGGGTAATATACATTAACAAAATTTTAGATGTAAATGAACAGCATTGATGTATGGGACAGTAAAGGAAATAAACATTTAGAGTTTTTCAAAGTAAAGGTCTCTTAATGGTGTACTCTATATTGCTAATGCTGTTAACAAATTTAAAAATTAGAATTTTATACATTCTTGACCTAGTAAGCTTATGCCATATAGTTTAAAACTATTTGCTGACATAGAAACTTTTTTACAAAAAAATAGAACCGACTTCCAAAAACCGTGCAAAATAACTTTAATTTTGGAAGTCGGTGTTCCTGTTTTGTGTGTTCGTTTTTTGACACCGACTTGCGAAATTAAAGTTATTTTGCACGGTTTTTGGAAGTCGGTTCTATTTTTTTGTAAAAAAGTAAATACGTAATAATAATATAAAAAAAATTGTTATAAAAAATCGAAAATTCAGGTAGTTTGTTTGGAAAAAAAGTTTAGTAATAACACTTGGAATTCATTTTCGTAAAAATGTTAAAAAAATTGCGTCTTTAACCTTCAAAATCTCCAGCATCAGTGGATGTCCAGGTATGATCTAGTGGAAAAAAAAATATCCAAATAATGGGTAGAATATGTGGCTTGCGGCTTCGGCAATTGTCTTTTGAGACCAGATATAATCTACGTTTTGGCTTTGGAACCGTTCCCCTTACACCCTGTTTACGGCCAGAGTGTGCTATAACTTGTCAATAAATTTTACTAGCTGTCATCGGTCACATCGGACTACATTGTTAAATTGAGGGTTTCCTATGATGACCTTCCAGGTCCAACATCAGACCTTAGCGTATACCTGAAACTATATTTTTAGTTAAGACAACATCGACGAGACCAAAAAATACGGCACTTTCTTGTTTAGTGTCTTACGTACCCTTCTGGCTCTATCACGGGACCCTAGTCACCACCTAATTTAATGACACTTGTCAGAAAGTACATATTCAATGAGTCTAGACACGACAGTGCTATGTTGTATGGTTGGAGATCCTAAATATATCATCAGACCCTGATCACCATCTAGTATAATAAAACTAGTCAGTGCAAATTAAATAAACTCAAATACGATGGTTAGAGCTTGTTTGGCTGCGGAGATACAATGGCCACCGGCTCCATCATTAGACCCCAAGCAATTCCCAGTGAAAAATAACTTTTCAATACATATCGAATGAGCCCAAACATAATGATGCTATCTTGTTTGGTGGCGGAGATCCTTTAGCCACCTTCCGACTCCATTATCAGACCCTGGGTCAAGCGTAAAGTCACTTTTCAAACCACATCGAATGAGTCCAAACACGAATGTGCTATCTGTTTTGGTTGCGGCGATCCTATGGTCCTTTCGGCTCTATTATCAGACCTTAAGTATCATCTAGTCTAACATACACAACTTGTCAAAACGATGATGCCATCTTGTTTGGTTGTGGAGATTCTAGGGGCATCTTCCAGCTTCATCATCAGACCAGCTTCATAGTACTAAATTATTACATTGTTCACTAAATGTTATAAGTGACTAGAGCTGACCCGACAGACGTCTTGTCTTAGCTATGAACTGTCAAATGCGCGAAGTTTAAACAGACTTTAAGTTTTCTGATATTTTCAAATTTTCCGCGCATCTTTCTTAAGTTTTTCTTTCATAAGAACCTTCTCCTGACAATAACAAATACAATAACAAAAGAATTAGCGAAATCGGTTTAACCGTTCACGCGTGATAACGTGACCAAGGGAAATAGGGATTCATTTTTATATACAGGTTGGAAAATATCAATGGACCCCCAGTAGTTTCCCTGAAGGAAAACTACTTTAAATCCTTAAGATAGATTATTTTACATAAAGGAAATATTCCTTTATTCTTAAAAAGAATCAAAACTGCATTCACAGATTTGTCGCAAAGCTTACCTAAACCGGGAATCGAACCAGCTAAAAATTCAAAAAACAATAGCTCGCTATTTTATTTTAATCCATAGATATTTTCCACCCTGTATAAAGATGCAAGTTTTAGCTTTTTGCTAGCCTGTCGGTTTTCTATCGGTTACATTTTGGGGAGTGTGCGACGGAATTGCATAATTTGATTCCGCCAAGCCCGTTCCATCATAGGACCACAAGACGTACGGCGATGTGCCACCGGTACATGGTGAAAATCCCATCCACACGCACTAAACGTTTTGAAAACACATTCATTGTGCGTACAGCTAGGGAGTGGATTTCCGAGTCTGTGTTTCCTGATAGCTACAACCTGGGAGTCTTTAAATCAAGAGTGAATAGGTTGCTTCTAGGTAAGCGTGCTCCATTTTCGACCACATCCTCGCTTACCATCAGGTGAGACAGTGGTCAAACGCGTGCCTATCAACAATAAAAAAAAAAATCAAAGACCAGAAAGTGTTTGAAAAATGGCTTACTATTTTGTAACCTGAAACACACACTACCAAAGCAAAATAATATAAAGTTTGTAAAAAAATTGACTTCTCATAGGTTTTCCTGTAATCTATGACTAAAAAACTACTTCCTGATATTTTTTATTTATTTTATCCTTAGTAGTTTCGTAGATGCCCCGCGTGAATTTAAAAATAACTTTAATTTCGGCAGTCGGTGTTTGTATTTTATTTCTTCGATAATTGACACTGACTTTCGAAATTTAAGTTATTTTTTAATTTTTTGTGTATTTTCTTTTTTGGAACTCAGTAGTATTTTTTGTTAAAAAAAAAAATTTTTCACTTTTTCATTGTTATACCCCAGAACCAAAACTAAATATTAAAGTTACGTTTGAATTGATAACCCCCATAACTTATTAACATGGAACATGGAATTTGAACATACTAGTAATTGGAGAAAACCAAAACGTAATTTACGTATACATATTTTTTTGTTTATGTTGATTATTTCAAAAATCGCTGAAGCATTTTCGATAAAATTTATATGGGACCACCTATGAAGTACTCGTATATTCTTTCAGGTAAAAAAGAATTTTGAAAATCGGCCCTCAACTGACAGAAAAAAAGGTGGAAATACATAAAAAAAAACATAGTTGCAGTCGAACATAGAAGAGTCCTTTTTTCGAAGTCGGTTAAAAAATGATTTCCACAACTCATACTTACACTTAGGGACGACGTCATAACTTCAATGACAGCAGCGGGTTTCTTCTTCAGTTTTGCCAAATTATTAGGCAAACAGAAAAAAAACACCTCATCACTTCTTTTAGTGTCACAGTTAGTGGCAGTTTTTTTTTTTTTGGGTGGATAGACATCAAATAATTTCTCCCGCTCTGGGTGGCGTGAGGGCGTGTCAAGACTCTTACTGACTAAAACCCACCCTTGTCCCTTCAGTTGTCCTTGCCAGGGCCGCGGTGACACTTTCAAGTTTACCCGCGACCCAGGCAGGCCTCGATCCTAGCGGACCCCGTTAGTTACTGTTGACATCGATTTGAGGCGCGCGTGGAACACTACGCGTCGGCGACGGTGGCTGGGAATCGGCTTGTGACTTAGTCATTGCGGTTGGGGGGGACTTAGGAATTGTAGGCATAGGCAACTGAAGAAACAAGAAGTATTGTGTGTCATGGGACACACAAATTAATAAAACATATCAAAACTTATTATTTGAGAGTAAAAGTCTCACGACATTATTAGATGCAGTTTCCATGATAAATCTTTCTATCCCAGACATATTTTTATATTTTTACAAGCCTCTAGTGTCTTAATAAACGGGCTCTGATCGTAAGAAGCGGTAAGAAGGGCAGGTAAGATATTGCGCCATATTTCAACTAGCACACCACATGCTATTCATGGCTTTGGGTCTATAGCAGAAATGCCTCCATTCTGATGAATTTGCACTATAGCCTGCGGATAGAATAATGCCTGAATTGTTTTATGAGGTTTCTATTCTTACCTCTAACTTGGTTGCTATCGTTTTGAATAAAATTATGCCCTACTGAAAATGGCAAATCACCGAAATCATTATTGCGGACTTATTTTCAAACATTGAACATTAATATGAACAAAAGAGTGGACTGCTAAGATGGTTGGAGCAATGACCTTGGCAGGGTGACTGGTAGGAGCAAAATGAGAGTAGCCAAAGATAGAGCTTAGTGACGTATGATTGGAGAGGCACAAGCTTATTACTATTTAGGTAATATTCCTACAATATTCCACTATAATTATAGTATACTATATACCTACTATAAGTATTATAAATGCGAAAGTTTGGTTGTATGGATGGATGTTTTTAACTCAATCACGCCAGAGCGGCAGAACGGATGTGGATTAAATTTTACAGAGAGATAGAGTATAGTCTGAAATAGCACACAGGCTATAATTTTATAATAGGAGAAGTACTGATCCATGCGGGCGAAGTCGCCGACAGAAGCCAGTGATTAAAATTAACCAAAAGATTGACGGGCACGGAATGTCGTGGTACCTACAGGTGAGTCGCGTTTATGCACAAGTAAATAAAGTACTAATGGATACTGTAAGATTCTTTTTACGAATTATTATGTCAAGAAAATGAATGAATTTCCGGTATTTATTATGCAAAATATCGTAAAATACAACTTAAAGTAAGTTTTAACAGTCAACAAAAATTCATACGACCTCGAAATTAACTCGAGATGGCATAAAATATGCATAAATTCGATCCTGTGTGATTTCAACATGAAGCTTCATTACTTATACGAACTTGGGAGTGAATACATTATGCGGCGAAGGCACGTTTGCTTTGTAATTCATTTTGCGGTTCGTTAACCATTTTAACAGACTTGAAAAGAAAACCTTGCAGAGACATGTAACTTTCCCATTTAATTGAAAATGTAAAGCAAAAAAAAAAACTGGCCAAGTGTGATTTGGACTCGCGCGCGTTATTTTGTTTTAAAAAATATGTAGACTTCTGTGAATGTGGAACTATTTTTGTATTTTTCTCAAAATTCATTCAGGCCATTATTAAAATTGGAAATTGTTCCTTCTATTTTCTTAAATAACATTAAAACAATTTATTTTTAAATTATGAATAAAGAAAATATCGTGGGGTACAGTTTGAAAACTTATTTTTTTAATTCTCAGATTTGCACCCCAAAAAAAAAAAGGAACCCCCTTATTCCAAATTCATTTATTTACTATAAGCGTCCTTGTTTAGGTCACAGACATTCATGGATGTCCCTCAACTCAATTGTTCTAGTAGATTCGCAGCAAATTTAATTTGACAGACTGGCAGACAGACAGACACATGAGTAATCCTGTAAGGGTTCTGTCTTGTCATCTTGGAACCCTAAAAGAGCCTGTTTTAATGTATCTTCGCTTTTGATGTGAAATGAAGCAAGAGAAGACAGGGTTTTTTTCTGTTGCTTGCTTGGCTTGGTAATATAGAATGAATTTCGATGATTCTTTCTTTATTAATTTTATCCTAAGGCTTTGTCCAGACTGAACACGTGGTGACTAGAGCGGGTGCGGATGCGGTAGTAGGCGCAATTGTGAGGCCAAAATACATTACGAGTTGTAGTGAGCAAAAGAGTCTAGACGCGTTTCCTCAGGGTAAAACAGACCAGTGCCCAGTGGCCTGTAGCAAATTCTACCAAGGGGCAATTCTAAAATGATAATAAATTAAAACTTTATTTTTCTTATAGGCAGCGGGGCCCTTATGTAGTGATAGGTCTATGGGCAGTTGCCTTCATTGTCTCTATGGATAATCCTTAATAGGTTAGATTTCATATGATATAGATATTTTGACTTGGTTTTATATGTCCAAGACCCTCCAATGCGCGGGACCCGTAGCATTTACTACTTTTGCTACGTGGTTAATCTGGCACTCCAACAGACGATCGTTCCTCGTGCAAGGCGCAAACCATAGTCACTTCATTATTAATAAAAACGGCGTTCTCACATTTTTATATGTTTGATAGTTTGCGCTTGCCTTAGTATTCGCGCCCCTCACACTGATCCGGGCCTAAAGGTTGGGTTACACTGGCGTATTCCAGTTCAAACGTAGCTAATGTTGATCAACGCGTTACGCGCAGGTGTGTACACATTATAGGCGTGCAGTGTCAGATGTTGCGAACGCAGGATTTACTGTGCTCTGACCCCCAAAACATTCGGTGACTGGCCAATATTTTCATCATAGAATGAACTAACTGTTTTGAATTTCAAGAGCTCTGTAGAATAGCTAGGGAGTAAGTAAGCTATGTAGATAGTTTCTGAGTTATCTTTAGCAATTTAAGCTATATACGCTTTTTTTTTTTGGGATCCAATGTCTTCTCCCGCTCTGGATGGAGCTGGAGGGCGTGTCGGATTCTTACTGACTAAAACCCACCCCGGTTTCTTCCCTGCCTGAGTGCCCAGGGGTGCGGTAACTCATTTTCAGAATTTATCCGCTACCTCTAGGCATAAGCTATATACGCTTAGCTATTCTCTTTGATGTATAAAATACCACATAATTAATAATCAAGAACGTAGAATGTCAAGAAATATCAAAATAACGAAGCACAAATATTTCAAATTAATTAGTAAACTAGACAAACTACTGAAGTTTTAATTAGTTGTCTAACAGCTGACACCTTTACAAACTTTTGATAGAATTATTAAACAGTCTAAAATATTTACTATTTGAAGTGAATAATCCTATCTTACTTGCTAAAGGCACTTCCCTTGCCCTGCCCCATGCGAACAAAACTGTTTTATTATCCCAAAGAAACATGATAATGGGATAAAACTATCCTATATTCTATTAGAGGCTATTGATTACCTGTGTGTCAGTTTCATCTTATCCAAGCATATTGATTAACAATTAATATTTGATTTCTTATATCTTCTACTATTTATTTATTTATTTGGGAAAAACAAACAATTGTACAATGTATATTACAGTAAAATATGGTATGACATATAGTTAAATATACAATCCACAACGTTTCCACAGATTATTATAGTAGGTACATTACTATTAAGGTAGACAATTACAATCACACTTAAATACTATCTTAAACATTTAGCTTAGGTACTAATCAAATTTTATCTTGTATTTAACCGTTGCAAAAACTAACAATATTTTTTGTTTTAAAAATGCTTTGAGAAAGAAAGACTATATCCAAATGATGAAAGTGGCTATTATAAATTTTTACTAGTCGACGGAGTGGAACCCGCTCACCAGCATTTGTTCGGCTAGTAGTCGTTGCAAAAAGCGGGTAAGCACGAACCTCCCGTCTTATTACAGTTCTAGGCACAACATAATATATACTATTAATTAGTTCGATACAGTTAAACTTATTATTAACCAATCCGTGAAGCATCATGGTTTCAAGTAGTAGGCGTCTTGACTGCAAAGTGAGCAATTTAAACTTTTCTAGTGACTCGACGTAAGACAGGCATATGAGATTACATTTATACTGCATAACTAGTATAAATTTACGTTGAACGCTTTCAATCGCTTTAACATATTTGTCGTAGTAGGGGTCCCATATTATACAACCATATTCTAGCTGCGGGCGGACCAAGGCCTTTAACAGTTGCAAGTACGTGGCCGGGCGTTTAAAATCAGTAGAAGCTCTCATGACAAGGCTGTACATTTGGTATGCTTTTGAGATAATCTTATCTATGTGTAGGTTTAAATGTAGTTTACAATCCAAAAGTATTCCTAAGTCACAAATTTGAGTTTCATTTATAAGATTTTCTGCACTTAGACTAGGTCATCAGCATATAATAAGAAATTACTATTTTATTTAACAATATTTCACGGTCCACCCTATCAAACGCCTTTTTGAAGTTCGTGTAAATTGCATCCGTTTGTGTCTGTTTATCCATGTTATTAAATAAAAAGTTAGTAAAAATCATTAAATTCGTCATCGTTGATATGTTGTTCTGATATTAAATTTTGTTGAATGAAAGGTTAAAGCTTGAGGTGAATAAGTTTTTCAAAGAGTTTAGCAACTGCACATAGTATTGAGATTGGCCGATAATTCTCAACTTTCTGCCTGGAGCCGTTCTTATAAACTGATATTATGTTAGCTTTCTTCCAGATTGTGGGAAATATACCGGTGCTAATACTCTTGTTGAAGATTAAATGAAGTGGCACGCATACTGTCTCAGCTGCATTCTTAAGAAAGCTAGGAGGTAAACCGTCTGGACCTGGTCCTTTAGTACTATCCAATACTTTAATTGGTTGAAAACTAATGAGAGGCTGAAGTATATACTGTCTAGGGCAACATTATTGTCATGAATTTGATCAAGTGCAGGACACCAGCGATTATTGAGTGTCGAGGTTTCGTACACTGATTGAAAGAATGATGAGAAAAAATTGCATATTTTATGTGGATCGTTAAAAGACTGACTACTATAGTACATTTGGGATGGAATACCAGACTTGCCTTGTCGATTAGCTATATAAGCCCAAAAGTATTTAATATTTTTGGGGATGCTATCTTCGACAGTTTGCTACTTTTTACTATATGAATATTCCATTCATATATTTTTAGGTTTCGTGGTATGAAATTGAGAAGATTTCTCCGGATATATTGGACGTCTGTAGTTATCAGGAACGCCTGATCGATTATAAACTTCAACTTTTTGCTAAGAAGATATTGTTATGTCTATATAGTAGGGGCTGAGCGGAAGTTATATTAATTTTGAAAGCGCGTCATCAGTCTAGTGAAATACACTACTAGCATGTCACTGACGCGAAGTCATAAGTTTTGCTCCTACCAAAAATCGCTCAACGCGGCTAATGAAGTCTTCACTTCAAAAAAATAACTTAAAATTCAAAATCACAGAAAACTGCGACAAAAAAGTTAATCGCGGCTAAATAATTCCTCGCTAAAACGCTACAAAAATAACATTCATTGTACGTTTTATGAACTCGAACTATCAATAGAAACTAAGTCATCCATTTCTGGGGAAATCGTTTACCCCGCCAATGTCTGTAACTGGTAATTGAATCCAACAAAGAAGATAGAAAAAAAAAGTGAACTTAGTACGTGACACGAAAACGGGATTCGGCCTATCAACACTTGTTTTGTAAGTCAATGAGAAAGAACCAATACGGTTGTATGCCTACCATATCAGATTTAAAGAATAAATTCCTTTTCGCAATATCGAGTAATTGTTTATGTATATTTATGAACTCCATTGAGGCTGTACGATCTCATTACTTCGGACTATTTATGGCCTTTCGATAGTAATGTTCGAATGTAATGTGTTCATGGAGAATTGCTTGTTCGTATGGATTACTACGACTAGTATTGTTTACATAGAAGAATTGTATATTTTATTTCTGTCTGCTCTGTTTGCGGATACTTCTTTAAATCATCATCATTATCATTCCCTTATCCGTTATTTAATTTATTTGAGGTAGCGCGACGTTCCACACTTCTCTATTTGTAGTTTGTGAACATCGTATTGCGTCATTGCTTACCTACTTATTATTAATTCTATTTGAAATTTTCAATCGTCTCTCGGCCAATGGCTAGGACTGCTACTGATGCGCATAGCTTTGTCAATTGCTGAGCAGTCATGCAGTCTTTATTTTAACCCAAAATACTGCCTGAAATTTTTTGGAATGTTGATTCTACTAGTGGGTTCATAGTCTGGATGTTACATCTGTTTTTAGACATCCTGGAGTTGCATAGCTTTTTACCTTAATCGCATCAATTTTTTAAGACAAAGGATTTAGGATTCTAGCGATTTCAGATTGTGAATTTAATAAAATATTCAGGCTATTTTTTATTATTTTTATTTGAGATAGGTTGACTGTTGACTCTATTCTAGGTCAGGCTGTTTTATTCCAGCTTCAAATATTTTGCTATGCTATTTTATTTAAATAGCCAATTATTAAAAGATTCTTTGCAATAGAAATCATCAAACGATTCATGGGCGACATTTTTGTCAAGAAAGTAATTTATTTTGTGGTTTGATTGATTTATTTGAATGTTTAGAGTCCTGTCTGTTGGTACCAACTTGTTAAATTTTTGTGAATATAGGCGAAAAGTTTGAAAAGCAGAGTCTGGTAAAAGCTTTTTTATAATGCAGCATGCCTTAAATATCCGCTCTCGTAAAAGTGGCAGAAAACATCACGATTTAGTTAGAAACCAATAAAAACCTGTATAAAAATAATAACAAATTGGCAGAATTTCTCATCCACTAAAAAACGATCATCATTTTTTGACGCCATGTTTTAAGTTTTATTTAGTTAGGAGTTTTTGTTTTAATAATAGCTATTTAATTATTTTATAAGTTTGTAAATAGTATAATTATATTAATTATTTGTTAAAAATAAATATAATTTAATGTAACAAAATTAAGTAGGTACAATGTGTCGATTCCATATAAAGTTACAAACGAAATTAATTGCAGAATACCACAAACCTGTCTGTATAATAGCGTAGGTATAAGATATATTATATAAATATCCAATCCAACGTCGCTGTCATGCTAATAATAATAATATTCTTATTGTTACTGTGCGAAATTAGTTTTCTTTTGATGAAAATTTGGAACAGCGGTTTTCTTATTCGTACCCTTCATTATTGAAGGTCGTGTACATTTTGGAAAGCACTGACGAGCTGTTTCCAGGTTATTCGGTTTTCAGCCTTTTTCAGGGCTGTGGTAACAGTGCCACACAAAATTCTTTATTTGTTCACGTAGTGATGTGACCTTTGAACAATAGGAGGTATCTAATGGAATTTTGACGTAGGTGTAACCTTTGAGCAAAAATTGTAGAGACTTTTTAAATAAAATAGATAATTAGAGTTTGAAAATAATACAAATAATATTGTCAGATAGATTTAGGATGGCTGACACTCTGATAGGCACGTATGTTTTTAAAATTATGTAAAAGTAATTTTACAAGAATGAATACACTACATTTAACGCGTAATAAGCCTTTTCATTTACGTTCCCCACAAAACCTTACTTACCTACTTAACGAAATCAATCCTCTCCCTCTTCCTTTACCACGAATCAGTTTCCTGCTTTATTTACCTAAAAGAGGACTTCAGAAGTTCCCTGCTTGTAAATAAAGCCCTTGAGTATGACGGATATACTACCACGTGGCTACGCTAGATGACACTTACCCCTGTCATTTTGAGACACTTATCGAACTCTTGGTCAGGACGGGGAAAAGTTGGAAAAATGAGTGTATAACACATATACTCGTACTTCAAGGTAAAAGTTTAGCGTTGAAGAGGTTTGTGTCTTTAACTTATACCTGTATAACAGTTTTTTTCAAAAGTTTCATCATGATGAAAATTAAATCACTCGTCATAAAAGGCATGCCTAGTAAAATTAAAATAAGTGTAGGTGTAATTAATTTACTCTTACCTTTTCAGAAATCCCACCTTTAATGTAATATGCGTACCTGGATAAAGACGTTTTTAGTGAGATATAAATATATAATTATGAAATGTTTCAGAGGTTCACAGTTGTCGTTCTTGTTTATTGTAAATTTGGTGATCATTTTACAACAGTTTTGAAAGTCTCATTATTCGGAAATAGACATAAACAGTAAAACGTTATGTTTTTAATACACTAGGTAATAATAGGCAAGAAATAAACTTAAAAAAATTGATATTGATTCAAAGATTTTTTAAATATTTTTTTGTTTTAAATTGTTTACCGATAAATTGTGCTTGTGTGTGTAATTGTGCAGTTTCGTTTATGCACTTTATACAGGAACATGCTGTCATTTTATTGTCCCCACTGCTGGGGCACAGACCCAGGCAGGGCCATGCTGTATAGTAATAGTTTTCATAAATAACTTCCTTGGGAAAATGCTAAGTGGGATATGTGAAGTAACGTGAATGGGTATTATAAAAAAAATATTTCTGAAAGTGGCATCGGTGGCTGCCAATTTGTATGGAAAACGGTTGTCATGGTATCGAGAGAAAAGATTTGAGAATTAATGTGGATGTTTAAAGGAATAGAGAAAAACCGGTCAAGTGCGAGTCGGACTCGCGCGCAAAGGGTTCCGAACGAATCACATGTTTTTAAAATGGCGTATAAAAAAGTAAAAATCTTTTTAGGACAGACTTTTACATGAACTTAAAAATACTAATTAAAACTAAGACATCTAGCGTACCACAGGCCAGTTTCCTTCCCGGGCCTGCGGACGGCGAGCAGTGGGTAGCTCGCCGTCCGATCAGCACCAGGCCCGTGAGTCGACGGCGCGTAGTGTTCCACGCGCGCCTCAAAGAGATGTAGTCAGCCACCACTGACGGGGCCCATCGCGGCCGGTGCCTGCATGCCTAGGGGTAGCGGATAAATCGGATAAAGAGTCTGACACGCCCTCCCGCTCCACCCAGAGCGGGAGAAGTCATTGCATGATTTTCCACCCCACAGAAAAAAAAAAAAGGCCAGTTTCTTTACTCGTCCATTTCACTAATTCACCAGTTTACTTTTTAGACAGTTTCTGAATTCGCCAATTTCCTTATTTGCCAGTTTCACTAAGTTGTCAATTTCTGTATTAAGTTGGTTTCCTAGTTCGCAAGTTTCCTTGTTCGTCAGTTAGTTTAGATTGTCAGTTTTGCTATTTCGTCATGTTCCTAACCAGTTACTTTTCTTGTCCGCAAGTTTCCTTGTTCGTCAGTTAGTTTAGATTGTCAGTTTTGCTATTTCGTCATGTTCCTAACCAGTTACTTTCCTTGTTCGCAAGTTTTCTTGTTCGTCAGTTAGTTTAGACTGTATTTTACCACTCGGTCGTGTCATGTCATAATATATTAATGTAAATTATACCTATGACATTCCTTATTAAGTTATTACCCGATTACATAATAAAAGAAAACTAATTTCAGCGTTTGTTTATATCACTTAAAAAAAAAGGTGTTAACAAGGAGGTTGAATGTTTATACATGGGGCAAGTATTTTTTCTGGTGACTTGATACTTCGTACAAAACATTTGTTAGTTTCTTTATTTATTTCATAATCACATTATATATTTCATAATCATTTTCATTTTTTTCTTTTCGTTGTACACGTGTTAGTTTAGAAGTATCAAAAATATATTTATGTCATCGAGCGAAAATGAATGAAAAAGAAAATACTTGCACACCACACAAGCTGCCATTTCATAAACCTACTTGTGGAAAGTTGACTTATTCCCTATCTGATATGCTATCAGTTTGATAATAATCTCAGTTGAATACCTAGGTATGTCTTAATTTTAACAGTAATACGTTTTATATTTTTAACTGCCTCGGCCGCTCTAATTTTCTAGTGTTTTTGTCACTGACTGTACCAAAAAGACTAAATATATATATTTTTTTAAATAAAATCAAACAAATTTTGATTTCTAACATTTTATTTACTTAATAAACATAACTTGTGCTAACCACACCACTACCCACACCGCATCCCGTTCACGCCAAGCTTAACTCTGACCAGAGTAACAGGAGAGGCAACCTAGCCTATCTACCGACTAAAAAGTAAACTAGTACACAAGGAAACCTGCGAATTAATGAAACTGACAGCCTAGTAAAACTGGTGAACGAGGCAACTGAAGGATTACGAAAACAGCAGACTGGCAAAATTGTCTACTTAGTGTAACTGATGAATAGGTAAACCGTTCGATTAGCGAAGCTGACAAATAACGAAAGTAGCGGATCGCAATACTGGCAATTTCACGAAACTGACATGCTAACAAAACTAGCGAAGGAGGATACTGAAGAATCAGGAAAATGCCTAACTAGAGAAATTGTCAACCTACCGAAACTGTCTAATGAGTAAACTGGTGACTAAGTGAAGTTGACGTGTAAGGAAACTGACCAGTGGTACGTTAACTCGATTTTAATTTATGTAGGTATACGTACTTTATTTTTAGTTTTTAACATTACTATTTATTGAAATACTTATCCTAACACCAGGAGCGTATCTACTGTAAGGACCTCCAGATCCCACGGTGACAGTCCGGCAAGCAGGCTCGCCGCTTCACAGGAGACCGTGCGGTGTCCTCGGATGAGCAGAATGGCCATGACCCTTTGGGACGCGTTCAACCGGCGAGCTGGTCGCCGCCTCGGGAAACACGCCCACACTGGTGCCCCGTAAAGGGCCATGGACCGTACGGCAGGAGGCGTTTGGACTCCCCAGATTGGGCAGCCGCTTCAGAGCAGCACTGGCCCGCTCCAATCTGGGAGCCAAACGTCGGCAATGCTCGACGAAGTTCCACCGGCTGTCGAGGACGAGACCCAGGTACCTCATCGTCCTCTCGACTCCGATGTAACTCCTCCTACCGTTATCTGGGAACACGACGGTGGCGCGTTCCGAGGACCATGAAAACACATGGCCTCGGACTTGTGCAATGCCACCTCGAGTCCCAGTTGACATCAAGTCGGCCGCCGCCTGGTTCGACCTCCTCTGTGCCAGGACCAGCGTGTCTTCAGCGTAGCAAACTACGCTGACGCCGCTAGGGAGACCCCCTGGATACTATCAAGAGTAAAATCACTTTTCAATATAGGTACATCAAATGAGTCCAAACACGATGGTGCCATCTTGTTTGGATGAGGATAATTATCCTTTGGCCACCTTCCAGCTCCATCATCATACTAGCTTCATACTACTATATTATTGAATTGGGTACTTAATTTTATGAGTAAAGCAAGTTTTAGCTTAACCAAAGACCAGAAAGTGTTTGAAAAATGGGTTACTAAGTTGTAACCGAATACAAACCAAATCAAAGCAAGGTAATATAAAGTTTGTAAAAATATAGACTTCTCAAAAGTTTTCCTAAATCCTATAAGACGTAAAGAATTATTTCGTTTTGTATGAAAAAAAAATATTTGAGAAAAAAAAAAACTTCCCTTTAATTTGATATGTCGTAGGGTACAGTTTGAAAAGCTTTATTTTTAAGTTTTCCGATTTTCCCCCCAAATTTATATTCCAAATTAATTTATTTACGTTACTTGTCCGTGTGTTGGGGTCATAGAAATACACCTGTGTAGCAAAATTTCAACTTAATCGGGCCAGTAGATTCGGAGTAAATTGGCTGTGACAGACGGACAGACGGACAGACGGACAGACAGACAGCCAGACAGACAGACAGACGCAGGAGTGATCCTATAAGGCCGGGACTCCACCAAAGCGGAGACGAGACGAGTGAAGAGGAGATGTTTTTTAAACAACCAATAGAATTGTGTTATTGAGACATCTCCTCTCCGCTCAGCTTCAGTAGAGATCGTTGTGCGGAGATGTGAAATATTTGTATGGCGCGATGGAAGCAGAGATGTGAGCTGTGCGCGGACGACGCGCGGTGGAGACGAGAGATGTGAGCGGCGTGCAGTGAGCGATGTCACCCTCCCCCCTCTCGCCCACCAGCAACCCGTAGAGCCCCGCGCGCGCGCCGGCCGGCCATCTACCAATTCTCTATTCTTCATCTATCAATTCTGCTTCTTCAGACTGTAGTTCTTCTTCTTCAAGTAATAGAAGATACTTTTTTTTGTAATAATAGCGACATCGTCTACTTTTCGTGTCAGAATGCGTACTGAGCACTCAACGCCTCGGACCCGAGCTGAAAAACATCTCTTCTCGCACAGCACACAGCACACCGCACACATCTCCGCTTTGGTGGAGTCCCCCGAGCTGAAAAACATCTTTTCTCGCACAGCACACAGCACACCGCACAAATCTCCGCTTTGGTGGACGTTTTTACATTCGGATGTAACCCAACGCAACAATGCAACCCTAAAAACCAAACATGAGATGGATGGATGGTTCGAAGGATAATATGTCTAGAAATGAAGTGACTACTAAGATAAAAACTAATCAATAAAGTATGAAAGAAGAAGACATACTGCAACATCATTATCATCGTTTAAGACGAAAGATGTCCACTGCTGGAAATAGCTATGCCTGCCCCAAGGGTCGCTGTAACTACTGGTCCTGTGCGTCTCGTATAAATTGGATTCCTGCGATCCTCAGCAGGCCATCGGTCCACCATGTGGCCTTCCAATGCTGCGTCTTCCGTTAAGTGGTCGCCATTCTAGAATCTTCCGGCCCCAATAACCATCTGTTCTGCGAGCAATGTGCCCTGCCCACTGCTACTTCAATTTGGCGACATGTTGCGTCGACCCCAAATAAATTGCGGTGTGCTCATGAGGATGATGAAATAACAAATTTATATTTGAAAAGCAGTATTTAATTATGGTAGAAGCGTAAACACAACTGTCCAAAAAATATACTCAAAATACCGCCCGATTAAACGGTTAACACGAGAGCTTTCAACCGAAACCACGAGGAAGGTAATCGTGCCATTTTTGTTTAGCAAGAGGACCCTTATACCCGAATAAATCATTCATCGGAACGTGAAGGCAAATATTTGGATCACGAAGGGTGACCCCGGAAATGTCGCTACAGGCCTATTAAAATAAAAGTTGACCTCTGGTTGATGTAAGGGATTTTTCCTAATATTTATTTAGATCTATTTCTGGTTTTGCATGAAGTAATCACTCATTTATCTTTGAAAATGGAATCTGACATTAATTAGACTTGTTAATTCGTAAAATTTATTGTATCAATTCAATTAATTTCAATCAAAATCAATTCAAGAATGTATTATTCAATTATAAGTGTATTTTAATGTAATTTTATCTAATTTTAATTTAGAACTTTAGTTTAATTTATATTTGTGATTTATTTTTAATTATATTTTAACAGGCTCTGTAAACATTTATATAGTTATTGAAGAGTGAGGTCTTCTGTTACAGGTATCTCAATACTTAAAAGAAGGCCTCTACATAATACTTGTAAACCCTGTTGATTGTGTTAATAAAATTATTATGTTTATTTATTTGTATAGACATATTATTTACATTTTTAAATATTTAAATATAAAGGATAAAAGAAAACATTTAAAAATATAAAAAATAGTATCCCACCGGTATCGGGAACAGGGTCCAAGCTACCGGCGGTCAGGGCTCCAGAGAGAGAAACCGCCTGACAATGCGAGCCGTGTCCAGAAGTACTGCTTTCTGAATCAAGCTCCAGCCGCCTAACGAGAGCCTCCTGAGGTGTTGGTCGAGGTTCGTGGCTATTAAGCCATTGGCTGACACGACTATCGGTACAATGATCGCTGAGTCCACATCCCACATGTCGACAACCTCGCGAGCCAAGTCAATATACTTGATTTGTTTATCTTTCTCGGCTTTCACGAGGTTCTCGTCATGTGGGACGGTAATGTCAACAATCATTGCACGCCTCTCGATTCGGTCCACCACCACTATATCAGGCTTATTGGCTACAATAGTCCTGTCAGTGATGATGGACCGATCCCAGTACAATGAGATATGACCATTATCGAGAACTGGGTCGGGCGCATATCTGTAGTACGGCACTTCCGATTCCACAAGAGAGTACCTCAGAGCAAGTTGCTGATGGATAATCCTGGCTACAAGGTTGTGCCTATGCAAGTACTCACCGTTAACTAGACGAGAACAACCAGAGATTATGTGGCGGATTGATTCTTCCGGACGATGACATGCCCGACATATGTCAACCGTGCCGTCCTTCACAATAAATCTCCGGTAATTTTTCGTCATGATAACTTCGTCCATAATTGCACAGACAAAACCTTCGGTTTCCCCAAAGAGGTCACCGACACGCAGCCAGGCTACGGACGCTAGTTGGTCTACATCGGGCCCATGTAGGGCCCGGAAAAAGCGTCCGTGAAGTTCCTTACTCTGCCATACTTCTCTGCGATCGTTAGTGTCAAGCACTAGAGGTTTGCGCCAGTTCTCGTTAGCCAAGGAGAGTGGAGTAAGGCCCTTGTCCACCGCCACTACATCTCGATGCATACCCACGTCAGCAGCTAGGAAATATTCCCTTAGACTGCATACCTCGCGGTTGTGGAGGGTCTTAGCATTTAAAAAGCCTCGGCCTCCACACTTCCGCGGGATATACAGTCTCATCACCGACGAACGTGGGTGATGCATTCGAAATGCAGTCGGCAGTGTACGGACACGCCTATCCAGGGCGTCAAGTTCTGTTTGAGTCCATTTGAGTACGCCGAAAGAGTACATCAATAGCGGCATGACCCAACCGTTGAAGGCCTTGTTTCCGCCCGATAGAAGGCTATTAAGTACCTTCTTCAGGCGGCCAAAGAAGCGCTCCTTCAACGATTGCTTCATGTCAGCAACATTGATACCTAACGCTTCCAACATACCCAAGTACTTATAGGTTTCGGTTGGAGAGAGGGATCTCAGGTTTACGGAATCCGAGAGTTTAGTTCCCACGGATTCCACAATCTCCCCTCGCTTTACATGCATGACTGCACATTTGTCCACACCAAACTCCATCCTGATGGCACTACTGAAGGTTTCAGTTACCTTCAATAGCTCCATCAGTTGCAGATTGTTGGGGGCAAAAAGTTTCAAGTCATCCATGTAAAGGAGGTGAGATATAACCTGACCACCTCTCTTCAACCGATAGCCTAGCCCTGAAGCCTCCAGCAGTGTGCTTAGAGGATTCAAGGCCAGGCAGAACCAAAGCGGACTCAAACTGTCACCCTGGAATATACCCCGCTCGATCCTTACCGGTTCGCTATTCCTCTGGATTTGTCGACATCCTGGATAGCGAAGGACCGTCCTCCATTGCCCCATACATGACATCAGGAAGGTGCGTAGCGTAGCATCAACTTTATACAATTCTAGCACCCTCATGAGCCATGTATGAGGAACTGAGTCATAGGCCTTCTTATAGTCTATCCAACATGTCGACAGATCCTTTCGGGAACGCCGAACCTGTTGAAATTATTATTAGTATTATTATTATTAGTAATGAAGTGTTTGATGGTATGAGCATGCTATAAGGAGTAATGAGGATGGTTAGTAAGTTAGTAAGGAATGTTTTGATTACAAATGTGGATGGCTACAAGAGTAGGGTAAAATCAAACAAATGATGAATGCAGTGTGTGAAAAAAGATACATATGTATGTCAAGAAAAGAGGTGACTAAGGGAAGAAAAAAATAGAACCGACTTCCAAAAAAGAAAATAGGTACACAAGAAATTGCAAAATTACTTAAATTTTGGAATTCGGTGTTTGTGTTTAGTTTCTTCGTTATTTGACACCGACTGTCGAAATTATAGTTATTTCGCAATTTTTAGAGTACTTTCTTTTTTGGATATCGGTTGTATTTTTTGCAAAAAGTTTTCTATTTTTCATTTTTTAGCTGTTTTACCCCAGAACTAAAACTAAATATTAAAGTTATGGCCGAATCTATATAACCCCAATAATATGGAATTTGAACATAATTGGAGACAACCAAAACGTCATCAGTGTACATATTTTTAGTTTATGTTGATTTTATCAAAAAGTTCTGAATCAATTTCGATAAAATTTATTGAGACTACCTATAAAGTATGGCCTACCAAACATTATAAGAATCATTAAAAATCGCGTAATCTAAGAAACATACTAAAAAAAACATGCAGATGAATTGAGAACCTCCTCCTTTTTTAAGTCAGTTAAAAAGACATGTTGTGCCAACCCAAAATAAAGGGTAACATAAAGCATAAGCATAATCGACTGGCCTGTTGGTCTAGTGGTTAGTGACCCTGACTGCTATACCGGAGGTCATGGGTTCGATTCCCACCCAGGACAAATGTTTGTGTAATGCGCACGATTATTTGTTCTGTGTCTGGGTGTAATTTATCTATAATATGTATGTATTTAGAAATATATAAGTATGTTTATCAGTTGTCTAGTACCCATAACACAAGCTCTGCTTAGCTTGGGACTAGATGGCGTTGTGTGATAGTTGTGGAATATTATTATTATTATTAAATCAACTTTATAATGTACTTACTGCTAGGACTCAGGAGACGCCCTGGGCATAGGACGTCTGCGGACGAGAAGCAGTGGGTAGCTCGCCGTCCGATCAGCACCAGGCCCGTGAGTCGACGGCGCGTAGTGTTTAACGCGCGCCTCAAAGAGTTGTTTGTCAGCCATGCAGCACTGACGGGGCCCATCATGCTATGCATGGTAGCGGATAAATTCGTAACAGAGTTACCGCTCCCATTGGCACTCAGGGAAGAAAGGAACAGGGGTTTTAGTCAGTATGAGTCTGACACGCCCTCCCACTTCACCCAGAGTGGGAGATGTCATTGGATGATTTCCCACGCCCCAAAAAAAAGGGCTCATATCCTAGGAGAGGGATTGGGCCGTAATTCACCACGCGGGCCCAGTGCGGGTTGGTGGATGTCACATGTCTGCGAATTTTTGTGAGCAACCACTGCTCCAGGCCCAGTGAAAACAGCCCCGACTTACGAGTTGTACTTCATGGGTTCAAACCCAGGCAGACGTTTTACTTTGTGTAATTTATTTTATCACCACTGCTCTCAAAACAGTGAAGGAAAACATCAGGATATAAAGGTTAAAGATACGAGTAAGGGCAAGATAAGTAATGATGATGACCTCCTGTGAATACAGGGTTATTTTACAATGACTAACCATTTTCTCCAGGCAATAGGTATCAATCAAAGACACGATTTATCTAAAAATCGAAAAATGAAATTGGCAGAGTTAGAGTGGTTGCGCACTACATTCGATACTTATCCGATACTCCGATACTTATCCGTGAAAATATGGTCCGGCGAGGTCGTAGAACAATTTGTATGGTAGGTTACGCACTACCGATCCGAGTTCGGTCCGAGTTTTCTATAGATCTGTATTTTGACGGATAAGTACGGAAGTAGTGCGCAACCGCTCTTACGCGAGCAAAATTGCAACGGAACAGCTGATTTGTAACCGACGAAAAAAAAAGGTAAGACAAGAGGAATCGAGTTGATTTATTAACCCTTGAAAAAACACTTAAAAAACACTTGATTTTTCGTTCGGCAAATATAGAAAATAGCGGTTATGGAAATGGAGTTTAACTATGAATGAATCCTTATTTCCTTGGTCACGGCATCGCGCGTAAACGGTTGGACCGATATCGGTAATTCATTTTTTGTTGTGTTTGTTATTGTCAGGGAAAGGTTCTTATGAAATAAAATAATAGGAAAGTTGCGCAGAAATTTGGACAATTTCAGAAAACTTGACGATCTTCGCAAGTTTGACGCTCACGCGTCAGGACAACGTCTGTCGGGTTAGCTAGTATATTTTGAAACTAAATAGGTTAACAAAGTTTCTTTGTATTTCGTCACGGCCGGCGATGAGCAAAATGTTTTATAATTATTTACTAACCTTGCTGATTATAATCAGCAGTTAGTAACGGAGCCGGTTGCACAGGATGATATTGAAGCGGTTTGAAAGCAATGTATTGCAATGCCGAACATTTCTGATTCTATCATTTTCTGAATTATCTAAAAGTTGTTACCGAGATAGAAAATAGAAACGCAAACCGTATCTTACTCCATATCTCTGAATTTAGAAGATACTTTGATTTTTCTATTTGCAAAATCCGGATTTCAATAGTGCTTTGTATTGCAGTTTTATTTTATAACAAAACTATTCTAAATCCCTACCAGATAGTAATATACAATCTATTGCATTTCACCACTCCATCAAACCAGCTGTAATATTGGAAAATTGAGGAATTGCAGCTGCCGGGATAAGCGAGGTATAAAATAAGGAAGAGGCATGCAGCCCTCTTAAAGCCTCTTGGCAGCATCTACTTGCCGGAAGCTTTATGAATAATTCTTTTATATCTACCCGCCCGCCTTTTTCGTGAACATTACGTATAAAATTTTCATATTCACGTTGTAGTTACCTATTTGCATTTGAACCACTCATCTGAGGCTATTATTGTTCGTGTCAGTACAATGGAAGGTGAGCAAATATGTGTTATAAAAACCAGACATAAGAGACGTGAAAAGTGCGGAAATTCTTAGAAAAACAGGCAGAATTTTTTGGAGGGCGGTAAAAATCACACTCTTTTACAGAGTTATTTCTCTCTGCTATGTTTCTTTTCATTTAAAATTCATCTGGTTGTGTTTTTCTGTTTGGCTTCACTAAATACATATTATAAAACAAAAGTCCGCCGCAGTGTCTGTCTGTCTGCCTGTTTGCGATAAACTAAAAAATTACTGTGCGGATATTCATGCAGTTTTCACCAATAGACATAGAAATTCATGCGGAAGGTTTAGGTTCATATTTGTATAATTTGTAACTGTGCGAAGCAGGGGCGCGCCACTAGTTAAGCTACAATTTCGACTCTATTAAATAGCTGTAAATACTTAGTATTATATCTACTAATTATGACACTTATTAGCATTATCAAAGGCCTGTTAATAATCTAATTGGAACATGCTTCTAATTATTTTAGTCCACTAATGATATTAACAGTTTAGCGTGTAAATAGTAAGTACCTAAATTGTATTTGTAGATATTAATTAAATTACTTATTGGTTTCATAACGGCAATACAAAAACCGCATATACGAGTATATCTGTGAAAACATATGTATCTAGTGCTATTACTATACTAATATCTCCGCAGATTTCAGCTGCAGTATGTAGAATGTAAGTTGGCGAACAGAATTTATAGTCCAGCGCATAAATCAGTGAAACAAATTATGTGAGTAGAATAACAATTTCGTATATCACTAACTCTTTATTTCATTTGCTAACGAATGGCGTTTTACGGCACATAAACTCTGCATTGAGGCTATAATATCTTCTAGTGATAACAAGGCCTGCCGTTTTATAGTGCGTAAGCCAGCCATCTTGACCTCCCAACCCCTTCTAAGTCCTACTAATAAACTATACAAGAAGGGTAAATTAACTAAAGATCGCAGGTCTCGAGTCGCTAGCTGCGTTATAAAGACTATTGGAACGCTCTCTCCATGCAAGAGCAGCTTTTGTGTCGGAAACTTGAGAAGTAACAAATCTTTTATTTTCCTTTGTCGCTTAATGTCGTGTACGACAATATCTCATCCTGTATAGAAAAAAAAAAAAAGGAAAAACGTTTTCTACGCTACCCTGTGTATTTACAAGGGAGGGGTATTTTTAACATGTTTTTTCGCTGCCGGCTCGTGAGGAGCATGGGGTAATTTGGGTGAATATGTCAGAGGCATTACAATGGAATAGAAGTCGTTGGCATTCATTATTCGAGGTGGCGCGACCAGGCACTGTGTCCCGCCCATGTTTGTAGCCGTCACTGACGGACGTGTTACACTCGCGGTGCAATTTAGGTGGACATTGGCAGTATTTTTTTAATATGTAAGTAGATATATAAAAAAAAAGTTAATGCATTTTTATTAAAACTAAGCAATTGTAAGCGCAATGATTGACCGCGATGCGCTCTTATGAAAATATTTTTTAAGCTTTATCTACAAAAAAAACATATAGCAGTTAGCTTGTTAACAAAATATTTAATCATACAAACATATATTTGTAAACAGTGTGCAGGTGCACGGCTAGGTACTGCAGCACTCTGCTTGGACCCTGCGTGGTTAAAGGCGCTTAATACAATCATAACAAACCTATTTATTTTTGAAAAGCATTGCATAATAACGCTTATTGGTCCATCAGGTAAAGGGATGGCTTTTTTAACATTACATTGTGAACAGCTCTCTGAACCCTGTCTAGTTTAATTAGTGTGCTTTACCCGGCCCCAGCTCTTACGGAAATGCTGTCCCTACTAAATGCAGGATGACAAAAAGAGCGTGAAAAACTGCGCTGGAAATTACAATAGGTGTGCAACCTCCGAGCTTTTTCATTACATAAATGAGTTTCCACGTTGACAAAAAGCAATTGTTGGTCTTGTCTGTAGAACGTTTTTTGTGTAGTTTTTTTTGCTGTTAGTTTTGGAAGTCTGTAAGATAATCTTTTATAGCGTATACTATGAAAGTTTATAGACGGAGTGTCAAAATACAGCAATCTGAAGTACCAGAATGAGAAGCCGGCTTGTATCTGTACACGCGAAATAAGCACACATACACAAAATGAGAAGCCGAAAAGTCATCGTTACGTTTGTCAAGGTCACTCACACATTTTAACGATCCTGCTTCGTTTAATGTCCAATGACGTTCCGTCTATAACTTTTCATAGTCTAAGTTTTATAGGTTCTAACGGCAATAGATTTATTATAAGTAAATCTTAAACTGAAAAAGAAAACAGTACATAGATTAGTCAGATCGTTAATGAATGAAATTATTTGTCTAATAGGTTGGTAACATTTTAATAAAAATCGGCCAAGTGCGTGTCGGACTTCGCACATTTAGGGTTCCGTACCAAATGAGGGAATTATCAAAGAAAAAAATCTGATTTATTAATATATTGGTATTTGTTAGTAAAATATATGTAATAAAAAACGTTATCACCAAATTTTGAGTTCATAGGTCAATGGGAAGTCAAAAAATTCTTCGGAACAAAATTTTGTGACAGACGACGGACATACAGAGAGAGAGACGGACAAGTGAGTGACAGCAATAGGGTTCTGTTTGGACCCTTCGGGTATGGGACCCTAAAAACTGGCCAAGTGCGTGTCGAATATCGCACATTAAGGGTTCCGTACCAAACATTGGTATTTTTTTAGTAAAGTATACGTAATAATGAACATTATCACCAAATTTCAAGTTCTGTCAATGGGAAGTTAAAAAATTCTTCGTTACAAAATTTTGTGACAGACGACGGACAGACAGACAGACAACAATAGGGCTCCGTTTGGACCTTTCGGGAACGGAACCCTAAAAACCAACCCTTTGAAAGCCAAACGTCTAATCTACTTGACTTATTTTAACTATTTCAACAAATTGTTTAAAAATGTGGTCAATTTTCCCGAACGCCACTGTAAACGGTGGACATTTTCACACAATGGTAAACGGCAGCGTATGTACAAACATACATCACAGTTCCGCCCCACAAAACCTTTACACCATAGCCATGGCTTCAAATTCGTTTAGAAATTGCATGAAAAACCAAATACGCGTAGTTCAATGAAAACAGAACGTGCGAAAGAGAGGGAAATATTCTAGTTGAAGGCAATATTTTAGTTCAACTAGCTGAACTAAATAGAATATTTTCTCCAGCGGTTTAGTGACACAATTAAAAGTAAGCTGTGCTAGGAATATTTCTCTCTACCAGCAAAAGCCCGTTCTGCTTTTGTAGAAGGCGTGTGGGTATTGTTTTGTTTAAGCGTTAATTAAGTAGATATTTAATTAAGCATGCCTATTCTACAAGCAGCTTTTACTACTTGCTTATAATAGAAACAACTGAGCAGGTATACACTTGGTGGAGTGATAAAATTACGACTTCGCCATCACTATATCACTACATATTTTAAAACAAAGTCCCCCGTTGTGTCTGTACGCGATAAACTCAAAAATTACTAACGGATTTTCATGCCGTTTTCTCCAATAGACAGAATAATGCATGAGGAAGGATTTATACCCATGCGAAGCTTTTTTTTGTGGGGTGGAAAATCATCCAATGACTTCTCCTGTTCTAGGGTGGAGCGGGAGGGCGTGTCAGACTCTAACTGACTAAAACCCACTCCTGTTCCTTCGTGCCCTGAGTGCCCGGGGGCGAGGTAACTCCGTTTTTCGAATTTATCCTCAACCCCTGGGCAGGCATCGGCCTTGACGGGCCCCGTCATAAATGCTGACAACTCTTTGAGGCGCGCGTGGAACACTACGCGCCGTCGACTCTCGGGCCTGGTGCTGATCAGACGGCGAGCTACCCATTACTCGCCGTCCGCAGGCCTGGGCACCCGTGCGAAGCTGGGGCGGGTCGCTAGTTACTACATATACAACGTGGCGCTACAATGGTGACATTAATTTAACACACGGGTAGGGTTAGTGCCCATTAATCATATAAATTATGACAGGTTAAAATAATTGTAAAATAAAAAAATTAAAAATTCAAACAAACTAAGTAGTAATGCAAACTTTTTTACAAAAAAATAGTACCGACTTACAAAAAACGTGCAAAATAACTTTAATTTCGAAAGACGGTGTTTTTGGTATTGTTTCTTCGTTTTTTATCAAAAAACATTTTTACAAAAAAAAAAAAAGTTTTTATTATTATTTAGTTTGTTTGAAAACATTTTTTTTTTAATTTTCGGATTATTTGAACATAGCATTACTTTATATGATTAATGGGCACTAGCCCTTCCCTTGTGTTAAAATAATGTTATCATTGTAGCATCACGTTGTATAATATTATATCACTAAATATATAGATTCATAACAGAGGTTCAAATGTATAATTTGTACCCGTGCCGGGGCGGGTTGCAGGTATAACAAAAATCAAAGTCCCCCCACCGTGTCTATCTGTCTGTTTGTTTGCGATAAACTCAAAAATTACTAAACGGTGTTATGCGAATAGATTTTCACCAATAGATAGAGTGATTCATAAGAAATGTTTAAGTGTATAATTTGTACCCATACAAAGCTAAGGCCGGTCGCTGGTATTTCTATAAAAGTCATCTTTCACATCTTCCAATCTGCATCACGGTCATGTAGTGGATTACAGCTCACTCTTACAGAAAGGAGGCCTTTCTCCTACCTTGTTAGGTTTATTATGTTAATGCTTCTGAAAAATCTTATGTAGACATACACAGCACGTCTTATTGGAAATGTTCTTTGAAACGGTCGGGTGCGTAATATTCGTCGTCAGCGTCCGTGAATGACCGTGGACGAATACAGTAGGTATGTGAAAATCGAAGCAGGTGGCCTTTTTATAGCTTCTGCCTGGGTAGAGAAGCTACAAAATTATATGAGGGCATAAAATACTAGCTTCTGCCAGCGGCTTCGACCGCGTAGATTAAGTTCTTTTCCCACTATAAATTATGTGCTATTCCAGACTACTAGACTAGATCTATCTCTGCGCCTAATTTCATCCAGATCCGTCCAACCGTTCTGACTTGATTGAGTAACAAACATACATTAAAGACGTGAGTTCATTGTATGATGACTATGTTCCTATTATAAATGACATTGTTCTTATTAAAGACATGAGTTTATTGTATATGACTATGTTTCTATTATAAAGTTGCACCGGATTTAGGAATCTCTATTTCTTTGTTCCCGTAGAAATGTTATGGATTGTTCACGAATTGTTTTTTTACTAGACAATGTCCTTCCATCAAGGCAAGTGCCTTGCAAATCGCCTTTCAGCCGGCTATAGAGCGGGCTCTAATGAAAACGCCCATTTATTTCGATGTCCGACTTAATGGAGGGATATCGACCAATCCTGATTGACGATTTGAACAATTCAGGAATCGTTCTTCAAAGTTTAATCTACAAAGGCTTTTTGTGATTAAGGTAATTTTTTGCCAACATTTTTAGATCAGGCAATTGTTTAAAAAAATATATGCACCTAATAAAAAGATTCATTTTAACAAATTTATTTATTTATGTACATGTACAACATTACAGATTTAAAATCCAAGGCGTTGTACTATGCAGACATAAGAACTAAAAAAAAAACACATTATTAAAACACATAGGTAGTAATAAAAATATACAAAAACAAGTGTTACAAAAGAATAATACAATAATTTAAAAATTCACGTTACACCGTGTCGCCACCGGGCCGTGCCACGGCCGTGCCACGGCCGGGGCACGGTCAAAGATTGTTGCATACATTTTGTATGAAGTGATTCATGCTAGACCGGGCCGCGGCCGTGCCCCGGCCGGGGCACGGCCGAGGCACGGACGGGGCACGGCCAGGGCTCGGCCCAGTGGCGACACGGTGTAACATGAATGTGTGCATCGGGCTCGGACGTGCCCCGGCCGGGAAACAATTGCCGGTCAAACAATTGCACGGTCAAATATCTATAGTATACTTTTTGTATGAACTGATCCATGCTTGGCCGTGCCCCGGACGTGCCCCGGCCGTGCCTCGGCCGTGCCCCGGCCAGGGCCCGGTGGCGGCACGGTGACAGCCCGGTGTAGCATGAATGACTAGCCCGGTGGACGTGCCCCGGCCGTGCCCTGGCCGGGGCACGGCCGAGGCTCGGTGGCGACACGGTGTAACGTGAATCATCCTTTATCATCCATCTTCTCACAAAACCTTAAAGGTCTACTACCCGCCATGTGGCGCCCTCATTGAATAAAAAAATGGTAGCATAGCATAGAAAATAAATATTAAAGAATCCAACGTCACGTTTGTTACAAAGAGGATAAAGTATTTCTACGTTGTTAAAACAGGACTCAAAATGTTTCGTATTCAAAGTAGTAGGCAGAACGGCCGTTTTTGACACTTTTGCACTATGCTATGCTACGATTTTTTATTCAATGAGGGCGCTACTTGGCTGGTAGTAGGGTTTTAAGCATTCACAACACACATCAATCCATCTCCCAGCAAACAAGTCACACTCCGGTGTTGAAGTCAGAAGAGCATTGAGCATGGAAATTGTGCGAACGAGAGGCGAGTTAGCTCGTGACACTGTACGTAATAAATGAACATCTTATAATAATAATATAATAATAATAATTTATTGGTAAAAACAAGTTCAGGTATAACAAATTTTTTTATTGGATCCTCCTTTTAGGCTGATAGTGCCTGTATTAGGAGAGTCCGCTCTTCCATACAAGATGTGTTATACACAGCGCAAAAACGTATAATTTTTATGCTAAATCTACATATATAAGTTAACTTTATCATAGATCTCATGTGTGTATGAGTGGGTGTAGGTATGTGTGCGAGTACATGTGAGTGAAAATATAGTCCGTAGGTGTAACTGAGAGTACATGAGTGTGAGGGTGTGTATGTGTCAAGGTTTCAGAAGTGTTTCGGTATCATTGTAGGTAAGCGTTTGTATCCATTCGATTATATTTTTTTTTACCGTCGTAGTAGTTTTTGGGATAAAAGTACATGTATTTATTGATTTTATTATACAGCGCAGCAGATCGGGTACTAAATTGCATACTGGCAAATAGAGTCCTTGTCCTAGGGATATTTAATATCATATCTTTCCTTCTTTTTGTCAGTATACTAGCATCGTAGGAAAGAGATTTGTGTTTTTTTAATGTAATTTGTGTTATGTAAAGTTTCCTGACTGAGAGCAAGTTACTAAGTCGAAACAGGTCTTCAGTAGGATATCTTAATATCTGTATTCAAGGTCTAAGTTGTTGTCTCACCAGCTGAGCTACCAAATCAGGGCAATCAGATTCATCCCGGCGAACTCGACAAGCGAACATGAGCAAAAAGTGATTACGCTTTATTTCGAGAGAGTTAATGTATTTATGTTTTGTCATTCAGTATCCTCCGATTTTCTATTGGCAATTGGGACTACGGTCTCATAAGTTTCTGATTCGATTATGAAAATTATTTCACTTATCGAAAGTAACATTATCATTGAGCGAAATAGGCTATTTTTATCCCGAAAAATACTCGGTTTCTGAAGGAAAGACCAAGGAAAATAAGTATAGTTAAAGTCAAATCTAAGGACACAGAAAAGCGACACAACAATGTTAGCAAATTGTCTTCTTTGTACGGAAATTATTTCAACAGAGAACTACGAAATTTGATTTTATTATTCAGGCACGCTACTTCCAAGTTTCAACTCCAAAATTATATTATTATATAATTGCCTAACAACACGCCGTAAATGCCTTAAGTCGAAGTTTGAGAAAGGCTTTAGTGCTAGGTCAAAGCATTGGCCACTAGTTAAGTTTGTTATTTCATCGCTGTTCAAGTAGTTCACCTAAGTTGTACCTGAAACTTAATTAAATTGTAATATCAAGTGTAAACTGAGGACTAACGATTCAATGAAGCCTTTAGATAGGAAATTAGGACGTTTTTTTTAAGATAATAAGGAACCTAACAAAAAAATAAAGGTGCCTTAAGGACTTTTTATTCTTTAAGTTTAAAAATAGTCTACAGAATCGGAATGGGTAGTTAGAAGTCAGAAAACCTGCTAAAACAGTCTAAACAAAAGGGTTTGACTGGTTTGTGTAGGCCTAATAGGCAGTCATCATCATCAGCATCATCATTTCAGTCGAAAGACGTCCACTACAAGGTATAGGCCTTCCTCAAGTTTCGCCACAACGACCGGTCCTGTGCGTCTCGCAGTCGACACATTCCTGCGACCCTCACCAGGTCAGGTCTACCTTGTGGGAAGCCTTCCAACAGTGCGTGGGCAGGGAACCCAGCTTTAACGATGATTTAGATGTTTCCGAATTTTTTTTAAATTCTTATAGTAAAATATACCTACCTGTCTCATGAAAATGATGCTACTTCTAGGCTAGTAAATTTTTTTTACAGTTATATTTATTTTTTCTACACGAAAAGGGTCTTAGAAGACTATCTATAAGTTTTCGTGAAATTTTGATCCCCATTCACAGATTTTCAAGAAAATTTACAGTTAGCAAGAAAATGGCCATTTTACTTTTGATGCCAATCGATACTGTTTCTAATACACATCAAACACTTTTATCTTTGGAGTTCTTAAAAGTCAGAAATCTAGAAGTGACTTTTTCAAAGATATAAGGGAAAAGATTTTTGCGATTTCTGACTTTTTAGTACTCCAAACTGGGTTCGTCTCATAGAAGTTTTTGATCAGTATTAGAAACAGGATCGCCGCAATTGAGGATAATAATTATTTACTTTTTTGGATCGTTATTGATGCTTTTTAGTGAATTTCATTCATCATCATCATCATTTTAGCCGAAAAACGTCCACTGCTGGACATAGGCCTCCCCCAAGTGTCGCCACAATGATCGGTTCTGTGCGTCTCGCATCCATCGGCTACCCGCGACCCTCACCAGGTCATCGGTCCACCTTGTTAGAGGCCTTCCAACGCTGCGTCTTTCTGAACCTTTCGGCCCCACCGACCGTCCGTTCTACGGGCAATGTGCCCAGCCCACTGCCACTTCAGTTTGGAATTTCTTCGGGCTATATCGATAACCTTGGTTCTCTTGCGGATATCATCATTCCTGATTCACGCAAGGAAACTCCGAGCATAGCCCTCTCCATTGCCCTTTGGCCTTTGGTTTTTTTTTTGCCTTTTCTCTATAAGCCTTCTGATTTGAGAGGCCCTTTGTGAGTGACCACGTTTCGGTTCCATATGTCATCACTGGCAACACGCACTGGTCATAGACTTTCGTGGTGAGACACTTAGTTAGCATAGTTTTACCTAACTGGACCGTTTGTCCCAGGTAAACGTACTCGTCTACAACATGGGTATTTACCATGATCTTGGTGTTGTCCACGTTCATTTTAAGACCCACTCTTTCGGAAGCTCTACAGAGGTCATCGAGCATTGTACTGAGGTCCTCCATAGTCTCAGCCATGACCACTATATCGTCGGCAAATTAAAGGTGAGTGATGTACTCGCCATTGATGTTAATGCCTAGCCCTCTCCAGTTTGAAGACATCCTCCATTGCGGCCGTGAACAATTTCGGAGAAATAACATCTCCCTGCCTCACACTCCGCTGCAGGAGGACAAGTTTCGAGGTCTGGTCCTGAAGTCGAACTGACATGGTGGCGTTCTCGTACACACTTCAACACCTCGATGTACCGATAGTCGATCTGGCACCGTTGGAGAGACTGCAGTACGTACGAGTCTCGATCGAATCGTATGCTTTCTTGTAGTCCACAAATGCTAAAGAAAGGGGCAGGTTATACTTATCGGTCTTCTGTATAACCTGCCGCAGCGTATGTATGTGATCTACAGTGCTGAACTTTTATGTATTTCCACCGATTTCTCCGTCAGTTGTGAACCGATTTTCAAAATTCTTTTTTTATCTGAAAGAATATACTCCCAAGGTGGTCCCATTAAAATTTATCGAAATTGCTTCAGTGCTTTTTGAAAAACTAAACAAAAACAAAAAATACATATACCTCGATGACGTTTTGATTTTCTCCAATTACGAGTATGTTTAAATCCCACGTTCCATTTTATTGGGGTTTTTAGTTCTGGGGTATAACAACTAAAAAGTGAAAAATAAAAACTTTTTTACAAAAAAAAAAAACACCGACTTCCAAAAAAGAAAATACACTAAAAATTAATAAATAACTTTAATTTCGGAAGTCGGTGTCAAAAAACTAAGTAATAAAATGCAAACACCGACTGCCGAAATTAAAGTTATTTTTTAATTTTTAGTGTATTTTCTTTTTTGGAAGTCTGTGTTTTTTTTTGTAAAAAAGTTTGTTTTCCATTTAAATGTCGTCAACAATAACTTAGGTTAATTTCCCACAATTTGCAAAAATTCTAATTTTTACAAATTAAAGGGATATGTTGATTATCTTAAACATAGTAATTAAAGTAAGAAGCCAGTCTGGAAGACTAGGTTTGATCAATATTAATTTAATTTTTTTTATATTTAAAAATGTATTTGATCCCTAGACAGTTTCGATGTGTGAATGTGATGGATTCATTCGACGAATGAATCCATCACATAAAAAAAAATCATATGATAATATAGCATTAAAAATCCCCCAGCAGCCATAATTTCCTCGAAGCGTAATAAATTCATTAAATCCTTGAGCACTCTTGAATTGAAATTCAATCAGAATAAGCTACATAACTTTCTTCTATGCTAAATTAAATCAACGAAATGGAGTACGTCGTCTGACTGTTCACGTTAGCTCGATGTTACATTTGGAGATGGCAAACATCAGATTTGACATGTGTGATGTTTTAATAAGGCTATACCTGTAACTCGCTCAAAGTGATTGGGGATGTCACTTCTGTGAAGCTTGCTAATGTAATTTAAACCATAGGTGTCTATTTAATCGTGGGATTGTTCGAAAGAGTTACCGCGGCCCTGGAACGCAATGAACAAATGAAGGAACAGAAGTGGCTTTTATGTAGTTAGTAAGAATCTGACACTCCCTCCCGCTCTACCCAGAGAAGAGAGTGGGAGAAGTCATCAGATAATTACCCTAAAAAAACGTTTCTATTTAACTAGATGATGTCAAAATAGGCCATCGGCAGACGTATGTGGACTAAGACAGACTGGGTTGATTGATTGATAACCGGCACATATTATTTTTTTTAACGTTACTCTTTTATGGAAATGCACCTGTCATGACTCCGGTCATATTGTAAATCTCTGAAGACATCGACCACTTCTCATCAGACTGACCAAAGCATTATTAGACACTAGCGACCTACCTGCACGGGTACTAATTATACATACGGACCTTCCTCGTTTATCGCTCTTTCTATTAATGAAAATCGCATCAAAATCCGTTGTATGGTTTAGGAGGAGTTAACGGAAAAAGAGATAGACGCGGAATGTGACTTTGATTTATACTATGTAGACTCATTCTTCTAATGGCATTAGGCACTTTGCGGAAAATTTATACTATGTAGACTCATTCTTCTAATGTCATTAGGCACTTTGCGGAAAATTTATACTATGTAGACTCATTCTTCTAATGTCATTAGACACTTTGCGGCAAATTTATACTATGTAGACTCATTCTTCTAATGTCATTAGGCACTTTGCGGAAAATTTAAGGATGAGTAGGTCCCTTCACTATTTTAGTTTGAAATCGATAAAAACCTTTAGTCAATATCGAGAGGAATTAAATTCCCGCGGCTCAAAACGCAATCCCTAACTAAACGTCCATCCACAACTTTCCCTTGTGAATTATCCTTATACTATCAACTTAGTATCAATATAAAATAAAATATATCTGAAAATAATGTTCCTCTTTTTGTATTTTTATCCTCAAACTTTTAGAACACAGCTTGCAAAACAAACCGGTCGACCGCAAGTTTTCAAAACTCAAAAAACAGTTTCTCTTTTCAATAAGATCCCGAATCACGTTTGTCCCGATTCCTGAAATACGTGAATGAAATAATAAAGTATCAAGTGCTGGAAATGTAAAAAAGTTGTTTCTTTAAAACCTAACGGAATTACTTGAGGAACGAAATATCGGCCTCCCTTGTTATACGATTAACGTACTGGAAACGTTTCAAGTCTCTTTTATATTCCTGATAAATGAAGATTTATAATCCTGCGACAACAATGAATACCATGCCTTAGAACAGTAACTATAGAACTTTTGTTTTTCCATTATAAAGATAAGTTCTTGTCGGAGCTCTAACTTTTATTGGTATTCTGAATTATGACTAAACGTTTGAACATTTATTTCTGTAAATGTCGTAATACCGTGTTTTTTGGTTTTTCGACTTAAAATATTTGCTTGTGCGTTCATGTGGTGTGTACATATTGACGCACGTGAACACGAGCGTTACATTTTGCCTTGGCAGCTTTATATAATTATAAGTTTATTATTCTATCCCGCGAGCACTTTTTTTCTGGATGATCACCATATATTATGTTATACAAAATTTATGTTTATCGGTGCAGTGGCTTAGGTGTAAAAAGGCAACAAACAAACTTACTTTCGCTTTTATAATATTATACAAAGTTAAAATGGCCTGATTTATGGAAAAATATATAATGAAGCTGGCCATTAATGCCCATTAGTATCAAGTTAACTGCACATTTTTGAATAAATTCTGCTGATAGTTATATTCTCGCCTCTTGGTTTAGTATAATTTGCTAACATATAATTATGACTATGCTAAATTACATGTTGCAACTCCAAAAACGGATCTTCTTTTTTTTAGAAAGGCTTTCTACATTTGGCTTAGGTATTTTTAAATTCATTCATGAGTTTTCCGCTCATGTTGGTAGCTCCAGATGAGGGGTCTCTTAGAATTTAACTGCTTTCAATTTATTTTAGTTGAGAAGAATGCTTTGAAACGTTCTGAATAACTAAGTAAGGTTTTCTAGCACAAAAGTGAGGCACTCTTACAAAGACTGTATTGTGGGCCAAAGAGTTTCGTATGTCGCAATGAAAAGTGCACTTAAAATTAATTTCTAACTTCTGACTACAAATTTAAGTTTTAGGTAAGCTACAATGTAATTTTTATGTTAATACCTTGAGTTTACGACTTAAATTTATTTATGACTTCAAGCTAAAGTACCTACCTACTATTACGAAAGAAAATAAATAGTAGAGGAATAGAACTGTTATTTCTCATAGCAGGTTTTTTTTTTCAATAAAAAGTACATGAAATCTAATGCTAGGTCAACCCCGCACAACAGACACTACTAGAGATTACCTATATCATAACATTCGCATTCTTAGTATCGAAGCGTACTTACCATAATCATCATCATAATCATTCCACTGAAAGACATCCACTGCTGGACATATACCTCTCACAAGCTGGCCACATCCACCGGTCTCATACTTACCTATTGCATCGCATATTTATTAAATACCAACTTTAATAATACGACTTACAAGTTGCAGGACGTAGGTTCGAATTCAAAAAAAAGGCAGGTGTTTTACTTCGTGTAAATTATTTCATTATCACTGCTCTCAAAACGGTGAAGGAAAACATCGTGAGGAAACCGGCATGTTCTAGAACCGAAACTTCGGGGATATGTAACATTGGTGGATGTCGCATTGGGCCCACGTGGTGGATTACGGCCCACATCCTCTCACTGAGAGGAGGCCCGTGTCCCAGCAGTTAGAACATTATAGGCTCATTAAGCTATGCTTACCTATGCTAATACAAACACAGCTCTATCTCCGACACACTCTCATCATTATATCCACTACCCAATCAGAATACAAGATTCCTATCCAATAGTAATCCAATATTGACGTTGAAGTATCGCTAGCATCGATCACGGGCCTCGAAACCATTACGTCTAACATGACACCGGCTGTCACGCTGGTCGAATGTACGTACTTGCACAAGTTAATCATGTGCTCCATGTGAAATTGTAGGTAACTGGTTTCAGTGTGGGTGTGTAGAAGGCTGGAAAATTAGGTACAGTTTTGACTGGCATCTGAAAGGGAACGAAACGTTTAACTTAGGAAGCTAGCAATGAGTGAATGAAGCAAATTTATTCTTAGACACAAGATAATGTTTTTTTTTATCGAAAAGCTTGTTGTGTCCGTTGATATAGGTACTTAGGTACCTACATAACTACACAAATACGCCAAAACAATATTTTTTTAGGTAGTTGGTAGGTAATTATCTAGGTACCTATCTCCATAATAAAAAACATCATAAAAATAGTGTTCGACATAAAACTTGTTCCAGGAAATACGTGTATTTGAATAAGCCTTACAAGTTTATGAAATAAATATTTGTTATTTAGAATCTCCATTACATGTGTAAGGTTTCTATCATGTTTTCTTTACTTTAACAATTTATGAGTACATTATTAACGGCCAAAGTTCAGGTAAAAGTTGTGCAAAACAGCAGATTTTTGGAGGCTTATACTGAATTTGGTTTTCCAAATTTTTGTTTTTTGCTTTCATACAGACTTAGATATAGTGCACAAGATACAGATTAGTTCAAAAATACAAAGATAGATGTGTTACAACGGCATAATCACGTACGAGCGTTTGTATGAAAAGTATGACGGGTTGACCGCTCTTAACACTTGACTTAGTCTTACGACTTAAAAATATGTATAAGCTACACAAAATAAACGAGTAACTAATCAAATACTTACAGATAAATAATTTAGGGTTTTTAAACTTATTTTTAAAATAAAATTTATTGTAGGTACCGTACATTAAGTATTTACGAAAAATAAAAAAAATATTCAGGTATTTTGTATTAACTGCTGAAACATTATATTTTTTGTTGCCAAATATTAGGTACTCAACATAACGCATTAAAAAAAAACTCTCAATGTAATTTGCCTCACAAACAGACGAAAAAAAAACATCTCACCCTTTCCATCAGTTTTTCTCCCGTAACTCAATAAATATACCTGACTCAAGGATTCGTACATGTCAAGCAGGGTGTCAAACAAATTCCTTCCATAAACTTATTAAAGATTAAGCTCCAACTAACTTTAAGAATCGAGGAACCACAAAAAGTTAAATTGCTCAAGAACTCTGTAACTCCTTTTACTGATTTGTTTGTTATTCATAAAAATGTGGAAATGTCATGTTATGCACAGCAATAGACTAGAATAAGAGTGATCAAGTCATGACTTAATTTATGTATATTCTCAAAAAGTACGATAGTTAAGAAAATCCAATGTTATTTGTCACAGAACTGAGAGTCGATGGGACCAAAAGGATCTGGAGTGGCGACCGCGTACCGGAAGACGCAGCGTTGGAAGGCCTCCCACAAAGAGGGCTGATGACGTGGTGAGGGTCGCGAGAATCTGATGGATGCGAGATGCACAGGACCAGTAGTTGAAGCGACACTTGGGGGAGGCCTAGTTCAGTAGCGGACGCCTTTCGGCTGAAATAATGATAGAATACCAATGTATTTTATAAAAAAAAAAATTCTAGGTTTTACTCACATGGTATAGTCCCGCCCTTAAGGACCGTGAATTTTCCCTAGATAAAATTAACCTGAAAATGACACAACGATAGCGTAGCTTTCTAATATTACCACATTAATGAAAAACTCAACTGCAAAAATCAACTAAAAAGTACTTAAAAAGTCACTTTTAAAGCAGTCTGATGCAGTTGGTCGCAGTTATTTTAGTTCAATCATCTAATAGATTACATGCGACCAACTGCATCGGAGTACTTTGAAAGTGACTGACTTGTTTGCAAATTTTTAGTTTTTTTGCAGTTTGGTTTTCATATATTTTATTAGTTTATTAAGTAGTCATCGGGTATATGATACAGTGATAGCATAGCTTTCTATCAGTGAAATTATTTCCGTAATCGGATCAGACTTAATTATTACCTCCTGCTAGCAAAACAATTTTACCTCGTTGGTAAAAGCGTTTAACCAAATAACGAAGCTCACTTTTCATCATATAACTTTTAAACTTTCATTTGTCCTTATTACTCCAAAACGTGAAAGCGAACACACATTGTTAGGTAACTAAATAACGAGGGTAACCGGCTTTTCACGTGAAATGTAGGCTACATTCCAGTTACGAGTAGTCGCAGTATTAATAGTGCGCTAAAGCGACAATGGCGTTAAGTAACCGTATCACACATCATCATCATCATTCTCCTGCCCTTATCCCAATTTATTTGGGGTCGGCGCAACATGTCTTTTTCTTCCATACTCCTCTATTAGTCGTCATCTCTGTAGTCACCCCCTTTTTACCCATATCCTCTTTCACACAGTCCAACCATCGTTTCTTTGGCCATCACACATGGGTAAACAAATAAAAATATCAATAAAAAATAATAAAAATCAGCCTTTCGCACTGCCGCGCTGGGGCATAGTCTCCTCGCTGTGAGAGGGAATGGACCTTAATCCACCACCCGGGTCCTTTGCGATTTAGTGGATGTCACATCCCGCCGACAAACTGTTACGCAGTTTGGTGGGTGTAACTAAATGTGCAAAAGTGTTTGGTCCAAAATAAACAATTTATTATTTATTATTTTTACATATCTTCATTTTTTTGGTTCTAGGACATGCATTCCTCACAATTTTTTCCTTCACCATTTTGAGAGCAGCGATGAGGAAATAATATATCAAAAAACTAACCACATGAAAAATTATATAAAAAATTTATTGACAGATTTTTGCATGCGGCTCGTCTAACCCTTTTGTCTTTACTTATACGGCAAACGGATTGTGAAACAGTTGACTTAGAGAAACCTTGAACCTACTAGAAGCTTGCCATATATGCATATACGCCGCACTCCAGTCTTTTCAAATTGAGCCGGAGGAGTATCAGCCTATTGACACCGACCGATCCTGTGCGTCTCACGACCCACACCAGATTGTCGGTCCACCATTTGGGAGGCATTCCAACGTCGTGTCTTCCGGTACGCGGTCACCACTCCAGAACCTTTCGTCCCTATCGACCATCATCTGCGAGCAATGTGCCCTGCCCACTGCCACTTAAGATTGACGATGCTTCGGGCTATGTTAGTAACTGTGGTTCTCCTGCGGCTATCTTCATGCCTGATTCGACCACTTAAGGATGTTCCGAGCCTTCTCCATTGCTCTTTGGGTGACTTGGAAAACTAGGCTATACCAAGATGCAAATAACGTCAACGCAACGTCATTCACGAGTGATGACAATGATTGTAACGTACGTGTTACTAAATTGTAACGGAGTCCAAAAGTAAACCAGAGATGATGTAAAGTGTGAATGAATGCGTTATGAAAAAGCTCGGGATCATGTTTTCAGGAATCGAACACCTGCATAAATGAAAATGACAAGACATGTATACCTCAATATTAAGCAACTTCATACAAAAGCTTTGCAGGGCGCAATCGTTAACACTGAGGCAGTAAATGAAAATACACCAGAATATTATCATTTATCGTCGAGGTACGCCTAATTATTTCTCATAATTATCCCTCCAGTATATACACTTAAATAATATTAATCAGTGTTACACAATTTTGATATAATAATAATAATAATAATAATAATATATCATTTATTTTCTCTACACAAGTTACTTAATGCTAGGGTTACAGTGGAGCACGAATATGTAATTAACTTTGTGAGAGACTGGTGCTTGAAGTAGGTCTCTATAGAAACCTGTATTACAAGTCACCAGGGCCCTCCCGCAGCTATTCGCCTGCTATGTCCTACTTTAGTTCTAATAGCATTTGCATAGTAAGAAGAGTGCAGGAAATCAAGTTAAAACACAGAAAAATGAAATAAAAAATAAAATAAAAAATAAATAAAATTATTGTGGAAATATCAGAACGCGTGTGAGTAGCTGGAGAGTGTGTATGGACAAAATGTGGTTAGGTGTATATGCGTAGGAAATTGCTTGAGTGACTGTGGTGCGAGGATGATTTATAGTGAGTTTATTCGGTGCGAGCATGATTGAAGGAAGACTGCGGTTCAAGTACAATAGTTTTCAAAAGCAGCAGAGATGATAGTCAGAAAGTAGAGATCCCCTATCTGAGAGGGATTAATAATTTTTCTGTTTCCTGGTAGTCTAGAGTTTTCAAATAATTAGTGACCGAGGTTTTACATTTAAATTTAGTTAGAGGATATATATTAAGAATGTTGTTCAGTTTATTATAAAGGTATGGTCCGAGAAATATGAAAAAATTATGGGAGTGAGAATAGTTGCAAGCTTGTGTTTGGCACACCCTGCCCCTTCGGCGCTTATCCTTTTGGAGATTCAGGTCGTATTGCAACAAGGAGTGTTCTTTCAGCACTGTACGCAATACGAAGGACTGTCTGACAGTAAGCACATCCCACTCTTTAAAAAGGTCTACAGTAGGGAATAAATAAGGAAGTCCAGCTCCAACTTTGAGAATAGCGCGCTGAGCCCTCTCGACATCAATTAGGTAAGTCTTCGCGGCACCTCCCCAGGAAGTAATACAATAGTCGATAAGGGATTGACATAAGGCATCATAGACCATCTTAGTAACCCGTCGGTCTGCTGCGTGTCTAAGAGTTTTGAAGATGTAAATCAATTTCCGTAACCGGGCTACCAGGGCTTTTATATGCGGTTTAAAGGTCAGGAATTGGTCTATAACGATACCAAGGTATTTGGTCTCCTTGACTCTTTGGAGAGTGGGACAAGAGCACAAGGAGGTGCCAGGAGCACAAACATGACAGGCAATACTAAGATAGGGCGGAGGCAGTTGGTTTGTCCTGTGGGCGAACGTGACATATTTCGTTTTGTTAACATTCAATGTTAATATGTTTAATCGTAGCCATTCACAGACTTGATTAAAACACTTTTGAGCAGTACGAAATACATCCTCCCAGCTTTGCCCACTAAAAAAGAGGGCGGTGTCATCAGCGAAAGTAATAATTTTACCACCATGAAGCTGAAGTTGGCAGAGGTCATTGATATACACCAAAAACAACGTGGGGCCGAGTATGCTGCCTTGAGGCACACCGTATTCGACCCGTTCCTCATTGCTTAGCCTACTATCAATCCGAACTCTCTGCTGTCTTTCCGTGAGGTAGTCCCTCATCAATTTCAATGGAATACCTCTTATACCAAGCTTTTCCAACTTGCTGAGTAGGCGTGGGATAGAGACTGTGTCGAAGGCTTTTGAGAGATCTAGGAACAGTGTTATGCATTTATTCCTTTGGTCTAGTTTGGTAATGATGGATTGCAAAAGTTCATGTACCGCATCATTTGTTGATTTATTGCAACGAAACCCAAATTGTGCAGGCGAAAGAAGATTGTTATCTTCTAGGTAATTTGTTAGTTGTCGGTTTATAAGCCGCTCCAGGATATTGGACAGAATAGGTAAGATGGAGATAGGGCGGTAGTTATCGACACAGTCTCTCTCCTCTCCCTTGTGTATAGGTTTAATAATCGCCACTTTAAATACTCTAGGGAAAACACCTGTCGTTATAGCAAGTTTGCAGATGTGGGCAATAGGGGAGGTAATAAGGTTTATGTACCTCTTAAGGATTTTTCCAGAAATATGGTCGATTCCTACAGCACAATTCTCCCTTAATCCATTGATGAGGGAAAAGACTTCTTCTTCATCAGGAGGGAGCAGAACCAATGAGTTTACGGCAGCAATGGATGAAGAGTCATGTGGCATTCGACTGTTTTGCGTTGTAGCGGTAGTTTGCTCCGCCAGCCTTCTGCCCACGTTAGCAAAGAAACTATTAACGTTATTTAGATCCTTATCTCTGTTTTGGGATGCAACAAGACAGGAAGAGAAGTCTGCTGGCTTACTTGAGCCACTTATCTTTTTAATTGCATCCCATAGCTGCCTTTTATCACCTTTCGCATTTTCGATCTCCTTTTTGTCGTAGTTTCGTTTAGCTTTTTTAATAATAGAGTTACAGTAATTTCTATAGCGTTTGTAGGTTAGCTTTGTAATCTCATTTTCAGGATCTCGTTTAAGTTTTTGATATAGATTATCCCTGTTCTTCATACAACGAAGCAACCCTTTAGTTATCCATGGTTTACTGACCTGCTGTCTTCTGGGAATTTTTATCAAACGAGAGCTATTAAGTATTGCAGTGGAGAGGTACGTTACAAGCAGGTCGGCTGCCGTGTCAGCATCATTACACTCAAGTATTGGCTGAAATGAAGTATTTTGAATAGCTTCATCGAGCGATTTATAGTCAATCTTGTTGGCCGTGTTATTGTAGTGATTTGGGCGGGCATTTAAGTTTAAACTAATGGCAACAGTTTCGTGATCTGTAATTGATGACTCGAATATGAAACAATTAGCGTCTAATTTTGTCTTAAGCATAATATGATCTAGACACGTACGTCCATGCGTAAGTGCCGTATGGCCTGGGAGCAAACAGTGACTTGCTAGTACGTTTAGGTAGTCATGTGAGCGATTGTCTGAACTGTTAGGGGCTATATTGATGTTTATATCGCCGCAGAGAATAATATTTTTAAAACTTTTTAATTTTGAGAGTAGTGAGTCCAATGACATAATAAAGTTATTGGTGTTGGCCTGGCTCGGGGGGCGGTAGATTCCGACAATGCACGTTTCCGCGTCTAATTTTAGCAGTAGGCAGTTGGCGTCATCTATCTGGGGCTCTTCAATAGTTACTTTAAGGTTACTTTTAAAGTAGATAACCACACCTTCATTTTGCGTTCTGTGAGTAGTTGTTGCTGCAAAATTATAATTATCAAGACTAGGTATGTTCTGAGCTGAAGGAAGCCAACACTCTGAGAGGACTAAAATGTCCCAAGATAGTTCGGACATTTGCAGAAGTGTGGTGAGATTAGGCATGTTACAGTTAATGCTGCGAATATTTTGTGACAAGAGATTAAGCGTGCAATTGTTTGTTGAAATATATTTTTTTATATCGTCTATGCCGCATGTAATTGATTTTGCTATTTGAAGTGAGTCAAGATCTGAGTGTAAAGTTTCAATACTTTGCATTCTTCACAAGGTAACTGGAACAAAATATGTCACGCAACGTGCGTGACCTATAATTACGCAAGTCGAAGAAGAAATATACACTCAGATCCTGTTCGTATATAGCAATGATGTTAAACATACGACTTGATGCAAAAAATAATGGGGCTAGTTTACTGATACCACAGATATACCGGAATAATGCTCGGTTAGGCCATGTAAGTGAGTGTGTGTGTATGTGAGTGTGATGGTGTGTGTGTGAGTGTGTGTTTGTAAGAAGTATTAAAACTTGTGTGTTGTGTGTCTGTGAATGGGATATCGCGTTATAGTGTGAACAACTATAGATCCACTGGTTACAACTAATAATGGCAAAGTATAGGCTAACATGCACAATCATACATAGTATACCTGATTTCATCAATAGAATCAGATGTTTAAACAGAATGTTATAAAATATAAAAAAAACATAAACGAAATAATTAATGCATGCACAATAGATTATTGCAGGACCGCAGATAGTGCATGACAATCGTGATACCAAAACTAGTCATTGCGATTTGAGTTTAACCAGGTCTTCTTCTTGGGAAATCACTTTTGACCGATCGCCTTCTTTCTGGCGAATATAGACCTTTCCGTACGAAGTCCAGCAGCTTGCCTGTTTATTTGTTTTAACGAATTCACGGGCCAAGTAATATAAGCGCCTTCCAGAAGTTGTAAGAGACTCCGATATGAAAATTGGTTTTGGTTCTCCATTAATTTTCAGATGCGTCGTACAAAGTTTTTCTTTATTATTTTTACTGAAGGTTTTTGATGATTTTATTAAGTTTTCTTTAAGTGAGGGCGAAGAAAATTCAACTATTATAGGAGTTGACCTGTTAGGAGATTTTTTAACCCTGAATATATTCCGTATGTCGGAATCTAACACCTCAACTTTCAGCACATCACCAATATTTTTTACCATGCTGATTAGTGCCGATTTGTTTTCAGACTCTGTTTCTGGCACGTTTCTCAACTCCAAGCTTGACGCTTTAGAGTTCCGTTCTAAAAGTTCAACCTTTTGTTCCAGTAAATTAATTTGGTTTTTGAAAGCAGTGTTTTCAGATTTAGTTTGCTGAAGTTGACACAGAATGTCGTCATATTTATCCGACATGTGTTGAATAGAAAGTTGAATTTCATTATTTTGCTGTGACATTTTTTCCATTTCCTCATCAAATTTCAACGTTAGGGTTTTTTGTTGTAGCTGTAACTCGGCTAGCATATCTTTTATTTCACATAACGCAGAATCATCATATTTACGTTTGAAACGACGCGATACGTTTACTTGTCCACTACAATCCGGGTCCGAACCCACACAGTCTGATGCTGTGTCTGACTCCTGTGCTAAAATACTCGGTAATAGTAATGTTTGTGTAGATTTTTCGGGCGGGGTACGCCGAGTGGACATTATGATAACAGAGTGTTCGCAAGTTAATCAAAGATGCGACTTCTCTGGGTATTTAAAGATAGGATTACTCACTTCACGGCAGTACCTCGTACAGTTGCGAGCTCGTTTTGCTTGATCCAGAAGAAAAAAACAAATAAACCGTAGCGCACGGCGATATGTTCCAAGATGTCAAGAGGTCGGTGTATTATCACGATGCGCTGGAGTGGGCGAGTTCAGTGTTGATAATGCTTCGTGAACACTTGGTGGTTTCCGTAGTCCCACCCGAACGCGGAGCGTAACCGATGGTGTCCTTGAAACTCCGATGCACGACGAACGAAGGCCGATACGTCCCTTTGCTAGTTCGCAAGTTCGGTGACACGATGACTCACGCGCCTCACAGCTGATTACGTGGTCTCGGTGCAGATTTTATGCTAAGTACTGTGTTTTCCTCGTAATCACTGAGTGGAACTTAAAACCAATTTACGCACTATGTAGCTAGTACACTTAGCTATACACGGTATAGGTTTAAGAGTAACATTTTTATTTTTAACACACATTAAAGATTTAAATGTTGGAGCTCAGAAAAAAATACGTGTGTCGCGGGACGGTGCGGGTAGGCGAAAAAAACAATATAAATTTCCAATATAAATTTCCAAAAAGGTTTTTTTTTATTATGTTTATCACCTCATTTTTCATACCCTTGTAAGTAAAACTGTCCGTGTCCCGTTAATTCTCTGAAGGGACATATACCCAACTTTTAGGCTAATTAAGAATGTATAAAAGTACTTGAATGACACTGACAATTCCCATTTCAGTCTGTTAATTAGAGTTTTTCCTTTGTCAAATAAACATAGAATTACGCGTTTTAACGTACCTAACATTTTGTGTTAAGTTCAAGGTCGCTTGTCACTCTGAAATGGACAGGTATTGAGCTCGGGTATAGCAACGAATATTACCTTTATTGATGTTAAAGCCCGCACTATAGTATAATATCAAAGGTCGCTTTGTGTTTTGAGTTGCTAACCAAATAGGGTTGTTTTCTATTGTTATTGTTAAACAAGGTTTCGAGGTCTATCCTACCTTTTTGGTATCTACAGTCGAAATCTCATGAACCGTGGCTGATGAAGAGAAAAAACTGAAATTTTATTGGCTGTGACATGACAAACCGCGGTCACTGTCGGATTACATAGAAAAGAGATGCGTGGAATTTATTGCAAAATCTGAAGCATTTTATCGATTTATCTACTCAAAAATAAGTTATTAAAATTCGATTCATTATTGTTTTACGGGCTTTTTTTAAAAGGTTATCGTTTGATAAAAGTTTGACAATCATTTCTATCGAGTATTTTTTAAAAGGTGTTTCGGAAACAACCAATTTCTCAAAAGTATAGTCGAGAGTAACATATACTTTTTCCACCGCCTCAAACTAACTAGATTTGTCAAAACATTTTTTTTTAAAGTAGCAATTTTTGAGTTTTGGCGAATGAAAGCCTCTTAGAGCTCTTTCACACTTGTCCGAACACAGTTTTTTGGCAGCGCCGACCAAAAATCGCGTGTGTTTTGCCAGCCCTTTAGTCCGTAAAACAAATCGTGTCGGATGTCGTTCGCCTATGAGTAAGTATAGTGCTGTTCACAGTATGATGTGTTTATAATGTTCACAAAGTAAAGATTTATTGTCTCTCTGGATTGGGTGAACCCAATTTTATTTTAAACATTTCAGAACTTAATAACTAAATTGAGAAGTGAAGAAGTGAAGTTTGACAATTATTTTAGAATATCGATAACTACATTCAACGATCTATTGGCATGAATATCAGGCCCAACGTTTGATCTGTTCATATTATGTGAACAGCGCCATACTTACTCATAGGCGGACGATATTTGACGCTATTTTTTACGAACGTAGAAGGTTGTAAAAACACTCGACATTTCTTGTCGGTACCGACAAAAAAACGATGTCGAATAAATGCGAATAGCTTCATATAAAATGTTTTGCCATTAGGGCAGCCGATTTTCTGTCTGGCCCGACACCCGACAAGTGGGAACGGGCTGTTAAGCTGACTAGCTATCCGTCTGTACAAACGCAAAGATTTACTTACTAAGTATAAGTAAGTACATATATTATCCCTTTTTCAGTCGAAAGACAGTAATCAGACCTACTTTGTGGGGTATTGTTTTGTTGGGTAAGTTTATAAGGACAATATTCATTTATTTTCATTGCCCAAAGCAATCAACAAGTGATGATTCGCAGGGATCAATTTATTGAGCAAGATTGATCACGACATCTAATAGCTTTCCGTGAACAATATCAAAACCTTTCCGCAGTGTCATCGGATGATCATTTGTTTCCCATTCGATATCATTTTGTGATCATACCGTTGTCGAATTTTTGAATAATTAAGTGTATTCATTTCATAGTCACTGGGGGCCATTTTTCATAAGGGCTCTATACACCATGTAACGGAAATACGTGGTGATATTTTAAATACTGTTTTTGCCTCATAAAATGGTCTACTTTCTTCAAGGAAAACGTAGTAAATTCTGAAAAAAAAATTACCTGCCTACTAATTTTGAGCATCATCATCAGCCTTTTAATGTTCCCACTGCCGGGGCACAGGCCTCCTCTCTGTGAGAGAGTGTGGGCCGTATTCCACCACGGGGGCCCAAAGTGGATTGGTGGATGTTAAATGTCTTCGAATTTTTGGTTCTGGACATGCCAGTTTCCTCACGATGTTTTCCTTCACTGTTTTGAGAGCAGTGGTGATGAAATAACTTACACAGGGTTTAAACTCACGACCTACAACTTGTAAGGGCCTAGTCACAAGTCACACCGGATTGGCAGCTGCCGGCAGATGAGGACACCCGGATGGAACGAAGTTCCTTTCGATTAATTAGTGAAGGAAGTGATATATTTAAGATTGTAAAATATTTATTTTTATTATTAACTACGCACACACGCACGCACGTTTTTTTTTTTTTTTTTTTTTTTTTTTTTTTTTTTTTTTTTTTTTTTTTTTTTTGGGGGGTGGGAAATCATCTTATGACTCTTTCCGCTCTGGGGTGGAGCGGAAGGGCGTGTCAGACTCTTACTGACTAAAACCCACCCCTGTTCCTCCCTGCCCTACACACACTGCACCACTGGGCAGTTATCCTCCACCCCCGGGCAGACACGCACGCACGTAAGAAGTTATACTTCATCATCTCATCTCATCTCATCGCAGCTCAGCTCAGCTCAGCTCAGATCAGCTAAGTTCAGCTCAGCTCAGCTCAGCTCAGCTCAGCTCAGCTCAGCTCAGCTCAGCTCATCTCAGCTCAGCTCAGCTCAACTCAACTCAACTCAACTCTTTAGCATTAACAACAACTATAACAAAAGTAATTGTAATAAAATTTTATTTTTTTTACTATAGCAAAAAGTGTCGTGACAACTTTTCGTAAGAATTTTTTCCGTCTAGCCCCCTTTCACAACGCGCGATAAGGAACTTCGTTCCAATAATTTTAAACTTTATCTACATACTTAAAAAGGTTGAAAACCGACCGAGCGGCCGCGCGCCACGCTCGTCTTGTCGGTGGTGGTGGTGGTGGCGTCGCAGCCAGCCGCTGTCATTCTGGTGTGACTCGCCTAAGTCGCGGCTGTTACCACTGGGCCACCACTGTTCTCACTAATTTTGATCAGCTCATGATTTATTTGTACGGATTTTTTTTTTGAGAATTTGCTGCTATGACTTCCATCAAGAAAGTGGTTAATAATTTACATGGGCAGAAGCAGCATTTAAAAATATGACCCATTTCCGTTACACTTTGTATAAAATAAAGTACCAGTACCAAGATGTATACGTAGGTGGTTTTATAAACGGAAATTCAATTCAAAGGTAAACAACATTAAATAATATATGGTGCTTTCAGTAAAAGATTCGCAAAGTGGAAACATTAATAGATAACTCATTTTGGGTATGGTTGTATAATAAAAGATAATATGAAACAATGGAGCGGCTTGAACCCGATGGCGATGAATAAATTAAGTGCTTTTTAATTATTGTTGCTGTAACATCGTTAAGTTTTCATATTATGATGCTTATGTCGATGTTTTTCATTAAATTATATTTTCAGAGAATTAATTAACAAACATAACTAACATATAAGACTTAAAATTGTTCTACTATATAAGAAAAATAAAAGTTTGGAATTAAAGTGTGAATCAAATTACCCTTTTTTTTTGGGGCGGGGATTCATCCTATGACATCTCCCGCTCTGGGTGGAGCGGGAGGGTGTCTCAGACTCTTACTGACCAAAACCCACCCCTGTTCCTTCCTTGCCTGAGTGCCCAGGGGAGCGGTAACTCTGTTACGAACTTGAATGACGGAAAATGTAACAAAAAAAGATGATACAAGTAAACGAACTTGCTTTGGTAATAAATAAAAGGATTAGCGAAAACGAAACTGCAAAATGAGTTCAATGCAAAATAAACAGTGTGTCATGGTTAGTTTTAACTGTAAATCAGTCAAACGATCTATAGATAGCGTGAGGATATTATATGGATCGGCAGATATCATGGCACTGCAGGAAACTTGGCTTATGCCTTATGACCTGGCATGGCTTGGTGGAATTGACTCTAGTTATTGTTACACCGGGACGTCGGCGGTGGACACGCCAGCGGGCTTACTACATGGTAGGCCTTATGGTGGGGTCGCACTATTGAGGAAGAAAAGCTCGTTTTCGAATATATCAGTGATAGATTGTGATTCAGCGATAAAAATGGTGTTATGTGATAGATCAATCATGGTGTTTAGTGTTTATATGCCAACCAACTGTGCAGAGAATCTGAGTGAGTTCACAGACTGTTTGAGTCGAATTAACGCAGTCATTGAGGAGCACCAGGTAGGATCTTCATATATTCTGGGTGACTTTAATTCCCATCCTAATGAACTATTTGGTAACGAGTAGCATAGTTTTTGCGTGGAACAAAAGTGGGTGTGTGCGGACATAAATATGTTAGGTACTGACTCTAATACGTACCTATACGTTCGTGAGCGAGGCTCATGGGTGTAAAAGATGGCTCGACCACTGTGTAGTGACGGAGTCAGTTACTAGTGTCAATGTAAAATATGGTGTGTGAAGTGTACAATAATATGATGAAAACTAGAATTGTGTTCAAATCGAAACTGAAATGGTGCCAGGACCACCAGGACCAAGTAGTTATGGATCAGATTGCATCGCATCACAACAAAAATAATTTTCGGGATTTTTGGAAATGCACTAAAAACATGAGCCACGCAACTGTCCTTCCGGTGAGTGTCGATGGACTGACTGACGTCACTGACATATTATAGGGACCTGGAGCACCTTCTCGTAGTGCAGGGTCCCTGGAGATTCTTTGTACGCATCTAGGGGCTGTCGTACTCGCTGGCAGCGCGAGAGTGTGGTGTACGAGAGTGACTGCTTATGTGTGTAGTGTTATAAAGAAAAGAGGGATGGCGCACTTATACGTTATATTGAACAATAAAAATAATACATGTACCCTATTCGAGCGGGCTAGCAGAAGTGAACCCAGAAACAAAAGTCTTCCTTATTCTTCTTAAATTCAATCGGCGTTCCAAGAGTTTCCAGAATGGTATATTCGTAACTGATTCACCGCTGGGACCGCCGCCGTCGCCGGGTGACATTGAATTTAGTACCTTAGTCTTCCTATAAGATTTACAGCTTTAAAGAGGTAAAAAATGCAATTGCTCAGATTAAAAGTGGTAAGTCGCCCGGTCAAGACGGGCTCAGTGTTGAGTATTTAAGACACGCTGGTAAGCATTTGCCCCGAGTCTTAGCGTTGCTGTACAACTTCTGTATCTCGCATTCCTATCTGCCCAGTGACATGATGAAAACTGTAGTGGTACCTACTATTAAAAATAAAACTGGTGACATATCGGATAAGTCAAACTACAGACCGATCTCTCTGGCAACGATTGTCGCAAACGTTTTTAATAGTCCCTTGAACACCTTTCTACAGCGGAATATTACCTTACATGATGCTCAGCATGGTTTCCGCCAGGGTTTATCAACAGAGACTGCTATATTGTGCCTTAAAAAGGCAGTAAGCTAATCAGAGTCCTGTCTTTTCTTGCTTCCTTGATATGTCAAGGGCGTTTGATATGGTCAATTATGGCAAGTTGTGGGGTAAGTTAAGCAAAGCAAATATACCACTGGAAATTATAAACATCTTCAGGTACTGGTATGGTCATCAGGTGAACTGCGTGCGTTGGGCTGAGGCCAGTTCTGATGAGTATAGGTTGCAGTATGGTATGACTTCTCCGATATTGTTTAACCTATACATAGACGGTCTCATTAGCGAGCTGAGTAGCTTGCAGGCGGGCTGTTATATTCATGGAATAGCGTTCAAAAATATTAGCTACGCCGATGATATGGCACTATTGAGCCCGTCAATCGCGGGCTTGAGAAAGCTATCGGATGTTTGTGAGAGGTATGTTGGGGTACGGTTTGAGTTACAATGCCAAAAAAAGTGAGGTTCCTATTTTTAGAGCAAAATCCTCAGTAACTTTTCTTCCTATTAGACTTAGTGTCTTGAATCGTGTTCAACAATTTAAATATCTAAGCCATATTGTCACCGCGGGCTTCAAAGATGATCTAGATGCAGAAAGGGAACGAAGAGCACTGGCGGTTCGATGCAACATGCTCCGTAGGTTTGCTCGATGCACGTGTGAAGTGAAAGTGACGCTTTTTAAAGCATATTGTCAGACATTTTACACGTGCAACCTCTAGACGGGTTGTACGCAGAAAGCCATTTAATGCTCTTCGAGTTCAATACAACAATGCATTCAGGATGCTGCTGGGGCTGCCATGCTTCTGCAGTGCGTCGGGAATGTTTGCTAATGCGCACACTGATGGCTTTGCAGCGATCAGACGTAAGCGTGCCGCCTCGCTGCTGCAGAGGGTCTGGGGCAGCTCGAACAGTCTCCTGTAATGTATTTATTTTATCATTGTGGGGAAATTTGATTGCCCGCTCGTCTATTATTTGTCCAACCTGCATGTATACATACTAACATAGTTATTAAGGTTAATGTTTACTAACAAATTATGGAATTCCTGAAATAAAAAACTCAACCGACGAAAAAGAACTAAAAAGCAAAAAATAAATTAACCTTTTAAGTCTTGAGTATTGAGCTTATTTACCTACATAAAATATCAAATTTTATATAAACAAATTTTGAGTCGGCGCCAAACAACAATCTGATTATTAAATATCTAAATTAATTTATATGTACGTAGAAATGAAGAAGGCTAGATGTAGGTAATTAATCGTTTTATTATTTGGCGCCGACTCAAAATTAGTTTATATAAAATTTGATATTTTATGTAGGTAAATAAGCTCAATACTCAAGACTTAAAAGGTTAATTTATTTTTTGCTTTTTAGTTCTTTTTCGTCGGTTGAGTTTTTTGTTAAAAAGTTTTTTATTTTATCATTTTTTGTGACTCGCATCATCTTTAAATACTCTGAAGCTAATTTCTAATCCTTCATCATTCCTCTTGGCACTGAGCTGATGATGTAACCATCCTTTCATAAGGTTCCCAGGATATTGACCAGTTGAGGTTACCTCCAATATTCCAAAGACGTCTTTTCTTCAAAGTATATTAAGTGGTATCTGTCACTAAAACCAGTTTTTTTATAAATTTATATAAACAAATTTTGAGTCGGCGCCAAACAACAATCTGATTATTAAATATCTAAATTAATTTATATGTACGTAGAAATGAAGAAGGCTAGATGTAGGTAATTAATCGTTTTATTATTTGGCGCCGACTCAAAATTAGTTTATATAAAATTTGATATTTTATGTAGGTAAATAAGCTCAATACTCAAGACTTAAAAGGTTAATTTATTTTTTGCTTTTTAGTTCTTTTTCGTCGGTTGAGTTTTTTGTTAAAAAGTTTTTTATTTTATCATTTTTTGTGACTCGCATCATCTTTAAATACTCTGAAGCTAATTTCTAATCATTCATCATTCCTCTTGGCACTGAGCTGATGATGTAACCATCCTTTCATAAGGTTCCCAGGATATTGACCAGTTGAGGTTACCTCCAATATTCCAAAGACGTCTTTTCTTCAAAGTATATTAAGTGGTATCTGTCACTAAAACCAGTTTTTTATAACTAAATTCTATTGTTAAAGAAAGATATGGTTTCCATCATCAGCTCAGATTCATGATGTGATGATTCCTAAATGCAAATACCTGATAAAGTTATGAAAAGTAAACAGAAACAATATTCGTGCCCAATTTTCGAGGTTTTCTCTCAATTTTATCAGGATTCCATGATCAGATCCTAATGTCCTTGACATGGGACCATCCTTGAGGTATACCCTATCTATTAAAATAAGAATCGTCAAAATCGGTTCATAAACAACAGAGTGACGGCCGAACATACGTACAGAAACGCTAAACGTGCCCACAAATTTCGAGGTTTTCTCTCAATTTTATCAGGATCCCATGATCAGATCCTAATGTCCTTGACATGGGACCACCCTTAAGGTATACCCTATCTGTCAAAAAAAAGAATCATCGAAATCGGTTTATAAACAACGGAGTGAAGACCGAACATACGTACAGAAACGCTAAACGTGCCAACAATTTTCGAGGTTTTCTCTCAATTTTATCAGGATTCCATTATCAGATCCTGATTTCCTTGACATGGGACCACCCTTGAGGTATACCCTATCTAATAAAAAAATAATCATTAAGATCGGTTCATAAATGACGGAGTGAGGGCTGAACATACACAAAAAAAAAAAAAAAAACATATATACGGTCGAATTGAGAACCTTCTCCTTTTTTTCGTCGGTTAAAAATGATTATTATTCCATTTATCTAATTTTATATACATACATACAGTTTACATTTTCAAATATTTAGGTACTTACATTTATAAAAACATAAATAAATACAAAAACATTTAAAAATATAAAAAGTAGTAGCCCACCGGTATCGGGAATAGGGTCCAAGCTACCGGTGGTCAGGGCTCCTGAGAAAGGAATCTCCTAACAATACGAGCCGTGTCCAGGAGTACTGCTTTCTGGATCAAGCCCTTGATCCAACTGCCCAACGAGAGCCTCTTGAGATATTGGTCGAGGCTCTTGGCTATTAAGCCATTGGCCGTCACGACTATCGACACAATGACTGCTGTATCCACCTCCCACATGTAGACAACCTCGCGAGCCAGATCCAGATACTTTGTTTTTTTTATCTTTCTCAGCCTTCACGAGGTTCTCGTGATGAGGGACAGCTATATCAACAATCATTGTGCGACGCTCTTGTCGATCTATCACCACTATGTCAGGCTTACTGGTAACAATAGTACTATCAGTGATGATAGATCGATCCCAATACAACGTGATATTGTCATTTTTAAGAACTGGGTCGGGCTCATACCTATAGTACGGTACTTCAGATTCCACAAGATTGTATTTAAGAGCAAGTTGCTGGTGGATAATCCTGGCTACAACGGCTACTACGATTGTGTCTATGCAAAAAGTATCCGTTAGCTAGACGAGAACAACCAGAAATAATGTGTCGGATTGATTCCCCGGGCCGTTGGCATGCCCGACAGATGTCAACTGTACCGTCCTTCACAATATATTTCCGGTAGTTATTCGTCATCATAACTTCGTCCATAATTGCACAGACAAAACCTTCGGTTTCCCCGAATAGGTCACCAAAGCGCAGCCAGGATACGGACGCTAAGAGATCTACATCGGGTCCATGTAGGACCCGGTAAAAGCGTCCGTGAAGCTCCTTGCTCTGCCATACTTCCCTGCGGTCATTAGTATCCAGTACTTTAAGTTTGCGCCAGTTCTCGTTTGCCAAGGAGAGCGGGGTGAGGCCCTTGTCCACCGCGACCACATCTCGATGCATACCCACGTCGGTTTCTTGGAAATATTCCCTAAGGCTGTATACCTCGCGGTTGTGTAGGGTCTTAGCATTTAAGAAACCACGACCCCCACATTTCCACGGGATATACAGCCTCATCACCGATGATCGTGGGTGATGCATCCGATTTGCAGTCAGCAGTGTGCGGACCCTCCTATCCAGGGCGTCAAGTTCCGTCTGAGTCCATTTGAGTGTGCCGAAAGAGTACATCAATACCGGCATAACCCAACCGTTGAAGGCGCGCACCTTGTTCCCGCCTGATAAAAGACTATTTAGTACTTTATTCAGGCGGCCAAAGAAGCGCTCCCTCAGCGACTGTTTCACGTCAGCAGTATTGATGCCTAACGCTTCCGACATACCCAAATACTTGTAGGTTCGGTTGAGCAGAGGGATCTAAGGTGTATGGAATCCGAGAGTTGAGTTCCCACGGATTCCATAATCTCCCTTCGCTTTACATGCACAACTGCACATTTGTCCACACCAAATTCCATCCTGATGGCGCTACTGAAGGTTTCTGTTACCTTTAGTAGCTTCATCAGTTACAAGTTGTTGGAGGCAAAGAGTTTCAGATCATTCATGTAAAGGAGGTGTGATATGACCTGACCACCTCTTCTCAATCGATAGCCTTGTCCCGAACCCTCCAGTAGTATACTGAGAGGGTTGAGGGCCAGACAAAACCACAGTGGACTCAGACTGTCGCCCTGGAATATGCCACGCTCGATCCTAATCGGTTCGCTGTTCTCCTGTATCTGCCGACATCCTGGATAGTGAAGGACTGTACTCCACTGCCCCATACACGATATCAGGAAGGTGCACAGAGTTGCATGAACTTTGTACAACTCCAGCACCCTCATGAGCCATGTATGTGGCACCGAGTCATAGGCCTTCTTGTAATCTATCCAACATGTCGACAGATCTCTTCGAGAACGACGAACCTGTTGGCTAATAGCAATATCGATGAAGAGCAGCTCCTTAGTACCACGGGACCCATTCCTACATCCATTCTGGGAGGCTGACATGATACGATTTTTATCAATATGGATGTTAATTTTAGCTCTCAGAATGGATGTAAGAACTTTATAGACCGTCGGTAAACACGTGATCGGTCTATAATTCTTAGGTTCTGCAGTACTACCTGATTTATGGAGCAGGTGGGTTATTCCTGTCCTTAGAAACTGGGGCAGCGACCCTGACTCTAAGGCAGACTGGAACTGAGCTGCCAAGCGAGCGTGCGACCTTTGAAATCATTTGATCCAGAAATTGTGCAGCCCGTCCGGCCCTGGAGATGTCCAGTTAAGCAACGGACGGACTGCACGTCTTTGGGGCTGATTGTAATTGCCCCCATTTCTGGTATAAGGTCGCACGCACGCTCGACCTCTCGAGTCTAATCACCCTCGGTGTGCCTAACAGGCACCGACCAGATGCTGCGCTAGAATGAACTCATAGCGTCATCATCTGGTAGATGCTTATCAGACACACCTTGGCCCATGCATAGACTTTCTGCTTCAGGAAGTCAACACGCTCTGTGACGCGGGTCAGATAATCTCGGTAACTAATATCAGTCCCTGCGGCGAGAACGCCCGCCTTACGAATCGCATCACCCTAGGGCGAGTGTTGCCCTCCCTGAAGCAGATAAGCTTGCCGATGAGTGCTCTAGCCTCACCGATACGACGCTCAATCCTACACTGCCAAGCTGGTACTGCAGGTCGTGTAGCTCTGTCACAATTGGTGAACTTGACGTGAGCTACACGACATGCCGCTGCAGCTGCGCAGTATAAGATTGAGTGGGTATCGGCAAGGTCTTTGCTGTTATCAAAACAATTTGATAGCTACGAATCTAGAGCACACACCAGCGCCTTATTTTTCTTATGCATGGGCAAACGAGGTACACGAGGTCTAAGCCCAGGCGGTGTGGAGCGGTACTCCCGGAATGCATCCTTCAAAGCGCTCCTCAATCGTTCATTGCATTGAGTACTCACGGATATAGCCGCATCATCATCATCCTCACCAACGTGGTCGGGTCGCGATGAAGCACTGGGTTGCAGTTGCACCGCGGCTGGTGGCGAAACAGGTGAGACACGGGTACTCCGTGATTCAAGGCGTAGTCTATCAAGTACGGCCTCATCCAACATACGGTTACGCTGGATAACCCGTACTTGATCCGACAGTCGCTGGGCCGAAACGTTGACAGCTGGCTCAAGCACCTGAAACAGAGAGAGCATTTGACTACGGTACGCAGTCTGGTTAATTCCCCCCTCTGTAGCCTCAAAGTATGAGCGCATGACATTTTCGTTTATGAATTGCGTCCATCTCATGCGCTGCACACTTCCACCGGCAGCGGGGACTCTATCAGAGGCCGGAGGGCCTCGAAGTCCTAAGCTGGCCGGAGGTCGGCCTTTTCCCCGTCGACGCGCAGGTGGTGGTGACGTCGGCGGCGAGAAATATTCGTCGCTCAAGCTCGACGCAACTGCAGCGGCCGGAATCACTCGACTTACGGCTGGTGCAGGTCCCGGCGGCTGCGAGGCGGAGCTGAGCGACGAACCCGAAGATGTTAGGTGTGTGGTTGATTATTATTATTATTATTAAAATAATTATGTTTATCTTAGCAAATATACGTATCAACATCCAGTATTAGATTATATTAGCATATATTTCAAGCAAATATCAGAGCTAGAAAGTAGATAAAAATATAGTCAAATAACATTTGAAGGTAGCCAAAGCAAAAGCAAGTATAATCTGAATATGTAAATGTTCGCTCTTAAATTCTTTTTACAGTAGCTTCTTATGGAAATAGCATACCTATGATACCTATTACATATCTGAATATTAAAGTGAATTGGATTTCTGCTTTGCAGACCTATAGCGAGTCTTTTTTTATTCCTTTTCAAATCTCATTGCCTCAGGCTGGACGTTTCCATCTGATCTTTTGACGTAATCTTTTAAAACTTATACTTTGTAAAATAAAAAGATTGGACGCGTTGAACCGTAATATTGCGTCAGTGTTTATTTGTCTTTAAAGTAACATTAATACTAGAGCAAGAATTGGAAATATCAGTGTCGAAGGACAAAGAAAACACAAAAGTATTTTAAGAATAATGTCTACAGTTTTAATACACATGGGAGGACAAACAATGATTACGAACAAAGAACATACGTTACGAAAGCAAACTTTGGTATTCAGTGGCTAATGTCGAAGTTTCTGCTGAGAAACGAATATCTAATTTCTGAGTAAGGAAGTAAAGCTGCCGTAGCACTAGACATGAATATTAAACGTTGAATATCTGCTAGAGTGCAGACATTGTGAAAATTCACTCCGATCGAGAAATCGAAATTCTACGCCTCACTTGCATTCTGTCATTAATATGATCTGAACTCGACATTCAAATAAGGCAAATTTTCTGGAAGGAAATGGATGTATATGACAGGAGATGATGTGTTGCTGGCGATATTGAGCTTTGATCGCCATTTTATTACCGTGATTTTCATCTTTCTCTTCGATGAAACATTGTATTGAATGCTGGACAAATGAGTACAAAGACTGACTGACTGTTTTGGTGTACAATAAAGTTTTATTCTATTCTATTCTATTCTAAAGTTTGAATACGAATATATCGTTGGCCTCTTGATTCTTACTAACTTCACCCTTAACTTTGCGTCATAAAAAAACCAATTTGGCTTTTTAGGAGCCTTTCATTACTCTTTCTTTACCTGTCGCTGACACACTTTTAACTCATTTGAATGCCCAACTCTGCTCTTAAAACATAAAAGTAAATATAAAACCCAAAAAGCATCCTAAGTAGGTACGTTGTGAATGTGCGAGTGTTTTTAGCGTAAATTCGCCAGAGAGAGTTCCATAACATTAGGCGTGGAATCAGGAAAATGCACTCGCTCCCGCCGCTAACAAGCAAAAAGTTTTATAAAACAAAATCTCACTCTGGGGCAGGCCATGACAATAACAAGTACCTCGCGAGGGTAGGTACTCGGTAAGCTTTAGTGTCTTCGCTGCTTTTATGTTACTGTAGGCAAATGTTTTACCCAAAGGAACGTGACCCAAATAACACGCACGTCATTCTTGTCACACGTGTCTCATTTCGCACTTCTTTGGTTATCTGCCAACTTTTAAGTAAAGCTATGAAGGGAGGTATAAATCTACTTTTCTCTTTTACTTTTTAATTAAAAGATCTACGTGTCTATATGAAGGAAACATTGAGGTGGTTTACTCAGAAGTTTAATTTCGCTGCCTCAATTTGACATGACGAACAAATTAATACCCACAAGTTTTCATCTTACAAAATCCAAGGTTGGTTATATTTTCTTCTTCTCTATTCTCCTATGGTTCCCTTTTGTTTCCTCACCCATAATTACATGCAAAGCCTTAATCGAAACGCACATCGCAACTCCATCATAATAAGATTTCATTAAGGCTTAGAAGTGCGTGCTCACGTTTCAGTAATTTCAAATTTCATATGTATGTCGACCCAGATGAATTGAAATTCTGTGTTCATCGATAATTCCAAGAGCATTCTTTTATCTTCGGGTTAACATAAAAGCTTATTTTCAAATCATTTTGTTTACATCGACAGATTCAATTCAAGTAAGGGAATGACATGATCTTAATGTTACACATATTAGGTAGTTTGTGAAAGTTTTAATTGGACCAATTTTTATAGTAATATTGTGGGGTCAATGGCTGACTTGGTAGCCATAACCGAGACTGGAATAAATGACTCGATACATGATGGTGAACTGGCTCCGAGTGGATATACTATACTTAGATGTGACCGTGCGGATGGTCGTAAACACGGAGGGGTCATGCTGGCCACCACCCCGCGCGGGTCTCTCGAGTTACGCAGAGTACAGTTACCTGATAACGCTAGCTTGAACCACCATCCGTTCGAAATCGTATGTGCGACGGTATGTAGACAAAATATTTTTCTCTTTTTGTGTTGTGTGGCGTACATTCCGCCAAAAACTATAGAAAGGGAATATATGTATATGTTCCATTTACTGGAGCAGTTATGTGTTAGCTATGAGAAAGTTGTTTTAGTAGCTGATTTTAATATGTATTCAACAAACCAAGACGTACAATGTTATTATGAATATTTTGTCACCTTCTGTGGGTTCCGCCAATGTAATAACATTCGGAATTGTAACAACCGTACTCTCGATTTGGTTCTTACTACTTTGCCTGAAGCCGATATTGTCGTAAACGAGGAACGTCGGGAGTGTTTATCATGTATAGACCCACAGCATCCGCCGCTGCGAATAAGTATAAGTCGTGCCCGAGTCACGGCTAGCCCTGGCGGCCCTAGACCGCAGGCTTCTACCTCCCTACCGCGATGGAATTATAGCAAGGCGGATTTCCATTCTCTATATTTAGCACTTGCAGAGGTAGACTGGAGCGCCCTGTATGAAACGAGTAGTGCCGACGAAGCATATAGGATTTTTTATGGCATATTTTACGGGATTTTAGATGATAGCACTCCAAGAAAGAGCTCCAAGGGTGGTTGTTCTCGTTATCGTTACCCAGAGTGGTTCACTGCTGACATTATTAGTCATATTAAACAGAAGGCTTTTTGGCACAAATCTTTTAAGAAGACTAGGTCAGACAGCGACTATATTAATTTTTCTTTCTTGCGTTCTGTTGTCAAAGTTATGATAAGTGCCGCGTACCGAGATTATCAGAACCGTATTGAGCAGGAATTCGTAAGAGAACCGAGGTCTTTTTGGGGTTTTATTGGGAGCAAGCGTTCGAAACGTAATAAAGTGAAAATAGCTGGGAATGGTGGGCCGATGCCAGAGCATGAGTGCGCTCAGGCGTTCGCTGACTACTTCCATTCGGTCTATGGGGCGGTGGCGCCGCGGTTGGATGCGGCTGCCGCTGGGCAGACGGCGCCCGAGCGCGGTGCTCGCGTTCACGTGGGGCAGCTGTCTCTCGGCGAGGTGAGTGCCGCGCTCGCGCGCCTCAAGCCCAAGCGTTCGGTTGGACCAGACGGGGTGCCCCCCTTCATTGTTAGGGATTGTAGGAATGTACTAGCTCGGCCGCTCATGCATCTGTTCAATAACTTCTTGCGTGAATGCTCGTATCCGGACGGCTGGAAATTGACTAGGATTACTCCGGTACCAAAGGGTGCCCCAAGCTCAGACGTCAGTGGATATAGACCTGTAGCAGTACTATCACCATTTGCTAAAGTCTTCGAGTCTGTGTTGTGTTCATCTATCCACTCGCAAGTAGCCGCACAGCTCAACGACGCGCAGCATGGTTTTCGCGAGGGCCGCAGCACGAATTCGAATTTATTGTGTTTCGTAAACCAGGCCGCCACAGTACTGGACTCTGAGGCTGGTGCCCAACTGGACGTTGCTTACTTTGACTTCAGGAAGGCATTCGATAGTGTGGATAATGATATTCTTTTAAGTAAATTTGCGAGGGCTGGTTTCACCCCAGCCCTTCTAAAGTTCTTTTCCAGTTACTTGGGCAACCGCAGGCAAATGGTTGAATACGCAGGCTACACTTCAGACCCGTATTCTACCCTTACGGGGGTAAGTCAGGGGACGAATTTAGGACCCTTGGAATTTATTATAATGGTCAATGATCTTCCGGAGGTCGTTAAAGATGCTGGCTGCCTATTATTCGCTGACGATCTGAAGTTGTTCATGCGGATAACCAACGAGGCGCACTGTGACAAGCTTCAGCGTGACATCGATCGGGTGGTAGCGTGGAGTGTAGAGAACAAGTTGCACTTCAATGTGACAAAATGTAATATAATGTCTTACACGCGGGCCGTGGTACCCCGACGTCACGAATATAGTATCAGCGGTCACGTGATACCGCGGGTGGGGTCGGTGCGAGATCTTGGGGTCACCTTTTCTGAGGATCTGTCATTTCGAGCTCATGTTGTGCATGTGTGTAAAAAGGCCTTCAAAAATCTTGGGTTTGTCATGCGAGAAACCCGTGACTTCACTAACATGGCAGCAGTGAAATCACTTTATAACGCGTTGGTCCGAAGCAACTTGGAAACTAGTGCTATCATCTGGAATCCTTATGAAACTAAATATTCTCAGATGGTGGAGAAGATGCAGAACAAGTTTACACGGTACCTATACATGAGGCAATTTGGCATCTACCCGTTTTACCCACTTATGTACCCAACTCTCTTTGTAATAGGGATGGTTGGGTACTATAAGTTGGAAGTAAGGCGTAATCTTGCTCTAGCGAAATATGTTTTTATGGTTTTTCGTGGGATGCTTAATAATCCGCAAATTTTGGAATCGTTGGGATTGCTCGTTCCAAACAGTAAGCTACGGTTGGGACCGAGGGATAGCCTGTTTAAAACTCCGGTAGCCCGTACAAACGTATTAAAGTTTTCACCTGTGTGTCGGGCGGTTACTATTATGAATAGTATCTCTCAGCGTTTGGATATTTTTTCCTGCTCTTTGGCGGAATTCCAGAGGGTGACAATTAGTGTATTGTCTTCTAAGTAACTTGTACCGGTACCCTGAGCCACGGCTTAGGACTGGTCAATTATCATTATAGGACTACTTTTATTACATTGGGTTTACCTGTAAAAATAATTGTATGTGTACTAAATAAATAAATAAAAAATAAAAATAAATAAAATAAAAAATTTGAAATAGGGTGATTATTTTCGTACTTGGAATCACAATATAGATGCTGATCATTTGGAGAGATTGGATGTCAAAATCAGTGTCAAAGTCTAAGTAAGTCAGTTAAATGGTATCTACATTTCCCCGTAGAATTTATGTTCAACATCACCATCATTTCAGCTGACAGACGTTCACCACTGCGGAGATCTGCCCCGCTTGGGCGGAGCCCCGCCGTGTCCTCGTGCAGGCGATCGGCGGCAGCGACCTCTCGCGCTCGGCCCTGGTCCAGGCCATGGTACGGAGCGAGAGGGAATGGGAAGCAGTATCCTCCTTCTGCGAAGCAGTAATGCTCGCGAAGGATGAGGCGGAACGGGTGAGGGAGAGGCTGCAACGACAGCCTCGCCCTCACGCCCTCAGCAGCAGCCGCTGGAGGAGACGCCAGGGGCTTCCGGCGCCGCGAGACGATCTCCAGCCACCGTAGACCCGGGTCTGCGGACGGCGAGTAATGGGTAGCTCGCCGTCTGATCAGCACCAGGCCCGAGAGTCGACGGCGCGTAGTTTTCCACGCGCGCCTCAAAGAGTTGTCAGTATATATGACGGGGCCCGTCATGGCCGATGCCTACCTAGGGGTTGAGGATAAATTCGAAAGAGTTACCTCGCCCCTGGTCATTCAGGGCAGGGAGGAATAGGGGTGGGTTTTAGTCAGTAAGAGTCTGAAACGCCCTCCCACTCCACCCTAGAGCGGGAGAAGTCATTGGATGATTCCCAAACCCCAAAAAAAAAAAAAAGAAGACGTTCACCACTGAACATAAGACACGCTTGGGCCTCCCCCAAGCGTGTCCGTGAAGAACAGTCGCCTCTCGTATCCAGAAGACTCTCACATCTCGCCTTCCCTAACCTAGTGAAGTACCTACTTATATCAAAAAATATTCCTTAAAACTTATAATGATAATTATGCTTATAATGCGTAAGTGTTTGTCTTACCCTGGCTTGCAGCCAGGTCCTGTATTCCAGCCTATGCTTTATTATCAGATGCTACAATATTTTGGCTGCTACTAGTGGTTTTTACAGCGGGTTGGGGATGCATGAATATTTCTCAGGGAGGTTCCTCCTACATGTAAGAACCGTTGAAATTGGAACATTGTAAATGAAACAAAACAAGTTGAAGTTTTACAGTGACGATTTGAAGTGACTCGAAGACAACGATTCTAAGCTTTAACGTAGTAATAAAATATGTTAGTGGTCGCCCAGTCGACCATAATTCATTTTAAGTTTGAACGTTATTAAGGTTATTTTGTCAAAGACTATATCCATAAGCATGACATAACATGACATGACTGAGACCCATAAACAAAATAGTATATATATCGGGTGTAAAAAGACAGTTTCCGAAGCCATTGTTTGGATGTTTTTCTTCCACTAGACCATATCTGGGAATCCACTGATTCTGGAGATATTGAAGGTCAAAGGCGCATTTTTTTTGTACTTTTTTACGAAAATGAATTCAGTGTTAAATAAACTTTTTCCAAACAAACTAACTAAAATTTTGTTTTTTTTTTCGACTCTCCGAAATTACGCATTTGAAATTACAAAAATGCAATGAATATCAAACGTATCCGACGAGTACCTACGTGAATTCGAGCGAAGGGGCGGGGTTAAGCTCCACTTTTTTTTTTGTGATGGGAAATCATCCAATGACATCTCTCGCTCTAGGGTGAGTACCGGAGTACCCAGGGGCAGGCATTGGCCATGACGGGCCCCGTCGTTATTGCTGACAGTTCTTTGAGGTGCTCGTGAAACACTACGCGCCGTCGACTCTCGGGCCTGGTGCTGATCGGACGGCGAGCTACCCGCTACTCGCCGTCCGCAGGCCCGGGTAAACTCCACTGGCCTGGGTTCCCGTTATATTGCGCGCAATAGAAATAGTTTTTTTTTATACCTAAAAAGAAAAGTCGTCACCCAGCAATAATTTTTGCGCAAAACTACATTTTAAGATGAACAGTATGCGTAGTTGACGGCTGAGTGATGTGTCTTTTTAGCTTTTAACACCCTGTGCATGTAAAGCGCATGGTAGTGTGTTATGCTTTTTTATTAATTTAATTTATTTGTTAAAAAAAAGAAAGATATTAACACAATAAATAACAATATTAACTTTCTGCACTCCTTCTACATATAAATCTTACATACTCTTCTTTCCGCGTAATTTTCATAAAAAGGGATACAAATTTTTTGCTTTTATTTCATTTATTTGGAAAAATAAACGGTTACACATTACAATATTACATAAAATATGAGCTACAGAGCGATCCCAATGAAAAACCCACGACATTATCCACATATTATAAAGAAAGTTATAAAACTAATGCGATGTGCCCTTACAATTTTATAGGTTACAATAAAATTACATCATGACAAAACTAAATTAGAGTAATGCAAAATAGAAAAAATAAAAACAAGAAATTATAAATACAGTCTCAGAGTTAAGAATATTACGGAGCAGTATCCAGAATAGTGTCACGAATAAGGCCTCTAAATTTAGTAGTTGGAAGAGCGAAGACGTCAACATTTTGAAATAGGTTGTTATATTGACCAGTCTGTAGGACGACGTAGGGGTATTCGTGTTACTGGAAGATATTGCAAATAAAGGTCGTGCGCGCACCCCACGTAGCTAATCATATTAGTGATATCCATACAATCACAGGCATTATTATATACATTTGCTTCTCTAATATGTAGATATTATTTTGGTTCCTATAGATGACTTTTAACGAGACTTCATACCTTAGCATTCCTATACACTCTACATCACCTTTTCACTATAGTGTTAAGTCACGATAGCAGGGAACAATTAGATCCTTTTAAAACCGTGCTGCCCACAAAACATGTTAGCCGAAGCGAACCATTGGACACATTGACATCGGATGGACTCGCAATTTCCACGAGGGCTGGCCGGAAATGAAAGACGGGTATCGATAGTCATCTCGATGCACGCCAGACGCATTATTCAAAACTTTTGGAACTAGTTGTGGCTTGAAACGGTGTAATTTGTGCATTAGGTAGGTAGGTTACAGTTTTGCACAGTTTTACATTCGGTTTAACCGAAATTTGGTGGTTAAATGCCAAACATTCTAATTAAATCATAAAATATATTTAAATCATAAAATATTGTCACATAGAAAACTTTATATTATTAATTCAGTACTTAAACTACATAAAACCTTACCTTACGTATTTAAGCTCATACAGGTAGAAGATGTAAACTTTTTACAAAAAAAAAAACGACTTCCAAAAAAAAGAAATTAAAAATAACTTTAATTTCGGAAGTCGGTGTTTGTATTGTAGCGGCACACACACACATATGCGTATAATCTACATTTACAAACACAATTATACATTTACATACACAATTATACATTTACATACACAATTATACATTTACATATTTACATTATTACATTATTACATACATCATATTTAAAGTCGGAACTTCGACCGCTGTGGCTCAGTGGAAACGCACCGTTAATTTAGCCCTCTACCTACATATTCGCCAGCCGCAGGCGCGCGCGCATAGACACACCAGTCTTGACCTACTCTCGACGCGAAGCGCTCACTACTCGCTTGCCTACTGCTTCGCTGATTACCCGCTTAATGCTATTTGTGACAAAAAGTATTTTTTTGCTCTAATTAAATTGCAATAAGAATTTTAACGTGCTATTCTTAACTGACGTACATTCGCTTGTGACACCTGTGCTTGTGAACTTTGTGACTATATGTGCTTCTCAATCCTCCGTTCTTCTTGTGCCTAAATATCTGTGTACTGCTTTGAAACCTATTACAAGCTAGTTACAATACCTACCAGCGGACTTTCATTACATAGCCTGAATCACACCCGCTTCTGCAGCTGCTGCATTACGAAGGAGGTAACGACAGCGAGAAGGTAGGATTTACCCATATTTATCCTACATTGGTGACCCCGCATAAAGCAAACGCAAGATTAATAGTACCGCAGATTGCAAACAAAGCGAATTTATTTAAAAAATATGGCGGAGGGTTCACAGTCCACAAGTAACAAGCCATCAACCGAACGTACCGGAATGCGTGTTTCCACTGACGTATCGGACGTGCCGACAGAAATTTGCAGAGTTGCTGTTCGCATACCACCCTTCTGGCCCGATGAACCCGAAATATGGTTTGCACAAGTAGAAGGACAATTCGCTATTGCGAATATTACTGCGGATATGACGAAGTTTCATTACGTCATCGGACAGTTGGAGCCACAGTACGCCAAGGAGGTAAAAGACATAATAGTGAATCCACCAGCGAGTGACAAATATCAGAAGCTTAAATGCGAACTCATTAAACGACTCAGCTCGTCCAATGAAAAGAAGGTAAACCAACTTTTGATTCACGAAGAGCTTGGCGACCGCAAGCCTTCGCAATTTCTGAGGCACCTTCAAAGTTTAGCAGGAACTAATGTCCCTGAGGACTTCATCAAATCCATCTGGACCAACCGCCTGCCAACAAACATACAGACAGTCATGGCGGCACAGACCGCTCTATCGCTTGAAGCTTTAGCGGACATAGCAGACAGAATCAAGGACATAACTACCCCCTCAGCCCAAGTCGCTTCAACCAGTGCGAACCCAGAAGTGCTAGAGGTTTTAGCTAAAGAACTTGTGGAGCTTCGAAAAGAGGTAAACGCGCTTACGATTGCACACCGACAGTCACGATCCAGGGATAGAGGAACAAGGAACACTCGCTCGTCATCCAAGCGTTCAGACTCAAACTACCGGAAATTCCCGGTATGCTGGTACCATTACAAGTTTGGTCACAAAGCAAAGGCATGTGTTCTCCCATGCGATTATAAGGCGGAAAACTCGATGGGCCGTCGCTAATGGCGACCGACGACTGCCCTAGCTCTGGTCGCCTGTTTGTTACCGACAGGAGAACAAAAGTACAGTTCCTAGTCGATACCAGTAGCGGCCTTTGCGTATTTCCTCGGACGATGCTACGTGAACGACGCACCAGCACCAACTACCAACTCTTCGCGGCCAACGGAACACCTATTCCGACCTACGGGTATACGTACTGTAATTTAAATTTAGGGCTTCGAAGGGACTTCGGGTGGAATTTTGTAGTCGCCGATGTAACTAAACCAATAATAGGAGTAGACTTTCTTTCATTTTACAACCTCGTAGTCGATTGCCGTAATCAGCGTTTAATAGACAATGTTACAACTTGCTCGGCAATAGCTTCACTAGTCCATACATCAGATAGTATTCTCTCTGTAAAGGTCATGACTGGCGACACCGCGTATCATAAAATACTGGAAGAATTCCCAGAGATCACAAAGCCACCGGGTACACAGCGAGTCATCGTTCATAACACAGTCCACCACATACGAACTACACCAGGCCCTCCAATTTCATGCACTCCCCGTCGCCTAGCTCCAGATAAGCTTAAAACTGCCAAGCAAGAATTCGATGCAATGTTAGCCAACGGCACTGCCCGACCTTCAGAAAGCCCTTGGGCGTCCCCGTTACACTTGGCCCCAAAAAAAGATAATGGCTGGCGACCCTGTGGAGATTACAGGAGACTCAATGCTCGCACCGTTCCTGATTGCTATCCCATCAGACACATACAGGACTTTGCGCACAGCATATCTGGATGCACCATTTTCACAAAAATTGACCTGGTTAAGGCATATAACCAGATTCCGGTCAATCCAGATGATATACCTAAGACCGCAATCACTACACCGTTCGGAATGTTTGAATTTCCGTATATGACGTTTGGCCTACGAAACGCGGGTCAAACATTCCAGCGGTTTGTGGACGAAATGACGCGCGGCCTTGATTTTTGCTACACATATCTAGATGATTTCCTTGTGTACAGTAAGAATGAAACACTCCACAAGGAACATTTGAGACAGTTATTCACCAGAATGAAGGCATACGGGATGGTGATTAATAACGCCAAATGTGTTTTCGGCGCGCGAGAAATAAACTTTTTGGGGTATACTATTTCAGAAAAAGGAACGAAGCCATTGACAGAAAAAGTACAAGTCATACGCGATTACCCAGCCCCTAAAAATATACGTGAGCTTAGAAGGTTTCTGGGCATGATTAACTTCTATAGACGTTTTGTGCCCCAAGCCGCCCGAATTCAAGCCCCGCTAAATAATTTGCTGATAGGAGCAGTGAAAGGATCAACTCCAATAAATTTAACAGGAGACGCGCATAAGGCCCTAGAGCAATGCAAAGAGAGTCTCTCAAACGCAGCCTTATTGGCCCACCCAGATTGCATGGTCAAAATGGGATTGGTGACAGATGCATCTGATATAGCCATGGGTGCAGTGTTGCAACAATACAAGGAAGGCTACTGGCAGCCACTCGCATTTTTCTCTCGAAAATTAAACACTGCTCAACAAAAATATTCTCCATACGACAGAGAATTACTGGCAATATATGAAGCGGTGAAGCATTTTCGACACATGCTCGAAGCCAGAAACTTCGCTATCTATACTGACCACAAACCCATCAGTTTTGCTTATCATGAAAGAAAAAATAACTGTACTCCACGTCAGTATAGATATCTGGACTTTATATCACAGTTCACAACAGATATCCGCCATATTTCCGGAAAGGATAATGTGGTAGCTGATACCTTGTCTCGGATAGATGAACTGCAGGCACCAGTAGCTCATGAAACTCTCGCTAAGGCTCAAGAGTCAGACATGGAGCTGGCAGGATTCCTCAACTCAACGTCATCACTTAGGCTAGAAAAGTTTAAAGTCCCAGGTTCAGAAATAACTGTGTACTGTGACGTCAGCACGCAAACTGCCAGGCCTTTCGTACCACAAGCCTTACGAAAACAAGTGTTCGGCAGTCTCCATTCGTTAAGTCATCCTGGCGCAAACGCAACCGCTAAATTAGTTGCGGATCGGTTTGTTTGGCCAGGGGTTAGGAAAGACTGCCGGGAGTGGTCCAGATCTTGCGTAGCATGTCAACGAGCCAAAGTGAATCGGCACGTATCAGCACCATTAGGTACCTACAAATTGCCACACTCTAGATTCAGACATATACACATTGATCTGATTGGTCCCCTCCCCGTTTCACAAGGTTATCGATATTGTTTAACGGCCATTGATCGATTCACACGATGGCCGGAGGTAATACCGATAACTGACATCACAGCGGAGACAGTAGGCAAAGCCCTACTGCATGGCTGGATATCTAGGTTCGGCAGCCCAACAGATATTGTAACAGACCGTGGACGCCAATTCGAGTCCACCCTGTTTCAATACTTGGGGAAAATAGCCGGGTTCCTTCATCACCGAACCACAGCGTACCATCCAGCAAGCAACGGACTAGTGGAACGTTTCCATCGACAACTGAAAGCATCTATCGTGTGCCATGCAAACGAAAACTGGACTGAAGCTCTGCCCTTAGTCTTACTTGGCGTTCGAAGCGCATACAAGGATGACTTACAAGCGTCACCAGCCGACTTAGTGTATGGTGAACCACTTAGGCTGCCTGGCGAATTTCTAGAGCAATCAACGAACGGCACTAGTGACGTGACAGATTTCACAGCACGACTTCGAAATATAGCCCAAAAACTTCGGCCAGTGCCGACATCGCGCCACGGGGAAAACAAAGTTTTTGTATACAAAGACCTAAGCACATGCGGATATGCATTTTTAAGAGAAGACTCATCGCATAGTCCCTTAACTCCGGCATACACTGGTCCACATCAAATTATCGAACGAGGTGACAAAGTCTTCAAATTAATGGTAAAAGGCAAGGAAGTAACAGTCTCCATCGATCGCCTCAAACCTGCATATATACTGGCTGAAAAAGAAAGAGAACCAAATGACCCAGCACGGCCTTTCCCAAATAGTTCAAATCACGGGTCAAGTGGCGCCACCAAGACAACTCGATCCGGTCGTGTGGTAAGGTTCCCGGATTATTATCGTCCTTAACCAGGCCTCTGGGGGGGAGTGATGTAGCGGCACACACACACATATGCGTATAATCTACATTTACAAACACAATTATACATTTACATACACAATTATACATTTACATATTTACATTATTACATACATCATATTTAAAGTCGGAACTTCGACCGCTGTGGCTCAGTGGAAACGCACCGTTAATTTAGCCCTCTACCTACATATTCGCCAGCCGCAGGCGCGCGCGCATCGACACACCAGTCTTGACCTACTCTCGACGCGAAGCGCTCACTACTCGCTTGCCTACTGCTTCGCTGATTACCCGCTTAATGCTATTTGTGACAAAAAGTATTTTTTTGCTCTAATTAAATTGCAATAAGAATTTTAACGTGCTATTCTTAACTGACGTACATTCGCTTGTGACACCTGTGCTTGTGAACTTTGTGACTATATGTGCTTCTCAATCCTCCGTTCTTCTTGTGCCTAAATATCTGTGTACTGCTTTGAAACCTATTACAAGCTAGTTACAATACCTACCAGCGGACTTTCATTACATAGCCCGAATCACACCCGCTTCTGCAGCTGCTGCATTACGAAGGAGGTAACGACAGCGAGAAGGTAGGATTTACCCATATTTATCCTACAGTATTTTATTTCTTCGTTATTTGACACCAACATCTGAAATTGAAGTTCTTTTTTAATTTTTTTAGTGTATTTTTTTTTTGGAAGTAGTTTGTTTCTTTTTGTAATTTTATTTTTTATTTTTCACTTTTTAGTTGGTATACCCCAGAACTAAAAACTTCAATGACATGGCACGTGGAATTTAAAACATACTCGCAATTGAAGACCACCAAAACGTCATCTAGGTATACGTATTTTTCGTTTTTGTTCAGTTTCTCAAAAAGCACTGAAGCAATTTCGATAAAATTTATATGGGACCACCTCGGGAGTATATTCTTTCTGATAAAATAAGAATTTTGAAAATCAGTCTACAACTGACGGAGAAATTGGCGGACATAAAAAACATACTAAAAAAACAAATTAAAATAAAAAAAAACATACATACATACAGTTGAACATAGAACCTCTTCCTTTTTCGAAAGTCGGTTGAAAATGTAAAGTGGCTACTACTCCTCCCTGTAGCACTCTTTTTGCCAGGCGTCAATTTCTAGCCCACTCTGCCTACCGTTATAATAAGTTTCACAACAAATATTCAATACATAATCTTCAATTCCATGAATGTAAAAATACAATTGTAGAGAAAATACAGTTGAGAGAACTCGAGCCGCTTGGATACTGTGATACAGATAACTTATTATTTTTAAATACGAACTCTAGACTCTAGACAATGCTCATGATTTCTAGTCCTCCCGATCCCAAGATGTTACATCGTAGGGCTAGACATTTTCCAATAGGAGCATAATTCACACAGAGTATAGACCATGGTCTATTAGATCATATAGGTGTGCCTTTACTCACACCGTACCTTTACTAAAATAATAAAACTAAACCAGCAAAATAAAATCATACACATTTATTTATTGTTTGTTATTTGTTACTTACTCGTATTTAACAATTAAATGTATTCTTAACATTATCAGAATTCGGACGTCTAAACATGGAAATAATTATCCCCAAAAATAAAAACACTATTTTTAAATTTTATCTAAGTGTTAAATGAAATCTTATTAGTATTTAAAATTTATCAAGGGCAGGTTATGGTGTAAAAACAAGTTTCGACATGTCTTTCATCTCTTCTTCATCTTTTCTTTTTTTAGAAAAAACACGGTGATAATAACCGAACTTCAGCCGGAAGTCAGCCGAAGTTCGTATTCGGTTCAAACCACATTCGCCCCATCCCTAAAATAAACGTGAAAAAGAACCATAGGACCTCATGTTATTTCAAATAATATATGAAAGCAGTAGACCTGAAGAAAAAGAAAAACATTTACTTTACATATAAAATACTGCACAGCAGACTATGTAAAAATATCTTTGGAGTAGCCCAAGCGTGCAAATAGCTGTGGTTCTCTGCAGGATGAAGGACATTGTTACGGCCAAACACTTGGATTGAATGCTGGCCCAAAATTGCCTATATTTGTCTGTATAACTTCAAGTTGGGAGTGGTTGGCAGTAGACGGCGCATGTGGCCCAACTCTAAGCGAGTAAAAACAAAGCGGTACCTGACTCTTCCTTCGGCAGCCTCGCAGGATCCCGACGAGTGGCCACTCGATTCTCTTCACACCAACACTCCTGGTTATTCTTGTTCACTAGTTACACGGACGCGGTAAATATGGGTTATTTATTATTCCCGGAAAATCCCCAACGTTTACGGGATTTTAGTGTATTTGCGGGGACGATGTTAATAAGACATTAATTTAGTCTGCGGTGAGATGCGTACTGCCTCGCGGCGAAAGGCGCACTAACGTCGACTGCTGCACTTCTGATTGCCTATGGTTCCTGTAAAGCCGGCTACACACTTTGCATCACATGCTAAAGCAGGACACACACACGTCGTGATACCACACCCCATCCAACTTGCAGAGTGGCGGCAACTCGCCACACCATGCTCCCCGCCTTGAAAGGTCCAGGAGCTTTCAAAAGCTGCTAATCTATGCGGCGCGAGTGAGGTTCAAGAAGCGGTGATGATATGTAAGCACTTACTTGTTGAAGAGCTTTGAGGGAAATCCAAGCAGCAGTCCGAAACACCATCGCATTGATATAATGCTCGGGAAAAATAATTATCAGTATCCAGGGAATGAATTGCGGTTCGATTTGACTATGGTAAGTCGAATAAACTAAATTACAACTATGTAATGGCGTACCATTGGAACGTATACTATGAACCCTAAACTAAATTAAACTAAATTACGTAGTAATAATCTATTGAGTTGGCAAATGATACAACTTAGCGACAGGACGTTTATACGTGCCTGACGCGGTTTTTATTGAAGCGACTCGAATTACACCATCCGATCCCGGAAAAACTTCCTCTATGATACCTAATGGCCAAGTCAATGGAGGTACGTTATCTTGACCCAAGAGAACGACAGTACCTATCTCTATAGGGCGATCGGGAGTGCACCACTTCTGGCGAACTTGCAGCGTGTGCAAGTACTCAACTCGCCATTTATTCCAGTAGGATAACACAAGTTGATCCAAGAGCCTTTTGCGGTTGTTTAGGTTTATGTTTTCTTCTGTCAATTCAGAAGAAGGCAAATACGTGAGTGGACTGGACATTAAAAAATGCGCGGGATGTTTGGCTTCATACGGTAAGTCAGATTTAGACAATCTGCCCCCAATACGTAAGATTCCGAAGCTATCAATGAAGACAGATAAACAGCGCAACTTCTTAGCTGGAAGTTCACCTGCTTTAATTAAATCGCTAGCAAAATGTAAACTTTGAACTATTCGAACAATGAAATTTTCGGCGGTTTGAATGTTTTTAACAGAACTATGACTATGTAGTCTGTTTGTAAATTTAAGAATGTACATAAATACACGTAACAGTTTATTCCATGAGCAAACACGGTCAGCTATAGTATCTAAAATACGCGGTTCAGTATTCGAAGTTTCTACAAGAAAAACCTTTGATTTAAACTCTGGCAATGTTTCACATTGAGCAGGAGAGAACTTTAAAGGCCACTCGCTCATGGGCTGATGGAGCCATGTGGGGCCGTTCCACCACAACGAGTGTCTTATTAAATCCGACGGCAGCATGCTGCGAGACAGACAATCGCTAGGATTCTCTTTCCCGGACACGTGACGGAAACAAGCGGCAGGTAAGTTTTCCTGTATTTGAGCAATGCGGTTGCTGACAAAAATAGACCATCTATGGGGAGATGAGTGGATCCACGAGAGAGCTATGGTGGAGTCCGAGAAAGCGTGGACACCTGCAATAGGTACACGAGCGGAAAGTTTATCCTTGACTGCGCGAACAAGTTTAGACAGAAGTAAAGCGGCGACAAGTTCTAATCGAGCTAACGTTGTTATTTTAGCGGGGGAGACTTTGGACTTTGCACATAAGAGTCGGACAGTGATATCACCTGTAGGGTTGGTAATGTGTAAATAAATACAACAGCCATAACCAGTAAAGCTGGCGTCGCAAAAGGCTACGATGTTCACTACAGCTTCTCTAAAGACGCCAATCTGGCGAGGAACCTTTAGAGAAGAGAGTGAAGGAAAATCGCGCGTAAAAGCGGCAAACCGATTTGTGATGGATTCCGGAGGAACCTCATCCCATCCTACTTTAGCTAACCAAAGTTTCTTAATTAATACCTTCGCGTACAGCACAACGGGTCCTACAAGGCCCAGTACGTCGAACAAGCGGGCAACTAGCGATAGAATCGCGCGCTTCGTGCATTTATCATCCACGGCGATTGTTGCCAAAAAAAATAATCATCAGCGGGTTCCCAGGTTAATCCAAGGATTTTGAAATTATGGACATCATTATCCATGCCAGAAAAATTAACTGGTAAGCGGTGAGACTCTGGGAGAATCTCTAATAAAGCGTTTGAATTGGTAGCCCATTTGACTAAGTCAAAGGAACCTACCTTCATTAAATCAATTAAATCGCGGGATAGACGCATAGCTGTCTGTTCGTCCGAAACAGAGTAGACGTAGTCGTTCATGTAAAACTGAGTTTCTACCAATTTAGAAGCCTCAGGAAAGCGGTCGCTTTGCTCACACGCCAAGTTACGCAGTGTGCGCATCGCTAAATATGGACTTGGCTTTAGTCCGAAGGGAACGCGGTTAAAATGAAAGGTTCGAATAGACTCACCTTTGCTAAAACGATACAAGATTCGTAAATATTTGCGGTGGTGCTCTTTTACACCGATACGTAAGAACATTTGTTTTATATCCGCTGTCATCGCGACAGGGAATGTACGAAAATCAAGTAATAACAAAAACAAGTCTGCTTGCAAATTAGGTCCGACATGCAAAATGTCATTGAGCGACAACCCCGAGTGAGTTTTGGCGCTAGCGTCCAAAACCACTCGAATGCTGTCCTTGTCCGGTCTAATGACGGCATGATGCGGTATGTAATAACCCTCCTCTGTCAATTCAGAGTCGGGCACTTCCGCTAAATACCCCTGAGTTATATAATCCACGATAGTTTTATTATAATTCTCGCGTAGGGTCGGCATTAACGTAAACTTACGCTCGAGCGCAAGTAAGCGCCGATGGGCGTAACCGCGCGAGCTACCTAGCTCGCTGGGTGAGCGCGCAAAAGGTAGATCGACAAAGTATCTGCCGTCTTCAAATAAGACTGAAGAATTAAAATTATTTTCACACTCTAATTCGTCCGGACTAATAAAACGTTGAGATGGAATTTCCTCTAGCTCAAAAAACTTATGTAAATTTGACTCGACTTCAATGTCGGCCTGCGCGGTAAACGAAGATGCAATGTGTGTCACATCACTACTACAACAATCAATATCACCCATAAGTACATAACCGAAGCTAGTCAGTATAGCAGGGGGCGCGCGGGTGCCTGAGTCGACCCTGTCTCCCAGGTAAATAAAGGGGAACAATTGTGCTCCAAGCACAACGTCTATTACGCCCGGCACGTTCCAGGTCGGATCGGCAAGCGACAAGTTATTTAAGTATGACATGTTATCATTGTTATTTAATCTAATAAATTTCGCGGGAAGTCTATCTGTAATACAATCAACAACTAACGCTTGTATCGAAAACTTCGTATGAGGATCAATCCGAGATTCTATGTTGAGATGAATAAAACCGTGTACTGGTTTCGATGTCATTCCAACACCTTGTAAAGATGAATTGCGTAATTTAATTATGGGTAAATTCAAACGTTTACAACAGTCCACAGTAATTAAATTATTTTGCGATCCGTTATCTAGTAGGCACCGAACCACCTCCTTATTTCTGATGTCGCTATAGTATGCAAATAACTGCGCGGTCGCTAGCAAAATAGTTGACCCAGTTTTAACAGCTGTAGTGAGCGAAACAGATGTATCCTTAGTAGGCACTTGTGGCTCGGGCGATAATAACTCATCTTTTTCTCGGAAATGTAAGAGAGAATGATGGGTCTTTTTACAAATTTTACAAACGTTACGTGACTTACATTTAACCAAAGAATGGGATAGACTTAAACAGTTTATACAGCCACGTTTAGCTTTAATAAATTCAAAACGTGCTCGCGGTGTTCTTATATTTTTAAACTGCGGGCAATAGAACAGCTGATGTTGTACGTCATCCTTATCGCATAGCGTACATTTGCTATTTGAAACCGGTTCATTACGTGATACAAACGATTTAGCGGTGTTATTTTTTGGTTGATGATTAGCTGAACTTGACTTAGCGCGCGGTTCCGTCTGTAAATTATTACCGTATGAGCGTTGTAGTACTTTAACATATCCTTGCATGAATGTTATAAACTCCGCATAGGAAGGTAATTCTTTTTCACTCACACGGGATTCAAACTGTAAGACAGTTTGCGCGTCAACCTTTCTTAAATCACAGTGTTATAAAACAAAATCCAGTAAGTCTGGAATGTCTAACTGCTTCAAGGCTGCAACGGACGCTGAATGTCGTTCCACAAAAGTATTGAGGCTCGCGGCATTTCCGGCGCATTGTTTAATGTCCAGTATATTATTGAGATAATGAATCCCTAAACTACGCTTATCTTGATACCTTTTAACGAGACTGTTCCACATAACGTTGTATGTATCACCTGTAGGAACAATGCCTGCTGTTAGTTTTAAGGCATCATGAGTCAATTTACTGATCAAGTACTGGACACGCTGCGAGTCAACCAGATCGGCATTTAAATGAACATTGCTGCGAAACATTTCGTAAAATATGGGCCAGTTTTCCGCTTTACCGTCAAACGATGGCGAATCTATGGGCGGTAATTTTATCCGAGTACCCCCTTTGTGTTCCGATGTTTCGTTTTTCGAAAGTATGAGATTACGTTTATATTTAATATTAGAATATAAGTCTTCAATAGAATATAGACTCGAATAGTCTGGTGCGGTTTGGTCAATCTCGAATTGCAATTCATTCATTTGTTCTACTATTTCCTCAAATTTGTTATATTGCTCAGTAATTGTTTCTGACTGCGCTAAGAATGTCTCATTTGAACGTGAATCAAAGTTCGAGATGTTTCTGGAATCATTATATATGCGATTAACTCGCTCGAAAATCATTTGTTTTTTAGCGGTAAGCTGAGCCAATTTAGCTTCTTGCTTGCGGGACGCCATTTTGGGGCACTAATAAAGTTATGTGCCTACTGTAATGACTTGTACTTAATTTGTACTAAATTTTACTGATGCCTATCCAGGCTCGAAAGGACCATCTAATGGAGTTGCCCAAGCGTGTAAATAGCTGTGGTTCTCTGCAGGATGAAGGACATTGTTACGGCCAAACACTTGGATTGAATGCTGGCCCAAAATTGCCTATATTTGTCTGTATAACTTCAAGTTGGGAGTGGTTGGCAGTAGACGGCGCATGTGGCCCAACTCAAAGCGAGTAAAAACAAAGCGGTACCTGACTCTTCCTTCGGCAGCCTCGCAGGATCCCGACGAGTGGCCACTCGATTCTCTTCACACCAACACTCCTGGTTATTCTTGTTCACTAGTTACACGGACGCGGTAAGTATGGGTTATTTATTATTCCCGGAAAATCCCCAACGTTTACGGGATATTACTCGGGATTTTAGTGTATCTGCGGGGACGATGTTAATAAGACATTAATTTAGTCTGCGGTGAGATGCGTACTGCCTCGCGGCGAAAGGCGCACTAACGTCGACTGCTGCACTTTTGATTGCCTATGGTTCCTGTAAAGCCGGCTACACACTTTGCATCACATGCTAAAGCAGGACACACACACGTCGTGATACCACACCCCATCCAACTTGCAGAGTGGTGGCAACTCGCCACACCAATCTTCATTGTCCTTTTATTGATAATTCGGACTCCATTTGCAAACACAAGCTTCTAAGCTTCTGCCCAAGGGTCGTGGATAAATTCGAAACAGAGTTACCGCCCCCCTGGGCACTCAAGTAGGGAAGGAACAGGGGTGGGTTTTAGTCAGCAAAAGTCTAACAGACTGGCCCTCCCGCTCCACCCAGAGTGGGAGAAGTCATAAGATGATTTACCAGTTCCAAAAAAAAAAGCAAGCTTCCTGATAAACGTAATAAATTACATTAGTCCAACTATGTACGTTTTATCCGAGTAAACGATCATCTATATAGCCCGAAGCTCTCTAAGTATAATAATAATTAAACCCGTAGGTAAGTTCCTAGAACTTACCTCATAAATAATGAAACTTGGATGATTCTATATAGGAACAAAACAACATTAAATCAGAGATTGTGTGAAGTACCTTCAGTTATTCATTCTCAGTTTGTTATCTGGATAAAGTTACACTAAGTAAATATATAAATCCAAACATGTGTCACCAGGGCGATTGTTTTCTGACCTAAAACAATAAATACTACCAGTTGTTCTGGTTTGTAAACTAGATATGTAACGTTCATAGTTACCGACGCTTGAATTCTGATCGCACTGTTATATAGATACATATCAAATAGTGCACACATGTTGACAAGTTCCACTACTGAATAGTACAAAAACTATTTAACAAAAAAATTAACCGACGAAAAAGAACTAAAAAGTAAAAAATAAATAAACCTTTTAAGTCTTGAGTAATGAGCATATTTATCTACATAAAATATCAAATTTTATATAAACTAATTTTGAGTCGGCGCCAAACAACAATCTGATTATTAAATATATAAATTTTATAAGTACTTACAAATAAAGAAGGCTGTAAGTAGGTATTTTATTAATTGCGCCGACTCAAAATTAGTTTATATAAAATTTGATATTTTATGTAGGTAAATATGCTCATTACTCACAAGACTTAAAAGGTTTATTTATTTTTTACTTTTTAGTTCTTTTTCGTCGGTTAATTTTTTTGTTAAAAAGTTTTTTTTTTTATGATTTTTTGTGGCTCGCATCATCTTTTAACACTCTGAGGCTAATTTATAATTCTTCATCATTCCTCTTGCCACTGAGCTGATGATATAACCATCCTTCCATGAAGTTCCTAGGATATTGACCATTTGAGGTTACCTCCAATATTGTAAAGACGTCTTTTCTTCTAATCATAATAAGTGGTATTTGTCACTATGACCAGTTTTTATATCTAACTTCTATTGTTTAGGAAAGGTATGGTTTCCATCTCAACTCAGTTTCATGACGTGATGGTTCCTAAATGCAAATACCTGATTAAGTTATAAAAAGTAAACAGAAACCATTTTCGTGGCCAATTTTCGAGGTTGGGCCTGCGGACGGCGAGTGGGCCTGCGGACGGCGAGTAGTAGGTAACTCGCCGTCCGATCAGCGTAGTGTTCCACGAGCGCCTCAAAGAGTTGTCAGCAAAGGACGAGGCCTGCCACGGCCAATGCCTGCCCGGGGGTTGAGGATAAATTCGAAAGAGTTACCTCGCCCCTGGGCACGTAGGGCGAAGAGGAACAGGGGTGGGTTTTAGTCAGTAAGAGTCTGACACGCCCTTCTGCTCCACCCTAGAGCGGAAGAAATCATAGGATGATTTCCCACCTCCCAAAAAAAAAAAAAATTTCGAGGTTCTCTCTCAATTTTTCAGAATCCCATGATGAGATCCTGATGTCCTTGACACGGGACCACCCTTGAGGTACCTATACCCTATCTAAGGAAAGAAGAATCATCAAAATCGGTTCATAAATAACGGAGTGAGGACCGAACATACATACAGAAACGCTAAACGTATCCACAATTTTCGAGGTTTTCTCTCAATTTTATCAGGATTCCATTGTCACATCCTGACTTCCTTCACATGAAACCACCCTTGAAATATGCCATACCTAACAAAAAAATAATAATCAAAATCGGTTCATAAATAACGGAGTGAGGGCCGAACATAAATACAGAAACGCTAAACGTGCCCACAATTTTCGAGGTTCTCTCAATTTTATCAGGTTTCCACTGTCAGATCCTGACTTCCTTGACATGGAACCACCCTTGAGGTATACCCTATCTAACAAAAAAAGAATAATCAAAATCGGTTCATAAATGACGGAGTGAGGGCTGAACATACACAAAAAATATATATATATATACGGTCGAATTGAGAACCTCCTCCTTTTTTTTCGTCGGTTAAAAAATAGGATAAGCACGTGAGAAAAGAAATCATCAAACGAATATGAACGAACAACGAACGAACCTGCACTTCAAATGTTTTGTCGAGGCATGTATTGTGATTTTCTTCTGCGAACTAAAGATAAATTGTCCCAATGAGAACAATTTTGAGTCATCATAAAGCGCGCGCTAGTAACATATCTGCCTCTTCGCTACTATAAAACCAAAACCCACGCTGCGTCTGTATGTTCGCGCTAAACTCAAAAACTACTTAACGACTTTTATGCAGTTTTACCAATAGACTGAGTAATTCATGAGGAAGGTTTACTTATATACTTTGTGCGCATGCGAAGCTGGAGCGAGTCGCTAGTTTTATTTATAATATATTTTTTAAGCGAAATCTAGTTTCATACTTCTTAGAAAGTACCCAGAGTGTGAGTTTTTTGACGTACTCGGTCGCGTAGCGATTGCCAAAACTCCAGAAAGTACGGTATGGTATGCTAACGAAATGTCACTAAGTTCATCCCTAACATTTTGACTTTTCGACAAGTTTCCGCTGATATAATTTCACTGCTAGAGCCTAAGTAGGTACCTACTAGTTGCTCGAGTTGCTATAGATATTACGTGCGATACGAGAGTCTGACAGACCGCTGTGCCCGCCCCGGGTCGGAGGATATTCGTGAGGATTTAAAAAAGTGGTAGTAGTTGCTCGTACGCACGTGCGATGCGAGCAACTAAAACGGCAAGATTGAAATGAAAACTAGTTTAAAATGTATGTTGTACCTAATCACAGGGCTATGAAATATGTTTTCTTTACTTCTCCAGGATGTACCTGCAAGAGATACATCCTAATGTTGTCCTTATGCGTAGATCACTCTTTTCATTATGGGAGCTGAGCGCTTCTTTACCATTTAGTAAATACAAACCTCAACCGAAAAGATGTTCTTTTTAGGGTTCCGAACCAGAAGGGTCCAAACGGAGCCCTATTGCTGTCACTCACGTGTCCGTATGTCCGTCGTCTGTCACACAGATTTTGCAGCCAGACGGTTAGAGCTACAGTTTTCAAATTTTCACAGTATAAACATCTTGTTGACCCAAAGCTTGCCCAATGCCAAATAAATTATAAAAAATTTGTACGGAGCCCTAAATGACTGAAGTCCGACACGTAATTGTCCAGTTTTTAACCGTGTTTAGCGACCAAGCTGTTTGAGCTAAGCTACAACCTCCAAAGAGAACGACCTTAACAAAATCCCTATCACGAGTAACTCGCAGAAGACGTCTCCTTTCCCACAAGAATGCTCATACGAGATTCCTTTCCAAGAATTTTCAAGCGATATCCTTACAACATAGGATTGGAAATTCTATTAAACACCAGAAATTCAATTTGGTCCGTCCAGACAGATTTCGTGCCTCAGTTTGTGCATCATTCGGGCAGATTGGGGTACTCGGGCAGTTTGCCGAATATCTAGGTCTAGCTTAGCTAGGAGTAATCTAGATATTGCACACTATGGAATAATAGTTGCAGGATTGCCCGGTCTTAGTTCCGTGTTACGAAATCTTAGTGGTTTGATTTAGGTGGTTATAATAGAGGAAATTACACTTTGCTACAACATTGTTTGAAAGATCAATGGTATGTCAATAGCGTTTTTGGGTCAACTCTTTGCACTTCTAGCGTCGTGTATTACCATTACCATTCTCTTTACCACTAATTGCGGAACCAAAATGTCACATGGTAAATTTATTAAGATTTTTGACTATTGTCAATTGTTTTCTTCGACAAAATGTCACTGATCTGTATTTAATAATAATCGTAAGTACGAGTATGAACTTAACACTTAATTAAAAATTTACTTCATGGTCTCGGCAAGTAATTAAAACATCTACTCATCATCATCATCAGCCTATAACAGTCCACTGCTGGACATATGCCTCTCCAATTGAACTCTGATCCAGGTGCTACCAGCCACCCTGCGAAGATCATCGCTCCACCTAGCCTGAGGGCGCCTTACCTTACGTTTGCCGATTCGCGGTTTGGCATGCACAAATTGTCAAGGCCGGTCGTGCTCTAATATTGAATCACAAACAATGGAGGATTCGATTGATTCCGATGAAGTGTCATGCGATACATCGCTATTGACGCAATTTACTTGCATCCAAAATGAAGATGAAGAAGAAGCAGGAGAAGAAAAACAAGAAGAAGATCAAGAAGAAGAACAAGAAGAAGAACAAGAAGAAGATCAAGAAGAAGAACAAGAAGAATTTGAAACTTACGAATCAGGCGAATGAACTTCACCACTTCTTTTTAAACTTACATCGCTTTTATCTTTTCCAATCTTTGAAAATTTCCGATATTTTGCAATAGTTTTACATTAAACAGGATCACAACTGACCCGTGGAGTAGGCCTACTGGGGCAACCACGTTAAAAAAAACGCGTTAAGTACACTACCTCATAGGTGGCGTGGAAACGTGTGCATATTATGACGATAACAACTTTTATAACTTTTTGAATCGTTATATCTCAGAAACGGTGGCTCGTAAGAAAAAATTATATAAAAATATTAAACATTTTTTCTAGATAATTTTATGATCTTTGATTTTTGTCTGAGGTACTTTTATGATAAAACTTACCGTTTTGCTGAAAATCGCGAAAAACTCATTATTTTTACCTTTGACCTTGAATAAAAATTTTTCCATACACGGGAATGATGGGGAACAAGCATTGTTTATAATTAGATATGTTTTGAACAATTTTACTGATTTTCAGCGTGTTGGGAATTTTTGACTGTTGGCTGTTTACAAATATATTCAACAAGCCCTTGATATCATTAATATTAAAAAGTACGCGATAGGACTTCTGCTCGATATGACTAAAGCATATGATAAAGTACAATTTGAAATATTATTAAATAAACTATATAGTATAGGACTCCGCGGCAAATGTTATGACTGGTTTGTATCTTATTTGAAATATAGGGAACAAATAGTTGAAATCGAATATTACAATAACAGCAAAAATGAAATAGAATTAATCAGATCTGATAGCAAACAAATCACCGCCTCAATCCCACAAGGAAGCGTAATAGGGTGTTTCTTATTTCTTGTTTACGTAAACGACCTTCCTAATAATATAAATGAGCCATGTGTCTTGTTTGCGGATGACATATCTATACTTACGTCATGCGAAAATAATACCAATTTAAATGATAAATTAAATTCTATATTAGATTCTACAGTAAATTGGATGTCTGACAACAATCTAGAAATCAACTTCAATAAAACTAAAATAATTTCATTCCACCCTTGCCAAAAAATACCAATAAATATAAACTTTAGCTTTAAAAATAATAAATTAGAAGTAGTTGATAAATTCAGCCTTCTAGGCCTAAACATTGATACATACATAAATTGGAAGTCACACATTCAGAAAGTAAGAGCTAAAATATCTAAATTTTCATTCGCCCTCCGCGAGATCAAAAAAACAACAGACCTTAAAACTGCACTAGTAACGTACTACGCGTACGCCTACGCATGGCTGAAATACGGTGTTATCTTATGGGGCAACAGCACAGACACGCCCATGCTATTTACCCTACAAAAAAAACTGATTAGAATCTTAGTAAATATTGAAGTCACCGATAGCTGTAAACCTCATTTTCAGGAACTAAAGATTTTATCCCTACCCTGTCTCTATATATTTGAAGTTTGTAAGTTTGTGCGTCAGTACCCAGAATTCTTTACAAAAAGAGAGGACATACAAACGAACATTATTTTAAGACATAAAAATAGACTAAACTTACCAACATCGCGGCTAATAATGCACTCCAATAGTACCTTTGTCATGTCCATAAAAATTTATAATAAGTTACCCGAAATAATAAAGAATTTAAATAAATACAACATTTTTATAAATAAATTAAAGCTTTTCCTTGTAAGCAAATGCTACTATAGTATAAGTGAATACTTAAATGATAAATTATAAGTAACTTCTTATCTATCTATTTCTATGTACAAATACTCACTAAAAGATACGCCTACCTACTCATAATACGAAAATTTTATACATAAATATTTAAGTATATTTTAATAAATATGGAGCGTCCAATAAATAACTCACCTTTAGTAATAAATTTAAATAACAATAAGTTAAAAATAATTAATTGATATGTATATACGAACGAATAATCAAAGTGAATAAAACTATAAAATAATAATGGTTTTACACAATGTTAGGTACTAACTTATTAGTACATAATTTAAAAAAAAAAAAAAAAAAACTATATAATTGTTTAATTGAATTCTATTAATTGTATTAATAAAACAGTAATTGTCTTCCTCCTCTCTCCTACTTGATCTATGCTGTGCCCGACAGGGTCCATAATTGTGACTAATATAATAATTTCCCTACCAACTATAAACATTATGGTACGCAATAAAGAATTGAGAATTGAGAATTTATGTACCTTCACTCTCATTTTTTGGTCTAGATTGACCGGACTATTATTCTTTGAGCTATGTCGACAACGTTGGTTCTCTGCCGGATCACTTAGTTAGTTAATTGAAAAATAAACTCAACAGTCAAAATTTTATCACAATTTAATTATTTTATCCAACTAAAATTTCCATACAAAGCTGCAAACTACTAAAAGAAAAAAAACAGCAAATACATATAAATGACTCGATTTCTCTTTGATTGCTTATAAATTTATTGATAGGCGGATAGGGTAACCAAGCAATGAAAAATCTCATTTGAATTTTAATTGATTTACGATGGAAATGAATCTGGGGTAGCATCAATTGTGTGGATATAGATCGTTGATGCATGCAGCGGAGAATAAAACTGGGAAAGAACGGTTATTGAAACAGTTTCCGTTTATATATTTTTTTGTATTATTAAATTTCTTTTAATTATTGATACCGCTAAGTAGGTAGTCACTTATTAGGGGTATCGCTAGCGCATTGTCAGCCTCCAAGACAAAAGCTGAAAAGTATTCGTCATTATTTCAATCGAAAAGCAAATCTGGACATAGGACTACATCTGTAGCTTCTGTGCTTCTCGCATCTAGAAGACCTCCTGGTGAGAGCCTTGGTAGGCGCACACTGTGTTGGACTGCCTCTCTTAAAAAGTGAACCGGTGACTTACCAAATCACTTTAAAAGAGGCGTTCCTTCTTGAATTCAGGCATCCAGTAAATGCAAGCTATGAGTCCAGCCCGACCGCAGATGAAAGCTCAGAATCATAGTTATGGATAGCATAATGCCCGTATGGCAAAATTCAATGAAATTTTCCCTGGTGTGATGCGAGGTGGAGACTTAGGGTTTGATCCTATGGTTATAGCTACGTACGCGGTCGCCATTGAGGCTCTGAGAAAATGGCGTCACCAGCTATTTGTTCTGTGAGTCATGTGGCCTGACCTGCCCACTGACACTTAAGTTTGGTAATATTTACGGCATTGCCTGTTTACTCGGTTCTCCTGTTGTTCTCTTCAACTGCGTGGCACACGTTATCATGTTACTCTTCAAATTGGGACTTGGAATACAGCACATCTTCTGGATGGCAGAAACCACAGACACAAGCTATTGATAATTTATTTAGCTCATTTCTGACTAAACAATACACACATTCTGTTTTATTATAATTTAATCACGTGCTTTGTGTTTCCAGGTTGTGTGTTTGCGGAGCTCCTATCAGATGAAGCGTTATGACCAGGCAAGAGTGACCTCGACCAGTCATACCTTATTCGGAAGACTTTAGGTGACCTCCTGCCTAGGCACATGACTATATTCTCATAGAATATCTTCTTTCGGGTGAGTCGGGGACTAGTAAGTTAGTTGTTTGTTAAATGTATTTAAATATACGAATTACTTGAGTTATATTAAATCAATGGCCTATTAACGTCTGTCCTCTGTGTCATGCTTAAGCCAAAGGATAATAATAACATATTCAAGGCATTCATTAATATTGAATTCATAAGGCTATTTATTATTGTTAGTTACAATTGGTTTACCCAAATTACTTATTTGATGCTGATTAATACCAAGAATTTATCGTGATTAATTAATTATAGAAGAGCCTGCCATGTTGAGTGCGAATTAATGATAATAGTGTAATTGTTTCATAATACGATGATTCTACTAATTATAGCCCATTGAATTTAGTCTCTTGCGAGTGTTTGCATGAATTGATACGTGGTAAGAGATGAGAAAGATCTTATTAATTTTACTTTGTCTATTACTGCCAGCGTCTTTGCCACGAAAATTATAAAATTATCCCTAGTGAACATACTCTCGGGGTAAAAAGTATCCTTCTAAAATTATCCCAAGAGAAAATACTCCCCGGGGAAAAAAGTATCCTTTCAAAAATTATTATCCCGAATGAACATACTCACGGGGTAAAAAGGGTTTACTAATGACAAGTATAAAACAAATTATCTGTTGTCTGTGGTGTTTCTCTTCAAAGTTATAGTGAGCAAGTTTCTTCTGGGTAAGCTCGCTCCATCGTCGAATCTGTCGCTGTCACCTCTGACCTAGACTAGAGTCAAGAGCAAAAACATCTCAAAAAAAAAAATTGTCATACTTTACATTGGAATAACAAATTCAATAGCATAATGATCATTACGCATAATATTATTGGGCATATATGTTTTAGCATAATGTTTATTGCCATGAATACAGTTGGCATAATAATAAGGAAGTATAATTTTATAAAGCATAATGTATTATAGCATAATTTTACAAAGCTTAGCGTTATAAACGTATAACATACAATTTAGTCGTTCAGTTCACTTGTTCGAACTGTACGTAGGGGATCACAGTGTTAACCTAACCTAACCATATTTTATTAATAATTAATCTAATCTAACTAGTTAGGTTCCGGGTAGCCTAATAAAAATTAAATCTATTAAGTAATTCAAAAGCGGATTTTTTTTTTAGCTGGAAATGTTATAACGATAGTCGTAAGTAGGTTAACATTACCTAGTACCCAACACTCATCATAAAGTTATTGGCTACAGACACCCAATTATGACTTTTTATATTTAAGGCTCATTATTAAAAGACTAATAAATATTATGCCTCAAAAACTATGCCAAAACAAATTAGACCAAATGACAGTTATGATAACCATTGCATTATGCCAAAGTATTATTATGCCACAGTTTTATAATACTAATAAAAGCTATGCGAAAACGTTATGCCAAACAATATTATGCCTTAAATGTTTATGCCAAGAGAGAGACTCCCGGTAAAAAGCATCCTTTGAAAAATTATCCCGAGTGAACATACTCACGGGGTAAAAAGTAACCTTTCAAAAATTATCCCGAGTGAACATACTCACGGGGTGAAAAGTATTCTTTCTAAACTTATCCCCAGTGAGCATACTCACGTAACACTCACACTCACATAAAATCGTTCTGAAACTAGAAAGAAGAAAGAAAGAAAAAGTATTTATTTGCCACAAATTAGAGTAGACTACAACCATCGTAAAAAACTGGCCAAGTGCGTGTCGGACTTCGCACATTTAGGGTTCCGTACCAAATGAGGGAATCATTAAAGAAAAAAATTTACTTATCAATATATTTTTTAATAGTATTTGTTATTAAAATATACGTGTAACATTTTCACCAAATTTCAAGTTCATAGGTCAATGGAAAGTTTAAAAATTCTTTGGAACATAATTTTGTGACAGAAGATGGACAGACACGTGAGTGACAGCAATAGGGCTCCGTTTGGATCCTTCGGGTACGGAACCCTAAAAAGTGCTTAGCATTATTACTGCGAGCCAAAGTGCAAACAGTATTCCATATTTCAACAACGGAATATTATAACAATATGAATATAATATGTTCTTGTTAACGGAAGATATTTCAAGCGTCGAGCTAAAGTGTCTGTCACCCAAAAGCGTGCGCAAAGCGTAAAAGGCAGAGAGAGATTTTGGCGAAGATAGAAAGAAAATAATTTTATTTAGCACGAAGACGACGAAGCGTTGGAAGGCCTCCCAAGGTGGAACGATGACCTGGGAATCCGGTGGATGCGAGACGCACAAAATCGGTCGTTGTGGTAACATTTCGGGGAGGCCTATGTCCAGAAGTGGACGTTTTTTGTTTCACACTATCACCAAATTTCCAATTCATAGGTCAATGGAAAGTTAAAAATTATTCGAAACAAACTTTTGTAAAAAAAAAGCTGACTATTGAATATTAAAAAAAATATTCCACATGCATTCCATGGGATAGGTAAAAAAAAACACCTTACTTGGGTTGCTTTTAAAAGCAACAAAGGCGGAACAAAAAAATGTTTATTGATGAATCCCCTGAATATCTACATCAATAAAGAAAAGCCCACGTATCTAGTGTCTTCCTGAGAACATATCTCATCCCCAGGCAGATTTGAAGAGTAGCTCCGGGAGGCCTCCCGATCGTCGCCGGCCGGTAAGAATTAATCTTGAATAATCGGCCGATTTAATGATTGTAAGTCCATAAATCAACACTGCACTATAAATTCACAATGTCTCACAGACGCAGGTCTATTTATTTCACGAGAATGTCCAGGTAACGATTTTAAAAAGAATTTTCATAGCGCACACGTATCTCGGTGGCGAGCGGAGCGGCGACATAATTAATTACATTCTGTCAGGTCTCTGACAGACGGAAGTTGATCGCAAACGTCATCTGGCATGCGGTTCAATTACAATCGGTAACTGTGAGCATCACAACTTATTAATATAGATGTAAGAATTCATCACATAAACCCTCAATTATGTCCCTTTTTCTAATAAAGGATAAGCTTAATAAATAGTAGATAGTACGGTAAACTCTTACTTGATTAAGTTCCTAATTTATTCGTAATGAATATTAAAAAAGGCAATTGACGCTTCAGCAGATGGCTTTGGGTCAACAAGATGCTTGTACTATAAACATTTGAAGGCTGTAAAACCTGTGTGACAGACGACGGACAGACGGACACGTGACTGACAGCGATAGGGCTCCGTTTGGACTCTTTGGGTACGAAACCCTAAAAAGATTTAATATCTAAGCCAAAGCTTCGCTAGCAGTGTGGCCTTTTTTTTGCGCTTAGGGTAAAGTATCGCTTTAGTTTTTGAACTTCGCGTAATAGTAACAGATGGGTTCAGTATCTTGATACCGATTACTACTTGATAACAGTTGACATTTGTATTATTAAAGAGTCCAGGCTTATCTCTTCCTACAAACAATAAACAAACAGTTTAAAACAAAAGAGGAACTTGTCACAGGTAATACTTAGATTTTAATGATTTCAAACACAAAAAAGATAAGTATTTTCAATAGAGCCCCATCTCTCCTTCTTCAAGCTTCAGTGATGTAATTTAAAAAGAAAAGATAAAGAAAAAACAATGAAGTTTCGTGTAGGAGGGCCACGTGTCTATTAAGAGGAAAGAGCAGAAAATATGGAGTTACGCCGCGCCCACATAGTTGCTCAACCATGCTAAAATACTTATGTAATGTAAATACTCTGGACACTGGCTTTGTATGAAATACAGGGTTGTTATCAAAACAAAATACTTTATCGTCTCCCAAACTAAGCCTTTAACTTAAGTTTTAGTGAAGGAAGCTGTATATCTTACTGAGTGACTGGTTGTTTTTCTTCTTTTATGAGAAAAAAAGTCATGTAATATTTTTTTACCTGCCCTCTATACAAGATTATTTTGAAAAGAAATGGAAAAAATAAGAGGAAACTGAGGGTCTTACCTTTGTTTACAATAAAAGGAAAGAACCGATTAAGCATGTGAATTAAACTCACATATTGCGTTTTTTAACCGACTTCGAAAAAGGAGGAGACTCTATGTTCGACTGTCTGTTTTTTTTATGTATGTCCATCGATATCTCCGTCAGTTGTGGACCGACTTTCAATTTTTTTTTGTTCGAAAGAATATACTCTCGAAATTGCTTCAACCCTTTTTGAAAAACTGAACCAAAACGAAAAATACGTATACCTAGATGACCTTTCGGTTTTCTCTAATTACGAGTATGTTTAAATTCCACGTTCCATGATAATGGGGTTTTTAGTGCTGGTGTATAACAACTTCTTCTTCTTTCGAATCGATGTTTCCCTAACTTTCAAATTCTTTGTGCCCAGAAACTGGGCACAAACAAAACAACAACGATTATAACAACTAAAAAGTGACAAATAAAAAACTTTTTTACAAAAAAAAAACAACCGACTTCCAAAAAAGAAAATACACTAAAAATTAAAAAAAAACTTTAATTTCAGAAGTCGGTGTCAAATAACAAAGAAATAAAATACAAACATCGACTTCCGAAATTAAAGTTATTTTTTCATTTATAGTGTATTTTCTTTTTTGGAAGTCGGTTGTTTTTTTTTTCTTGCGTATGACGTCACGGTCAGAGTAGTGGTTGAGCGATTGGGTACGTGTCGCAGGTGCGATTCCCGCACGGAACATATATTTGTATGACCTACAGATAGTTGTTCCGGGTCTTGTGTAGGTATGTGAGATTACGTGTTTGTGAACGCATTCACGAGTAATTCATAGTGTCAACGGTAAAAAAAAACTATTATTAGTGCAGTGGTGGCCACGGTAACGGCAGCGACTTACAAGTCGTAGGTCGTGAGTTCAAACTCAGGCAGGCGCTTTACTTTATGTATATTATTTCATCTCTCAAAACGGTGAACGAAAACATCGTGAGGAAACCGGTATGTCCTAGAAACAAAAATTCGAAAATATATGACATCCACCAACCTGCATTGGACCCGCGTGGAGAATTATGGCCCACACCTTCTCATAGAGAGGAGGCCGGTGCGCCGGGATTTTAGAAGGCTGATGATGATGATACATATTTTATTTGCTGTCAAATATTCTGTACTTGCCTAAGGCACGCAGTCAGTACATTTTTAGCTGCAAAAACAAATGAACTGCTTGAGCGGTCCATGTATGGCGATCGTTAATTTTGTATTGAAACTGCAGATCGTCCAACAGCAACCGCTTGAAGCTGTCGGCACCCACTGCTCTAAGCAGTCCGTCTATGGACGACCTAACACAAAACAGATAACAAACAAAGCAATAATTCTCAAAACAGATTATATTGAAAAGCTTTCCTGAAAAAAGGTTTTAATCTATAACAGCGAATCTGTTCTCTTACCTTCACAATAAGTAAACTAGTTCAGCAAACAATTAAATCACTAAGTGGAACACACGTTTAGTAGAAGCTTTCCCTACAATTTTCGTGGAATAATAAACACTTGATACTAAGTGAGAAGTTGATTCCAATTACGTTAATTGAAAACTTAGGACTTCTTGCGAACGTCTGCTAAAGTTCGTATCCCAGTTCTAACTTTCAGGAAGTTGGACGATTAAAGCTGATAATAAGTTTTACAGATCCCAATCCGTAGATAAAATGGAACAAAACTTGGTTTTTAGTGCTTTTATCTTTTATTTTTTGTTCCTGGTCCAAAAGTCGGCTTATTTTATCCTCCCATATCTTTTTTCTGGATTTTCGTTCCTTTTTAGTCAATATTCTTGTATCGATCCTTGGCTTTTTCCAAACATCCTACTGTTACGGCCCACGCATTTCAATTTCAGCTTTGCAGGTTATTTGGAATTTATTTTATTATTATGATGAAAGCAGATCCCTCGTACAAAGAATAAAGGAGAAATTATACGCGCAAAAAGAAACACCCACACCCCAATATTTGAGCGTGGGATATTTCTAGCTCCTTAGTTACCTTTGTTACACTCCAACTGTGCACTGTACACCTTTACAGCAAAGAAAAGTTACAATAACCATAATATATTAGAGCACATGATCGTAAACCATACTCGAACAGAAATTAGTCACGGTAGCCGAAATTGGTATTGGCTTTATGTATAATATGTTTATCTTATTTTCTAACATATAAAAATCTCGTGTCACAGTGTTTGTGCGGAGCCGTTTCGGAGGAGTGCAACCTCCTCCGAAACGGCTCGATCGATTTTAATGAATATTTTCTTGTAGATTCGATAGGTATGAGAATAGGTCGTAAAGTATTTTTCACCCCCTACCCCCACCCCCCATTTTTTAATCGCAGAACTACGTTTGCCGGGTCGGTAAGTATATGTAATATATATATATATACAACCCTATTTTTTCGTTATACGAAACTAAAAAATCAGTTGTTCAGTACATCTATGTGCGAATAACTCGACAAAATGTTCGCGATATCGAGTTTGGTCTCATAGTAGAAGTTGTTCGTAATGAGTACAATGAACCCATAAGTGGTTTAGTATAAAGAAAAAACAACCGACTTCCAAAAAAACAAATACATTAAAAATTACTTTAATTTCAGAAGTGGGTGCTTGTATTTTATTTCTTGGTTTTTTTTTTTTGGAAGTCGGTTGTTTTGTTTTTTGTAAAAAAGTTTTTTATTTTTCTCTTAGAGAAAACCAAAATGTCATGGAGGTGTACGTATTTTTCGTTTTTGTTCAGTTTTTCAAAAAGCGCTGAAGCAATTTCAATAAAATTTATATGGGACAAATTCGGGAGTATATTCTTTCGATAAAAAAAAAAAATGAAAATTGGTCCAAACCTGAACCTGACAGAAAAATCGGTGGACATACATAAAAAAAAAAAACACAGTCGAACATAGAACCTCATAGAACTTCATATGAGTATATATTTTATTTGTAGTTTACATATGTATTTATATAAGTACCTTTGCTTTTAAATAAAAATGTCCTGTTTTTTTTGGTTTTTTGCCTTATGACACCTACCACTATTTGTCTCTGCATCACCCTAAAGTTGACTGGTAGAAAATGCCTGAGGCATTAAGTCCGCCTCTGTACTTGTATGTGCGTAAAGTGTTTAATAAAATAAATAAATAAACCTCCTCCTTTTTTGAAGTCGCTTAAAATAAAGTTGTATACAGGTACACTCCACACCGCTTCGAGCTCACTGATAGTGTCAATCGGGTGTATGTATAAGTCAATACAAAAAAAAAACTGATGTAGCCTAGCTCACAACCACGTTACATCACATTACGTTGTCCCAGCACTAGTCGTCGCATAACACGATGAATAGCGACACTTTAAAGATGTGAAGCTATTGTACGGCCTGTAGTTGTTTCACGGCGGAGGCCGCATTGTGTAGTCAGGCAAACGTCACTAGCACGTCCTGTTTCCGGTAGGCTGCGCTTCAAAACTGCGCTATTCTCACCGTATAGGGTTGAGGAGCGGTTTTCTTTGAAAATGTGATTGGAAGTGATTTGAATAGGGTATTTTGATTGAAGTTTTTGTTTCAGTTCAGAGCAGTTCTTCTCCTAAAAATACTATGATTGGATATTTGTTTTCGAAGTTCTTGTGGATATTTTGCAACGTCTATTTGACATGGTGTAACTAGCATTTGACGAAAATTAAGGTATGACAGTTTGCCTATTAGCAACAAAAAATAAAATAATGAAAATTTTATCTTTGTATATACATTTTAATGTAAAATTGTATGTTTGTTTAATTTACTAGCAGTATACCGCAGACCATCCAGGCCATGTCCGTCTGTCCGTCAGCTTAGCTCAGAGACTCTTAGTACTAGAAAGCTATAATTTGGCATGGATATTCATATTAATCACGGCGAAAAAGTGGTAAAATAAAATCATGAAAAAAAATAATTATAGGGTACCCTCCACAAGCTGTACAAAGTAAAATGGAAAGTTTTTTTTCGTCTATCCCATGCTGTGGGGTGTCGTTAGATAGGCCATTTAAAAATATTATGAGTATGTGAAGACCACTTTTTGATTCGGGAATCCATTTGCGTAAAATTTTGTTGTTTACATAACGAAATTAAAAGGAAAACTATCACGGTTAAGTTAGCTTTGTTAGTTTTAGAGTAATAGTCGTCCAACTAATAAAATGTTTCTACTCGTTAAAATTTGTACGAAATACAAAAAAAAAAGATAGCAGTGGTGGCCCAGTGGTATTGGCCTCGACTTACAAGTTTGTAGGCAAGCGCTTTACTTTGTGTAAATTATTCCATCACCACTGCTCTCAAAACGGTGAAGGAAAACATCGTGAGGAAACCGGCATGTCCTAGATCTAAAAATTCGAAGACATGTGACATCCACCAACCCGCGCTGAGCCCGCGTGGTGGATTACGGCCCACACCCTCTCACAGAGAGGAGGCCTGTGCCCCAGCAGTGGGGACAATAAAATGCTGATGATGACAAAAAAAAATAACTTGGGTGCAGTGCGGTCTACGGAACTCTACCTTGCACGTGGCCTGACACGCGCTTAGCCGGTTTTATGTTATCTTCTTTCAGTCCATCCAAAAGTTGTCTGGTAGATATTGCTCTCAGCGATAAGACTGCCACAATACCCATAGATTTAGGTTAATGTATATAGTTGTGTAACTGTTTTGGTGTACAATAAAGCTTATTCTATCTTACAGTTTGATGCAGTTGGTGGCAGTTATTTTAGTTTAACCCGTCAGGGCCCTGCGTCGAACACCGCCGGATCAGCACTGCCGGAGTAAAATCGTTCCTTATTAGTAATAATAGAGTTTTAAAGCGCGCGAAACTGCCGCCGCTTATGGCGACGGCGGGGCCTGACGACGGTGTTGATTGCTGTCGCCTCTCGTCGACGCAGGGCCTTGAGGTGTTAATCTCAGATTTGATACCACAGAGCGTAAGAGAAGCTCATATCCAGCAGTGGACTGATAAAACAGCACAGTATACAATTGTTCGTATTCTTATTCCTTACTCCAACAGCTCTTGAGCCAAAAGCATGCACATTTAATACTTAGCTACTTATTTTATAAACTTATGCCAACAGTTACCCAAAAACGTAATACATTTAGGATATTATGGGATCGAACGATCCAAAAGGATCATCATCTAATTAAATGAGAGAAAAGTTAATTTGTTAGAGACTAGGTTACGAAAATAGTTTTTCCCTATTGGATGAAACGTGCCAAAACTTCTGCAAAGCGACGCAAGTGGATTGTTCGAATATCTGAAATGGGAACAAAAAATGCTGCCTTTTGCTTTTCAAGCGCATGATTTTAATATTTTACGGACTATTAATCCATTATGAGAGCAGCAGTGACAGATTATTTGAAATAATAAAAAAAAGTCTTTTTTTTATTTTTTTTCAAAAATTCTGAAATTATCTAACGAGCCTATCGTTATGTTTAATGGCAGACTACCTAAGCTATTGAATAACAATAAATTATCCTATTATAGTCATAATTCAACACAAGTTCAAGTAATTGGGGATACGTTTAATTTTTACCTAAGTACTAGAATACATACATTCCTTTGTCTTTGTCACCTCTGACCTAGACTAGAGTCAGGAGCAAACCCATCTTCAATAAAAATAAAAAACATACAATCAATCTGCCTGGCCTTTATGCAGCTGAATACCAGTTGGTATTTTACATTGAGCGAATGCCTATCTGACCTCCACAACCCAGTTACTAGGTAATATGATACCCCTTGCTATGGGTGTTATTATCGACCGGTTACGATCGATTGTTTTTCAACCGGTATTTGTCGATCAGCCAAAGCTATTACACGGATACTGGTCGACAAACAATCGATCGATGGGCGTAATAACACCCATAGCAAGGGGTATCGTTTGAAGAATCCCGAAAGTCTCACAACCCGTTGTGAGACTTTCGGGCTTCTGACAACCCGTAATGACTGTCAAAGATCCACAGCCGGGACCAACGGCTTAACGTACTTTCCGAGGCACACATAAAGATGGTCACCCATCCATGGACCAACCCCGGCAAGCGTAGCTTAACCTGATGGATGCTGTTATTACTTTAGCCACAAGCTCCTCTATCTCTCAGTACTAGAATACATACATTTTCGTAAAATGAATTCATAATTTTGTAATTTTATTTTCACTGACGTTGATTTGTTGTTGACTCTCGCCTTACTTTTAAATAGGTACCGTCATAAAAGAGTTGTTGTTTTTTTTTAACGGTTGCTTTCAGAAATTATTTTCAAAGTATTTCAACCAACCCAGTGCCTTGTTTTGTTTACTTAATCGCATTTCCTTGTTTAGATAGGACACAATACATTTATAAAAGCAGCAAAGCAAATTGCTTCATTTAGGATTGAAGCTTAAAATATATACTTCGATTTAAAAATAAAATTCATCTATAATATTTTCTTTTTTCTTGATTGGAAATTACGTTTTTTAAAATAGGTATCTAATATTGCTCACGGATTAATCATGCCACAGGCACTACGAATTTATTGGGTTATAAAGTTATCGGTATATATTTATTATACATTGCACTCAGTGTCAGTAATAGTGAATCTTCCTGTGCTATAAATTTTCTAGTCGGTTCCGAGCTTCAAGTGATAACATTTATCAAAGGATTTGACGCCGCGGTTGGCGTGGTTGAGCGATTGGCTGCTGCGTTGCGTGAACGAACAAATATTTGTATGGCCTACAGATAGTTGTTCTGGGTCTGGGTGTCATATATATTATGAATGTGAGTTTACATGTTTGTGAACGTACTCACGAAGAGTATTTCCAAGTGCAGGCAACGTTTAAAAAAAAATTTTACCTCTCTATAATATCGCTTTAGATTACGACAAGGCAAGATAGGTGTCTAGTTCGTCGCCATGTACAACCCTTATTTACTATTTCAGCTATCATTTTCTGATCGATTGTAACATTTGTTGGAACAGTAGAGCTTTTTTACAAATAAATGCATTCGTTTATCTATTCTAGTGCCTTACTATTTTCATGACAACCCTGTGTCTACAACTCTTCTCTGGCTACGTCACTTTCTGCTCAATGAAATGCTATTAATATTCATAAGTGTTTTATTTTATTATTTCAAAATATAAAATACAAAAGTTTATTAGCTTTTAAAGATATTCGCAGAATAGTTAAGTACTTTTAACACTTTGGATTGCAAAAGGGTTTTCAACGTCTGGAGTTGAGTTAGATATATCAAAGAGTGGACTCTTTGATATATCTAGAAAATGTTTAAACATTCGACGACACGGTTGGCGCAGTGGTTGAGCGTTCGGCTGCTACGCTGCGTGTCGCGGGTTCGATTCCCGCACGTAACAAATATTTGTATGACCTGCAGATAGTTGTTACGGGTCTGGGTGTCTTGTGTATGTGAGTATACATGTTTGTGAACGCACCCACGATACAGGAGTAATTCCTAGTGTGGGGCAACGTTTTTTATTAAAAAAAAAATCTTCTAATCATGTACAAAATAAATATGAAAATTAGTAAAAGGTCCCAAAAGAACACATAAGAGTAGTAAAGTAACACATAAGAGTAATAGTTATTTGCTTTCTTTTAAACAGTTTAAAAGGAACCGCTAAAGTCCTTCCATTCAAAGAACGTTTCTTAAGGTTTTAACTAAAGTACGGCCAACGAGAAGCGATACCAAATGTAAACAAAACCCATGCGAAAATGGGCAATATAATGGCCGCCCGAATGTTGGCGAACCCGTCTTAACGTTGTCATGTTTTTGCCGGGAAAACGAGACATTACGACAAAGGCACAAGATGGAAAGAGATAAATATTAGATTGTCAACGCCACAGTTGTTCTTTAGGTTAATGACCTTTCGTATCGCTGCTAGTTGGCCTTACTTTAGTGTCCGATTGAAACACGATTTTTAGATGAAACTAAAACTGTAACCGAATGTTCGGCTTCCCTTCCAGTTTCGGCTGAAACCGAAACCAAAATTCTCGTGGAAACAGAAGACTAGCAAAAAAATATAAAAAATATTCCTGAAAAAGTTATCAGACCATTGAAGAAGCAGACAGACGTCATTTTCATAAAATACTATATAAATTAATGAAACGATGATGACACACATAGTAAGTGTATACTATCACAACTTTACTCCAAGACGCAGGTTTCGGTCTAGCCGAATATTCGGCCAATTTCTGGCCGAAACTGAAACTCCGACCGAAACCACTTTTTTTTGGCAGAAGCTGCCCGAAACTGAAACCGAGCTTACGATCGGACACAGGTTTTAAAAAATCTCCGGATTTAAAGTTTGTTTCTTGTGACTGCTTTGAGTGTCGAGTAGCAAGTTCAGTTAAGATTCGACGTCTAACACGATACAATGGAGTATTGTTTCTTTAGTTTAAAAGTTTCTGCAACCTTTTCCATTAGATAGTTGGTCGTAGTGGACCAACTATCCTGTGCTGGCAGTGTTTGTCAATAAGGAGTAATTACTTAAATAACTATTTACTTGCCCGTGCAGTGGTGATTAACCAAAAAAATAGATACAAAAATCGGTAATTAACTCAAATCGTTTCGCTCACTGCGATGAAATAATTCAAAAAGTATGGTTTTACTGGATTTTCAAGTTTGAATAAATAAATCCTTGAATAAACAAATTCATCCTTCAGACCCTGGAAAAGAATGGAGACTGCAACTAAAAAAGAAAACAAAGATTTACCTCACAAAGAAAGAACATCAAATATAGTTATTTATAGCAACGGACTTCTATCGACATCTTTATGCAAAACAAAAACCAACTAGCTAAGATAATGTCTTAAAAACAAACATTGGAGTCGCGTTTGAGCCAACTCTTCTGATTCTACCAAGTGAATTTAAAAAGCGATCAAGAATCAAAAGATTGGGAAGCCGAAGACTCAGATAAATTCTCTAATGAGGTGTTACTCTGAATAATAGACGAACTGCCTATCTTAACCCCAATCTATAGTGAGATTTTGAAAACTGGTGAAGCCCCTGACGGGTAGGCAAAATCATATATAATTCGAATTCACAAAAAAGGAGACAAGAGGGATATCGGAAATTACAGGCCAATAACCTTGATGACCAATGTTTATAAAATATTTGCTAAGATTGTCCTGGAACGAATCAGCCCAATGTTAGATGAACAGCAACCAGTAGAGCAGGCAGGCTTCAGGAAAGGATTCTCGACATACATACCGTTAAACAGATTATCGAAAAATATACAGAATACAACAAAACATTACCTATATATTGCTTTCATCGACTACACAAAAGCTTTCGGTAGTTTGAACCACGAATACATATGGGAGACCTTAGAGCAACAAGGAATAGCAGCAACATAAATCCACATCATTAAAAATATCTACGAGAACAGTAAGACGCGAATCCAATTAGAATCAGTTGGGATCCTATTCATCATAGCAAGAGGGGTAAGGCAAGGGGACCCACTATCTCCTAAATTATTTTTTGCGGTTCTTCGAAATATTTTACAGAAACTGGATTAGGACAAGTTTGGGTTGTACCTAATCAGAACAAATATGAACCACCTTAATTATGCAAAAGCCGAAAAAAAAATTAAAGGGGGAAGAATAACATACGTAGAAGACTATATATATCTGTACTTATCTTTTTCAAAGACCAATCAACTAAGGAGATAAACATGAGAGTTGCAATCGGTTGGAAAAAGTACTGGTCTATTAAGGAGATTTTGAAATCTAAGAACTTTTGTTTGTTTTGATTGACAATTAAAAGAAAGACTTTTATAACATGCATACTCCACTCCTTAATACACGGGTGTGAGACATGGGCATTCACAAAATCGCTCAGACAAGAACTCGTCAACTGTCAAAGAGCTATGGAAAGAAACATGACTCAAAAATACACAAAATCTAAATAAGACAAAATCAGGAATAAAACTTCGCTATTTATAGCGAAGTTCTGTACTAAACTGACCGATATTGCTACGAAAATAGACCAACAATAATGGTGATGGACGGGCTACATGATGCTAGATACGAAAAAAAAGTGGAGCAAGGCAGTTACAGAGTGGTATCCCAGGGATGACAAACTTGATCGAGGCAGACAATTTATCAGATGGGAGGACGAATTAAAATCAGCAGCAGGTCCAAATTGGAGAAGGGTTACTTGTGACAAACGACAATGCAAAGAGTTAGAGGAGGCAATGCCAAAAGGCATACCAAAGTCAGGGACGTTGTATAGAGTATAGAGTAAATAGATTGTTCAAACTGTTTTCAAATTTAAAGTGTTTTAGAATTAATATTCATTTTTGGAAAATACTTTATAATTAGTTTCGGAATAAAGGGCTGATTTATTATTAGTACAAATGAATCCTTATAATCATTGTCTTTTGTGTGAAGGTGTCTATCCAAAAAAATTGAAGCAAATTGTAACTTAAGGCCCTTCTCGCGGTCCAGTGGCGCCCTCATTGAATAAAAAATCGTACAGAAAATAAATATTAAAAAATCCAACTTCACGTTTGTTACAAAGAGGATAAAGAATTTTTATGTTGCTAAAACAGGTCTCTAAATGTTTCGTATCCAAAGTAGTAGGCAAAAGTGTCAGAAACGGCCGTTTTTGTAACAAACGTGAAGTTGGATTTTTTAATATTTATTTTCTGTGCTATGCTACGATTTTTTATTCAATGAGGGCGCCACTGGACCGCGAGAAGGCCCTTAACGAAATAAAGGTGAAATAAAGGTGTGCATTGAATCCAGGGCCGTGGTTTGGGAGCGGATATTCAGATAATCCCCGAAACAATTATACGATTTATCATTTTCAATGGTAGATCTGTGTTATTAAGGCTATGGATTTAAGTTAACTTGTAAGTAGGTGACACCACTGGCAAAAATCAAGTTGAGATTAATACTATTGGTGTTTGTGCCTAAAGAATAGCTCTTATTTCTTTTTATTCTCAGGTATTAACCTACCACCCTTTCCAATCCTTTCAATACCACAAAACGTAATAGAAAAACCTTTATTAAAAACAATTTATATGTAGCACGTATTCGTAATATACATTAGAATGGCCGCACCGAACTTTGTTTGCTACTGGAATTGGTCCGGAAATAAAAACTGTATGTGGAACGCTGCACAACACCCGTCTACGTGCACCGCATACGTTTGGGGACACATTGGAATTATATACACCTCCCTTTTTATACTTGGTATGGGACTGTGATTAGGTATGATGGTTTTGTTAGTGGGCAAGTGAAAATTAAGGAACTACTTGTGCATACATATATAGTATCTACCGATAGCATATATCAAATGAATAGTAGTTTTGAGCGTTACTTGAGTTTTGAACAAATCTGTTTTTGAAATAGAGGAGTCTTTGAACGCTAAAAGGCTTATCCCAGCTAGCGCTAAAACTTAACTCTAGAGTGTTTTGCTAATACAAAGTTAGACTACAAAAATATGTGTTTAATATACAATGTTCTTTAGTCGCAACCAACTAGGAGTTATAAAAATAACTCTGGTTGTCGCAAACGTGTTTTAGGTGAAAACCCACGGATCACTAGAAAATGCTATTTTATTGAAATGTTCAGAGAATTCGACAGTTAATCTCGTTTTTATATAAAACTCCTAATCAGTTTCCGCCTAGGCTTCTTAGGGGTCTTAATTATTGCAAAAAAGGCACACTATCACGTCCTGCTGGGAATACGTCGAGTTAAGTAACCCTGTACGTACCTATTAAGTATACGTAGCCAAATAGAAAGTAACCAAATACCAAAGAAGAACAAAAGTTATTCCAGAAAAAAATAACAATAACGAACACTTGCGTCCATTAATAAATAAAAAAGCGATCAATACTCGCGCACCAATCTTCTCCACTATTCCTCGACTCGTTAATTACAAAACGATATTTACGAAGTGTTGATACAATTGCTTGAAAAATATATTATTTTAGTGGGAGATTCGCTCGTTACTCGAAACACTGCATTCATAAACAGTTGGCTTTGTTCCAATGCTCTGCACAATTTGTAGAGTCTTCAACGCTTTATGACGAAGCAAAAACGTGACTAAGAGAAGACTCTGGCGTCAGCAAACTGTTGTTAGAGACGCTTAAGCAACTTAATTATAGCCAATAGCTTTATGTGATAAGATACTTTCGAGTATCTGAGGAGGTATTTTGATACTGCTTGGGTTTTGCTTACGTTGAGGAACGATTCAAGTGCTCGGGTCTTTGTAGTAACAGTAAAAATGTCGTAAGTATGTTTAGTAGGTATTAACGCAGCGGTACCTATGCAAATATCGTAATTATGTATATTTACAAGAAATCCTTAAGGTTCTATGAAAGATTACCCGAAAAATCGCAATGGAAGTATTTTATTAATGTAAAGACTTGCAGTTAAACCAATACACTCTGTGTATAAATTAATAATATCACTTGTTCATAAATTTTTCAAACAATTTTGTTGTACGACAAAGACGTTTGTTGACGTTAAGAACGCCTTCAACTCTGTCAACACACTTTCAGGGACACTTTGTTGGCCGAGGCAAAAAAATAACTGCCAGAAATTTTCAATTTTCGGTTTTATTTGGCAATGTTACAGGCACCCTTCTAAATTATTATATATAGTACAGTTTTTAGAATCTGCAGTTGGATGACCCTCTCGGGCCTGTCATTTTCAGTTTGGCTATTCATCCAGTAAGCGTATGGTATTTGGATGATGGAAGATAAGGAGGTGACGTTGATACCGTATTGATAGACTTTCAATTCCTGACGAATAATTTTCAATCCATCGGCCTTGACCTTAATTACTTGAAGTGTGAAATTTTTCTTTGTGACAATACCGACTGACAATCGACCATTCATAAATTCAATACAATTGCACCAGAACATTTTAGAAAAAAGCCACGGTGTTGCCCGAGAACCCATTCTCCCAGAAACAGTGGGATGAGCCGCTCTGTAGATTGGTACAGAATAATCTATTAAATACGTCATTTGTGGGTGAATGGGAGTCGAGCCTCTGGCTACAGGCACTACTGTCACCAAACATAGGTACTATGCTGAGTGACACCACCTTCCGGATCGCTACAAGTCTGCGTCTGGGTGCTCCTTGCGGAGCTCCGAATCGCTGCCAATGTGGTGAAGCAGTCTACCTCCTCGGACGCCATGGCCTATCCTGCAGTAGGAGCACTTGTCGTATGGCACGGCACGCCAGCTTTAATGACATCATCCGTCGGGCTCTTGTAGCCGCCGGTGTGTTAGCCGTTTTAGGCCTGTCGTGTGACGATGGAAAGAGGCCAGACAGGATGACCATAATGCCTTGGAAGATAGGTAGGCCTTTGGTGTGGGATGCAACATGTGTCGACACCCTTGCGCCATCTCATCTTCTTAGCACGGCGGGCTGTGCTGGGCTCAAACGGCGCAAATATAAAAACCTTATTAGGAGTTATTGGTTTGAGCCGTTTGGGGTTGAAACACTAGGGCCATGGCGTCCGAGTGTTAATCGAGTTTTCCGTGACATCAGCAAACATTTAGTCGACTCTTCACGTGACCAGAGGGCTGGGCTTTTTTTCGGCCAAAGAATCAGCATTACCATTCAACGTGTCAGCGTCGCCACACACTTACTGTTTCTTTTCTTTGCTTTGCTTTTCTACCTAGAACAGATCAGAAAAGAATTGAAAACGGAAGGCAAGAATGCCATACAAAATGTACCGATCGTCGCACACCTACCGTCGCGCACCGGTAAGAACGCCCGGTAAGAACCGGTAAGAATGCAACCGGCAGACGTCGCCGATCAGAACGTTCTGGCCGGTAAGAAAGAGGCGTGGTTAACGTTGTAGCTCCATATATCGTCACTCACTTTACCGTTTTCAACCCGGTGCCGGTGATTTTGCCTCAGTACGCCTGCAGCTGTGCGCCTGAGAACATCTCCTGATTATTGTTACCCGACTGCCCTAGAAGGAGGGTAATATTTTTCGAGAGTATGTATGTGTATATGTGTGTATGTTTGTATGTCTATTTCTTTGGCACGCGCTGTAGCCTAAACGGCTTGATGGATTTAAAAAAATTAGATATTATTACATTGGTCTTGACCGCCGAAGTAACATAGGCAATATGAATTTTGAAAAAAAAAGAAAATGGCGGTCGCAATTAAGTTAGTATAGTCGTATTGTTTTTGACCTAGTCATGTGGGGTATCAAAATAAAGAGCTTGAGGATTCCAAAAATATAACTCACTAAAATATAGGAAATAAAAAAAAATATTTTCAAAAAACCCGACTATAAAAACAACTAAAAAGTTCCAAACAAGTCAATTTTCAAGCAGTCTGATGCACTTGGTGGCATAAATTAAATAATTTAAATAAAATAATTGCCACTAACTGCATCAGACTGCTTGTAAAGTGACTTGTTTGGAATTTTCTAGTTGTTTTTACAGTCGGGTTTCTTGAAAACAATTTTTTTTTTTTGAAGTTGGTGCGGAGTAAAAATGGCGGAATCGACAGAGAGTCATAGTTTTCTGGTTCAAAAATTGCCGTGTTTGTGGTACATGAAATCAAAAGCATATCACAACAGAGATTTTAAAAATCTTGCTTGGAAACAAGTACATCAACGTCAAATCATTGATCATCGTTCATTACGATTTATTACGTACTAACGCAAAGGTATACTAGTTCGCCTCTCGGCAAGCGCTAGACCACGACTGAGCGCAAATCAAGAAAGCCCGGTGACCGGTAGGTGTGTGGCAATGCGCCCGTTTTCTATTCTTTTCTGATCTGTTCTAGGTTGAAAAGCAAAGCAAAGAAAAGAAACGGTAAGTGTGTGGCGACGCTCAATGCTGCCTAACGTACCGAGCACTTTCCCATTGTCTGCGAATTTTTCGATGCCCAATGAGATATACTCCTCCCTCTTTTATGCCGCTTGTACATATTTTATTTATTTTCTTTTAGCCTGTTTATCCCATTACTTATTTATTAGTTTAGTTAAGTATAGGTATATTGTAATCAAATAAATAAATAATTCTACCCATTAAAAAAAAAACAAAGTCAAAGATTAAATTTAGTCTATATGTTATAACTGCCTACAAAAAACTGAAAATCCTCTCCAATTTTCCGCTTTACAGTGAACACGTAGAAAGAAAAATGTAAAACAAACGTTGTTACGCGTTTTGATTTTCTAGTGTTTACACTCCACCGTGGTCCGAATTCAATTTTAAGCTCGAATAAATATGATATCTCTTGTGAACTGTGGATAAAGTGTCATTCGTCCGTTATAAGGTTAGTGGACTTACGAGTATACTCGTACGTTTATTATTATAGAATTTTCCTTTGGGTATATTATTTTCATTACAGCATTAGTCAGATTGCTACTGACTACCCCCTTTTTATTTTTAGTTCTTTCAGTCTATCTACAGATTTTCTAGTAGATATCGCTGTCAGCGATAAGACCACTATTGTAAGTACCCATAGATTTAAGTTCGTGCATAAAGTGGTGTTACTTTTTGTCCATTATGTTAATTCTATTATTTTTAACTACGTTAGTAAACTTTTTCTTATTGTTTCTTTTTTAATAAAATTAGCTGTGTCATATAATAGTGATGCTGTGAAAATAGCCAGGAGACAGAATCAGATGAAACGCACTTTCGAATTTATAAAAGTAGTGTAGTAGCTGTGCCCACGAGTTCGTTCGCGTGGTTGTCGCGAAAACTTAAATGCGTCACTTAGTTAGGAGTACTGTTAATACCCTGTGTTACCTGCTTTAAGTAACCGCTATAGTAAATAAGAAGAGGGCAATGCAAGGCACTGATTGTATCACCGCTTACATTTAAAATAAAGAATTTGCGAATAAAGGTCTTGAAACTTTATCCAATGAGAAACTTGATTATGTTAATGCTTCTCTATATACTATGTTAGCGGTGGGATCACCCGCAGCATACACAAGAAGGTTGCCGGGGTTGCTAACAGGTGATAGAGCACCATAAAGTTGGCCATGAGAAAAGCAATCAAAAGTGAGGTCTACCCGCGCAACGGGGGACTTTGTTAATTGTCATGGCGTAACAGATTACTCGAAATTGAACACGTTTTGAACATAAAGAAAATTATTGGGAATGAAAACTACATCACCGGAGCCGCAACCTGGCTTGCGTGCCGCTGCATAGTTTTGAAGGACTTTCTGAATAGAATGATTGGCACTCCGACTTTTAAATAAATTTTGTGTGCTGGAAGACCTGGTGTATTTAGGGAATCTAAATACTCTACCGAATAGTGGGTGGCATCTTCTTCTTCCATAACCGTGTTAATAGAGATATATCTACTTTCCCTAGAAATATCTGTCAATTTATTTAAAAAAATTATCGTTGCTGCTTGGTTGTTTCAATTGGTCAAAATAGTTCGTTGGAATAGCCAAGTAGCGTCACGGTTCGAGATCTATGTGGCCCCCTGTATACAGAGGAAAGAGCTCCTACTGTGAGGTAACAGAACAACACAGGCTCTCTACTAAAATAACTTTATGATCTTCTTGAGTGGGGTATGAGCCGTCACCAATTTTTTGTAGTCATCATCATCAGCCTTTTAATGTCCCCACTGCTGGGGCATAGGCCTCCTCTCTGTGAGAGGGTGCGGGCCGTAATCCACCACGCGGGCCCAATGCGGGTTGGTGAATGTCACATGTCTTCAAATTTTTGGTTCTAGGACATGCCGGTTTCCTCACGATGTTTTCCTTCGCCCTTTTGAGAGCAATGGTGATGAAATAATTTACACAAAGTAAAACGCCTGCCTTTTTTTTTTGGGTTTAAACTCACGACCTACAACTTGTAAGTCGCGGCCGTTATCACTGGGCCACCACTGCTCAATCTCAATTTTTTGCAGTAAATTTGAGAAATTCTGTGCGTTTAGGTTGCCTCCTAAAATGTGCTCGCATAATAAAGCTCAAATGAGTCGATATTGTACTACGCCATAAAATAGAGCTCTGAAGACAGGCTCTTATTTCATCGGCTTTCGTTCCGAGGGGTATTATAGTAAGTGTCTGCTTGAAGTCACCACAGAAGAGCACCATAACGTCTTCCATGGGCCATGGTCTTCTTCTGATTATTGAGACCTAATTAGTCTCATCCTTTTCGCATTTCGGCTACACATAGCGAACGGTTTGTTTTTTTTTCTAGAAGGTATTTTCAAGGAAAATATCGAACGAATACATCAAATAAATTCAAAAGTGTAACACTACAAGAATAACTGAAAGACTATTTATTTACTATAATTTTAAACAACGGACAGTTGGACAGCCTCGCATAAATTCGAATCGTCTGTTCATCTTGCGACTCAAACGAATCAACAACACAAACTTTCGAACGTATGACACTATTCAAACTACGAAGTAAATAGCTGCTTGATATAAATTCAAGTAGAATCTTTTCTTCGTACTTCAAATTAAAGACCGAACCAACACCAATTGCAATTTACCTAAAACTCTTTTCGACCAATTATAAACAATATAACCAACCGTACAATCAAGACCTTTTTGAAACAATTTAAAGCATTTCAGACACCCTACCTAACTCGAAACTGTCTGCAAACAAGGGCGAGGATCATTCTGCCTCGGAAAATCTTAACATAGCGACATCGCCCCGTTCAGAAAATGACGTCAAATGCACAACGCCATCTATCGAATATGTAGTTCAACTGTTAACATTGTGTTGTGATATTTTACTTCTTGAACACTTGTTACGCACCATCTTTATGTATAAAAGTTATTTACACTGGTTTCGTAAATTTTACGTTAGGCGTGGACAACTATACAGACAAACAGACAAAAATTCCAAAAATGCTGAAAATCTTCTTCAAGGTTCTGTTGGTTATCCTTTAACATTCTGGCTATTTTTTTTGGAAATATTTTCGATGTACAAATACAACTTTTCTACAGATTTTTTATTATGTGTAGATTGTAGCATGACCCCTTTTAGTAGGTATCTTCTCGTACCTCTAGGACGCGTAGTTTACCAGCTCAGTTACGCGATTAGTTATGGTAGGTACAGCGCAACACTAGCCACTACACTGTTGCGTATCCAAGTTCCTGTCGCAGTATTGAACACAGTTCGCTACCGCCATCGCCACTTGCGTCAGTGCACGTGCTAATTGTAATGCCTCCGCGAGTCAGCCAGTTGTAACCGTTCTCTAAAAGTCGTATTTAAGGTAAAAGATCCAGTGGAGCCCGCGAAATTCACATTTTCTTAAGTTTTTTGCAATTTGCAGGTCAGTGTCAGGTGATACGAGTATCTTGGTCAAAATTAGATTCGCGGCCGTAGCAAGTATGTATTTATAGAATTAAAATCATCAATACAACTTTCTCAGTTACAATTGATGCCAAATGTAAGAATGGCATAAAATCATGACATTTGGCATCAATTCTGAGTTGTATTGATGATTTTAACGATTACAGTTCTGTAAATACGTACTTGCTACGGCCGCAAATCAAATTTTGACCAAGATACAAGCTTACACTGACCTGCAAATTGCAAAAAACGTAAGAAAATTTAAATTTCGCGGGCTACCCTGGCGCATCCACCTTAAGTAATACGTGCTGTATTTTATGCCCAACAATACATACAGTCAACACGTAATACAGTTGGTGTTTTCTTTGTGTGCAAAGTACCCAGACTATAGTATGTAGGTATGTATTTAGTAGCCCAGAAATTCTTTAAACCTTATCATCATGGCTAAAGATGGGTTAATGAAACTCAAAGTCAATTAGAAGTAGCTATGCCATAATTATACTTAGATATTTTGTATGCAGTTTCTTCCCATTATGAGGCCCGAATAAGGAAGTCAATTTTGATGACTTCCTTATTAGGGCCTTATGATGTTACCCGAAATGTATAATACGTAGACTTTTACATTAAGTAACTTCCCTGAGGTGTTAAGTTAGAAATACATCGAAATGTCCAGATATTTGAATACCAGATTTTCCAGAAATGTAGTCAAGTTAGTCAGAAATTCAACATAATAAATCTGCTCAAAGCTAACTCATACGAGGTATATATTTTCTTAGAAGTCAGAGCGGTTGTTCAGAAAAGCTTTCACAGGTTCTGTAGGATGTCCTAATGACTTTGAAAGTAGGATACCGTAATTACAATTAATTTAAAACTGAGTACTCTTGGAAAATCTATCCGAATAGAACTAATATTAAAAAGCGAAATTAAATAGAAATCACGGACGTCTAAACAGTTTACTGCTTCAAGAACTAAGTCAATATTTTCCTCACCGTCCAGATTTTCACAAACACCAGCTTTATTTCTGAATTTTATATCCAGAAGCTAAAAAATACTGCACTCGCTACTCGTTAGTACCTAAAACTCCTAGATAAAATATAAGAGCCAAGTTACGTAGAAATACGCGAAACTATTTCGAATAAATTGTAACTGTCTGCTGGCCATTTCCCGAGCTTTCGAGGTACCTAATAAGCCGTTTAAACTACGTAACAAAAAAAAACTCAGCACAATTTCTCGTCAGGAGAACGTTGGAGCTCATTTCGTTTCTCATTACTCGAAATCCGGCGCAGGTAGTGTGGAGTAGATAAAAAATACATGCTGCAATATATTTAAAAAATGTGTGTATGGAGTACTCGAGGGAGGCATAACGTTAACAAATTACAGCAATTTCCAATATATAACGTATTTCGATGGCAATTTTCTCGGTTACCTTCGCCGAAGTGGTCTGTGAGGCGATGTGCGTTACGATGTGTCATCAGCGGTGTTGAACCGCCGTATATTTATAGCTAAACATCGCACATGTGCTGGTGGAGCGTGTCTTTACTTTTCTCGAGGGAAAGTGGGAGAATTGAGTACGCTTTAACGGTGTAGCGTGTTTACCTTTGATTGGCTTTAAGGGAATCAATGCAAATATGAGTTTTGTTATAAATATTTATTTTGAAAGATAGTTTAAGGATTACAAAGACTAAAAAAGTGCTTGCATATGCGTGCGTGCTTGGAACTTAACGAAGTTGTAACTTCACTGCTGTGGAGATTTGGTTACACTATCAAGGATTTATCCAGGATTAGCGGCCCGCCCTGGCTTGTCCCGGGTTTTATATATGTCGCAGGCAATTTGTAAGATTCCGCCGTTTACATATGGCGTCTTCAGTGCTCGCAGTTATGTAATATGCCGAAGGCAGATAACTCGTTCAATTATTATAATTTCGACGTTGGTTGTAGTTTTAGCGGCTAAATTCGTAACAGAGTTACCGCTCCCCTGGACACTCAGGCGGGGTGGGTTTTAGTCAGTAAGAGTCTGACACGCCCTCCCGCTCCACCCAGAGCGGGAGATGTCATTGGATGATTTCCCAACCCACAAAAAGGGTGATCATGATAAAATACAGTTTGGACAAATCAGACTTTATTTCAGCAATCAGGTATTAATGAAGATTTTAAGTAAGAATATGTGCATTGACTCTTCTAAAGTACTTAGTTAAAAAAAATTAAGTAACAAAAATGACATTTAAACTACAAAAATAGATACTCATATAAAAATAAACATTCAACATAACATTTCAAACAAAAATAAACAGGTGGGTACATAAATCATAATTTTGAAGTCTTACATTTACATCATAATAAAAGACAATTCCCTAAAATCAAAAGACTTTAAAAAAACATTTGGGATGTGGACTCAGCGATCATCGTACCAATAGTCGTGTACGCCAATAGACACAAGCTTCAACCAACACCTCAGGAGGCTCTCGTTAGGTAGTCGGGTCAAGGCCTTGATTCAAAAAGCAGTACTTATGGAGTCTGGACACGGCTCGTATTTTTAGGAGTTTCTTCTCTCTGGAGCCCTGACTGCCGGTAGGTTGTACCCTGTTCCTGATACCGGTTTGGGATACTATTTTAAATTGAAATATTTAGATGTGTAATTTATATGTATATTAAATATTAAAGTGAATATACGAAATAAAGCTTATGCCTATCTGGAATAATCTACTTTTAAAAAGGTGAAAGAACTTTTCAAATAAGAACTATTTACCTATTCAAAAATCTAATTAAATTTTTTAAGACTCCCACTATTTCGTTATAATATTATAGTATTGATTATCACATAGTTATAGAACTCACAAATAGTTGAAGGAACTTTTTATCATGAAAATCGATCGTCTCACATGAATGAAGCCGCAACAACATAAGATTTGACAAAAGCCGCGTCGCGGATGTAAGCGAAACTTGTGAATCGTCTCATGTTACTCATGCAAAAACAAACCAACGCGTCTCGTTGCTCGGCGAGTTTCAGATTTTGTCGTATTATTTTAAAAGATAGAAAACCACGTTACAGCCAAATACTAGTTTGATAAACTTTAACATCATTCATTGATTTAAATTTATATGTCAATAGTATTTAATGTATATATTTATACTGATGTTGTATAGTTTGTATGTGGGGGTAATCTCCGGCACTAATGACATGATTAATTAAAAAAAAACATTGCCAGAAACTACATTATTTGTGCGAGTAGTCAATAAAAGTAAGGGTAGGTTCAGATGACAAGCGCTCAACGCGCGTTTTGATAACGCGCGTTTACAACTACATACATTTTATTCAGGCCGTACACATGCTAACGCGCGTTTTAGTAACGCGCGCGTTCAACGCTGCGCTAGCGCTCGACTGTTGTCAGCGCGCGTCAACGCCGCTTTGAGATCATTGGTTTTCTATGTTTCCGTTCAGTTGTGCGCGCGCTTTCGACGCGGATAGACGTATTTTAGGGTTCGTCAAGTTCGTCCGAAAATCGTCCGAAATGGAAACCGAAGCTTTTAATACGGAATTATTAATTGATGAAATAGAGAAACGTCCTGCGATATGGGACATGACAAGTAGCGATTATTCAGATAAGAATTTGAGAAGACGGGCTTGGGAAGAACTCGTCCTTATATTTTGTGAAGGACATGACAATGAAGAAAAGAAGAAAATATTATGTGAGTATATATATTTATTTACATTTACAATCGGTTTGTGTTACAAGTTAAATATAACGATCCTGCCAATCTACTTTTCCTTCATTAATGAAATAGTTTGTTAAATGTACTCGAACATTATCCGCCTGTCGCACAGCACGTCCGGTATAATGTGAGGCTAGATTTTCCAGGGGTGGCGTATAAAGTGTGTCTTCAAAATTGTAGCCATCCCTGATTCTGACATAATTATTTAGTGTACATATCGCTTTTACGATCTTTTCTGCAAAACCGATGTTAACATCTAACGGCCTGTGTAAAATGCGCCATTTATTGCACATTATGCCAAAAGTACATTCAACATACCGGCGTGCTAATGTCAAACGGTAATTAAATATTTTTTTAGCATAAGTTAGTGACCTTCCCCCATATGGACGCATTAAATTCTCCATCATGCCAAAAGCTTCATCAGCCACTATCACATATGGCAACGTTGTCGGTCTATTTTGTATTAACAATGCCTTTGGCTCAGGTAGATCTAATGACCTTTCTGTCAGCTTTTTGTACAATGAAGAATTCTTGAATATACCTGAGTCACTGTTTTTACCGTAGGCACCTATGTCAACCCACACAAAGCAATAGTTTGCATCCGCTAGCGCCAATAAAACTAGCGAAAAATAATTTTTATAGTTATAATACATAGAACCCGTGTGTTCAGGCTGGATTAACCGTATATGTTTCCCGTCCAAGGCTCCCAAACAATTGGGAAACTTTGAGTTCTTTTCAAATATCGTGGATATTTCACACCACTTTTCTTTCGTTGGTTCACTCATAACAACGGGCCTTAATTTTTTCCAAATAGTTTCACATACATGTGGTATTATAGTAGCCACAGTAGATTTGCCAATTCTATAGTCGTAGCTTAATGTCCCAAATGAACATCCAATGGCCAAATATCTGGAAACAAACATAAACTATTACTAAATACTGTTTTTTTTTTTCAGCGTCATCCCTGCAAAAAAAGTGGAAGAGTTTACGGGATAATTATATGAGAGAGGTGAAGAAAATAAAGACTGTCAAATCTGGATCAGGAGCTTCCAAAACTTCGACATATATTCATTATAATAGACTACGATTTCTACAGGCATCAATTGCCAACAAAGATACAGAAAGTAGTTTCGATGCAGATAATGCATCAACTTCGTCAGAGGTTGCTGAAGTAGAAATAAGTTCTGGCTTTAAGAGTCCTAAATCTACTTCACAAAAAAACAAAAATTAAATCCTGCTGATGAAAGATTTGCAAACATATTAGAGCAGAGTTTAGCACAGAAAAATGTGTCTCATCCAAAAGAAGATGACGATGAAGACAAGCTGTTTTGTTTGTCACTCGTTAAAGAGATTAAAAAAATTCCGGAATATAGGCGACTTTAAACTAAAATTGCCATTTATAATTTAATTTTGCAAAACCAAAATGAATTTCAAGGACCACAACAACAGACATATGAAAATCAAAATTACCCGGTATCACAACGAAGAAATTATTCATCACAAGAGCAGCGTCATCAGTCATCAGCTTCTGTTGAAGGCTTTCGTTATCATGATTATAGATCACAGCAGTCTAGTGTGTCAAATAATTTTGCACATTATGGTTATACTACAGCAATGGGGTCTCCATCGCCAGTAACACCTACTCCATCGCCAGCACCAACTAATGTCAGCAATGAATCAGAGTTAGAGTTATTCTGCGAGTAACAAAATGTTATTTTTTCTTTAAAAAAATTGTTCCTAAACAAGTTGATTTGATTTATTTGATTTATAGATTATGTTGATTATTAAAAAACTTACCTCAATGCAATTATGAGTTTTTCTTCCGGTGAAATGCTATATCGCACAGCGTTTTTATCTGCTACGAGTTCATCGTTTATGAGAGTCAGTAAGTCATCAAATGACTTGATGGACATTCTGAAGTAGTTAAAGAATTTGGGCTCAAATTGCCTTAACTTAGGATATAAAATAATGTACTGACTTTCAGTCAGCCTGGTTGACAAAATTGGGTGAACCCAATATCTCCGTCTTCTGTTGTGTCGTTTCTGCCGTCTGTATAAAATCACCGATAAAACTGTTTCTACGTCCATCTTCGACAAATGTAGAACTCAAACTGGCCGCAACAACGCGCGTTTAACGCCTGACAAGCGCGCACCATGTGAACACTATACAAAAATTCAACGCGCGTTCTACGCGCGCTGAGCGCTTGTCATCTGAAATGGGCTGTCTTTTCGAAAACCACGCGGATGACGTCACGGGCGAAGTGCTAGTTTGTGATAGTTTTTATCTGAATAGATTGTAAATTAGCTATTTTATAACAAATAATTTACTATTTATTAATTATTACCTACTCACTAGCTTCTGCCAGCGGCTTCGCTCGCGTAATAGCTGATAATTATCCCAAACATACTCCCGAGTAAACCACCATATGACTTTGTGGGCCTACCCGTGTGCCAAGGTTTATTCAAATTCGTTCAGTCTTTTTTTGTGTGATTGAAACACAAAGTAAACATTAATATTCAATAAACAATCATTACAAATTCTTGTAAAAACGTCTTTTGGAGCATTTAATTTGTTATTGAATATTAAAAACTATCAACTACATCAGTGACAATGAATATTTCTGATCGTTTTTTTAAACATTGAAAATACTACACAATACTTTATAATAATATGTTGTAGGTACCCAAATGTTTTGAGAAATAAAATGTACTTACTTCATATTGTTTCTTTTTTCGTACCAAAGCTGTAACCACACATAAACCAGTAACACATACTTACAGCTCAAAACATTATCACATACAACACCTTAAAGCATAATTCAGCTCAAGCCAGCGGTTTAGCGCAACGTAAATCTGACACAGTCTTACGTAATTCTAAACCCAGTGGTAAGTAACAGCCAAAGGTGATGTTGTAAGACACTGACTTCTACTCAGTAAGTCAGGTAGTTAGCACATAAAGGCAGCGGGAATGTGAGAATATCTTAAGGGTCTACTACTGGCTAAGTGGCGCCCTCATTGAATAAAAAACCGTAGCATAGCCTACAAAATAAATATTAAAGAATCCAACGTCACGTTTGTTACAAATAGGATAAAGTACTTTTACGTTATTAAAACAGATCTCAGAATTTTTCGTGTTTGGTACTTTTGACTACTACTTTGGGTGCGAAACATTCTGAGACCTGTTATAACAACGTAAAAATACTTTATCCTCTTTGTGACAAACGTGACGTTGGATTCTTTAATATTTATTTTCTATGCTATGCTACGATTTTTTATTCAATGAGGGCGCCACTAGACCGGTAGTACGGCCTTAAAAAAGGAGAACAAATATGAAAAAGTCATTCGTCAAGTCATATGGTCGTATTTGAAGTTGTAAGCATCAATGTGCTAACAGCTTTAGGCCCGGACTCCACCTAAGCGAAGACGAGATGAGAGGAGGATGAGATGTGTTTTAAAAATGCAATATAATTTCATTATTTACACATCTCGTCTACACTTAACTTCTTAACTTAAGTGGATACGGTTGAGCACCGATGAGAGAAGTCCTACTAATATTACAAATGCGAAAGTTTGGATAAATGGATGTTTGTTACTCAAACATGCCAGACCGGCTGAACGGATTTGAATGAAATTTATCACAGTGATAGAATATAGTCTTAAATAGCACAAAGGCTATAATTTATAATGAGGAAGTTCTAATTCTAGAAGCTAGTGTCTCATATAAGCGCGATGTAGAGATGTGAGCTGTGTTTCTCAAGCACGTGGCAGCAATACATTCTTGCTTCTCTGCTTCGTACATCTTCACTCACACATCTCATAGGTTTGGTGGAGTTCAGGCCTAAGGGTGCTTTATCACCAAAGATGTCCGAGGTAGCCAGGTGGTGTGAGGAAGAAATCCACCAATGAGATCACTTGATTTCTACGCAGCTTTGGAGAAAACGGGGGTGGCAGAGTTAGGTATTTTAACATACAAAAAAACGAGAGATGAATGCGAGGGACGCGGGCAAGAAATGTGTGCTAGAGACCCGGGCAACGAATGTGTGCGCGCACAGCTTTGTTGAAAACACTCACACAGTTTTACAGCGAACGCTTGCGACGCCTCTCTATCTCACACATCTTCAGTGGAAAATGCCCTTAGTATTATTTTAAAAATCTAATTATAATTTTATACTTCGACTTCTGTTCTGGATTATATTTGACATAAGGATGGTTTTTTTTTTGGGGGGGTGGGAAATCATCCTATGACTTCTTCCGCTCTAGGGTGGAGCGGAAGGGCGTGTCAGACTCTTACTGACTAAAACCCACCCCTGTTCCTCCCTGCCTCGAGTGCCCAGGGGCGAGGTAACTCTTTCGAATTTATCCTCCACCCCCGGGCAGGCATCGGCCGTGGCAGGCCCCTTCCCTTTGCTGACAACTCTTTGAGGCACGCGTGGAACACTACGCGCCGTCGACTCTCGGGCCTGGTGCTGATCGGACGGCGAGTTACCCACTACTCGCCGTCCGCAGGCCCGGGTCTACGGTGGCCGGAGATCGTCTCGCGGCGCTCGAACCCCCTGGCGTCTGATGCGGCGGCTGCGGCTGGGGGCGCTAGGGCGACTCGGCTGTTGTCGAGTCTCTCCAACGTATGCCGCCTCCCTCTTCGCGAGCATTACTGCTTCGCAGAAGGAGGAGACGGCTTCCCATTCTCTCTCGCTCCGTACCATGGCCTGAACCAGGGCACGGCGCGAGACATCGCTGCCGCCTATCGCATCCACGAGGACACGGCGGTGCTCTGCCCAAGCGGGGCAAACCTCCACCGTATGCTCCAACATAAGGATGGTAAACCTAAAATGGGTAACCCGGCTAAAACGGATATGCGTTTTAAATTGCGCGCCGTTATTGCTAATGGGACGGATCGCAGACCAATCAAAGGCAGCGCTTCCCTCACGGACACGAGTTTACGGTAAGACAAAAAACAAAGTTTTTATCCATTTAAATTTAAAAAAATAGAGTTGCTTACTTTTGAATACTCGAAAAAAAAACAACCGACTTTCAAAAAAAAAATCACTAAAATTTAAAAAAATAACTTTAGTTTCGGAAGTCTGTATTGTACTTCTTCGTTATTTGACACCGACTTCCGAAATTAAAGTTATTTTTTAATTTTTAGTGATTTTTTTTTTTTGGCAGTCGGTTGTTTTTTTTGTAAAAAAGTTTTTTATTTTTCACTTTTTAGTTGTTATACCCCAAAATTAAAAACCCCAATAATATGGAACGTGAAATTTAAACATTTGGAGAACACTAAAACGTCCTCGCGATATACGTATTTTTCGTTTTTGTTCAGTTTCTCAAAAAGGACTGAAGCAATTTCGATAAAATCGAACCATCTCGGGAGTATATTCTTTCGGATAAAAAAAGAATTTTGAAAATCGGTCCACAACTGACGGAGAAATCGGCGGACATACATAAAAAAAAAAAAAAAACATACATACAGCCGAACATAGAACCTCCTCCTTTTTCGAAAGTCGGTTAAAAATGGTCTACGATATGTTCTTACTACTTTTGTTTTATTATTTTGCAATAAATAGACGTTTTATTTGTGCAATATGTTAGCGTACTATATTATTTCGGTTTTAAGATTATGAGTCGATTGAAAAAAATCAAGCTTGTGGGCAAAAAGGGTACCCATTTTACCCATACCCGATTAGCCCTGTCTAATTTCATTGAGTGCTCATTAGTTCTTTTACTTTTTATTTAATTTTGCTTTTGCAGATGGTTAATAAATATAAAAGAAAGTCAGCAAATGCATCTTGGGACGAGGGAGTGAAGTTTGCAATAGAAGAAGCTCGGAAATCTTTCGACGATGGTGCAGCTCAAGAATAAGGCATCAACCTTTCGACTTTACATAGACATATAAAGAAGGAAGGTCCAAAAAAGAAACTATGTCTTCATTGTTTACAACAGTTTTTACAGCAGCTGAAGAATCAGAGCTAGTTGATTATCTATTTTATATAGAGAGAGATGTGTTTTTTGGACTGACGAAAACAGAATGATTGAAACTAGTGTACCAATATGCTGAGAGAAACCATATCACACATTCTTTTAACAACGAAGCCGCGGATGAAATGTGGTACGCTGGCTTTAAGATGCGTCATTCCAATGTAAGTCTGTGCCGCGACGCCGTCCAGAACCAACATCAGTTGCACGAGCCAGAGGCTTCAATAGACCCAAGTTGAAAGATTTTATGTATTGCTTGAATCAGATATCTAAAAGCACAACATTGATGCGACGTGAATTTACAATGTTGACGAAACCGGCATCTAAACTACAAGCAACAAACCTCCAAACGTTATATGTAGGTCTGGAAAAAAACAAGTTGGTGTTATAAGAGTGTCAAAAGAGGCAAACTGACGACGGTTTTATGATATTTTGTACCTCAATTTCTAATCTTTGGCCGAAAACAAATAGTAGACAGGCTTTAAGATGGAGTTCCACCGGGATCATCAGCTACTTGCAGCGATAATGGTTGAATCAATAGACCAGTATTCTTGCAGTGGTTGCTGTGCTTTGTAGACAATATTAGGCCAACTCAAGAAAAAAAAGTTATTTTGGTGATGGACAACCATGAGTCCTAAAAGTACCATGGACCTTTGGAGTGTGCATCGCCAAATTATGTGATTTTTGTATTTCTTGCTCCACACAACACGTCGTATTGTATGGAACAAGATACCGCTTGATACATGTGTCTATGGACCACTAAAAAATTACTTCGAGCAGGCAGTTTCTGTTTAACAACGAACATATTTTGGACGCATTATTTCCCAGTATGAGCAAGACTATTTGGTGAGCATAATTATATGAAGGCAGCGAGTACCCAAAATGCAGTAAAAGGATTTTCGTCTACGGGCCCACGAATAGGAACGTATTTGACGATTCTGATTACATGCCTTCAAATTACACTGACTGATATGATCCTTCCGGTGTTCGAGAGGATACTGAGGCTGATCTCATTTCTGATGACCCAACTGGCAGACTTGATTCTTCCGGTGTTCTAATGGATACTGAAGCTGATCTGATTTCTGCTGAGCCTGAGATGAATTTTGTTTCAGCAATGAAATTGAAACTCATATGCGCCAGATTCCTGAATCTACTGATTGTGACCGCACTATGTTACCTTCTGTTCTGGAAAGAATCATAGAAAGCCATTATACCTGCAAAATTCCAACTCCGATAGCAGATGATGAAATAGTGACTCAAAATCTCATTTGGTCCTTAACTACTGATACAAGCAATAGTAACCAAATTATGAATGAGGATATGACTACGTCATCTCCTGTGACTGCAATGGATATTCGGCAATTACCTAAAATAAACCCTGAAAAAACCCGCCTGCAGACGTAAAACACAGAAAGCAAAGTCTTACAAACACTTCTATCACAGACCAGCAAAGGAAAAAAGAGGCTTAAAAATAGAAATTAAAAAGAAGTTGATGCAGCCAAAAGGAAATTAAAGGGATCAAAACTTTCAAAACCTACTACGAGTGTACAAAGGTCAATAACAGGGAGAAAATACTGCAAACGAGGTCCAAAAATGACCAAAAAGATAAAACCGAGTACTTGGTGTGCAGTGAGCTTTACAGAGATCCACCTGCAGAAGACTAGATTAAGTGTGATGATTGCGAGATGTGGGCTGATGAGGCCTGCATGATGCTCTGGCAGAAGTTTGTATTACTGAGACATGTGTCACGACTAAGTTAAGTATGATTGAGACTGCAAAATTTGTCAGAAAACTTATTATGATCATGGTTGTGAACCTTAACTGTTAATAAAGTTATAAGTAGAAAGTATGAGTTATGATTGTTATGAAACAGTACTAGTCATTGATTGACGCTAATTTCATTAATTTAGTCCCAACCCACTTTGCTCAAAAGCTCTACCTAATTAAGCCTCTCCCCTCACCCCCCTACGGGCAAAATGGGTAAAACGAATGGTAAAGTTTTTTGTTATTTTTTTTTCTTTGTAGAAATTTTTTACATTAGGGATTTTTTTATTAAGGAATATAAAATAAATGACAATTATTTTATAGTCCCTACTAACTAAACTTACATTACAATCCTAATAGTATTTAGTGTTGACATTTGGTTGGGCCAACAATAAATGCTACCATTTTATTGTTGGCCCAACAATAAATGCTATTAGAGAAAATGTAAAAATAAAAACACAATTTACATCTATAAGTTGTTTTTAGGGTTCCGTACCCGAAAAGTCCAAACGGAGCCCAATTATTGTCACTAGTCACTCACGTGTCCGTCTGTCTGTCCGTCCGTCGTTTGTCACAAAATTTTGTTACGAAGAATTTTTTAACTTCCCATTGACCTATGAACTTGAAATTTGGTAATAATGTTTATTATTACGAATACTTTACTAACAAATACCAATATTTGGTACGGAACCCTTAATGTGCGAAATACAACACGCACTTGGCCAGTTTTTTATAACATCAACCTTAGCTTACCCGTTTTGGGCTACTCTCCCCTAGCTAGCTTTTAGCTTCTGAAGTACTAAGTTGTAGGTCGGGATAATAAGCTTCTTTAGGTTAAAAGCTTAGTAGGTGGGTAATGGAGTAGGTAAGTCTGTAATTCTCCAATGAAAACTTAGGTAAATTAAACTCATTTTGTTTCTATTGTATCTAAAGATTATCTAAACTGGTAGGATAAAGAGGTAAAATTGCTTTTTAGGGTTCCGTATCCAAAGGGTAAAACGGGACCCTATTACTAAGACTCCGCTGTCCGTCCGTCTGTCTGTCTGTCTGTCCGTCTGTCCATCTGTCACTAGACTGTATCTCATGAACCGTGACAGTTAGACAGTTGAAATTTTCACAGATAATGTATTTCTGTTGCCGCTATAACAACAAATACTAAAAAACAGAATAAAATAAATATTTAAGGGTGCTCCTACACAACATGATTTTTTTGCCGTTTTTATAGATAATGGTACGGAACCCTTCGTGCGCGAGTCCGACTCGCACTTGGTTGGTTTATTTTTTATTTTTGTATGTATTATGTGGAAATACTGTTCTTATTACAAACATTCTTTCACTGATACAAAGCTTATCTAGACTTTCGCTTAGTGTCAAAGGTGTACCTACGAAAAAATGCTCGGTTGCTGTGGAATAAGCTGTGAAAGCGAAATCGCGGGAGAGAAATTAGTATAGTTGTGTTATGGATAGCATATTATTAATTAAATAATAAACCTACCTAACAATCTGGGTTTTATTAAAATCTAGCGACACCCCCCGGCTTCGCACGGGAGCAGAATTATTCAAAAGACACATGTAGAGCCATCTAACCGTTGAAACTTATTGTTCTTTCTCTCGGGAACATAATACCTTTTTTTCTGGATAAAAAGTACCTTATATCCTTTTCTGGTAGGCCTGACATAGTACCTATATTATTTTGCAAAAATTCATGATATTCGGTTCAGTCGTTTAGGCGTGAAAAGTAAAGAAACAAACAAACTTACTTGTACATTTATAATATTAGTTAGGATTATGATAATAAGTCCGTCTGAGGATATAATCCACTGCTTGCAAACCAAACCATTATCAAACTAATACTCAAAATACATTGCCCAACTTACACTACAACAAATCAAAAAGATAACACTTTTATACGTCTTTGTTTTTATGATATGGAACCTTTTGCCCTTTATTGTTTTAGTAATAACACCCAAAGATAAATGCGGGTTCCGTACCCCGAGTTCCGCGAAACGTCTTTTTGTTCCTTTGTATAAAATATCTGGATTATCATTCAAAAGAGATGGTATAATTTGTAGAAAGTTTTACATGAGTGTGAATTGTTCCTATTTTTTATATTTTCATTTTATATCTTTATTTTATATACAATGAGTTTTATATTTTCGTGGAATGGTTGTTGGTTTTATTACTTATTTGTGTTAAGAGAATTCATAAAGACTTGACGTTTTAGGGTTCCATTAGGAGTCCTAACAAGGACAAGGAACCCTTATAGTTTCGATCTGTGCGGCCGAGGCATTGCGTAGAAATTGTTAGTATAAGAAAGCTGCAATTTTGCATGAGTATAAATTAATATTAATCACGTCAAGAAAATGAAACAATAAAATTTTGAAAAAGATTTTTTTATGGTAGCTCACGTACTTACATGTAAAGTGGGGATGACTTTTTTTTTGGGGTAACATAGGATAGGTCTACTAAAATCATTCTAGAGTTGTTCATACTATTTTTCGATTCAGTGATTCGTTTGCGAAATATTAATCTTTAAAGTGATATTTTTTGCTCAAGTCGACCGTCCCTCCCACTAAAAGCTAAACTGTTGGCTTGAAAAATCGGAAAAAAAAATCGTAAAGGTAGTATTATAACGAACTTTGAAGGAAAACTATCACGGCCAACTAAACTCTGTTAGTTTAAGAGTAATAGTCGTCAAATTATAAAATGTACCTACAGGGAAAATTTCGTACAAAACACAAAATCCTCAGAAAAAATAACAAGGTGAACTTGTTACTTATTCAATATTTGAAACGGTACACATATAAAATTTTGAAAAAATAAAACCTTTCCTTTTTTAATGCGTTTCGTTTTTAAGTCCGTAAGACCGTGAAATCAATTAATATGATTATAGTAATTAACATAAAGCCCTCTTCTAAGTCCGCAAGTTATGACAGGTGACTACGGAACCCTACATGATTATGATTACGTAAATAACCGGCAAATCTTTGATTCATCCTAATTCCTAATAGTATTAAAATTGTAAAAGTTTGTGAAGTTGTATGGATGTTTGTTTTGAAACTTTTTTTTCGAAAAAAAAGAAACTTTACAATAATATTGTTTATACGAGTACATCAGAATAACACATAGGCTATCATTTATAATGAGGGGAAGTTCTAATACCTCGCGGGCGAAGCCGTTGGTAGAAGCTAGTTACAAATAAACAAACGAGCGTCATTAAACGAATGAAAAACACTAGAAAATTCCATAAAAGAGACCATAAAAAACCAAACTCAAAATCAACAGTTAACAGAACCCAAAACTTTTAAAGTACTTAAACGAGACGTCAAACCTATAAGTCTACGTTGCAAATGTGCAGCAAACCGCAAAGTTCCATAACAAGTAGCACGACTGAACGAGGCACCAAATTACTGGCGCATTTAACTCGCCGTGATTAATGAAACATCGCCAACTTGCCTCTCAGAGGTCCGACAGACCTCACAAACCTGACTCTCTGGTATTACCCTATTACTCTGCACGTGTTGAGGAAATTCTTGGAACTGTGGAGTGCAAACTGTAATTCAGGGATGGTTTAGCATTATTAATTTGATCACCTTGTACTAGTATTCAAAATTACCTACATGGAAAAGCCGAATTTAGGATATAATGCACGGGGCGGCTTGCGACGTTACTGCGCCGTTCATTTGTTTTCCATCCACTAGTTTGTGCTTACCTTAGTCGTGGGCTGCTGTAGACCGCCGCCTTAATTGCGTCAATTTACCCTGGCTAGATCAGAAACGTCGCAAGGCTTTTAAGGCTGCTTCAATAGTGGCCACATTGATAACTGTTAGCCTGGATCATCCCACAGCTGAGCAAACGCCTCATCCTATGACTTCCAGCTGGTTGGGTCTAGAGCTATTTTGTTTAGCTCGTCCCGCCATCTTCTGCGCGGTACGTCTTCTGGCTGTGTCAGGGTCCCATATAGTGGTTATTTTGGCCCACAACTCACGGAGCTTGAGGTAAACATGGTCAGCCTAGTCCCATTTGATTTTTGCGGCCTTTTGAGCATCGCAGCAGAAAAACACCGTACGTACTCGTATTTAAAGAAGTAAACCGGATTTGAAGACTGATCTGATCATGAGGATATCAGAGGATTATATACAGACGTCGCTTGTCTGCAACTGACAGCATTAGTTGTAATCTTCGATGGCGCTAAGCTCGAATGCGATTTCCTTCAATGAATATTATTTTCAATCCGCTCGGCAAAGTGCCTTCTGAGTCTAAGCACTTCAGAGGATAAACTGTGCAATCATTAGCTATGAAGTTTTAGTCTGAGATCTCATCACCGCTGTTTGGTTATACTAGTTGTTTGACTTTACACAATCTTACCAACTTGGATATCGTGCTGTTTAGTAACTTGGCTGTGGAGGTCAGATATTATGTTGAAAGTCGCTCTATGTAAAGTATTAGTTTTCTGTTGCATCTAGTTAGACTGAAAACCAACCCCAATATATCGGGTGGAAAAAAACTATTTCCGAAGCCGAAAGCCACATATTCTACCCATTATTTAGATTTTTTTTTTCATTAGACCATACCTGGGAATCCACTGGTTCTGGAGATATTGAAGGTCAAAGTCACATATTTTTTTTTACGAAAATGAATTCCAAATGTTTTACTAAACTTTTTTCCAAACAATCATTACCTGAATTTTCGATTCGAAATTACGTGGCTTAGAGCGAAGTGGCGGGGCTTAACTCCACTTGCCTGGGTTCGCATTAAATTGCGCGCAAGAAAATAGATCTTTTTTTCATACCTAAAAATAAAAGTCGTTTCCCAGAAATAATTTTTGCGCAAAGGTACTTACTTTGTTAGACGTACAGTATGCGTAGTTAACGGCTTTGTGATGTGTCTTTTTACACCCTGTATAGGTAGTTAAGAATAGGCTAGATGGATGATGAGGTAACTTGACAAAACTGTGACCGTCAGAAATGTAGGTATTTGTAACTTGTGATTACAGAATTTGGTTCCTGTTAACAAAAATAGCTGTCTCGAATATATTGTACCATTTACTGAAAAAATTGTGTTCCTTCCGTAATCATTGTTTCATCAATTAGCTATTATTAAATTCAATCAAACATCTTATTATTCCTTTTTGTGAATTAACAGCAATTTGCAGTCTATGCCATTTATTGTTTAGATAACAACGATGAAACACAAGATTTCTACGAATCTCTCTTCCATTTATTTTCATTTAGCAACGATCGAATATCGTTTCTAATTTAAAATATTTCCATTATAGAACTGAATTAACAGTTCTTTAGATTAATTTTTCTCCATTTTATTCGTTTCGTTATAAAAACATGCAATTCCGAATGCTTCCTTTAAGTGTCGGCACTAATCTTCGACCATGTTTGTGTTGTCACTTAACCTGTCCATTAGATGGGTCGTAAATCTCTGAGGATTTACTGCATACGATCCTACACGCTGGCGTCTTCTCCGCAGTTGATGATCTTAGTGTCCATAAAGCTAGTACGAATGAGAGGTGGAAAGTTAAAAGTGAACTGAAGTGTTAGATTGACAGTATAATTTAGACGTTGATGCGAATGGTATTTGAGCACTCACACGTCCTATTCGTGATAATTTCTATGGTTACCTAAATCTGGATGCGTTTTCATAATGTTTGTAAAAACTTTTTTACAAAAAAATAGAACCGTCTTCCAAAAAAAGTGCAAAATAACTTTAATTTCGGAAGTCGGTGTTCCTGTTTTATGTCTTCGTTTTTTGACACCGATTTTTCACTTTTTAGTTGTGGATCCCCATTAACTGTGTTAACAATTCATAGACATACGATAGCAGCAATCGCGATTGATTTGCTGTTAATTTTTGAAGAGTTCCGTTGTCTGTCTCCGAAACCCATCATCAGATCTTTTTGAAATTTAAATGGGACCATTTCGGAATAAACCCCTTTCGAATAAAAAAAGAATTTTGCAAATCCGTCAATATATGACGGAGTTATGCCCGAACATACATAAAAAAAAAAAAAAAAAAAAAAATACAAACATCCGAATTGATAACCTCCTCCTTTTTCGAAGTCGGTTAAAAATCACTCTTAGGTACGTAAAAAAAACTTTTTTACAAAAAATACAACCGACTTCTAAAAAAATTCCAAAATAACTTTAATTTCAGAAGTCGGTTGTATTTTTTGTAAAAAAGTTCTTTATTCTTCACTTTTTAGTTGTTGTACCCCAGAAGGAAAACTAAATATTAAAGTTATGCCCGAATGAATAACCCCAATAACATGGAATTTGAACATTTGGAGGCAACCAAAATGTCATCTTCTTTACATATTTTTTGTTTATATTGATTTTTTCAAAAAGTGCTGAATCAATTTTGATAAAATTTATATGGGACCACCTGGGAAGTATACCCTTGTAAACAAAAAAAAAACAAAATCCAAATCGGTTTAGCCATCTTTGAGTAATCGGGGAACATACATAAAAAATGGTTCCGACGAATTGAGAACCTCCTCTTTTTTGAAGTCGGTTATTAATATAAATCGAAAACGTAAGTACACACAATTTGGGTGCAATTTTCAGAACATTGAATTTTACATTTAATATCAATGTTAAAAACGGCTCACCTGCATTCTCCGAGGGGTTGAGCAGAGTTGTATCAGTACAAATAGTTATATTTATAATTTTTTAACTCAGCGGGTTTGACAGCATTGAGTTTATTTTCACCAGAAAATTATTTCAATATTAACCTTTCAGTCCATGAACGCAAATTTTATACTTTATTTAAAATAATAGGTTTAATATTGATTGATTTCGTGCAAATATCAAAAAGTATTTCATCTTTTTACTTAAATTAATACGCCTTTTCCAGTGTAACTTTCTATATTAATCATAACTACACTTACTCAGATTATACAATCAACTTAGCACTTACACTTAATAGTAGGTAGCAATATAGCAACACAGATAATTCTTTTTGAGACAACCATTTGGTTCCGATTCCGAGGCTTCAATTTGAACTAACCATGAACTAACTTTATAAAAACTAGATTGCACCCACACATTAAGTTTTCCATCCGTTACGTTCTAGGTTCAAACTAGAACGACAGATAAATAATACTAGCGAGTACTTTTAAAAATAAACTGTCATCATGAGATCCTTTTATACTTAAAACGAAATCCCTATAAAGTCTGATTTACATGTGTGGCGAAACATAAGACACTAATTTATCTATGGTTCCCACTTCAATAACTGATGCCACCATGGTGTCAGGGTTAGTCTATGACACACAGGATTCAACCGGTTTACTTTGGTGTTAGGAGTTTGAATTACTAAGAAGTGTGTTCCTTGATAATCTAATTGTACAGATAAAATACACCCATTTCATTGTCACTCATACGTATCCGTGTAAACTATGTGAAAGGTGATTATAACACAGTTATAACCTGGACCAGATTTTCAATGCAGAAGCAATGAAAATCCTGTTAGAAAATAGGGCGCAATCCGCGTCTAAATTAGTGACCCCCAACGTCGATGGATAGAAGAACCTTATCCGCAATATTAACAAAATTTGGAATCTGGTCTGGTGCAGTGCAACGAGCTCACACCCATCTCGGTTTTCTTAGGAATCACAAATATTCAAGTTCGGTTCGGTACTTACTCGCTAGCCATCACGCGAGTTTGCAGGCGAACATCGTGCGAAAATCTCCTGAAAAACGTGCTATTAGTCCATTGACCATTGTTAATGTGTCCGACAGTGCCTTTCCCGTACCAAAGTTAACTTTTTCGACCTGGAACAAGAAATCATCAAACTCCGAGATTGCAGCGCCATTTTTTTCTTCTACTTCTACGTTTACCCGAAGAAAGCTCGGAAATAAGCGCGCGAAGTTTGACAGAGTCTGACATATGTCGATTGTCAAACATCATCCGGCTGCGTTCCAGAGTAACATCCAATTAAGTGAAACATAAAGTGCGTTCCGTTTTGAACAGGTGATATCAGAATCTGTAAGTTTTTTTTTTAACTTTTTGCATGGGATTTTCTACAACTCTGAATACAAGGGTGTTGCGTATCGAACAATAAGTGCTTAATTTTAACCAGTTTCTCAACAATAACAAACTAACAATTCTAACTTTTAGGGGTTCATATTCATAACAATCCTTTTTTTGTTATTACAAAATCTGCCTGTCACAACAATACATATTAATTATTAACATTCTATTGGTGGCATTGTTATAAATTAACGTCCATTTTTATTATTTTTACTATATACACTAATTATTTATTTACTGTGTGTGTAGGATGTTCAATTTTTTGTGTTTCTTTTATTATTACAAAATGTACTTTGTTTTTGGCTGATATTTGTACATTGCACCGCTAAGTTACTACTTAAGTGTAACATTGCCTAATAGGATTGTGTGTTGTTTAATTATTTCCTTTTTATTTATTTTTTCTGAATAAAATTGTTCTGTAATTTAAAATAATGGCAGCCGAGGGAAAAGAAATCTATGTTGACTCCGAACCTGGAACTGGTGGTGTACAGTCAACACCGAACTCTCAAAATATTTTGGTTAGCAGAGTATCCAGATGATCCTTTGTGGCCTGATCGGCCTGGTCTCTGGTTCGCAAGTCTAGAGCCATAGTTCCACATCAATAGCATCCCACAAGAAATGACAAAATTTTACTATGCCATCAGCCAACTCGACCAAAAATCTGCAACTGAAGTCGAGGACATAATCCTTGAACCGCTAAGGAACAACATCAAATCAAATCAAATGTCATTTATTCTCTCTTCACAATTGGTTAACTTAAAAATTACATTGTCTGTAACTAATGCAAATAACATTTTACCATTGTAAGAGACTGGTGCCTGAAGTAGGTTTATGAACAAAACCTGTGTTACAGGTCACCAGGGCTCCCCCATAGCAAAGAGTTAGTTAATTATATAACTGTGTGAGTAACAACATAACAGGTAAAAAAATAAAAAAATATTGAACAAAGATTAAAACACACGTAAAATATAAAAAAGAAGCAAAAACAAAAATAAAAAAAAAATAAAATAGAAATAAAAAAAAATAAAAATTATTAAAAAAAAAAAACAAAAAAACTTTTTTTATATAACATTGCAGAAATGACAGTTGATGTGTAATGTAATGAGTAAAGTGTTGTGTCCTATGGGATGAGTATGTGAATGGTGTAGTGTACGAGAGCGAGTATGTTGTGAGGATATGCCATGATAGGTAGAGAAAGAAAGAAGGTTATTTAAGGACTGTCAACAGATTCTCAGTTTTTTGATAATCAAGGCTTTTGAGGAACGTTTTAACTGTTCTTTTGCAATGTGATTTAGTTTTTGGATAGATATTAAGGGTGACGTTTAATTTGTTACATAAAAACTGTCCAAGAAAGCAAAAGAATCTCTGAGGGAGTGTAGATTTAAAATACGATGATGGACATACCCTTCCCTTACGCCGTTTGTTATTGTTAAGCCTGGGGTCAAACTGTAGCTGGGAGTGTTGCTTAGCTACAGTAAGCAGGATGTATGTTTGTCTGACCGTAAGGATGTCCCATTCTTTGTATAATTGAACAGTTGGAAAACGAAAAGGAAGACCAGCACCAACCTTGAGTATTGCACGCTGCGCCCTCTCGACCTCAACTAGGTGGGTTTTAGCGGCACCACCCCATATTGTGATACAATAGTCAATTAATGACTGGCATAATGCAAAGTATATCATTTTAATAGTCTTCCGATCTGCTGTGTGTCTTACGGTTTTAAATATGTATATAATTTTACGAAGTAAGAACCTTACATTACGTCAAAGAATGTCCTTATCTCTCGTTTCTCAGACTCCTACGAGGAACGAATAAGCAGACCTCTTGAGAAAGAGGAAATAGGGGATAGGAAGCCCTCATCATTCCTAAGACACCTCAGGATGCTTGCTGGCCCATCTTTCCCAGAGCAGCTCCTGAGGACTGTTTGGATGAGGAGGCTGCCCCATCAAATCCAAGGCATTCTTGTAGCACAAAAACAACCATCCCTCGAAGATTTGTGCGAGTTAGCAGACAAGTTACAGGAAATCAGCTCGCAAACATTGCAGGCCCATACAATTAGCACATCAACAAACGATGACACCAAGGAGCAACTTAGGCTGCTTCAACAACAAGTGGCATACTTAACCCGTCTGGTTACTGGCCTCACTACTGGTAATAAGAATAGCCGTAGCCGATCAAACTCGCGCTCACGTTCCGATAACGGCCTGTGCTGGTACCATAGGCGTTACGCCACAAAAGCTAACAAATGCTTACAACCTTGCACTTGGTAACTCAAGGTGAGGAAAACTCAAGAAGCAGTCAGTACTGGCGACCACTGACTGCTCCCTATCAAGTCACCGTTTATTCGTAACTGATCGGTATTCGGGCCGACGATTTTTAATCGACACCGGATCTGATCCATTCTCTCATGCCTACCTAGACGGTACTCCCACATTCAGGGTAGTAAACAACCACTCCCATACGAGTTAATAGCAGCTAATGGCACCAAGATCCACCACCACCTACGGACTTGTGGATATGAAACTAAATCTTGGATTAAAACGCGATTTTACCTGGAAATTTATAGTTGCAGAAGTCGCAACGCCAATAATTACTATAATTACTAAGCGCACTACCACTTACTGCTGGACTGTGTGTGTGGAAAACTGTGCGACGACAAGACAGAGCTGTCGCCAGAAACTGAATTTTCATCAATTGACCAACCTAGCATTCAATTCTAGGTCATTTAATCACCTGTCTCTTCATATTTTGCCCGAGTTCCCTGGCATCTCACGTCCTTCTGGCGCTCCAAAAGATCCCAAGCACAGTAAAAATATTGATCACAAGCCATACAAATAGTCAAAAGTACATTTGGTACGGAACCCTAAATGTGCGAAGTCCGACACGCACTTGGCTGGTTTTATTTTTCTTTCCGTAAGAACCTTCTACAAAGTATTAGAAAGATTTTAAAAAGATGAATGAAATCTGTAAAGTCGTTCTCAAATTATGGCGTGGCCATGGGGCCATGCCATAATTTGAGAACCTTAATCAATAAAATGATACAGGGATTAATTTGAGAAATTGATTCCTGTTTCCCATGAAACAGGGAATATTTTTTAAATAAATAGAATTTGATTTCACAGGAATAAACAAATTATATAGTATTTTTTTCGTTGACAAGAGCGCGGAGGCGCGCAGGCTAACTTTCGAACCCCGGTGCCGAATATGCTTAAGACGGCCCTGCAGAACCCTTCAGCTAGATAATGGCTGTCTAATTTAAAGAGGTCCACTGATCCAAGGGATACCGCTTTTTTTCCCGGGGGTTGAGGATAAATTCGAAAGAGTTACCTCGCCCCTGGGCATTCAGGGCAGGGAGGAACAGGGGTGGGTTTTAGTCCGTAAGAGTCTGACACGCCCTTCCGGTCCACCCTAGAGCGGGAGAAGTCATTGGATGATTTCCTACCCCCCCCAAAAAAGAAAAGGATACCGTTTCATAAATTCCAATGCTAAATAATGATATAAATATATTAATAGAGAAATCGCAGCCATTTAAATTTAGAATTCAATCAGTTATGCGGCTAATACTAAAAGAAGAAAAATATCGAATGCTATTGAGAGGAAAAGGTTCGCTATAAATCAGTATTTTCCGGTTAATAAATCAGACAGAAATTCGTGGATTTATTCCTTTAAACGAAGGTATTACGCTAGCTTAAAAGTGGTTTGTGGATGCATTCAACGTTGATATTATTTTATACTTTATTTCTATTGATTAAAAATGTAGGTAGTTTTTAGTTATGACTTCGAAAGCCTCTCTCTTCGCGTGCATTACTGCTTCGCAGAAGGAGGAGACGGCTTCCCATTCCCTCTCGCTCCGTACCATGGCTTGAACCAGAGCCAGGCGCAAAAGTTCTCAGCTGCCTATCGCATCCACGAGGATACGGCGATGCTCCGCCCAATCGCAGTCTCGGTTGATAGCCCACTCCTAAAGCCAAACTGTCTGTCATTAATATTAAGGTGTTTAACAAGTTGACTGCCCAGTTAACTATCAATTTTTTTTTGCTGTAATTATTGCTAAGGATATTGGTCTATAGTTATTAATATGGGACATGTCACCAGTTTTTTAGGAATGGGCACCACCACAGTTTTCACTAGATCTGCCGGCAAATAAGAATGACTTAGACACAGATTGAACAGTAAGGCAAAAACCCTGGGGAAATGGACTCCTGCGTTCTGCAAATGTTCTATACTGAGGTGGTCGTAACTGGGCGACTTGCCCCTGGACATGTTTATAATAACAGAAGACACGTCACGGGCAGTGAAACGTACACTTAGGTTATTAGAACTTACATTAGGTATTTTATTTGCAGGACCAAGGAGCGGTTCTATCTTAAATTTCTGCTGAAATAAATTAGCAATATCAACCAGCTCAGTTCTCGCTCCACGCTCGAGGGAAGACTCGACTTAGGGTTCAACTTTTTTATCTCTCTCCAGAAACTTCCAAAACTCTTCGCTGAGTGGTGCGAAGCAATAATGTCCGTTAGAATTTGATGCTGGTTGTTTTGGCATCACTTCAGCTTCGCCTTGAAAGCTTTCCTAGCGTCGTGCATTTGGGTGTAAATGGGCCCCGCAATAAGAGTAATAGTCGGCCAACTTATAAAATCCACCTACTTGGATAGTTTCGTACAAAAAACAAAATCCTTAGAAAAAAATACTGAGGTGAAGTTGTTACATAATTAATATTTAAAACGGGTAGCATGTAGAAATAGTGAATTTTGGAAAAATAAAATCTTTTTTTGTTGTTTGTTTAACTGTAAACTCAATTAATATGTTCACAACAGTAAACTTAAAAGCTCTTTTAAGTTCATATGTTTTAACGGGCGATTACGGAACCCAACACTGGGGGTGTCCCAAAAGAATGTTTTAAAACGACAGTGTAAAGTTTCGTTAAAAACATTTTAGATTTTAATTTGTTTGTCTCAATACTTAAAAGAAGGCCTCTACATAATACTTGTAAACCCTGTTGATAACGTTACGTTAATAAATTATTATTATTACTATAATGACCGTTTGCTCATATCGAATAAAACAAAAAAGAAAATTCAAGAAATCCAAACAAACACACATTTTTAAAATAAAAGAAATAACAGACCGTGTACTATAATTTCAAAGCCTCACGTTAATGCAAAGAAAATATTATACTAGGTTAGCTATGTACATAAATAATAATTCTGCTTTTATCAAAGACTAATGTCAAATTCTTTTAAAGTAAGTATTAAAGTAGATTTATGAATCTTTGCTTTAGATCTATGAATACGGCTATCCTTTTATGGGGTCTTAATTTACGAAAAGTAATTCAGAACATGTAAACTATTATAATAGAAGTGTTTATTAGTATTCGTTTATAGGTTTTTAAAAGGCAAATTCTGGAATTACAGATTCGATTATCAAAGTTCTTTATTCGTGATAAAGTTGAATTTCTCAGGTTTTGTATCCCGGAAAAGTGAATTGTGTGTAAGCCAAAAGCGAAGCCGCGACAAAAAGCTAGTACATGATAAAATATTATAATGAAACCTATAAATTAGTTATTCTGTGCCTATATCAGGCCAGACGCACTCCGCATTTTAGGTATAAAACTACAAGTAGCGGCGAGCTCGACTTGCCGGGCCAATTCAGTGGGGGCTGTGGTCGTACGTTAGTTCGATACTCACTCACGCACCGCGTCGCGGCGTCTGTTCGCCGCTTAGGATAAAATGTAGGAAAAAGCTTATTGCATCCTATTCAGCTGCTTAAAGGGATCGTCGCCGTATCAATTCGAGCTGTGCAGTATTCTTTGTATGAAACTCCCTACTGCAACGCACACTAATCGGAATTGTAACGTTGTAATTGCCTCACCTCGGAACAAGCTCACGAATCGGTGCGGTGCGCGGTGAACTTGCGGTTCCCACGCTTACAGCTTATCGTCCCCGCGCTTACGGCTCGTCGTACCCGCGCTTACGTCTCTCCGTGCCCTCTCAGTCTCACCCCTCCCCCGGTTTGGCTGCAGCACACTACTGTTGCCAAACGTGCTGTCATGTCATTCACAAGGCAACTTCCAGTCATATTGCGCGTGTGTTTTATTTAATTTGTAGGTTAGATTTCAAACAAACAAACTAACGATCGGTGCGCAGCGTCGCCTAGCCGTAGCCGAGTCATCGTATCGGAGCTGCTGATCCGCTTTTGTTATGTGCCTACGTTAGATTGACGCCTGTTTGACGACGAGATGAAAGGCGATACGGTGACGATTCCTTTCCAAATTGATATGTGTGACTTTAAATAATATCAAGGATCTGAATCTATCGTTTTTCTCACATTCAATGGACATCGAAACGTAAAGACGTTCCGGCGACAGTAAAGACAACAATTTTTTTTTATAAACTTTGCCCAATACTAGAAATTACTCCTGTATTGTGGGTGGCTTCACAAACGTGTAAACTCACATACACAAGACACCCAGACCCGGAACAACTATCTGTAGAACATATAAATATTTGTTCCGTGCGGGAATCGAACCCGCGACACGCAGCTCAGCAGCCCAACCACTGCGCCAACCGTGTCGTCAAAAAACTATACACCTGTATCGGTGTTGCCTATTTTTAGCAAGGTGTTTGCAAAAATGATGTTCAATGAAATGCTCAATCATTTTAATATTAACAAAATCTTATACGATCAACAGTTTGGTTTCACCAAAGGACGTTGTACAACTGACGCTGGTGTCACTTTATTAAAATACATATTTACAGCGTGGGAAGAGGCCTAAGATGCGATAGGAATCAAGGCATTTGATTGCGTTAATCATGAAACCCTTCTCTTAAAAAACCATTACGGACTAGGTAAACTTGCACTCAGTTTAGTGACAGACTTCACTAAACTGAGTGCAAGTTTTTTGTAAAAAGACTATTTAATTGACAGACAACAGCAAGTTCAAATAAATTTTGTCAATTCACGGGGTGTAAAAGACAAAACGGGGGTACCACAGGGCTCAATATTGGGTTCTTTCCTCTTATTAGTACATTATATAAATGGTTTAGTAAAAATCAACCACAAATACATAGTATTGTTAGCAGTCGATACTTCCTTAATTTTTAAGATTAACAGACGTTCCACAACTCATGACGAAGTAAAAAACGCCCATCAGCAAGTCCAAAAGTGGTTCACTGCTAATATTTTGTATTAAATAATAAAAAAAAACAAAGCTTATAAGATTAACATGACCAAATGTTAGAAGTAATAGTTGTGACGCAGTATACAGAACAAAGAGAAACTAGAACTCGTCGAAAACACTGTTTTCTTGAGAATTACGCTCGATTGAAGGCTACAATTGGGTCCTTATTTAACATCTCTTGCAGCACGGTTATGTTCAGTGGCGTATGCTGTCAGGAAAATCCGTCAAAATACAGATGTAGATACCGCTAGACTGGTCTATTTTAGTTATTTTCATATCATGTCTTACGGTATTTTGCTATAGGGACGGGCTGCAGACATTGAGTCTATATTTATTCTACAGAAAAGAGTAATTAGAGCCATAAATAACCTTCGCAGACGCGACTCTCCTAGAGAGCTGTTTAAGGATATAAACATTATGACGGTACCTTGTCAATACATCTACGAAAACATTTTATAAGGTCGGAAAAATCTGCATTTCTTTACTAAAATAAGTGAGAGGTATAATTTCAATACAAGAAATAGGAACAAATTAGATAAATTTTAATTCACGTTGGCTAAAGTATTGTAACGTTGCAAAAACGTCTATTTCTTAATTCAATTAATTTATTATCCAACATCATTAAAAAACTCATTTAGTTTCGGTTATATAGTATTGGTCTATGGTCATTATTAGTGGATGAATCGTTTAGAGTCAGAGAGTTAAATATCTATGGAATGGGATTTCCGTGATGGCGGAATGAGGATTTTTGCGAGAATGCAGAACAAAATCATGAAAATTGGTGTCGTTCCGTAAGAATTAATAAACCGCATGGCGTGTCTTTCTGCGAGTTTCTGAGCCGAGAATCCTTCTCTCGCAGCTGGCGTAGACCGAAGGAGGCCGCCTATGGATTTCTAGGTGTTGTTCCTGGATTTGCTGCGAAGAACCACGCACGTGGCTGCTGTTCTTTTTTTCTCGAGTTTGGAGTTCTTGTGTCTGATTAGGAGGATATTGTTACAGGTTCTGGCTTTTACTGAATAGCCTAGAAGTGATGCAGATAGATGACGCGTTTAGTGCGTGCTGAACTTTGATACGGCGGGAGTGCGAACAGCATAGCCAACCGTAAATTGTAGAGGTAGACCACACACATTCCAATCTCGATCGAAGAAGCCCATCAACGTATATACGTCGTTAATTATTATCTGTTCCTGTCCAATATCTTCCCCGTAGGACGCGTTAGTCGTGTGGTATTTCATGGTCAGTCTTGAAATACCGACGCAAGCGGCTTTGTTCTGCTAACTAGAGAGGAAGCTAACTAGAGAATAGGGTACCTAACTAGGGAGAAGGGTAACTAGAGAATAAGGTAGCTATCCCTAAGGCTATTTTTCCTGCATTGACTAGAATAACCAGTAATTTTTTCCTTTATTTTGACTAGACAGAATTTATAGGCATTGAGAGAGAGAGAGAGTGAACCTCATAATGGTACTTAGGTATAGAAAGATGTAAGTACCTGTCTAATTTGTAGCTATCAATAAACTTTGTATTGTATAGCATGGTACTTGTTTGATTTAATATTTCACTGTTTTTTATATACCCTACAAATTTACTACAGCACGGGTAGGAGGTTTCATACCCTTCATTAACATCCAGGTTACAGTACACAATTCTTTTGTAGGGTACCTACTGTGTAAAAGTTTATAACAAAATACCACTAGACATTCCCCAACTAAATGAGACAAAATTTAAAACATGCATAAAACGCACACTACGAGTATGTAGACAAGCATATTATAAATTGGAGGATTACATCCTTGATAAAAATGCTTGGCTTAATAACAGTCACAGCCACTTAGGTCCATTCATTATTTTTTTTATATATTTGGAAGAGATTTTATAGACATGGTTTTTATACATAATTTTTTTTGGAGTAAATGTTTAATTTTTTATTTAACTTTTCAAACGTTGTATTGTGTATTTTCGATAATTTTGAATTTTGTAAATATGAGTACCATGGGGCATATAATGTAAATGCTTTTTTGACATGACCGAGCATGGCAGTTGATAGTTTGTTATGCTCACTCACATGTCTCGCTGGTGGTGGCGCGTATGTTCGATGACTCGGTTCCCTTCAATATGTTTGAGATGAGTGGTGCTGATCAACTGCCACTGGCTTATTTTAATCTTTTATTTTTATTGTTTATGAATTGTTTATTCAACATTGTTCTCATGAAATAGAAGCAACAAGACATATGTATGTAACCAGGATTTTTGTAATACATAACGTCGATTACAAGAGTGTCCATGAAGTTTCTTGCACGTTCTTCTCCATAGAGATTTACGCCTTTTTTTTTTTAATGTGCAATTCGGTTCATCTTTCTGTCCGACCGACTTATTGACAATTCAAAAGTGTCTGTAAATAGTATATTTGAAATAAATGCTTTTAATTGAATTGGATTGAATTAAAGAAATGCACGTCCTGATGTACCTAATTAGTAATTAGGTGGGTGTCTACCTACCAAATGTTTACATTAAAATTTGTTATTCTTGTTTATGTAACTCGTTTAGTAGTTAGACTATTAATTATTATTATTATAGTATAGTTAGTCCTCAGGTTTGGCTTTGATAATATATACTTATCAGGTAGGAAAGTACCCATAAATATAAAATAAAAGTATAAAAAGGTATGTACCGTATTTTATATTTCTTTTAAGATTTAAGAAGATTTAAAAAGTTCTCGATCAACTGGCGCAGGTATATTTCGGATGAGAAAGGACACAAAGTAATAACAACTCTCAAGCGTGGTAATTATGTGCAAATTAGCTTACGCGTTGGCGGGAAGTCATTTTGTCGGCTATTCTATAAGTGGCTTTCTTCAAGATCAAAGGAGTGCATCTTCTGTACGTTAGTAATATTAGTTATTATGTGTCCATGTTTAAAAAAATGGTACGTACTAGATTGGAACGTATCGTAGGTTTTGTACTTGTAGTCATCCACAGTTAAACCTGAGAGATTTTTCATCACACGTATTTTAATATATTTCTTTTTATAAAATATTACGATCTTTCAACGTGATATTTCATTATTTGGCTCCAAATATAACTCCTTACCGCCTCAAAGATAATGTAGGTGGTGGTGTTTCAGTGTAGTAATATGATATTATATCATAAACTATTGTGACTATTTATAGTCAAAGTTTAATGGATACATTTAGCATTCGTCGTGTTAATTAAGTTCTGTTTGCTAACAATGATCGATGGTGCGTCTGCCTTACTGTGTCTATACATTCGTGTAATGATGAAGATAATATTCGTGTAATAAACTAAAAGCGTGATGGTATAGAATGATAGTTGTATACAGAATATTAACTTAGTGAGACAGCTTTATCAAGAACCGCAAATGTTGATTGAATGTACGCTAACTGAGGTCAATCCGTAGAGGAGTATTCTAGGAATTCTGACAACTAGACTTGCCAAGGAGTACTAAATTAGGTTAGATAAGTTTATCCGGTTAAACTGAAAGCCGACTCCAACATAATTGTGAAAGGGTGCGACAGATTATGATGAGTTAGCTTTATCACACTGCTGGGCAAAGGTGTCCCTATGACTTAATTCAAATCGAGAGTGAAAAAAGTGGACCATTACTCTAATACTTCTAACTGCTCTCCAAAAAGTGCCCAAATGGCCACGACAGGGCTTCATAATCGAAATAATTAGCCCAAAGTTCACTGTATCTACGATATTATGTAGCCTGTTATTCGGTCTACTTTAGTGATTTTCTTATTGGAACGTCTTTTTAAAGGTATTTATATAAAAAATATATTTAGATTAAGTCATACGAACGCGATGAGTTGATTAATTAGCTACCCCCTTTTCAGATCTCCAATAATGCTGATACCTCACTTAAACACAGACTCTTGAGGCTTTGCACCCTTTGTAGAGCCAATATTTACTATAAGTGATTTTCCGTGTATTCAACTAGCACACACACTTGTATGACGGAACTGTAAGCCATCAGCTATGGGAAATTCTTATTACCTATTTGAGGTCAGTAATTTGATTGATGATGCTTCTGAGGAAAAGCCTCCCATGGATATATTTTTCTTTTGAAAGATATATCGAGTGGTTTTAATACATTTTTGCAAGCATTTCTCATTGAAAAGGTTTTTATTGACGTTAGATATTCTTTAATAATAATTCCTTTAGGCGTTTTTGAATTGCAATTCGATATAGCAACTAATAAATGAGCATCATTAAGACTCTGTCATTTAAAAGTTAGTAGACGTTTGATGTTTTTGGCAGATGGCGGGGTTATCTTCGATAACTTAGCATCCGATGGTTTTTACAAAAACAGTACCTACCGCAGAAGTTCTCACTCGTATTTCAAACTGCATTGATGACCGACTGTTCACTATTAGGTATATGCCCCACGAAAGCAACCTTTTTAACTACGAAAATAAATATAATGTCTATTCAAACGACGTTTGCGACAGTATAGGTATTATTGATTACCTCATTTCCATCATTCTCCTGCCCTTATCCCAATTTATTTGGGGTCGGCGCAACATGTCTTTTTCTTCCATACTCCTCTATTAGCCGTCATCTCTGTAGTCACCCCCTTTTTACCCATATCCCCTTTCACACAGTCCAACCATCGTTTCCTTGGGCCTTTTATAGCCATCCACATCCATACACAAGACTTTCCTCACGACATTTTCTTCATTCCTCCGCATTACATGCCCATACCACGACAACCGATTCCCACACAATTTTTCAGTCAGCGGTGCCACTTTCAGACTTCCTCTTATATACTCATTCCTAATTCTATCCATGCGCGTAACACCACACATCGCTCTTAGCATTCTCATCTCAGCTACATGCAATTGCTTTTCATTCATCCCTTTTGTGGCCCAACATTCTGAACCATACAAGATAGCAGGTCTGACCATTGTTTTATAAATCTTCCCCTTAAGTTTTAGGGGAATGCGGGAGTCACAGATAGTCCCGGTGACCTGCCGCCATTTCATCCATCCAGTGTTAATTCTGTGCTTAACAGTCCGATCTATTTCGCCATCGCTTTGCACGAGTGAACCGAGATACCGAAAATCAGAGCAGACTGGGAGAAGCGCGCCATCTGGCACTACAGCTTCAGAACTGGAGAGACCGCCGAAATCGCAGAACATGTATTCAGTTTTGGTTCTGCTGATTTTCAAGCCCACTTTCTCCAGCTTCTGTTGCCACTTCTCCAATCTGCTCTGGATCTCAGGTCCATCTTCACCGACCAGAACAATGTCGTCGGCAAACAGCATGCACCAGGGTGCCTCTTCCTGTATTTCCGACGTAAGAGCGTCCATAATCAACAGGAAGAGGTAAGGACTTAAAGCCGACCCTTGATGCAAGCCTACAGCCACACTGAACTCATCGGTGTTGCCAGCAGCCGACCAGACGTAGGTACTAGATTGTCTGTACATAGCACGAATCAACTCAACATACTTCCCAGGCAAACCTTTCTCTTTCAAGGCCCACCACAACACATCCCGAGGTACCCTATCATACGCTTTCTCAAGATCAATGAACACCATGTGCAAGTTCTTGTGCACACGTCTGTACTTCTCGCACAATTGACGGAGAGCGAAGGTGGCGTCCATTGTCCCTCGACCTGGCATAAACCCAAACTGGTTCGGGGTAATCTCACTCTTCTCTCGCAATCTTTTCTCCATCACTTTCTCCCATACTTTCATAGTATGTGGCATGAGCTTTATCCCTCGATAGTTGTTGCAGTCCTGTACATCCCCTTTGTTCTTGAAGATGGGCACTAGCGAACTATTGCACCATTCTTGTGGGATCACTTCTTCATACAACAACTTATTGAAGAATAAAGTCAGCCACATACATCCGTCCTCTTTTAAACACTTCCATACTTCTACTGGTATGTCATCAGGGCCCATGGCCTTTCCATTTTTCATACATTGAACTGCCTTTCTTACTTCATCCATGCTAATTTCTCTCACCAAACCCATATTTGCTTGTACCTCTTTGAGCACACCATTCCATTCATTCTCTTCGTTCATTAACTTTTCAAAATAAACCTTCCATCGCTCTTTTATTTCGTCATCTTTCGACAAGACTTTACCGAGTTCATCTTTCATACATTTTATGTGCATTATATCCCTCGTTCTTCTTTCTCTTAATTTTGTAATCCGGTAGAGCTCCTTCTGGCCTCAAGGGCTGTCCAGTAAATCATATAACTTTTCCTGCGCCTTAGCCCTGGAAACTGCAACCGCCTTTTTTGCCTTCCTCTTCCATTCTTTATAAATTTTCTTTTTCTCTTCTTTCAAATTATCATTTCCGGTTTCTACATTCTGCCATACTTTAAACGAAATTTTCTTTTCTATTAGCATCTTTTGCACATCTTCATTCCACCACCATGTATCCTTTTCTATCATGCCTTTACCTTGCGATTCTCCAAACACATCTTTTGCTACTCGCCTTATACAATCCGCCATCTCTTTCCAACATTCATCCACAGATTTTCCTTCCATATCCTTCATGTCTATCATTTTATCTACCACTTGACTCTTAAACATACTTGCACACTCCTCATTTTCTATCATACGCCATCTGATTTTGGGTGGGGGCCGTTCTTTGTTCCTACTGGACGAGACACTGACTGTTAAGTCCATCATTATGAGCCTGTGTTGAGAGACTAAGCCTTCGCCTGGCAACACTTTACAGTTTTTGACTGTTTTGAGACTGTTTCGTTTCACCAAGAAAAAGTCAATTTGGGTCGCGTACTGGCCACTTTATTAATTTACCTCATTTACGATGTTAAAAACCTTATCCGCAAACATGGTATTTAAGCACCTGCTATTATGACATAAATCTATACTTCTATACTATAATATATATATATTAACATTATAAAGCTGAAGAGTTTGTTTGTTTCTTTGGTTGAACGTACTAAACTCAGGAAATACTGGATCGAATAGCAAAATTATTTTTGTGTTGAATATTCCATTTATCGAGGAAGGCTATATGCTATATAACATTACTCTGTAACCAATAGGAACGGAGCATCAATGAAAAATGTGGCAAAAACGGGAAAAATATATTCCTTTTGAGAGCTTCCGTTGCGTTTTTTTTTTTGTGGGGTGGGAAATCATCCAATGACATCTCCCGCTCTAGGGTGGAGCGGGAGGGCGTGTCAGACTCTTATTGACTAAAACCCACTCCTGTTCCTTCCCTGCCCTGAGTGCCCAGGGGCGCGGTAACTCTATTTCAAATTTATCCACAACCCCTGGGCGGGCATCGGTCATGACGGGCCCCGTCATTATTGCTGACAACTCTTTGAGGCGCGCGTGGAACACTACGCGCTGTCGACTCTCGGGCCTGGTGTTGATTGGATGGCGAGCTACCCATTACTCGCCGTCCGCATGCCCAGGTAGCTTCCGTTGCGTGCGCTGCGTAAACGGTTAGTTACGCAAAAATTATTTATGACGGAATTGTTTCCTTTAAAAGTTCTAAAAAAAGGCCGCAACAGCATAATTATGTCTATCTTTTAAGGTTTCACTCACTATAATCTTTTTTATGTATTCAAATTTGTTCTAAAATAATGCATTATTTGCGAAGGTGTTTTTATAAACATGATACTAATCCTTGTCAAACTTAAAAAAAAATAAAAATACGTTATTCATCGTGTATTTAATTTTGAACAAAATTGCCCTTTTTTTTGTGGGGTGGGAAATCATCTAATGACATCTCCCGCTCTAGGGTGGAGCGGGAGGGTATGTCAGACTTACTGACTAAAACCCACCCCTGTTCCTTCCCTGCCCTGAGTGCCCAGGGGCGAGGTAACTCTGTTTTGAATTTATCCTCTACCCCTGGGCAGGCATCGGCCGTGACGGGAGCCTTCATGAATGCTCACAACTCTTTGAGGCGCGCGTGGAACACTACGCGCCGTCGACTCTCGGGCCTGGTGCTGATCGGACGGCGAGCTACCCTTTACTCGCCGTCCGCAGGCCCGGGTACAAAATTGCCCTTGACATCATTTTATTTCAACGAATATCTTAGGGTATATCCTAATTTTAATCAGTACTTGATTAAAACTATGATAAATATCTCACGTGCACATTTATGATGTGCAAGGCGGGCGGCATCATGAGGGATGTGGGGGTGCGCATACGTAGTATACATATTGTGCCACAACAATTACAATAGGTAACTGTCACTTAATCTGAAGTAGGAGAAATAAAATAAAACACTTTTTTCATTTTAATATTAAATTAAAGAAAGATTAATGTCATTTGACCATGATCCTTTTTACTTGTTTTATAATAATTATTTTTTATTGTAATTGAATGAAGGAAACAAAATGTTTTATTAGATTTTATTTTAACGCAACAATAGGTTTTTAATTGTGTCTGCTAATGAGGGGCTTGACACGCTTACCTTCTTCTTCCTGCCCTTATCTCATGTTACTTGGGGTCGGCGCAACACGTGTTTTTCTTCCATTCTGTCCTGGCAGCCGTCACGCTATCACTAACTCACACACTCACACACCACACACACACACACAAACACACACACACACACACACTTAATTTTTAATATATTTATTTAAAAAAAAATACTATTATTTAAAATTTTTGTTCAATTAAAAGTACAACAATAATTGCAGGATTCGCAGAAGCGCCAAAAATGCACGGATTAATGTCAGCTAGCATTAATTTTATGTCAAGTAAAACGAGAAAAAAGATCAGAGTCCATAGACAAATATCTTTTTTTAAACAACAGCGGCGACCATGATCTTTTTTTCCTACAGCCATACAAACAATTTTTGAGTCGCATGATAACACTGATCTCTTTTAGCGTTTTACTGTTTTTTAGCCTGAAAGCTTTATCAATTTTCTACTAGATGGCATAGTCAACTCAATATTAAACAAATACTGGCAATGACCCTTCTTTCCCTGTACCCTTCGTTTGATTTTGCACTGTATAGCCTATTTATTGAGGAAGGTCTTTATAACATCACGCTACGACACAGTAACCATAAACGCGGGTGAAACCGAGGACACAGCTAGTTATTTTATAATCAATTCATGTACAATAATAAAAAACGTATTAATAGCCAACATGTTCAATGGTGTCCTTTAAGTATTAGTAACTATTTCATATAAAATCAACTTAACGACCAATACCATTATTTTATTAATAGAATCGAATGAGTATTATGGCATCTAAATATCATAATCGTGTCATATATTTGTCATAATTATGCTTAGATTCAATTATAACTAGCAACACACCCCGGTTTTCACGGGTACAAATGATATATCTACACAAACCTTCCTCGTTTATCGCTCTTCAGGCAAACTGCATCAAAATCTGTTGTGTGGTCTAGGAAGAGTTAGCGGATAAACAGACTGACGTGGAAAGTCACTTTGTTTGATACTATGTAGAGTATGTAGAGAAGCAAACACATGCAAAATAAGACTGAGTTTGCTTAGAGAGGATAAGATGAAAATAATCAGTTTAATCAAGGAAAGCCATTAAACCTTCCTAACTTCTTAGATATGACTTATTATTGTTACACGTGGATACATGACTATAACACTTCTGTCTGTTCTGGGAAAATATAATACCTTATAATGTAGCTGTGTATAAAATATTAGATACATAAACATACAATGTGTACAAATTCATTGCTTTTCCCAAGCAATGGGAAACTACCGCTGCCAAATCGTGTGACACAATCGCAGTACCTTTCATTTCGACACTAAAACACAAATTATTACATCATTCCTTAAAAAATCTACAGCTGGATAGTTTAAATAACGTAATGAAAATTGTTAAAAATGAATATCATATTAAGAAAGTGCAGTAGAGTCTCAATGCGGCTTTTCGTTACTCCGGCACATCCATTAGTCCGGCACCCTCCACCCGGGCCTACCCCAACGCTTCCTACATGGTACCTTATTAAATTGGGATATTTCAAAATGCTTTATCTTAATTGTCTTTTTTGATACTGCCGGTTTAGTGAGACTCTACTGTATTACGTAATTTGGATGCCTAATGTCAAGTGATACGGTAACACTGGCAACTTCATCCTTTTTCTTTAAGGCGCAGTTATACGACTTTTAATTCAACATCACGTCTAAACGACTAGTCTATATCTTTGAAAAAAAAAATGTTATTCTAGACAACTTTCGTCGTAATTTAATCTCAGATGATTTGAAATTATATTTTTATAACATAGTGTAATTAATTTGTAAAGATACGTCTAACGTGGATAAACATTTGAGAATCGCGCAAAAACTATAAAGCGTATTTTTATGAAACCTTCACCATTTTAAAGAGCATTTAATTATTTATAATTTATTTTCAGTGTTTTATTTTAATACCTGTTCTTTTATGTGTAATAAATTAATAATGCGTCTAATTTCGGACAGCGCTCCTTGCGAGTCCTATTACTGGGTGGACATACGACGCGTTACGTGAGCTCAGCGCAGAACACGCAAGCTAACCACTCAAGGTCGTTGGCAGTTAATAGCGCCTTAAGGCGCTATTACATTGTTTAACAGCTTATAAATTTTACATTTTTCCTCTTAAAAATATGAGGTAAGTAAAAAAAAGAAGAAGAAAAGAATTTAAGTGTGATTGTGTTTTGTATTGTGTGTGTGAGTGGGGGTGTGGGTGTGCTTGGGTGGTGTGTGCGTGTGCGTGTGCGTGGATGTGAGTGTGGGGGTGAGAGTGAAGATGTGTACGTGGTGTGTATGTGTGTGGGGTGTGTATATGTTTGGGGTGTGTCTATTCGTGTATGTGGCGTTAACATACATAGAACTTGAAACTTACGGAGTATTTATGCAGGGGCATGAAACTGTTTTTCAGTTTCGTCGTAAGTAAGCGATAGAAGCCAGCTGATCACTTTCTGTTTACACTCTCTCTTAGACATGGAGAAAATTTCATTTTTGTTTTGTTAGCTATGTCATACAGTTTTGGGCCTAGGAACAAGTTAAATCTTTGAGCAAAAGACGTTCTACAAGGCACAGATTAACATAATTCTAACCGCCTTCTCTCTGTAATTTCTTTTTCAGTCAGGGTGTTTAGACATACACTGGAAAGTTGTCTCATAATTAATAATAGTACATAAAGTTTTCGTACAGTAAGTAATTCACTATCTCTGTACAGCTCCGTAGTAGGAAAAAACATTGGCTTAAAGTAACTAACCTTAAGCAAGGCTCTTTGAGCGCGTTCAACAATTAAATTGTGCGTTTTAGCAGCACCGCCCTAGGTAATGATGCAATACGTTATAACCGCTTGGCACAAATAATAGTAAATCATTTTCATTAAGTTGGTATTTGCTGAGTATTTGATTTTTTTAATACATAAATTAGTTTTCTAATTCTGTTTGAAATTAGACGCATTATTAATTTATGACACATAAAACATCAAGTATTAAACTAAAACACTGAGACTAAATTTTAAATAATTAAATGATCTTTAAAATGGTGAAGGTTTCATAAAAATACGCTTTTTTTTTGGGCGGTGGGAAATCGTCCAATGACTTCTCCCGCTCTGGGTGGAGCGGGAGGGCGTGTCAGACTCTTACTGACTAAAACCCACCTCTGTTCCTTCCCTGCCTGAGTGCCCAGGGGTGCGGTAACCCATTTTCAGAATTTCAGGCACTGGCCACGATGGGCCCTGTCAGTGGTGGCTGACAATTATCTCTTTTTGAGGCACGCGTGGAACACTACGCGCCGTCGACTCACGGGCCTGATGCTGATCGGACGGCGAGCTACCCACTGCTCGCCGTCCGCAGGCCCGGGTATAAAAATACGCCTAATAGTTTTTGCGTGATTCTCAATTTTTTATCCGCGTTAGACATAACTTTAAAAATGAATTGCAGTGTGTTATAAAAATATTATTTCAAATATTTTCTGATCAAATTACGACAAAAATAGTTTAGAGCAACATATATTTTTTTCAAAGAAATAAGACTAGTCGTTTAGATGTGATGTTCAATTAAAAACCTTTAAAAGTCGTATAACTGCGCCTTAAGGTATCTACCATAACTGATCACCTTAGTGAATGGATCATGGTGGTGATATCAACAGCTTTTCTGGGTGGCTTTACCCGTGTAAAGCCGAAAATATACCACGGGACGTACTACCAGTATGATGAGTATCCCATGATGATGGTCTACTCGCTTTCCAAATTTCATCAAAATTGTTCAGTCGATGACGCTTAAATGATCAACAAACGTACAAACATACCTATTAGGTACTTTACCATTTATATTTTAAGTATAGAAGTATGATCTAGCATACAATTAATTGACTTTATTACAATACTCCACGTAGTCAATTGATACTCAATTAATTACACAATATTTTTATCCATAAATATATGAACCAAGTATTATATAAAATTATGGTCCAAATAGGTAAATAAATAAACATTGGAACCCGGAATCACAGACGGTAGTTATGAGCCAAGTTCAGATCCGGTCCGAGTACTCACGAGTTTGATACTCAATTAATTGCACAATATTTTTATCCATAAATATTTAAACCAAGTATTATTTAGATATGGTCCAAGTAGGTAAATAAATAAACATCGGAACCCGGAATCACAGATAGTAGTTATGAATCAAGTTCAGATCCGGTCCGAGTACTCACGAGAGCCAGTTCACACGAATGGTTCCGCATTATTACGAGTAGATCGCAGTAATATTTATAAAAGGAAAAGTTTAAGTGTTGTCGTTTTGGTTTGGTTTTTCATTACAAACTTTTATTTAACATGCAATGATTCTTTGTTCGGGTCAAATCTTGTTAGCTGAATGAGAACCACTTCCTTCACCCTTCGGAGTTATTTTTAACATGTGGGTTCAGTTTCGATGACAATGCTTTTATGGTAAGCATGACCTGAATCGACTTGTAACAGGATTAGCTCCTCAGTATTATTTATATTATATTTTATAGAATGAAAATAAAAGATTGTTTAAAAGAAATACTCATAATTTTTTATTTCATTTACTTTCATTCTACAATGTTTCTTAAAGCCAATGGTATATGATCCCAGGGGCAGACTTTACATAAAAATGTATCAGATTGAGTAGTTGCAATACCTGCTAGCTTGGGTGGACGGCCTTTTTTTGCGTACCTGTAGATCATATTTGAAAAACTAAACTAGGCGTGTATCACCCTCTCAAATTATCGGTGACTTTCATTTACATTATTTACTCATACGTGTTATGTATAGTATAGTATAGATGTAGATGGCTAAAGTAATAACAGCCGCACGGGTCGATCCATCAGGTTAAGCTACGCTTGCCGGGGTTGTCCATGGGTGGGTGACCATCTTTACATACCGAGACTCCTCCGTGGCTCGATAAGCACGTTAAGCCGTTGGTCCCGGCTGTCAAACGTGGATCTTTGACAGTCGTCACAGGTCGTCAGAAGCGCGAAAGTCTGACAACCAGTCTTACCAAGGGGTATCATATTACCCTGTAACTGGGTTATGGAGGTCTTATATCCATCCACTTCCAATCAATCTGCCTGGCCTTTTCCCAACTACCTTGGGGTCGGCTTCCAGTCTAACCGGATGCAGCTGAATACCAGTATTCTACATGGAGCGACTGCGTATCTGACCTCCACAACCCAGTAACTAATTTCTTGTTACGAAATTGCTAATTAAATTATTTTCTTATTAAAAATCTACCTACAGCAAAATCTGTTACAGTAAAGTGTTCTCAAAAGTACATGAAGAGACTTTTCCTGGTCTCAAGCATATCCTCAAAAAACTCCTGGCGTTATATTGAATTTTAATTAAATCAAATTAATAAGTCAAAAGGTCCTTGTTTGACGTTTAACGGAACTCTGGCAGAGCAGAGAGACACAGAAGGTCAACAAAAACAAAAAAAAATGTTTTCAATAAAGTCACCTAAACTAATAAAAAACCGGCGAAGAGCGAATCGGACTCGCACACAAAGGGTTCCGAACAAATCATGTTTTTTTTTCAGGTCATTTTAAAACTATATAGTTCTCAGTTAAGTATTTTTTTTATAAAATATACGAAATTTCTTCACTGGAGGTCTTCAAGAAGAAAATCAAAGAGCACTTCCTTATACTTCTTGTAGGTTTTCCTGTAATCTATAAGTAAAGAACTTCTTTCAAAATTTTAGGCCCGTAGTTTCGGAGACAAGGATAAGAAGGAAATGATCGTTTTTCATCTATTTTCCTTAGTAACTTAAAAATTGTATATATATTTATATTATATTTTTTTCATAATTTTAATTATGAAAAAAATATAATTAAGACCCTTATAGTATGCCCTTTCATTTGATATGCAGCACGGTTTTCCGATTTGCACCCCATAAGTGACCTCCATATTTCAAATTCATTTATTTACGTTACACCTTCGTGTTTGGATTACAGATATACATGTGTGTACCAAATTTCAGCTTAATCAGTCCAGTAGAAACGGAGCAAATGGAGTGTGTCAGACGGACAGACGGACAGACAGACAGACACATGAGTGATCCTATAAGGGTTCCGTTTTTCATTCGGATTTTCGGAACCCTAAAAACATCTAATAAGTTTCAAACAAGTCTCTTTTCAAGCAGTCTGATGCAGTTGGTGGAATTTATTTCAGTCCAATCACAGATTTGATGCCACCAACTGCATCAGTAGTGAGTGAGTAGTGTTATATTTTTGTCACGAAAAAATATTGTTACACTTACCTAATGGCGGTCGACATATTGTTTTCTATTTTCAAATTTTAAATCACGTAACTTCAGCGGTCAAGACCATTGTAATAATACCTCATTTGTTTAAATCCGTCAATCCGTGAAGGCTACAGCACGTCTCAAAAAAATAGACATACATTATATACTCGTAAAACCACAACGGGACGGTGCGACAACCGTTACGGACACATTATCCGAATTATCGAGTTGGTGTTGCCATACCGTCCCATCGCGCCTGTCTACGGGAACCTTTAAAACAGATTGAGATAACTGTACGATCAAACTCTACTTTAGCCTGAAAACCAGCCACACTTTGACTTTAAAGTTTTTCATATTGAGAGCAGTTGTAATGGACTGTATGTTGGTTGGTTAATCAAGCTACCAAACCAAAAAACAAAACTATACCAGAAATTAACATACGCTCAAATACTTCAAACTCTTTATTTATGGAGCCGACCATACCTCAAGATATAAATAATCATATTGCCGCACTTAGAAATACGAATAGTGTTGGTTATGACGGAATATGTACTAAAGTTATCAAAGAAGTGTCTCAATACATAGCTCCACATCTCAGTCACATAATTAATATGAGTATTTGTAACGGAATCTTCCCTGAGAAATTAAAAATGTCAATAATTGTACCAATACACAAAAAAAATGACAGACAAACTATGTCAAACCATAGGCCTATCGCGTTAATACCCGTCTTTTCAAAAATATTTGAGAAAGTCATTTATAAGTCCTTGTACAACTACCTTGAGAAATCAAATATATTAGTAAAGGAACAAAAGGGATTTCGTAAGCAGAAGACAATCAATATGGCCATACATGACCTACTTCTCCCTATTTTGTCAAATGTAGATAAGAGAAATCCGGTTTGTGCTATTTATATGGATCTGACTAAGGCTTTTGACTATGTGGATTATCCTATACTAATACACAAACTTGAAAAATATGGTATCAGGGGAAATATACTTGATCTCATACGATCTTACTTAACGGACAGAAAGCAATTTGTAGAAATCACACAAATATGTTCAAACACCAGTCACGAGAAAAAATATCGTTCCGAAAGCGAGATAATAAAATATGGCGTCCCGCAGGGTAGCGTGCTGGGACCCCCCCTTTTTTTACTCTACATTAACGACCTTCCGGGGCAAATAAACCACCCCATGGTACTTTTCGCCGATGATAGCACCGTAGTGATTAAGTGTGATGATCCACCACTAAAATTATGCACTTTTATCAAAGGATCCCACAGAAAAGCCTTGACATTAGCTATTTAGGGACAAAAATAGAACCAAATACTGTCACTAAATTTCTCGGTATTAATATAGACAATAATTTGACGTGGAGACCTCAGACAGACGAAATACGTATAAAACTTTATAAATTTTCCTATGTTCTCTTTAAACTATCAAAAATAGTGAGCCTAGAATCCGTACTAACAGCCTATCACGGCTATGTTGCATCAACACTCAGATATGGTGTAATATACTGGGGCAATTCAGTAGATAGTGAGCTCGTATTTAGAGCTCAAAAAAGATGTGTCAGAGCTATGTGTGGCCTAAAAAGCACAGACAGTTGTCAACCGTTCTTTATACGTCTTAAAATTCTTACCTTGCCATCATTGTACATTTATGAAACAAATGTATTTGTCAAATCCAACATCTCTCTAATTAGCTGCAAAAAGTTACTACAGAAAATTACGCGATAAAAATAAGTCAGAACTCGAAGTGACTTATGGCGATACTGCATTAATGAATAAAAGTACTTTCTGTATGGCCAAAAAAATATATAACAAACTACCTGAAAAGTTAAAAACGTTAAAACTGTGTTAAATGCTATTACTCAATACAGGACTATTTAGACGACAAATCTATAATTACTGCCTCAGAAAATTGTACATCACCTCACCTATTTTGACGATCTTGACTTTAGTTTGACATTGATATAATATGACACGTAATTAATCTATTTGACATTTATTGAAATTTATTGAATTTTAAAATTTGTACCTTTTAATTCTAATTTAATTTTTTTTTTTTTTTTTTTTTTTTTTTTTTTTTTTATTTATAATACATTTATTATAATATCTAATTAAAATAAAAATATATTTAAATCATTAAATCAACGAAAAATTATGCTATTTAGTGATATTAGTGCATTAAACCTGAATTTTATCAATTTAATCTGGCGAATTGGGGAACACAAAGACATTTAGAAAATACAAGCAGGTACGAAACATCCAAACGTCCAAAAATCCTGCCCGAAACCCAGGAAGGGCGGGATACGCAGCAAGAAGCTACGACGAGTTTATGTACAGGTACTGTTACCAACCGTACAGAAGACAATATGAAGCGAGCTGCCTCTAATCAGCTGATAAAGAGGTATTTCTATCAGTTTCTTGATTGCTGAGGCAAACCCAACTGCAACAATTTGTGCTGTGCATCAAGCGGAGAGTCCACGCATTGCCAAGGTAACGCATAGAAGGAAGACTGCGCCCCCTGCGGCTGTCACTCGTTTATTGACTATATATTTGGACATTTATTACTTTTGTTTATTTTTTTGGAATATGTGTAAGTGCAGTGTTTTTATTATAGTTCTTTAATATTTGTGTAAGTTTAATCAACTTATTTTATGTTTAATGCCGGCTGTAGCGATGCCGGAACCTGTAGCAGTCAACCTGCCACATCGCTTGAGGTCCAACAGGTGAGATGTCCCAATTGCTCGCAGGCACGCTTTTTTAAAGGCGAACGGGGGCTGAGGATACACTATGGCAAGGTTCACAAACCACATAGTGTTCCTTTGTGCCCCCCAGCTACATCTACACCTCACGAACAGACCTTGTGGAAAACGCTCTCAAAATTTAAAAATTCAACACCAGTTTTAAAAAGAGTTCCTCGGGGTGCAAGACGATCCGTTGCTCTGAGTTTGGCACAATGCGTCCGTCTTGCGACCCAAGAGAACTCAGTAAGTGCCTGGGAGCAATTGCTCACCTTCCCCTACAGAATTCTGCACGTTCAAAAAGATTTGGCAACTAAAAAAACTTTAACAAATCAAATTAAAGAAAATTGTAATATTTCGACCATAATTTTAGATCCAAAATTACCACCATTTAATAACCGTTCACAGAAAAGCCTATGTTCGCATGTGGAATCGAAAATAAGTGAAGGTGACATTAGGGGAGCGGCCAGGCTATTATTCAGCAGTGATGTGGTGGCGCCTTACTCTCCAGAAACAATCTCAGCCTTGGAGAGTAAACATCCAGCGCCTGCGAATGATCTCACTTTCCCCGACCCCCCTGAGACCCCCGTTCCGGATTCATGTGTTTTTAACATTTCAGCCCCCCAATTGCTTGCTGCCGTGGGCTCCTTTCGAAGTGGTTCTGCCGGCGGCCTCGACGGCCTGACTCCGCAACACTTAAAGGACCTATTGAGTTCAGGCGCCGGGGATGCTGGTGAGTCGCTTTTGAAGGAGCTTGCGGCACTAGTCAACCTAATGCTCTCCGGCGGCGTGAACGATGCCGTCGTCGATGTCTTGTACGGGGCCAACCTATGTGCCCTGCGCAAGAAGGACGGCGGCATTCGTCCCATTGCCGTCGGGTGCACCTACAGGCGTATGGCAGCCAAAATTTGTTGTAAACTGTACAGTGACAGACTTACAAACAAATTCCAGCCCCTACAGCTTGGCTTTGGCTCCAGAGGGGGCTGTGAGGCTGCCGTACATGCACTATCTTCCTTTTTAAATTCTGAAAAGGGTGAGGTCATTCTCAAGGTTGACATTAAGAACGCTTTCAACTCTGTCAACAGGGACACTTTGTTGGCCGAGGCAAAAAAAGAACTACCCGAAATTTTCGGTTTTATTTGGCAATGTTACAGGCACCCTTCTAAATTATTATATAAAGAACAGCTTTTAGAATCTGCAGTTGGATGCCAGCAAGGTGACCCTCTCGGGCCAGTCATTTTCAGTTTGGCTATTCATCCAGTCATTCAACAACTAAATTCAAAATTTAACGTATGGTATTTGGATGATGGAACATTAGGAGGTGACGTCGATACCGTATTAAAAGACTTTCAATTCCTGAAGACTCATTTTCAATCCATCGGACTTGACCTTAACCACTCGAAGTGTGAAATTTTTCTTTGTGACAATACCGATAGACAATCGACCCTTCATAAATTCAATACAATTGCACCAGAAATCAAAATTTTAGAAAAAAGTTCACTACACCTCCTAGGTTCCCCTATTTTGGAAGAAAGTTTTTCTCCATTCATTGACGGAAAAATTAATCATTTTAATGATATTTCGGACAGACTCACAAAAATAAATTTACATTCGGCATTCACCCTAATTAGATATTGCTGTTTTGGACCAAATTTTATATATTTTCTCCGCTCTTCCCCTTTATGGAAGCATTCACATCTCCTGGACAAAATTGATGAAATCATTCGATGCACTCTTACAACCATTTTAAATGTGGCCTTGGATGACCGAGCGTGGCTGCAAACCACACTACCTATTCGTTTTGGTGGGCTCGGCATCCGCAAAATTTCTAGTATAAGCCTACCGGCGTTCCTGTCCTCGGTCCACAGCACTGAAAAGTTAACCAAAAGAATTTTGACTTCATCACTGGTTAACTGTGAAGTGCCGTGCTTGACCGACGCAATGAACACTTGGAAAATGGCTTGCCCGGACACGGCGTTGCCCGAGAACCCTTTCTCCCAGAGGCAGTGGGACGAGCCGCTCTGTAGTTTGGTACGGAATAATCTCTTAAATACGTCAACCAATACTGCTGAGCGTGCCCGCCTGCTGGCTGTGGGTGAATGGGAGTCGGGCCTCTGGCTACAGGCACTGCCGTCACCCAACATAGGTACTATGCTGAGTGACACCACCTTCCGGATCGCTACATGTCTGCGTCTGGGTGCTCCTTGCGGAGCTCCACATCGCTGCCAATGTGGTGAAGCAGTCGACCATCTCGGACACCATGGCCTATCCTGCAGTAGGAGCGCGGGTCGTATGGCACGGCACGCCAGCATTAACGACATCATCCGTCGGGCTCTTGTCACCGCCGGTGTGTCAGCCGTTTTAGAACCTCATGGCCTGGCACGTGACGATGGAAAGAGGCCCGACGGGATGACAATAATGCCTTGGAAGATGGGTAGGCCTTTGGTGTGGGATGCAACATGTGTCGACACCCTTGCGCCATCTCATCTTCTTAGCACGGCGGGCTGTGCTGGGGCGGCTGCTACAGGTGCAGAAAACCTCAAACGGCGCAAATATAACAACCTTATTGGGAGTTATATGTTTGAGCCGTTTGGGGTTGAAACACTAGGGCCATGGGGTCCGAGTGCTCATCGAGTTTTCCATGACATCAGCAAACTTTTAGTCGACTCTTCACGTGACCAGAGGGCTGGCCTTTTTTTCGGCCAACGAATCAGCATTGCCATTCAACGTGGCAATGCTGCCAGCGTTCTGGGCACTTTTCCCATTGACAGCGAGGTGGACGAATTTTTTGATGCCCAATGAGCTTTACCACTACCGGATTTTTTATGCCTCTTGTACATATTTTATTTATTAAGTTATTTATTAGTTTAATTAGCTATTTTAATTGAATTTAAATTGATTATACCACCGATATTATAAAAGTTAAATATATGTTAAAAAGTAAACGTTTGACAATGTCAATTAAACATAATTTAAAATATTTGTACGCCTCTGTGCAAAACATAGAAGATCTACCAATCTGTAACATCTCGCACTCTGTTGTAATTTGACCTATGTTTACAAATAAAGCATTCTGATTCTGATTCTGAAGAAATAAAACTCTTGATCCCAACTTTCTTCTAGTTGTTTCTTCTTATGACGCTGGAGACCGACTGCGTCCCATGCGAAAGGAAATCGCTTGGCCCTCGCATTGGGGCGTGGCGAGCGGCACCAGGGCTTAGCCCTCTATCTGCGGTGTCTGTTGTAAAAGGGGGCTTTATTAGGGTGCCTAAAAATGGGCTGGGAGGACTTGAGTCCTATCAGCCAGGCGATGGAACTAACACCTACCGAGATTCTCATAGCAATCACCCAGGGCTCAGCGATATATTCACGGCAGCTAGGCGGTCTGTCACCACCAGGTGAGAGCCTCAGTTATCTGAGGGAGGCCCAGCGGATGACGACCAGCGACAAGGCTGCCGGCTTACAGCGAACCTACAGTATTTAGTGAGTGGCTCCTGTCCGCCCTACTTCCAGAGCTAGCCGGTCACAGTCCAGACCGCAGAGCCGTAGTTGTGTGGCGCGTCTGGAGAGTTCCTTCAGGTGAGCTGAGGATGTGGATTGATAGAGTCGCAGACACAGCGGCAGCGCCCTTGGGCGCGTGTTGCTGGGTGCGACAATTTGTTTCAGGGGCGCCACCGCTATTGCAGCGGCCTCTCCTAGTGATTGCTGGGGTTGTTGGGTAGTGGGAGGATGTGGCTTACTCCCACCCTGCCTCCTTCATCTCGGGGAGGGGAGGGGCTTAAGTCTGTCAGCCCGTTTGCCACCGCCATCAAGGAGGTGTACGGGGTCTCATAGTCTTCGGTTGTAGTGGCCTGGGCCAAAACAGTGGTAGGCCCAGCTCTGCTGGTAGTCAGTGGGACCGTGCTGGCTCGCCTCGGGTGTTGGCCGCCACAGTTTGCGCACGTCGCGCCGTCGGTTCCGTGCAGGGACGGGCGCAATCCCGTGCGACGTGTCCCACGCCGCAGCACACGCAAGCGAGCGGTCGGTAGCACTGATGTGAGGAGTGCCGGCACTTTTGACAGCGGTGGCACTGAACGGGTCCCCTCTTTCTTAATGACCCCGCGTTACGAGTTGTGTGTCGTGGGTTCAAACCCAGGCAGGTGCTTTACTTTATGTTATTTATTTCATCACCACTGCACTCGAGACGGTGAAGGAAACATCGATAGGAAACTGGCATGTCCTGGAACCAAAAAATCGAAGAGATGTGACATCCACCAACCCGCACTGGTCCTGCGTGGTATACGGTGTTATTGCACCAATCGATTGATTGACATCAATCGACGGTGATCGATTAGTGTGGTAGCTTTGGTTGATCGAGGGATACCGGTCGATAAACAATTGATCGACACCGATCGTTGCCATCGATCGACGTTGATCGACTCGATCGTTGGTCGACTTATTCATTCTACCATCGATCGACGATCGATTGGTGTAGTAGAAACTATTGATCAGCGTCAACTAATATGGATTAGTTGATCGATCGCTCGATGGCATTGATCGACGATCGATCCATTGGTGTGATAACACCAGTAGGGTGGAAGTCTGAGTCCTAGCAGTTGGAACATTATAAGGCTGATTATGCTTATTTTTAGCTCCATATTCTCAATTCAAAAACCGGGTGTATGTCATGAACCCGTTTCCGCTCTTTATACTAAGTAGATCTTCTGCACTATTCTGGGACCCTGACCAATAAAAATATAACGGAAAATAATAATAAAATTTATTCCACGCGGATTAGGTTCTGTTTGTTTAGTTATTAAGCCATTCGTGACCGTGACCGTGATTGTGGGTCAGACAAGTCATGTTCAAATACAAACGATAAAGGGAAGGTCGTTTGTGTTGGCATACCTACTGATCTGATAAAGCTTTGCTATCAGGAAATATGACAACGAATTGACGCCGGTGGTAGTGATGGTAACAGTTAGTTTTGAAATCTTTAGTTAGTAACAGTTAGTAGTTTAGTCGATTTGATCGATTTTTAATCGATTCACATTTTAAAACTTACTAGAAAATTAGTTTATTAGAATGTTCTAATTTATGTTGCCGTACCTCCTTAGGTATTAGATAAAGTAACATATTATCGTTAACCATATAGTATCATTTATAGTTTGACCATGTGATATTTCGATGGTGCATGTCAACCTCAAACAAAGACATCCAAGGCAATCGCTATCGCTGACATTCCTATCTACTATCATGTTCCCACTGATGGGACTCAGGCCACCTCTCTAGTAGAGAGACTGGGCCGTAATTCATCACGCGGGCCCAGTGTAGGTTGGCATTCCTATCTTCATTTAAAACTACATAGCCTTGCCTTTTAGATTTTTTATTTTTTTTATTGCTTATTTATACTATTTACAAACTTATAAAATACTTAACTAACTATAATTAAAACAAAAACTCCTATCTAAATATAATTTAAAATATGGCGTCAATTGCTCCGCATCGCTGTCGACTGGAAGTGTGCCCAAAAGACTGGCGGCGTTGCTAGCCTTTTTGTTGGTTTCCTATTTAGATAATGTCAAAGAACAGAGCAGTAAGTATAGAAGGCGAGAAAAAACACGTCATCATTAATTGCACTTGTATCTAATTCAAATGTTTATGTTGATTAGTCTGGATTTTCCCATTGCAGGGCAAAGGCACTCCTACCGTTTTTTTTTTAGTGTTGAAAATCTTCAGCTATGACTTGTCCCGCTCTTGGTGCAACGGGAGGGCGTATCAGACTCTTTCTAACTGCAACCCACCAATGTTCCTTAAATTGCTCCTTGCGTACCAGTGCCACGGTGATACTTTTGATAAAACTGTGACCCTGGATGGTCCTATTACCCGTCTTTCAACTGTTTTACCTATATCTAGGAATTTTTGGGATCAGTCTATATCGAAAGAGGTCAGCTCAAAAATGGCATGCTTTACATGCAATCTTTATGATGTTATTCTGATGAACAGATTAATGCATTGTGGTAAATAAATAATGCTACTTAAATTATATATAAGTAATGTAATTTACATGTCAAGGGATTTCTATTGCAGGATGGGCGGACGACATTGATGCCATCGCGGGTAGGACATGGATGTTACTGGCACAGAAGCGTGGGGATTGGCACGAGAAAGGAGAGTCCTATGCTCAGGAGTGGGCGAAGATGGGCTGTCGATGATGGCAACTGATGGATCGAATTCCCTATCTATCTGTGATGCTATTCAGCACAAATATTTATTTAGTTATTTATTTATTAAAAAGGCAACTACAACAGGTAACAATCACAGTATATCACTTAATTCACATTATAGGTTTCAACCTGATTATCACCCGAAGCGTAATCGCACAGCATGACAAGCAATAACAATAATAATGATGACAACTACAGTAAAAAAGATTAGTTCTCAAAATTACAAAATTACAGCTACATGGTATGATGTGCGTCTGCCCTCCGACGCACTTCTACTTAGGCAGGGAATGTGTGGGAGACAAAACACACATAGACACAAAGTTACATTATTAAAAGAAAACAGTATTTAAAGCGTTACAAGATTAAAAAGAAAGGGTACATACCTACATGTCTTTTGAAAGCAGCGGCACGAGAATTGAAGATGTCATTATTAAAAGAAAACAGTATTTAAAGCGTTACAAGATTAAAAACAAAGAGTAACATACATGTCTTTTGAAAGCTGCGGGAGAGAATCGAAGAGTATTTAAAGCGTTTCGAGATTTCTGTGGTGTTGGGAAATCATCCTATGACTTCTCCCGCTCTGGGTGGAGCGGTAGGGCGTGTCAGACTTTTACTGACTAAAACCCACCCCTGTTCCTTCCCTGCCTGAGTACCCAGGGGCGCGATAACTCTGTTTCGAATTTATCCACGATCCCTGGGCAGGCATCGGCCATGACGGGCCCTCATTTTACTGCTGTCATCTCTTTGAGGCAGACGTGGAACACTACGCGCTGTTGACTCTCCGGCCTGGTCCTGATCGGATGGTGAGCTACCCACCACTCACCGTCCACAGGCCCGCGCCTACGGTGGCCGGAGATCGTTTCGCGACCCCCGACGCCTAGGGCGTCTCCTGCGGCGACTGCTGCTGGGGGCGTGAGGGTGACTCTGTTGAGTCTTCCTCACCCGTTCCGCCTTCTCCTTCGCGAGCATTACTGCTTCGCAGGAGGAGGTGACTGCTTCCCATTTCCTCTCGCTCCGTACCACGGCCTGTACCAGGGCCGGGTGCGAGAGGTCGCTGCCGCCGATCGCCTCTACGAGGACACAGCGGGGCTCTGCCCAAGCGGGGCACAACTCCACCGTATGCTCCACCGTATCTTCTGGGCGATCCTCACAGTGGTGACACCTGGGCGTTTCCCTCCGCCTTACCCTACACAGGAACCTCCCGAAACATTCGTTTCAAGTGAGGACAGACCACAAAGTTATACCCTTCCGATAAGCCTTCCACAGAAGCTTTTGTTTTAATTGTGACAATTACACGCTTTGTTTAATTAGCTCACCAGACCACTAATACCCACTAATTAAGAGTTTAGTGAGAATTAAAACCTTTTCTTAGTAAGAAAAGTAAACAGTTTGAAGCTTGAGAGCAAGCAAGATCCTTAAGTCCGGTCCAGAATAGTTCTTTGAAGGAATTACCATGAAATTTATTATTAAAACGGTTATTAAATCTTGAGGCGCTTATTACGGTATTCTTTAACTTCTTATGCATTCATATTACGAAATGTATTATAATCTAAGCACATTGTTTATTTTTTCATTTATAGGCTTACGCTTGACCACCATCTCATCTGATGGTAAGCGATGATGTGGTCGACGATGAAACACGCCTGCCTAGAAGTAATCTATTCACTCTTCACTAACGACCCCCAGGCTATAGCTATCAGGAAACACACACACATACATATATTGCACATTATCGGAATCATCTTGGTATTATTATAAAATCAATGACACAACAGAAAAGGGTAGTTTCCTGGGTATTTAAATAATAATTCTATTTAGTCCGAAAGATAGATTATCAAAATATATTGAAGACGTATTTTTTGCTCCAGCAAATTAATTAATAATTACAAGACTAAAACGCATCAAAGTATAGGAGTGGGGGCTGGTTACGTCACTTTGTGGTAAAAAATGTCGCACACTGTGACATCACGCGAAATTTTAACGCACTTTAACGTCCTCATTTTTAACTGACTTCCAAAAAAGGAGGACGTTCTCAATTCAACTGTATTTTTTTTATGTGTGTTAGTTACCTCATAACTTTTTACTATGTGAACCGATTTTGATGATTTTTTTTTATTTGAAAGCTGGTTTTTCACACGTGGTGCCATTTAATTATATCGATACCTTTGGGTAGAAAGGTCGTATAAACCATTTTGGCCAAATTGAGTTATATATACCATTTTTCTCAGAATTTTTTTCTCTATCGATCTGTATATACGAAATGAAGAAATTCGCACAAAAATGGTTAATACGACCCAGAAATTTTCGGTCATAGCCTCTTAAAAAAGGTAAATTTTCAATGTAAAAGCCGAATGTTTTTTTTTTGTAGTTTTGTTATGATGTAATGACCATAATTTATATTAACTTAGGGCGTAAAAATAGTCATTAATTGTAAATGGTTTATACGCCCTAATGTCTTAAATGCATTACCTAAACATAGTTTAAATTCGACGTCGTAAATCCAAAGGCAGTTCGCGACGTTGGTGTATAAACCATGTTCATTGCAAGAAGCACTTTACGACCAACACACAAGGCTCGCATTTGGCGCGCAGCGACAAGCAGAAGAGCGAACGGGATATACAGATACCGGCGCATTTGTTTAAGTTTCGTTTACAAGTCCTATTGTTATTATTACAACAAATGAATAATAATTAATGACTAAATAATTCTGTAAAATGGAGGGAGTCACTTAAAAAGGAACCTGTGAAAACGTGAGTACCTACTTACTTAATTTAACACTGTTAGCTTATTTGGTAACAATTATTGTAGATTAATTCGTGTTATCAATAGGTAAATAATGAATTATGACTTAGTATAGATTTAAAATGTAAACTTACAGTACCTAATTGATAATTTACCTTTGTTATTAATACCTAGGTATTATTTATAATTGACTAATATATACGACCTAGTATTGATTTAAAAAGGCCTTGATCGTTTGCAGTTTGTTTACACTTCCTTGCGTTTAATGCAATATTTTCTTTCATTCCTTCAATTTCACATGTAACGTTTGCTGGATCCGCATTAACAAATCAAAAATTTTATAGGAAATGGTTTATACTCCCTTCAAGTTATGATACTTTATAATAGAGTAGCAAGTACGAAGTAACAACAATTTTAAACAATCTTCCTCATCTTGCAGGAAATGGTTTTTACGACCTTTTTCGCTTAAAATATTTTCTTTTATTCCCTCAAACGACATGCTACTAATATTAGACCTGCATTTACAACTCACGTTTTTTTAAGGGATGGCTTAGTAACCCTTTAATCGTAAAATAAAATCGTGGCCCGAGCACATAGTAAAACAACGCGTATTGTTATAAAAATAAGGTTCAATTCAATTTTCAATTCTAGTTTTGCGGTGATGATTACGAAAAGAATTTTAAAATGTAGCCAGGGCTAGTGTTATAATTTTACTTTAGCTTAATTTATAATAATACAATAAACATTTTTTAAGGACTCGACACGAAAAATTTTATTGCAAAATGATTTAAACCTAAAGTAACCGTAACTTTTATCTAACCTTTTTTCCTATACCTATTGTCTGTGACTTTATTTCTTGTTTTCAGTTCAATCCAACAAGTAGAGACCGCAGTTAATTTGCCACACAATATAATTATCACAACATTCACAACAGAGTATTTTATCGAATAGTGACGTTACAGAAGACAGTGACTCTAAACGACCTGCAAAACGTGCCAAGAAACCACAAACAATAATTATGGATTCAACCACCAGTAATAGTGACAATACTTTTAGCACGTCTATGAATACGTCTTCACTATTCCATCCTTATTATGACAACGAGGCTATACCGATTAGTCCTGTAAAAGCTGACACAAATAAAAAAAATAACATAATTCCAAATATAATTATTAAAAAGAAAAAGAAGTTGAAGAAAAAGAATCCAAATGAAATGTATTAAAATTTAAAAAATCTGGCTACAAAGAAAAAGGTAAAGGTAGAGGTAAAGGAAGATCGAAAAGCCGTGCGATATTACCCGAACAAGGTGTAAGCCTGCAATGATACACATGAAAAGGTGATGATAAGTCCCCAACTGCACTTTATAAAAACAAATTGCAAATATCGGATGTAAAATATAGAGATTTTAAACGTCTATGTGATAATGGCATTATACCAAAAAGGTACCACCTTGATTATTTTAACTTACCCCATGGAAATGTGGCTGACTCTCTTACGCTAACCGACGAAGAAAACGAGGAAGAGCTAATTGAATATTACAATTATTATTATAAAAGAATAATAACTTTTCGTATTTACGTAATTTCATATTTCATTCGTTAGCAAAAAATTACTTAGTAAATAAACAAGACTATGTTAGATGATTGTATTCTTTTGTCATAATTCGTTTTAAAATAATTTATAATAATAATTAAAATAATTTATAGTAACAATTCATAAATAATTTTAAACTAATTATGAATACAAATTTATATCATAAATAAGTTACTTTTTAGTACATAAGTTAGTTTAGTTAGCTTGATAGTTTTTTTATTTAGCTGCAATTCAATAAATTACTTATTAATTAAGCCTTAGTATAAATGCTTAATTCAATAATTTATTGAATTAAGTACATTTAAATATGTACAAAAATTAAAAAAAAAAGATCAAGTCATAATTTTATAAATTATTAAAATGCCACGCGCAAGGTAGACACAAAACAACCAAAATTATTCAAACTTCTTCTAAACTAATCAACTTTAATTTAGAAGAAGTTTGAATAATTTTTGTTCTTTTATGACTAAGTAGATTTTTTTATTTCACTTTTCAGTTTAAGTTGTTATAATTATTTTTTCAATTTAAAAATGTTAAACCTGTTATGTATGTTGTACCATTATTGAAATAATAGTAAATGTTGATTAGAAGGTATTACAATTCTTAATTAATGTTGATTTCGTATTTCAGGTAGTTTTATTTAATTTGAATCGACCATTATTGGGTAGAATAATAATAATTGAGTTCCTACTAATTCTGAGAGTAACAGGATTGTTTATTAGTCAGAATTCAGTTGATCTATGATTTTATATGGTTTTTAATACAAAAAAACCAACATATATGGGTTTTTACGATAGTAAATGTGACCATAATCTTACCAAAAATGGATATACGACCTATACAGGTTTTTTAAAGTACATTTTCATGGGGTGTATTAACCAAGAATTGATTTTTTCTTAGACGTAAATCCAAGCTAACTTTAAAACTAAAGAAGATAGATAGGTTTTGATGATTTAACCTTTTTCATTTGCAAATTGTAAGAACTTTTCTTATAGATCATTTTTTTATAACTTCAAAAACAAAAAAGTTATGAATTTTTATGTAAAAAAAAAATAGTTTTTCTGCTCTCCTGAAAAGTCGGGTTTTGGTTTATACGACCTTTCTACCCAAAGGTATCGATATTATAAAATTTGGCGAAGATCTGATAAAGAACTTCGGAGATACACAATGGAACTCTTCAATAAATAATAGCAAACCTTCCAGAATTGCTGCAATCGCATTTCTGTGTATTGTTTTCACCACATCACAACATTACATCACGCTGATACGCTCTGAAGGGGTATACAGATTCGTACAGTTCGCCCTGATACACGCTAATTTCACCAACTATATTAAAATTCCCTATTTTTGGGGCTATCAATTCGGGCATAACTTTACTATTAATTTTGGTTTTAGAATGGAGTACAACAACTAAAAAGTGAAAAATAAAAAACATTTGACTATCAGGTGGTCGAAACTACTGGCGAAGCCTAGTTCAGAATATTTTGTCACAGGAACTGAAAAAAAAGTTAGAATTCTTTCTCCAATAAAATGTAATCATCATCATTTCAGCTGAAAGACGTCCACTGCTGGACATAGGCCTCTCCCAAATGTCGCCACAAAGACCAGTTATGTGTGTCTCGCCTCTACAACAAAAATAAGTTAATAGTTAAAAAACATGTTTTAAACAAGCTTTCATGTCGGCTATCACAATTAGATGTGTACCTACACAAAATTTCGTGTCCATGCTGTTCAGCATTGAAGAGTTAATTTATCTGGAGCTTATTCTGGATGTCGAATCTGGTCATGCTTACCATAAAAATGCATTGTTATCGGAACTGAATCATTACGTAAAAATTCAACTCCGTAAGATAAAAGGAAGTGGTTTTACTTCGAACTACGCTAGTATTATAATTATCTGTACCCGAACACACACGTGCGTGTTCCCAGTGATGACATATGGAACCGAAACGTGGTCGCTCACAATGGGCCTCATCAGAAGGTTTAAAGTCACCCAAAGGGCAATGGAGAGGGCTATGCTCTGAGTTTCCTTGCGTGATCGAATCAGGAATTGATATCCGCAAGAGAACCAAGGTTACCGACATAGCCCCAAGAATTGCCAAACTGAAGTAGCAGTGGGCTGGGCACATTGCCCGCAGAATGGACGGTAGGTGGGGCCGAAAGGTTCTGGAGTGGTGACCGCGTACCGAAAGACGCAGCGTTGGAAGGCCTTCAACAAGGTGGACCGATGACCTGGTGAAGGTCGCGGGTAGCCGATGGATGCGAGACGCACAGGACCGGTCGTTGTGGCGACACTTGGCCTATGCCGAGCAGTGGACGTCTTTTGGCTTAAAAGATGAAGAAGAAGAAGAAGTGCCCGAACATACTTAAAAACAAACATTGCAAGTTAAATAAAAGCTTTATATAAAAGGAACCGCATTAGAGACAAACGCACATCAACGCAACCCAAAACTGGACCAATAAGCAAATTCTGCCCGACGTTGGAACGTTTCAAACCATTGACTGGGCAGTGAAACTAAATCCGAACAAAGTTCTATTCCGTTTGAGTTAATGGCGAAAGGATAGGTACCTACTCAAGTGACCCTAGTCCCTAGTCGGTCACAAGTTGCGTGAGAAGTTTCTTGTAAACCCCAGATGAGTACGAAAAGCGTTTAGATAAGTTTTCTTGAGAAAAAAGGTCACGTATTACCTACTTACTGTCATTAGAAGAAGTGGAAAAAAGTTGTATGTTGTGAAATTATTTATTATGTTCTCTCATGAAGGTTAAGTTTAACTCAAAAAAATATGGATAGTGGAATAGAATAGAATAAAACTTTATTGTACACCAAAACTGCCACACAATTCAACTCGACCAACGGTTTCGTCTGCGTGGAATTATTACTTTCCCCACTATAAATTAGCTTATGTGCTATTCCAGACTATAATCTATTTCTGTGCCAAATTTCATCCAGATCTGTCCAGCCGCGTTCTGGCGTGATTGAATAAAAAACATCCATTCATCCATCCAAACTTTCGATTTTACGTTATGTATTAGTTGGAAGGGTCGCGGATAAATTCGTAACAGAGTTACCGCGCCCCTGGGCACTCAGGCAAGGAAGGAACAGGTGGGTTTTAGTCAGTAAAAATCTGACACACCCTCCCGCTCCACCCAGAGCGGGCGAAGTCATTGGACGATTTCCCTCCGCACAAAAAAAGGGAATACCTCAAGGGTGGTCCCTTGTCAAGGAAGTCAGGATCTGATGATGGGATCCTGATCAAATTGAGCTTCGAAAATTGTGGACACGAATAGTGTTTCTGTTTACTTTTCATAATCATTCATTTCAGGTATGTGCGTTTAGGAATCATCATAATATCATGAAGCTTAGCAGATGATGGAAACCATACCTTTCCTGAACAATTTGAAGTTGGATATAAAAAGATGATGCGAGCCACAAAAATGATAAAATAAATACTTTTGACAATAAATTTAACCAACGAAAATGAACTAAAAAATAAATAAACCTTTTAGAATTAAAGAAAGATATGGAGGTCAGATGCCTATCTAACCTCCATATCTTTCTTTCTTTCGTCATTCCATGTAAAATACTGGTATTCAGCTGCATCCGATTACACTGGTAGCTAACCCCAAGATACTTAGGAAAAGGCTAGGCAGATTGATGTTAATAAGCTCAACACAAAGATTTAAAAGCTTTATTTATTTTTGCTTCTCAGTTCTTTTTCGTTTGTTTAAAAGTTTTTTTATTTTGTACTGCAAAGCGTTTTTTTTATTCCATCAAAAAGTTTTCCATCCAGACATTTAAAATTTTAAAAGTGGTTTTTAAAATAAAAATTACAATGGCCGCTTCTTCCGCCTAAAACAATTTTCTCGGTCAGTGATTAAATTTTCATTAAAAGGGTAAAATGGTTATCAAGATGATTTTAAGAAGCGTTGAGTGGTTAATTGAATGAAAAATGTGGAACTTTGAGGGTCTTATAATCTATAACTTTTAATGATTTATAATGTCTCTCCGTAATGTCTTTTGTTACTGAATTAATTGGTGATGACTTTATTAGGCCGGTAGTGAATAATTACGAAAAAGGTTTTTAGTTGCAACTAACCTTATTTAGGGATATAGAAATGCACTTCTAAAGAGTATTCTATTCTATTCTATTCTTCTATATCCTTAATATCGTCCATTTATTCACACGGGAAATTCATAACATGAACTTCTCACATTCGTGTTTTCGAAATCTTCTGCTGTCTCTGTTAGTTAGGCACCGTATGCGACCATTGGCATACAATGCGAACAAAGAACCAGTTAAGTGCGAGTTTGACTCACATATGAAGGGTTCCGTATAATTTTTTTACCGACTTCCAAAAGGTTCTCAATTCGTGAATGTTTTTTTTTTTATATTTGTTACGCGATTTCTCCGCCACTTGTGAATAGATTTTGATGATTCATTTTAGTTTTATAGACCATACTTCAGAGGTGGTCTCACATAAATTTTATTGAAACTGATTCAGCACATTTTGAAAAAATCAACATAAACAAAAAATATGTATACACAGATGACGTTTTAGTTGTCTCCAATTATGCTCAAATTCCATGGGGTTATCCATTTGGGTATAACTTTATAATTGAGTTTTAGTTCTGGTGAACAACAACTAAAAAGTAAAAAATAAATTAAAACTTATTACAAAAAATACAACCGACTTCTAAAAATTTCAAAATAACTTTAATTTCGGAAGTCGGTGCCAAATAACGAAGAAACGAAATACAAACACCCGTTGGATGTCTTGTGTATGTGAGTTTACATGTTGTTTTTTTATTAATTTTTTTGTGGGGTGGGAAATCATCCAATGACTTCTCCCGCTCTGGGTGGAGCGGGAGGGCGTGTCAGACTCTTACTGACTAAAACCCACCCCTGTTCCTTCCTGCCCTTAGTGCCCGGGGGCGAGGTAACTCTGTTTCGAATTAATCCTCAACCCCCGGGCAGGAGTTTAAATGTTTGTGAACGCACCCACGGTGCGGAGTAATACCAAATGTGGGGAAAAGTTTAAAAAAAAAACCGACCAAGAGCGAGTCGGACTCGCGCGCAAAGAGTTCCGAATAAATCATATTTATTTAGGATTTTTTTAAACTGCCTCCATCTTATTGGATTTTCTGTAATCTCTATGTAAAGAATTACTTTCTGTATTTTTAAAACAATTTTAGGCTCAGTGGTTTCGGAGATAAGGGGAAGGGGTATGTGACCGTACCCCTTCCCCTTATCTCCTTTTTCATCTATTTTAAATAACTTTAAAATTATATGTTTTAAATTATGAAAAAATATATTCGAGATCCTCACAATGTGCCCCTTTATTTGATATGTCGCACGATACTTTCAAAAACTTTGATTTTTAGTTTTCCAATTTTCACCCCAAAAGTGACCCCATATTCCAAATGAATTAATTTAGGGTACTCGTCTGTGTTTGGGTTATAGATATTCATGTGTGTACCAAATTTAAACTATATCGGTACAGCAGAATTCGAATCAAATTGGCTGTGACAGACGGACATCCAGACAGACAGACACACGAGTGATCCTATAAGGGTTCATTCGGACTTTCGGAACCTTAAAAATATACTGGTTCACAAAAATTACTCACAGTAAATGTTTACAATATTTGATTCTAACGACCTTAACCTCAGACGCTAAAATAAATCGTCAAACCTGACCAGGGACACCGACCATCTATTATAGAATCGATAAAATAAAATCACCTACAAAACCTTGAATTATTACGTCAAACAGCTATTAATTTATACGATTATTAATGTTTGCTACAATCTAATCGCAAAACCGTATTATACGTAACAGACTCGCGTAAATTTTCGATAGATCCACGATTGATTTCACATGGTTTATTTGCTTTGATCTCGTATTAGAACGAATAAACATTAATTCTGTATGATTTTTGAACGTATTCAAACAAAATCATGTTGATTATTCTGGTTGAAAAAGTTTAAATATTTGGACACGATAACAGTTGATTAGTACATAAATTCATAGCTTACCATAATATAACGCCTGTAGGTAATGCTAAGAGGTGAGGCAGGGATGAATCTATAGTGAATCCATATCTTACTTCCTTCTAATATTATAAATGCAAAAGTTTGGATGATTTTGTTACTCCATCACGCCAGAACGGCTGAAAGGATCTAGAGGAAAGAACATCGGCCAAATACGACCTGACCGAAATATGAAACGGACACCAATGAGCGATACGTCAAAAAATAGTGACTTAAGTGTATATTAAATTACGGGGCTCAACTTATTTTATTGGAGTCGGTAAAATAATTTAGCTTTGTCATAAAAAATCTCATTTCTTTACTACTTTTTATAGGTTTTGAACGCATCGAAACCCGTCCCGTTATTATCTGTGGTACACGTTTCATCTTGGCACTACACTTTACATTTACTTTTTTTAAATACCTACTAGATTTTATTGAAGAATTTTTATTTATTTTTAAGTGTATATCAATAACATCATTTTTAGATGGGGATATGGATTAAAGTATTCCGTAATGAGTTGCAAATGATAGGTTTACAGTAATATAGAATGCATAAAACGGAACGTATTATGACATGAGAGCTGTCAAAGCGTTTACCGGCTACCGCGCAGTCCCCTCTATATTATATTACTCTTAGGCGCAGTCCTTCGTTCGTTGCTCTTGCGTTGTTGTGTACTGTGCGATTTCTCAGGTATTCATTACGTGGATTGAAACTAAGGATAAAGTCATGGCTGTAGACTTCGGTATTACATTATAGCCTCAAAAGTTACGAAATAATTTATGTTAAGATTTAAGATCCTCGGCTTTTAAAAAATATATTTTCAATTTAGGTTTAATGATTGTGTTTAAAGGAACGAATTAATCCATACACTATTCATGTCCGCGATATTTTATAGTCAGGTCGCACGATGTATTTTATTGTAGGGAAGATTTATAAAACAATGGTCAGACCTGCTGTCTTGTATGGTTCAGAATGTTGGGCCACAAAAGGGATGAATGAAAAGCAATTGCATGTAGCTGAGATGAGAATGCTAAGAGCGATGTGTGGTGTTACGCGCATGGATAGAATTATTAGGAATGAGTATATAAGAGGAAGTCTGAAAGTGGCACCGCTGACTGAAAAGTTGTGTGGGAATCGGTTGTCGTGGTATGGGCATGTAATGCGGAGGAATGAAGAAAATGTCGTGAGGAAAGTCTTGTGTATGGATGTGGATGGCTATAAGAGTTGGGGAAGGCCAAAGAAACGATGGTTGGACTGTGTGAAAGAGGATATGGGTAAAAAAGGGGTGACTACAGAGATGACGACTAATAGAGGAGTATGGAAGAAAAAGACATGTTGCGCTGACCCCAAATAAATTGGGATAAGGGCAGGAGAATGATGATGAGGTCGCACGATGTATGGGCAGTGACCGACCTTCTGGCAACGTGATAGATTATAGTCTGGAATAGCACATAATTTATAATGGGGGAAGTACTATACCACGCGGCTGAAGTCTATGGCAGAAGCTAGTTTTACCTTACATACTTCTGTAATTACAGGAAAAATATTTCATAAAAGCTCAAATAAAACTGAGTCGTTAAGGTGCAGTTATATAACTTCTAATGGTTGTTAAATGCACTATGTACAATTGCAGTCATACCTTGATTATGTGAATATTTGAAATTATTTGTTATAAGCTAATGTAATTAATTTGTAAAGGCTATGTCTAACACTGATAAAAACTTGGGAATCACGCAAAAAGTGTTTAACGTGTTTTTATGAAACCGTCATCATTTTAAAGAAAATTTAGCTATTTATATTTTAGTATACGTGTTTTAGTTTATTACCTGTAAGTGTTTTATGTATAATAAATGAATAATGCGTTTAATTTCGGACAGCACTCCTTAATGGACGAGTCCTATTACTGGGTGGACGTACGACGTGTTACGTGAGCTCAGCACAGAACACGTAAGCTAACCACTCAAGGTCATTGGTAGTTAATAGCGGCTTTTTTTTAAGGCGTTGAAATCCAAAAGAAGGCTTCCATTTTTAGCATTTTTTTGGCAAATCAACTGAGTACGGTGCGGAAAAAATATTAAGATAGGCAAATAACAGTGAACTATGATTTTTAGAACGTTTGTTAATTTTATGCAAGACAGCAGATGAATAGTGGAGGCTAGCATTTTAGGAGCCATACAATTTGCAGTTTTTATTACAATTTCTTATCATAAAGTTTTTATGCCCTGTGAACTTAATACATTGTACACTTAATACTTGATGCCCTTTACGTTGATGTTGTAAGTCTTGATAGGGTAGACAACTAATTGGAATATTGTTTGTAGCATACAAAATTAAGTAATTAGTAGTTACCGTTGCTTATAAATATCTGCTACAATCCATATCCAACAAACTGGAACACAATTATCAAACGCTAATTCTTTTTTTCGTCATTATTACCTTATTTTTTTAGTGTGGAAGATCATCAAATGACTTCTCCCGCTCTGGGTGGAGCGGGAGGGAGTGTCAGAGTCTTACTTACTCACGCGTGTTCCTTCTGTTACCTTTTGTGTCGGATAAATTCTGAAGAGAGTTGCCGCGGCCCTGGCACAAGAATCTGAAGGAACAGGGGTGGGTTTTAGTCAGTACCTAAGAGTCTGACATGGCTTCCCGCTCCACCCAGCGTGGGAGAAGTCATTTTAATTATGATTGAAATATTGGTATTTGTTAGTAAAGAATACGTTATATTAAACATTATCACCAAATTTCAAGTTCATTGGTCAATGGGCTGTTAAAAATATCTTCGTTACAAAATTTTGTGACAGACGACGAACGGACAGACAGACAGAAGGACAAGTGAGTGACAACAATAGGGCCGGCCTTTTGGGTAAGGAACCCTAAAAAGGGCCGCAGAAACTCTTTCCAACAATCCCGCGACCCTGGTCGTCATAATATCTACTTACCTGCAGCAAAATTTCCAGTGCCGGCCATACGCACTGGTCAAAGAGTATGTCTTTGACCAGTGCGTATATGCGCAAAACAATGGAAGATAGGGTTGGAAAGTAAAGTGTTTGACTTCAAGTTAAAAACGTATACCCCTATTCGTATATGCGTAAGCATCTGTAAGTTCAAATTTGTTTAGTCTCGTTCTGACAATTAAATAAAAACGTTTTTACAAAAAAAAATAGAACCGACTTCCAAAATACTCTTTTACAAAAAATAGAACCGAATTAAAAAAAAAGTGCTTCTTCTTCTTCTTTGTCGTGTCGCTCTTAGAAGAGCGGTCGTGGTCACGTAGAGGCGTCCACGTTAGTGGTAGAGGCGGACACAGCTCTCCGCACGATCTCCCGCCATCTCTCCCTGTTGGCGGACTGTTTGGCGCAATCAGATACGTGGCATCCTATAGCAGATTTCACTTGGTCAGTCCAGCGCACAGGTGACCTGCCACGTGATCTGGTTTCCTCTAGTTTTCCCTGTACAACCAGCCGCTCTATGGATTTGCTATCCCGCCTAGAGACGTGTCCAAAATATTGCAGTATGCGCGACTGTACTACGGCCGACAAACGCTGCGTGACGCCCAGTTCCTGGAGTATGGACACGTTGGCGTCGGAAATCCGAACCAACGTGTCGAAAAAAGTGCTAAATAACTTTAATTTCGGAAGTCGGTATTTCTGGTTTTGTGTCTTCGTTTTTTGACAACGACTTCCGAAATTAAAGTTACTTTGCACTTTTTTTGCAAGTCGGTTCTATTTTTTGTAAAACAGTTTTTATTTTTCACTTCTTAGTTGTGGTTTCCCACCAAATTGTGTTAACACTACATATACATATGATAGCAGCAATCGCAGTTGATTTGCTGTCATTTTTTGAAGAGTTCCGTTGTCTGTCTCCGAAACTCATCATCAGATCTTTATGAAAAATTAAATGGGACCATTTCGGTATAAAGCCCTTTCGAACAAATATAATTTTGCAAATCCGTCTATAAATGACGGAGGCATGCCCGACAGTGAATAAAAATAAATACTAACGTATGACCTCCTCGTTTTGGAAGTCGGTTAAAAAGTCAAAATGACAGATAAGGACAAACGAATTTCAGAGCAATCTAATTTAAAGAAATGTTTATGAATAGAGCTGTAAGCCAATTCTGGACCCACAAGATTTAACGAAGTGTGTAGACTTCATTACAAATCATATCTTACTAATATTATTTATATGATTACGATTTTTGAATGCGTGTTACGCACTCATGCTTCAACGGCTGGACGGGTCGGGATGAAATTTGTTAGACGCACAGATAGTTCAAATCCTGAATCAAAATAAAGATGAAGCCGCGGGCAGGAAATAGTAAATATAAAAGAGCGTACCTAAATAAAAAAATCGTTCTCAAAGTCAAATCCTGTATTCATAATATTTCAGTCTTATTAATAACACAAATAAATTACAAATGATCAACTATTTAAAAATAATAAAAAGTATTAATTAAAAAACAAATATAAAATAATGACATATAATTATTACTATTTAAATCACAAAATTAGATATGAATCTTACTATTTAAACCACAGGCTCTAAAACGAATCAATTAATTAGTACTAATATAAAATTACATTTCTTTCTCGATAATTAGGTTTTGGTTTAATTGTTCTTTGCTTTATCTTTCCAAAACATAGTTATGTGGGAGATGGCGTCCAAAAAGATTTTCAAGCAGATATCTTTAATTTTTTATTATACACAAAAAAAAATTATCTATCTTTTCGTAGGAACTTGACAAATTTTTAATTTGGTTGTCGATGACAATGCTTGATTTTTTTCAATAAAATATTACACTGTAAGTTTTCGTCATCACTGCCCGCGAATGTGATTTCGTGCATAGCGAAACTTTTTAGTAGGTATTTCACGAGTCGAGCATAGCGGAACTAGAGCATAGGGGACTAACCGAAATAAAAGGTTCGAGGAGGCGATTCCAAAAATATAACTCAATAAAATGTAGAAAGTAAAAATAAAAAATATTTTCAAAAAACCCGACTGTAAAATACAACTAAAAAGTTCCAAACAAGTCACTTTTCAAGCAGTCTGATGCAATTCAAGGCATGAAATCAATAATTGAACGAAAATAACAGCCAACAACTGCATCAGACTGCTTGAAAAGTGACTTGTTTGGAACTTTTTGTTGTTTTTTTTTTTTTAATATTGTTTCAATTCTATACCAATCGTTCCCTTGGTTTATTAAATTAAATAATAGGTATTTCCCTGAGGGTAGTGGGTATCTAGTTTATGGGAAAATAAATTAATAAGAAAATAAGACACGACGCCTGGGGAGGCTGGAATCTAATAAATAAACTTTGGCCGATTGTGCAAAATTTATCACTTTTTCTGCCGCTTTCAAGGTAAAGTCAATTAATCATCTGTCGACATAACTGCAGGTTTAATGTAAGAATGTACATAATAATATGTAAATATTATTAAAAGAATTGTAATTTAATAATCTATCAGTAAATTATTTATGAATAGCCAGTGGGTTATTAGTTATTAGCAACAATGTAGCAGTAATTGTTACATGAGCTACAACAATCTCGAATGGATTGTAATAAACAGTTATTAAAGGATTTGCATTTTATATTCTGTGTTATTGATTGTTATTCTGATGTAATACCGGTACGAGTACTTTATCAGTAGGGACTATTGTAATAAGGAAAATGAGTGTTATTGCTGGTTTGTACAGCTAGAGGTTATTTAATGATTAGGAGGGTGGATACTTGTCAAATGGATGTAGGCCAGCGGCTTCGCCCGCGTTTTAATTAGTATTTCCTGTACTAAAAATTATAGCCTCGCCGATAGTCCAGACTATATTCAAAATTACTTCCAGATTCGTTCAGCTGTTCTAGTGTGATTGAGAAACAAACATCCATCTCTCCATACATCCAAACTTTAGTATTTTTAACCGACGAAAAAAAAGGAGGAGGTTCTCAATTCGACCGTATACCTATACATATATATTTTTCTTTTTTTTTTTGTGTATGTTCAGCCCTCACTCCGTCATTTATGAACCGATCTTAATTATTCATCATCATTCATTCATCAGGATCTGATAATGGAATCCTGATAAAATTGAGAGAAAACCTCGAAAATTGTGGGCACGTTTAGCGTTTCTGTTTACTTTTCGTAACTTAATCAGGTATTTGCATATAGGAATCATCACATCATGAAACTGAGCTGATGATGGAAACCATACCTTTCCTAAATAATAGAAGTTAGATATAAAAAACTGGGTTTAGTGACAATACCACTTAATATGCTTTGAGAAAAGACGTCTTTAGAATATTGGAGGTAACCTCAACTGGTCAATATCCTTGGAACCTCAGTGCCAATAGGAATGATGAAGGATTAGAAATTAGCCTCAGAGTATTAAAAGATGATGAGAGTCACAAAAAAATCATAAAATAAAAAACTTTTTAACAAAAAATATAACCGACGAAAAAGAACTAAAAAGCAAAAAATAAATAAACCTTTTAAGTCTTGAGTATTGAGCTTATTTATCTACATGAAATATCAAATTTTATGTAAACTAATTTTGAGTCGGTGCCATAATAAAATGATTAATTACCTACATCTAGCCTTCTTCATTTCTACGTACATATAAAATTTAGATATGTAATAATCAGATTGTTGTTTGGCGCCTACTCAAAATTAGTTTACATAAAATTTGATATTTTATGTAGGTAAATAAGCTCAATACTCAAGACTTAAAAGGTTTATTTATTTTTTGCTTTTTAGTTCTTTTTCGTCGGTTGAATTTTTTGTTAAAAAGTTTTTGGGTTCCGAAAGTCCAAGTAAAAAAACGGAACCCTTATAGAATCACTCGTGTGTCTGTCCGTCTGTCACAGCCAATTTTCTCCGAATCTGCTGGACCAATAGAGTTGAAATTTAGTACATATATGAATATCTGTGACCCAAATACGGATGTGTACCCTAAATAAATAAATTTGGAATATGGGAGTCACTTTTGGGGTGAAAATCGAAAAATTAAAAACTAAAGTTTTTCAAACTGTGTCCTGCGACATATCAAATGGAAGGGCTCATTGTGAGGGTGTCGAATATATTTTTATTATAATTTTGAAGTTATTTAAGAAAATAGATGACAAATGACCATTCCCCCTCCCCCTTATCTCCGAAACCACTGGGCCTAAAGTAGTTCTTTACTTTTAGATTACAGGAAAACCTATAGGTGGAGGCAGTTTAAAAAAACTTGAAAAAAATATGATTTGTTAAGAACCCTTTGCGCGCGAGTCCGACTCACTCTTGGCCGGTTTTTTTTTAATTTCAGGGTTATGATGTTGCTAGGGCTACCCCGCTTCTGTAGTGCCTCTGATATGTTTGCGGAGGCCCGCGTTGATAGCTTCCAAGCCATCATGCGCAAAAGAACCGCCTCTCTATTAAACAGAGTGCGGGGCAGCTCTAACAGCATCCTGCAAGCGATTGCTGAGAAGCTTGACTCCTCAATAATGAGATCTTTTGTTCGGGTTTTATTTAATAGCGCTGCCTATGTGACTAGAGCCCGTATCATACTCCTCGCCCTGCCTTGTTAATTTTTGTGGCTACTTACTAACATTAGATATTAAGAATATTGTTACTAACAAATAATGGACTCAGTCTGAATAAATAAATTTGATTTATAATATACTAGCGACCCGCCCCAGTTTTGCACGGGTACAAATTATACACTTAAGCCTTCTTCATGAATCACTCTATCTATTTGTAAAAACCGCGTGAAAATCCGTTCCGTAGTTTTTGAGTTTATCGCAAACAGACGCGGCAGGGGACTTTGTTTTTTAATATGTAGTGATATATTTATAAGTAGGAAGTAGAAGCCAGACGCTACCGAAAGTCGTATTTGTGTTGAATTAAACTTGACTCAAATGCCTGTGTCCTGTAACTATCCTGTATATCTAGATGAGGCCGAGGGCATCCAGAATACCATCCATCGCGAATTGTCTTGAGCTTTACATTAACTTCACCTTACTCTACGTAATTCAAAGCTCGTCCTATCTACCAACACGGCGCGACATCGGGTTTGACGGGAAAGGTCAGCCCTCCCTATCATGACGTCTTAAAATCATTATAGTTTCGGTGCGAGAAAGGGATAGTGGTGTTAATTATCCTGTATAGCTCCATCTCTCTCTCACACCGGAATGATTGTGATTTTAATAAATCTCGCTTTCTTGTGGTATGGTATGGCTCAAAATCAACAGCAAAACTCATTTATTTAAACTAGGTTGAGAGCCATCACTTTTTGAACGTCAAATTTCTACATAAACACTGGAACACCCGAATGACCTAGGTGGCCAAAATAGTTGTCCTCAGGGAAGCCACGATGACCTACGCGACTTTCACGGTTTGTTCACTTTAAACCATTTTTTTTGCTGTGGTGGCAATGCTTTGGTGCTCTTACAATACATTCTCCCAAAAACTTCCTAGTGTTTTAGCTGGGAAGAAGAAGTGACGCAACAAACTCCCTTAGCAAGGCCATAAATGATATAAAGATCAAAGGAAGCACTTTTTTATTAATATAAAGCTAATGTAGACAGGAAAATACTGCACGAAATTATCCGATTAATTCCGGAGATTAACGAACCCTTGCCCAATGACAACTGGCAAGGTCGCATCTTTTTCCGTGTGTAGTATAACATTGAATTGACATCGCCAAATTAACGAATTCGATATGCCATTAAAATTATCGATATAAAGGTTTATAATATTTTGTCTTATGTTGTATGTACTTATACAATATTTATCAGTATTAATAGCATATTTTAAGTATATTAAAAGCCCACTTTGACATGTCATAATTGAAAGAGAATGCTAACAATGTTTGTATAAATATATAATAGACAAACCGTCTCTTAATGGAAGGTTGATGATGCTATAAATAAATTTAAAAATGAATTATTACAAGAGCTAATTTATTCACAATTACGTTAGACGTCACTTTATTTTATTTATTTATTTATTAAGATTACCCCAAAACTTCTATGTAACATCATAGATATAGGTGAGCCTTAGTCTTACACATTTGTCAATTACAAGTAAACCAGCATTCACAGAAAAAAAATGGCAACACAATAAAATCAAGACTATGCTAAAAGCACTTCGGAAGCATGAATTTAAATTAAATATGAAACAAGACAACTGATATACAAAACAAACATAATCATGAATTGCAATTGAAATGTTTGGAATCATTTCAAAGAAACAAAGTAATCAAGACATATAAATAATCAAAGTAAACCAAATAATCAACATAATCAAAATAAGTTTGAAGAAGTTTGTATAAAAGATTAGATTTTCTTAGTTTAGGAAGAAAGTCGTGGAGGCTGTGGGTATAATTATTGCAGTTTAAATTCCAGTTCCACTATACTTCTTTCAAAATAATTACAATCACGCGTTACATGACTTAAATAAGTCCGCCTGTGTGCATGAAGTTTTAATAAATAAATACCTTTCAGGACACCATACGGAAGCTTTTGTATAACGGTCTCAAATAATTCTAGGATGCTGATTAAGGACTTTCTAAGGACAACAATGAATAGGTCTCGACCAATATTAATCATACTGGCATCATCTTTCTGCCTTTGTTGCATGTTACTTGGGGATGGTGCAGTACGTTTTATTCTTCCATTCCACATTGTCAACTGTCACACAATCATTTTATTCCTTTTCTTTCATGACATTTCTCACACAGTCCATCTATTTTTCCTTGATCTCAATATATTTCCATCTATCCAAGTGAATCTCAAAATACGTCTTCATCGAAATCAGGCCGCGATCTTAAAATACTCGTGTCAGAAAACAAACGCCCCAATACTTTAATATGGACCCCAATTCTCCTCGATGCAGAACCTCGCGGTCTATTTCAATTCGCAAAGCGATTCGCCTGTCTGGATGCGAGAATAGAAAATGTGAACTGTAGAAATAGCTGACCTAACTAAAACCAACTTTAGTAGTTTTGTGTTTATACCGAGACAACAATATCTTCGGTTTGGGAAAGTTTAACTTTAGCTTTGTTCCGGAGTTTCGCTATGTCAGAATATGCTGTACTGTGTGGCTTGTTATACTTTTGTTTCGGTTAAGCTGTTTTATTTGGAGGAGTTGAGCCAAGAGGAGTTTAATGACGTCATTTGAAATGGAACAGATGACGCCATTTTCTCATTCATGATGAGAATCTTCAATCGTAACGTAGATGGTGTGGTTGCAGTGACTTGCAGTCGCGTCATTTGCACAATTTAAGTAAACATGTGTATCACACACACGTTTCCTTAGATTGTAAAAAACCGATGAACAAATCATGAAACCACTCCGATCGTATTTCTACAATCTTTAACAGTTGATTTTTTTCCGCATGAATTTGTAAAGTCAGATAATACGTTAAAATCTCGACATCTGTTGAAGATATTTGGTATTTTATACTTCGGATTTGCAGAATTTTTCCTCGATTTTTTAATTTAAATGCTTAAATTTGCACTTCGTTTCTGGATTATAAACCTTTATTTTCTTTTAATTAACCACAGATTAAATACTGGTATTGAGCTACATCCGGTTAGACTTGAAGCCGACCCCAAAATAGTTGGGAAAAGGCTAGGCAGATTGAATTAACCACAGATTAAGTCTCTTTTCAACTGAAGAAAACCTCAATCCCAATTTATAACGGAAGAAGATCGCAGAGTTACTCAGAAGCGATAATGAGCAAACAATAGCCGCGAACTTGTTGCAAGTCTATTAACCGAGTAAACAGAGAAGCAATTAGAAGCATAACGATCGTATTTAGCTACTGACCGACCGTGTTTGGACGAGTAAACTGGTTTCTGTTAATGTCCCCACAAGCTGTGTTAAGCTGTCTGTTGTGAAACCGCCGAACTATTATGAGTGCACAATCGAAGCTGTTAAAACTAAATGGTTGGAATATTTTATTCTCTTTTTATTTTGTGATGAGCCAGCTCTGACCTTGATCTTACCGGATAAAAAGCGATGGATGAGGTCTAAAATGGGACGAGTGTGTCCTGAAGATATATGGTAGACTCTTTTTCTTTCTTGGTTACATGAAATGAGCGCCCCACAATGGTATTTTTAGGGTTCGTTATCTGAAGGATCCAAACGGAGCTCTATTGTTGTCACTCACGTGTCCGTCTGTCGTCTGTCACAAAACTGTGTTATGAAGAATTTTTTAACTTCCTATTGAGCTATGAACTTGTTTGGTGATAAGGTTTATTATAACGTACACTTTACTAACAAATACTAATATTCGGTACGGAACCCCTTATGTGCGAATTCAGACACCCACTTGGCCAGTTTTCAATAAGCTGCGAAACGTGAGCTTTTTTAGAGAAGTTTGTCAGCGGAGGCTTAAATTCTACATTACCTTACCTCACTTATTCTTTTATTATTATTTTTTTCTGTTTTATTGAATAACTCGAACTTAGCCTTAGGTATTGAATAACTGAAACTTAATCTGTGGTATTCTGTAAAAAATCTGTTTGTCAAGGTTTCAAAAAAATTTCAACTTTACTACAACTTCCAACTTTAAACTTTTTTTTACTTTACCAGTACAGTGGAAATTCAACTTTAATAGTTGAATTTCCTACGATTCGTCATTGTCGGCAGCACTCAGTCATTATTTTCTGCAAAACGCTAGGAGATTCACCCGGCCCTGGCACAGGCAACTGATGGAACAAAGGTGGGTTTTAGTCAGTAAGAGTTTGACACGACCTCCCGCTCCACCCAGAGCGGGAGAAGTTATTTGATGATTGCCCACTCAAAAAAAAAGGTAGCAGTATGTGGGATAGGTCTGTAGGTACTGTGACGATTGTAGACACAGCCTAATCTCAGCGGGTCTGCACCGGCCTTTAGCTGGCAGTTAAGAATGTTGGAGAGTCGATGGAATAATTTTAGAAGAGTAGGTGGGAATTTTGTTTGATGTCAGAGACAGGAGTTTTGCCCTTGCAAGTCGGCACATGTATAATTTTACTTTGATAATATAATAGTTATTTAAAGTGCCATCAGCTCTTCTCTTATCCGCCCGTAGCGAGTTACCCTTTTGTATACCGTACCCTCGCAATAAGCCAGCGAGTCGCCAAGCTACGAGACATCCCCCTAAGTTCGAAAAACGTCCCAGGATCGTTGCAGGCCGTACTGGTGCCTTGGGGTCCTACAGTACCTACCTAAACCAGGTGTTTAATGTAAAGTATGTATTATAATTGTTTATAAAATTCAGTTTCACTAGAAGTTCAAAACGTGGCAGGGAGTAGGGATTAATAAAGCCAAAGACTTGAGGTTATAAATCGATCGCCTGGAAAACATTGTGCAACAATAAATAGGTATTATATATATTTTTCGTATTCTCATCAACAAACCCTTTCATTTGATACCTATCATTCACACACACGTCCACTGCTGGACATAGGCCTGTCCCAAGTGTCGCTAGAACGACCGGTCCTCTGTGTCTCGCATCCATCGGCTACCCGCAACCCTCACCAGGTTATCGATGCACCTTGTGGGGCGTTCCAATCTGCGTCTTTCGGTACGCGCTCGCCACTCTATACCTTTTCAGCCCCATCGAACATTTCAATATGAAATTCTCATATCATCATTTAATTTTGATACCCAATCGTGGGAATATTTAAAAAAAATAACTAGTCCGCCAGTTTGGTTAGAATAACGTCAGTTATCTAGTTTGGATGACAATGCATGGTGCATTTTCTTTCAAACTAAACATGTACGAAAAATTTCAGCTCACTCGGAAACGGAAAAGTGGGTCAAATGTATCTTCAAAGACTGTTTTACTTAGTACAGGTGAAGGTTTTTTTTTTTTTTTGGTGGGGTGGGAAATCATCCAATGACCTCTCCCGCTCTGGGTGGAGCGGGAGGGCGTGTCCAGACTCCTACTGACTAAAACCCACCGCTGTTCCTTCCCTGCCCGAGTGCCCAGGGGTGCAGTAACTCATCTTCAGAATTTATCCGCTACCCCTAGGCATAAGGTGAAGGTAACATAACAATTTAAAAAAAAACTGCTTTGTCAAGGAGGTTTTGTAGCTCTCGGATTTTTTAGTTTCAGGAACTCGCATTTATTTCATAGAAACTACTATCTGCTAGTAACCAGTGGCTAACTATGTGGGAAATTCCCCGTAGACTACAGAAACGTTTTAGTGAAAATATCTTGTCCGCGCAATTGGAGCATCGCTGTGAAAACTGCTTTCCTCGAATTTTAAATTCTGACTAATGCAATGTGATAGTATTTCCTTGCCGCCATACCCATCTAAGTAAAGGAGTACAGTATGGCGGCTGAATTGCGGATGGCTGATTAATTAGTTTTTAGCATGCCAAAGAAATATAAACATACATACGAATATGTGTACAGTCGGGTTAAAATGTATGGATGTGCGACTTTTTCACAATTTCAATGTTGATCTCATAATAATGATTGTTTAAGATAAGATAAGAAACAACACAGCACAACACACAAGAACAACAACAACAACACAAACACAACAACAACAACAAGAACAAGAATGACTTAAGAGGTTTACAGTTATTTCAATCGTTGCTGTCCTGTAGCCTATCGTTGGATAGATTTAAAAAAATGAGGTATCATTAAATTGGGTTTGACTGTTTATATATATATATATATTTTCAATAAACCCGACTGCATAAACACTTTTTAAGCAGTCTGATGTAGTTAATGAAATGCAATCTTTAAATGAACTAAAATAAATTCCGCCAACTACATCAGACTGTTTGACTTATTTGGAACTTATTACGTGTTTTTTGCAGTCGATTTTTTTATATCATATCTTGAGACATATAGAGACGTACTGATTTCGTTTTAGGATTTCGGGGCCTCATAGTAAAATTATAATGATAAGCAGTATCCTCGCTTCACTCGAAACTAGAATAACAACAATTTATCCAATGATGCAATAACTAACTTATGTTGCTAGTGTAAACTTTAACTATATAGCTAATTACTATTACTCGATATTTACGATTTCGTGTACCCACGCCCACAGAATAAGTGTCTATTACTGAAACAATCCAGTTTCCTAGAATCTTGCTTGCTCTAAGGTCGACCAGACATGACGAAACGCCACGCCTTCAATATTGAGATACTATTTCGTTCAGTAAATTAAATGTTTAGAATATACATGACCTACCGCATTATCTCCTGCGTTATTAGTTTGCAATGTTTGATTACGAAGAGATAAGCCAACCGTATCGTTCTCTAGAAGCCATAAAAGGCCCATACGTCATTAAGACGCCAGTGAAAACGCGGCCACGCACGTCACCAAAATAATGTAGGTATACAACTCTATGGAGGATACCTCACCTGGTCTCCACTTGATTGCGTAAAACTGTTCACATTTTATTGGTGCCACAACTCGTCAAGTCGCCACTGGCGTCCCAGAGAGGTTTAGACCTATGTGAAGTGAGGGAACTCGTTGCTAAGTAATTTCAAGGTTAAGCAACGCTTACCGAGGTTATTCCATGGATTGGTGACCATACTGTACATATTGAGGTTTTTGCCTTTGAAAAGCATGCGAAGCTGCTGGTCTCTGCTGTCATTTGTAGATCTTTGGCAGTCGTTGCGGATATAGTCAGAAGCCAGAAAATTTGAAACTAGTCTTGCCAAGTGTCATTGTGTTACCCAGTTCCTGGGTTGTAGAGATTCATGTCAAATACTGGTATTCAGCTTCATACGAGTAAACTGTCAGTCGTGGGTAGCCAATGGCTTTGGCTACCCGCGGCTCTTACCAGGTCGGTCTATCGGTAATCGGTTCACCTTGTTGGAGGTCTTCCAACGCAGCGTCCTCCGGTACGCGGTCGCCACTCCAGAACCTTTCGGCCCCATCGACCGTCCGTTCTGCGGGCTATGTGCCCAGCCCACTGTCACTTCAGTTTGGCGATTCTTCGGGATATGTAGGTAACCTTGGTTCTCTTGCGGATGTCATCATTCCTGATTCGATCACGCAAGGAAACTTCTAGCATAGCCCTCTCCATTGCTCTTTGGGTGACTTTAAGCCTTTTGATGAGGCCCATTGTGAGCGACCAAGTTTTTGTTCCATATACCATCACTGGCAATACGCACTGGTCAATATATAATTTTATTGTTACAGGTTTCAGTGTTCGTATGATTGTCGTTTGTGAGGTAACGTTTAGCTTGAACCACAAGCAAAGTAGAGCAAGAGCAGTGGTGGTCCAGTGGTAACGGCACCGACTAACGTGTTGTAGGTTCGAACCCAGACAGGCACTTTAGTTAGTGTAAATTATTTCATAATCACTGCTCTCAAAACGGTGAAAAAAAACATCGTCAGGAAACCTGCATTATAGGACATGCAGGTTTCCTGACGGCGGTGAGTGATAGGTCACTAAAAGTACGAAGACATGTGACATCCACAAACCCGCTCTAGGCCCGCGTGGAGGATTAAGGCCCATTCCATCTCATAGAGTGGAGGCCTATGTCCCAGCAGTGGGAACGTTAAAAAGCTGATTATGCCTTTATGGTATACAAGCAAAGTACAAACGACCAAATTACAATATCAGTATTCATTGGAACTCCGATCATCTTGATGAAGGACATATTCAGTAATTATTTTGTCAGTGTTGTTGTTTACGTACTAAATTGGTCTGTTTATGGATATCGTTAACTTTGTTAATTAAGGTATCAATTTAGAAACGGTAGACTAAATAATTACAGCTTTAAAAATACAGTACGTTTTTAATTGAATAAAGCACAATAAATAAATAATTAACATTTATTATACGAAAATGTGGACCACTCTGCTGGCATCTGTGTTCCTTGTGAACGATTACCTGCGGATCTTCAAAGCAAGAGTGAACATATATCTTTTGGGCTCACTCGCTTTATTGCAGGCCTCATCCATCACTTACCGTATAGCGAGATCGAGGTCAAGGGCGGACTCATACGGAATTAAAAAAAAACCGGCCAAGTGCAAGTCGGACTCGCGCATGAAGGGTTCCGTACCATCTTACAAGATTATACGCGTTTACGTGTTTCCATTATTAAGATCGAGAAAAAAAAGCCAAAAAAATACGTTTCTAGTAGGGGTGTCCCTTTAATTTTTTTTTTTTTGTAGCTGCAACAGAAATACCTACACATTCTGTAAAAATCTCAACTGTCTATCTATTAAAGATCATGAGCTCGCTGACAGACATACGGACGGACAGCTGCAGAGGCCTATTATTAGTACTTACTAAGAAGTCGGGCCACTTTAAGAATAAACTAAAATAAATTAATAAACAGACCATAAAACTACATCACAGGGCAATTTCATGTCGCAAATTTACAATTACAACAAATCTAGGATTAAGCGCTCCGTACGTGGTTTTAGGTAGTTAAAATCAACCGTGCGCGTACGAATAATGTTTTTAAAATTCTTCGCAGATAGCTTCGGCGTTCGAGTCCGGTTTGGACTACTGAAGTCAACTTGATAGAGGCCAAATTTTTCCCTGGAATTACAAAATAAAATCAAATATTCACAAAGTTATTAAACCTACCTACGTATATCCAAGTATGTCACACTCGTAATGGATTTGATATAATTCTACCACAAAATCATTTGTTTATAAAGTAAACATCAGTGGGGAATAAAATCAATGCCACTGACATTCAACAGGGACTCCCTTTCTTCTCCTAAAATTGTTTGTCCGAAAATCATTATCCATAACACGTTTGCTATAAACTTCAGTAGCCATAATGTTTAAAAATTCGAAATTTTGTTTTACATAATTATTTTTACTTCTAAAACTATCCTGTCATAATATCGAGTACTATAATAATTCAGAGAGAGATAGATTTTCTCTATCTCTCTCTTTCGGCGTCGGCTGTCATAACATTAATTAATTACTAACCTATACCCATCTTCCCATTCAAAGTTGTCCATAAGGCTCCAAGCAAAATAACCCTTGACATTGCTGCCATCTTCGTTTATCGACAGTAGCAACTCATGTAGATACTCATTGAAGTATGAGACTCTATCGTAATCTTCCAATTGCCCTTTATCACCCACACCATTTTCAGTAACAATAATCGGTACTTTCAAATCGTATTTCTTTGTTAACCAGCTAATCATTTTCCTTAAGCCTGGTGCGTAAACCTGTAAATTATAGGTGGCTTTTCATATTAGAAGTTCCGTTTGAAAGCAATGTCTAAGGCAATTTAAGTTTGCAAGTAACTTTTCTTCTAGAAAGGTCTTCGAAGCTGTTTGTGGCTATGGATCCAAAATACTAAGAATTTTCTGCAAAGTTATATTCCTTTTACGCACAAGTAAGATACTTTAGTATGCTCAGCGCCGGTCTGTCGGGTTTGAGAACCATTTACGCACTCCCATATTATTTTTACCGGATAATATTTTTAACTTACAGATAACCACGAAACACCAGGAACAGCCCAAGTAGAGTCTTGTTCTACTTTTACACCAGTGTCATGATCGTAGGACGGAATTTGCCATTTATCGTCTGCCGAAGGTGTGGTGATCAAGTAGCTGGTGTAATGGTTGAGACTGAAGAAGTCCGCACTTCCACGCAGTGCCTCAATCTGTAGGAAAAATAAGGTAAATAATCAAAATCACAAAAGGTTAAAATTAACGTTGCTGCAAACGTTTAGGAAATGTGAAAAATTAATTGATGTAATTCTAAAACAATACAATTATGTACCTAGTACGGTGAATCATAATAAGCATGTTTCCTGGTCCCTCGACTCTCGGTAGAGTTGGAAACCGTGGGGTTTTAGTCAGTAGGCGTTCGAGATAAGTCTCCATTCTCCCCAGGCGGAGAGAATTCACGAGGATTTTTGGATTTTTTGAGGAATAAAAAGGTATCCAACGTGTTTAATAACAAAGCATTGTAACGTAGGGGCGTTACAATCTCAATTTAAATTAAACATAAGGAAAAAACCACAGTGATCAAAAGCCACTAATTCAATTTTGAAAAAACATAAACATTATTAGTTTGCTGACAACATTTTTGTCTTTGGATTCGTTGTCATCTGTCAATGACTGCGTAGATATATAAAGGCCACTCAGGTGGCGTGGAGCCTTTTTCTTTTTTATTCGAACTGCTGGCGGAGTATTCACGTTCTCTTGTTCTGTCGAACACTTCTGAGACTTCACCCGTGAACCTCCCACCAAATTCTGGCAATTGCAGTTTACATTGGCAAATATTTGCCAACCTTAATAAATTGTGTGAGAACTACCCCGTTCTTGGGGTCCCAGGTTCGGAGTCCCAGATTCGGAGTCCCAGGTCTAAGCTCCCAGATTCAGAAAACCCGAATATGGAGGGGGAAGATTTGGAGCCCTACGCTCCGAGCACGCACCTGCATCGTACTCCATCGCGGCCATCCTGCCGCAGTGCCTCGTGCTGTCACCACTAGGCCACTTACCACAACGGCGGTCTCCACGCCGGGTACTTATTTACCCGCGTGGCTTCTGCTAGCCGTCTCCGAGCCGGCCCAACCACCTGCTGATCGATTCTTCCTGGCTCCTGTCGACCCTACGAGCCGGTGCTACCACCTGCCGGCCCACATCTCCGGGGCGAACGCAATATGGCTCCCCCGAGTCATCCGTCACCAGGCTGAGCCAGGGTAGTACCGTGACTACAAACTTTCCCACGCCCTTTTCTCTATCCAATATATATTTTTTATGTTGATCAAGGTACGTGTTGTCATTTATTACTTCCCACGTTACCTCCATGCGTCACAGCATATAAAACTTTCTTGGCCCAAACAGCTTCTTATGAGCGGTTACAAAGAGACAGACCCAGTTTCGGTCAAGAGACCAACTACGCACTTAGTGTTAACTGGTAATAAATTGTCAGTGTAATGTCGCATAAGTCAGTGCAGTATGACCTTGGCCTCATTATTTACTGCCATAGATTGTAAGAAACTCGTGTTCATAATAGGAAATGTGAGTGTTCGATTGTATCCGATATGTACAAGCGTCCGCTTGAAAGTTGTTTTCTAATTTGTAAGTACTTGGTGTTTCGAAATTAACATATCGGAAGTAGATAAAGTCAATGACAGTTACGGTAAAACGAAATTGATAAACGTAGATGAACATACTCGTAGATGATTGTAAGACGAGACATGGTAGTTTATGTGCAGTACAAAATATTACAGAATATCCACATAATATTGTTGGCGGTCACAATGTTTACCAAAACACTATTGAACAAAAAACTTTTTTACAAAAAATACAACCGACTTCCAAAAAAGAAAATACACTTAATATTTAAAAATAACTTTAATTTCGGCAGTCGGTGTTTGTATTTTATTTCTTCGATAATTGACATCAACTTCTGAAATTAAAGATATTTTAAATTTTAAGTGTACTTCCTGTTTCGGAAGTCGGTTGTATTTTTTGCAAAAAGTTTTTTTTTATTTTTCACTTTTTAGTTGTTATACCCCAGAACTTAAACTAAATATTAAAGTTACGTCCGAATTCATAACCCTAATAACATGAAACATGGAATTTGAACATAGAGGAAACCAAAACGTCATCTACGTCACAGTTTTTGTTTTTGTTGATTTTTTCAAAAAGCGCTGAAGTGATTTCGATAAAATTAGTTTCGGCTACCTTTGGAGTATACTCTTTCAGATATAAAAATAATTTTGAAAATCGGTCCACAACTGACAAAGAAATCAGTGGACATACATAAAAAAAAAACATACATACAGTCGAACATAGAACCTCCTACTTTTTGCAAAGTCGGTTAAAAATACATAACACTAGTTTAATTTCGTTTCACTCAAGGCTCTTATATGAGTGACAACAATTATGTGAAACACAAACCTCATCCTTTGTGAAATATGGTAGACGGGACCTGATGAAGCCCTCTTCGTTGCTAGCATTGTCAACTCGCTCTCGAACTAATGTTGGATAGTCCCCAGCTTTGGAGTATATTGGATGAGCAAACATTCCCACCTGAGGAATAATTTATAATTTAAATATTACTAACTTACTTCAGCTTCTTAAGTTTTGTAAGCGTTGGCGTCTTTTCCTTATCATTGAAGATATATTTTATATGTAATTACTTTCAAGATCAAATGATTTGTTATAAAGTGAGTGTTTTCAAACAAATTTATAGGTCTCTAAATCTATCAGAATATATGGGTGGAAGGATAAGGTCGACAATAGATTTTTAATTGTGTCTGCTAATGAGGGGCTTGACATATTAATAATGCAAGATTTTATATAATAAAAAAATAATACAAATAAATACAACCGACTTTCCTAAATATTAAGTACTAAAAAAATGTAAAATAACTTTAATTTCGCAAGTCGGTGTTTCTAATTTCATTTCTTCGTTATTTGACACCGACTTCCGAAATTAATTTGCATTTTTTATTATTATTTATGGAAGTCGGTTGTATTTTTTTTGTAATAAGTTATTTATTTTTTACTTTTTAGTTGTTTTACCCCTTAACAAAAACTAAATGAATAGTAAAGTTAAGCCCGAATTGATAGTCCCAAAAATATGGAAATTGATCATAATTGGTAAAATTAGGGTTTATTATTGTGAACTGTAGAAATATATGTACCCCTTCAGAGCATATCAGCGTGATGTTATATTGTGAGGTGGTGTAAACAATAAACAAACATGCAATGGCAGCCATTTTGGAAGGTTTAGTATCATTTTTTGAAGAGTTCCATTGTGTATCTCCGAAGTTCTCTACTTTCTCAAATAAAAAAAAAAACATCAAAATCAGTTAACCATTTCAAAAGTTCTGAGGTAACACACATAAAAAAAAATGTAGTCGAATTGAGAACCTCCTTTTTTTTTGAAGTCGATTAAAAATACTTACATGCATTTCAAGATGTCTTTCAGCTGCTTCTTGGTCTTTTGAACTATCTTGATTTTTTGGCATACTCCAGTTACAATCCAACGATATTGCTACTTTACCTGAGGAAATAAATAGTACATTTTGATGCAAATGAGCAATCTTTGTCATTACAGCCGAGAAGTAATAGACGCCCGAACTACAGACGAGACCACTATGATGCCGTGAGACTACAATGACGCTGTCCATGACGTCAAATGATGTTTTTTGACACACTTATTCGAAAAACTAAATATAATTATACATAGGTATTTAATTTCATTAAAATGTATATATTTATATTTCTGTTTTCTTCCTCTTGTCTGTTTACTATATGTGTGTACATGAATTGTAAAATAAATAAATCAATTTATTATAGGTAGACCATTTCATTAAAATAATGACATGATATACTGCGTGTAACGGAAAGATGTGGGGCATATTTTAGAAAGAGCTTCTGCCCATGGAAATGAACAAATTTACCTTAAAAAGTCATACTAAACTCCATTGTTGTTTCCATACAAAGCTATCATCAGCTAATCAAAATTTATATGGCAGGTACAATTTTGTATCTTTTTTGTTCTTTTAAGCCTGGAAGCTAAGAAAATTTTACTAGATATACATACCTTTTTGATCATGAACAAATTCTTGTTGATACAACCGGTAAGCTCTAGCATGGGCTAGAAGCATGTGATGACCGCAAAGATATAAAGCTACACCAGGTGACTGCAATCCTGGTACTGTAGTCCCACCATAAGACTAAAACAAAACAAAAGCTAATCAAGTGATAAAATCGAATTAATTCATTTGGTTTTTAAATTCATTTTTCTAAGTACCTAATGTGGAAAGACCTATACTCCATTTTTTAGGTATTTAAATTTAAGTAAACAAAAAAATGGAACTAGCTTCAAAACTGTCAATGGCGTCTGGTTAAACGACTTTACTTTTTAATTAAAGTGTTACTTTAGCTGCTGTCGTACTTCGTCAAAGTTGTACTCTTCAATAATTGAGCAACGTTATCGAATTCGTTGGTTGTTTTTTTCGACGCTTTACAATAGAAAAATTATACAATATTGTTATTAGTAAAAAAATACAAAAAACTTGCTCAATCATCTACGAAGAGTATAAGAATAAATGAAAACGTTTATCATAATACATTACTAAAAGAATAAACTATAGTAAATAAATTTAATTTGGTTTCAACGTATTTTGAAACAAAAAAGAGTTATCTATAAACAACCTTGACTTGAACTTGAACCAAACGATTTGTTTTCTTTTAGTTAATAACCTAAACAAACGGAATATAAAGAAAGTTAATAACATGAAACAATATTACACTCATTACAACAAATTGGAATTAGTAGTCAGTAACTAGGTAACTTTAATTAAGTATAACTTACGCTAACACAATGTTGTTGAGGCTCATTTACTGTCAACCAATTCTTTACAAGATCACCAAAAAGATGAAAAGCAACCCGCGCGTAATCTTCAAAATAGTCCACCATTTTTGGGTTGCACCAGCCACCAAGGTCTACGAAAATTGTTGGCATATCCCAGTGGTATAAAGTTATGACAGGAGTTATGTTAGCTTTTATAAGCTCTTTGAAAAACCTTCTGTAAAACATAACTCCTTCTCGGTTTATGTAGTTATCAGTTCCGTTTGGCAGGATGCTGGAATTGATTTAGACACATAGATTTACATAAGTGTATGGGTATACATACGGATAATTAATGCGCCCTACGCCCTGCAGTGGGATAAAGTAATACAGCTACTTAGATAGAGTTATAGATAGACTAGTATGTACTTTCCTTTACCTGTGAAAATAATTATACAATTTGAATGAAATGTGACTGTCAATAAAAGATGGTATACGTACCGCGGCCAAGACATAGATGTGCGATAATAACCAACTCCAAGTTTTTTGACCATATCGATGTCTTCCATATACTTGTGATAAGAATCAGTTGCCACGTCAGCATTTGAACCATCCTTTGTGTAATGTGGATGACTATGGAGATATTTATCCCATACACTTTCACCCTTACCTACAATCGCAATGGGTTTGATAGATATTTGTTAACAGAAGTTAAAGTAATAGTACTGTTATGAAATAAATGTTATTTTACCAAAAATTTGCTAAATGCATGTGAACGGCTTAGTTTTGATATTGTTACTGTAACTTATCTTTAAGGCTAACCATTCTGCTACAGAAAATATTACAGTTTGTTGAAAAAATGATAACGCTAAGCTAGAGACTCTGAAACACAAAATCCTAAAAAAATGCATTATCTTACAATAGACCTGATATTGACAGATGTGACACTAAAAGAGAGGAATTACTTTAGGTGATCTTATTCTAACGATAATGTTTAATTCAGTAATAATGAGAGCTTATTGACTAATCAATCTTGTCTAGGTAAGATCTATTATACCTGCTTAGGTAACGTATGCGTATACGCATACTACATATAATATACACTAGTACTACACTGTTATACTAGAATAAAATTACACAAACATGAACGAGTTTTACACATATAACTTTGCGCCTTGTAGTCTATATCAACAATAATTTGCCTTATCAATGACCGCGTGCATGCACATCTAGGTTAAATTTGGATCCCAGTTTGTCTGTTACAGGTACTGTGCCAATAATAGTCTCGTTTTTTTTTTAATTTGAACAAATATCCTAGGTAAAACAGATTGTTTGTAGGTAATCTTTAGAAGTACTGATCCGACTACGAAAATTCTTCTTCACTCAGGTCAAGTCTTTGGCCGAGTGCTGAGTGTTATTTTTTATGCCAAAGACATGCAGAGCTTCTATTGGATAGACCACGGAAAAAAAATACTTTTACAATTTTATGCTTAAAACTGTACCTACCTCCTTCATTCCATGCCCCTTCAATTTGGTAAGCGGCCGTAGACACTCCAAACATGAAATCTTCGGGAAAATGGTATATTATATTCTTTTTATGTAACTGTTGAGATAGAATTTTACTTGCTTCTTCTAAGTATCTTCCTCTGGTTAGTTGCAGCAAGCTGAATTAATAATAATTTATACACCATTTACAAAACTCTTATCGCAGGTATATAATTTTATTTTTAAACATCTTAAATAGGACGAGGTTCTCAAGTTGACCCGTATATATATTTTTAAAATGTATGATCATGCGTAACTTTTTATTTCTTTTTTAAAATTATTTCCACTAAAGTTCTTATGATAGTACAACATGATGGCGATCTGAAGTTGATCTGATAATGGAGACAGAAGGCTAATCTAGGGAACTTCCAAACAGCAGAAATCATGGATAAATTTAGAGTATGTGTCACGCAAAGTAGCCGTCAAGCAAATAACTGCGAAGAGTTAAATGTGTTCCTGGTGTTTTTGGTAATTCAAATTTATTTAAAAATTCTCTTTCTTTAAATTTTTGTTAAAAAGTTTTCATTTAAAATGAAATAATTATGTTGAAGTAGACATAGCCGTAGTCGTCCGTTACAACATGCGGACCTAGAATGGGGCTTTGTGTTTACGTACGTTTGTTAGACGTACATGGCGAAACTATAAGAGCTCCTTTAAAAAAAAATGGAAAATTTAACGCGGGTGAAATCTCGAGGCATTATAGAATAGATTGGAAATAATCTTTTTCTTACTTATATTTATTATAATAAGTGCTAATTGATTCCTTTTCTCACCTCAAACTTGCCAAAATTGCTCCCTTTAAAATGACTTCACTCGATGCCCACATTGTGCAAACTGAAATCAGAGGCTATTCAATACATTAATACAAATTCAAATTCAAATGTTTATTGCTCAACACAGTACATAATCATACATTTCCAGATGTCATGTGAATGCGCAGTTCATTGTGTTGCACCAATTCAGGCATGCAAATTTATTGTTATAATTAAAATTATGTCATGGATTCCAATTAATACGCTATACAATTTCATAAGTTACAATTAATACCTTATACAATGTCTTAAATTCCAATTGTTACTCAATAAAATGTCATAAATTCCAATTAGTGCCCTATTTAATGCAAAAACATTATTATTACCATATACAATGTCAGAAATGCAGATTATAAAATTCAAGAACAAACAATGAGATTCAAGAATTACAAAAACGATGTAACTTGAGCATTTTTGGGAACAATTAAAACCATTATTTATATTTTTTCTCTCAAAAGTATCTTGTAATTAAAAATTGAAACTGGTAAATAATTATATTCTCAATAATAAATTTATCAGTCAGAATAGAATGAGCTAGTAAATATTACATCCATTTTTCGTTTTGGTCCCACATTTTAGATCACTTGTATTCTTGGGTTCTTGATGTGGCTTGGGTGGGTCAAAAAACTCTTTTGCAATTGAGCCGGTTAACTGCCAAACAATGCCCGAGTTTGAAAATCTTTCAACAATGTTTTTATTTTCAGCACTCAATGCACAGGACTGTTGTGCATTGTTTTACAGCCAATAGTTTTCAAGAATTTCGTTTCACACAATTTTTTTCTCATATTTTCATTTCATTGAATAATACGCGGTATACTCACTTTGAAGAAATTTTATTCATTGATTTTTGTTTCACATAAAGCTTAATGTGAGAATATTCTTAATCCTTATATTGTTTATTTAATATAAAACTTACTACCAAGAATAACATTCTATGGAGTTACAGTTTCTAAACGTTTAAAATTCATACCTTTGATAAAATGACTACCCTCCTATAAAGTTACAACACCGCTTTCACAAAAATAATGTGGGTAAATTCATGTTAAGCAGGAAAACAATCTTGGTATTCTCACTAATAGTGACTTCATGCACATACATGTTTATTCAGATTGTTTTGTTAAAATGAGTGAGGCAAGTAAGGCATGCAAGTAAGCATGAAGCATGTAGCATTCAAGTAAGCATGCAGCATTCAAGCGAGCATGCAACATGTGGCGTGCAAGCAAGCATACAACATGTAAGCAAACATGCAGCATGCAAGCGAGCACGCAACATGCAGCAGGAATGGTTTTCGTCACGACTCCGTCGCTGCGAGGCTGCGGCGCTCCCACGCGAGTTTATCGTCGCAGATGGTATTGACGCTCACCACCGCAGCTTCGGCTTGCTGGCCGGCTTCACCGGCCAGCCTCAGCCGCTGCTTCGGTCGTTAAAACCACCTGCTCCTCAGCTCGCGGGCCGCCTCGCCCCTCCGCGCCTACGCGGACTTAAATTACACTATATGGGTAGGGTAGACATCCGGGCCTGCGGACGGTGAGTAGTGGGTAGGTAATGTTCCACGCGCGCCTCGAGTTATCAGCAATTAGGACGGGGCCCGTCATGGCCGATGCCTGCCCGGGGGTTGAGGATAAATTCGAAACAGAGTTACCTCGCCCCTGGGCACTCAGGGCAGGAAGGAACAGGAGTGGGTTTTAGTCAGTAAGAGTCTGACACGCCCTCCTGCTCCACCCAGAGCGGGAGAAGTCATTGGATGATTTCCCACCCCACAAAAAAAAAAAGAAAAAAAAAGGGGTAGGATACAGAACTACGTGGAGTCGGTTTTGCAGTGATTCATTTTTGTCACTAACATTTGTAGCACAAAATAGGTATTGACTTTTTAGGACTATATTTACATTTCCGTTGAAATAAAATACCATGGAAAAATACACCGAACAAACAATATTCGTTAAAAAATAATTCTAAAGTTTAATAGGTTTGTTAAATAATAAAATGAGATTATAAAATTCAATGAATTGTTTCTGTAAAATATCTTTCATTCAAGTAAATAGTAGTTAAAACTATTGTTTATTATATTTGACATAATAATACAAGGACAAAAAGTATTATTAAGAAACATTTTGTGGGCAACGAAATTCTATGAAATTTCTGTCTGCGAAACAAGAGGACACCACACAAAACTCCATCAATTAGTTAGTATGGGGCAAAGTTTCTTTATAATTACATCTCTTACCAACCAAACAATCTGCTCGCCAATGATCCGCAACGTAGTGGCAAATAGTGTCACCCCGGAATACTTCAATGTTACGACACAGTTAAATGCTCTTAAAAGTCATCTTTCACTACATTTCATCTTAAAAGTGACACAAACAGAAAAGAAACAAACCGCGATTAAACATAAAAGCAGTATTTTAGTGCATGACACACATTTTCTTACTGAAATAAAAATGTAAAACCTTCTTACTAAGTAGGATTGCTTACTTTTATAATGATGATATAATTATGTATACAAAGTTCATTTTATCTCTTTATCTTTGTTGCAGTTGCATTTGCGGAACTAAAAATGATATCTTGAAGGTTAATATATTTTTAAAAGTCACGTTTAGTATTTTGGTTCGTTCTACAGACATCCTATCCTATGTTATGCATTGTACACAAAAAATCACTACTTTACTGATAGGTATTGAACAAATAAACAATAAATTAAATACCCATTAGTTAAGTGGTAAACCAATATACAATTAAGTCATCATCATCTTCCTGCCCTTATCCCATGTTACTTGGGGTTGGCGCAACACGTTTTTGTCTTCCATTCTGTCCTGTCAGCCGTCACGCTATCACTAACTCCCTTTTCTTTCATATCACTCCTCACACAATCCATCCATCTTTTCTTTGGCCTCCCTTTCCCTCTACATGCATCCACATTTATATTCATAACTCTTTTGGTTACATGTGTTTCATCCCTCCTCTTCACATGATCATACCAAGATAAGCGGTTCCCTTTCAACTTTTCTGGCACCACTTTTAAATACCTCTAATGTACTCATTTCTCACTTTATCCATTCTCGTTACTCCACACATCCATCTCAACATCCTCATCTCCGCCACATGCAATCTTTTTTCATCCATCTTTTTCACATCCCAAAATTCTGATCCATCCTGTGCGACAAGTCTAATCACGGATTTTTCCTTTTAACTTAAGGGGCATCCATCGGTCGCAAGTTGTTCCAGTGACCTGTCGCCATTTCATCCATCCTGAGTTAATCCTGCGTTACGTCTCGGTCTATATCGCCATCATCCTGCACAAGCGACCCGAGGTACCGAAAGTTGAAGCAGATCGGTATAGGCGTTCCGTTGAGAGCTACAGGCATAGGACTGGAGAGACCGCCGAAATCGCAGAACAGATATTCTGTTTTGGTTCTGCTCAATTTCAGGCCAACACTCTCCAGTCTTTGGCACCACGTCTCCAATCTGCTCTGGACCTCTGAGCCCCTTTCAGCAACCAGCACAATGTCCTCAGCAAACAGCATACACCAGGGAGCCTCTTTCTGGATGTCCGACGTCAGAGCGTCCATTATCATCAGAAAGAGGTAAGGGCTGAGGGCCGACTCCTGGTGTAAACCGACTACTACACTAAAGCTGTCAGTGGTGCCCACTGCAGAGCGGACTTGGGTACAGCACAATACAATTAAGTATTGTCTTTAATAGTAAAAATAACACGGAGAGCACGCCCACTACCTCCGGCCTCGTCGCTCAGCTCCGCCTCGCCGCTGCCGGAACCCAGCCCCACCGTAAGTGCTGTGACACCGGCCGTGGCAGTTGCGTCGAGCTCCAGCGACAAGTATTTCGCGCCGCCGACGACACCACCACCTGCGCGTCGACGGGGAGGACGCCGGCCGCCGAGCGGCTTAGGCCTCTGATAGGGTCCCAACTCCCGGCAGAAGTGTGCAGCGCATGAGATGGACTCAATCCATCAATGAGATTGTCATGCGCTCATATTATGGGGCTACAGAGGTAACAACCTGAACGCGTACCGTGTTCGGATGCTCTCTTTGTTCCAGGTGCTTGAGCCAGCCGTCAACGTTTCGGCCCAGCGACTGTAGGATCAGGTGCGGGTCATCCAGCGTAATCATATGTTGGATGATACTGTACTTGATCGCCTCCGAACTGAAATAGATAGCCATGTTATGGCCCCTCCTTCGCAAACTGTGGTACCAGTTGTGGTACCACCGTCCAACCATGATCCCAGCCACGCTGACGAGGAGTGTAATGACATGGTTACAAACGTAAGTACCCACTGCAATGATGAATTGAGGAGTGCTTTGGAGTGTGCTATTCTGGAATATCGCAACATGCCGCCCGAACTTAGACCACGCTTGCCTCGTTTGCTGATGCATAATAGGAATAAGGTGCTGGTGGCTGCCCTGGATTTGCAGCTGTCAAATTATTTTGATAACTGCGAAGACCTCACCGACACACACTCGATAATGTACTGCGCGGCTGTAGCGGCATGTCGTGTAGCTCAAGTCAAATTGCCTAATGACAGAGCTACACAACCAAAACCAGCCATGCCGGCTTGGCAGCGCAGAATCGAGTGTGGTATTGGTGAGGCCAGAGCACTTATCGGCAAACTAATCTGCTTCAGGGAGGGCAACACTCGCCCAAGAGTGATGCGCTTCGTGAGAAGGCCGTTTTCGGGGACTGATGACAGTGCCCGAGACTATTGTCCCGTGTCACAGAGCGCAGTGACTGCCTGAAACAGAAGGTGTATGCATGGGCAAACTGCATCCGTAGGTAGAAGCGGCGGGTGGAGCGATACACCCAGAATCGCACATTCCGGAGTAATGAAAGGAGGGTATATAGGGACTGAGAGCGACCGGACCAAGATGAGACTAATACGCAACTGCCAGATGATGACGCCATATACTCGTTCTGGCGCAGCATCTGGTCGGTGCCTGTCTGTCATACCGAGGGTGATTGGATTCGGTATGTTGAGCGCGCGTGCGATCCAATACCAGAAATGGGGGCGATTATCATCAGCCCCCACGATGTAGCTCGTGCAGTCCATCCGTTACCTAACTGGAAATCTCCAGGGCCGGACGGGCTGCACAACTTCTGGATAAAATGGTTTACAAGGTCGCATGCCCGTTTGTCATCTCAGATCCAGTCTGCCTTAGAGCCAGGGTCGCTGACCCAATTTTTAACTACAGAAATAACCTAACTGCTCCATAAATCATGTAGTACTGCGGAACCTAAAAATTATAGACCGATCACATGCTTATGCGACTGTCTATAAGGTTCTTACATACTAAAGAGCTTCTCCTAATAGATATGACCATTAGCCAACAGGTTGAGCGTTTCCGAAAGGATCTGTCGACATGTTGGATAGACTATAAGAAGGCCTATGACTCAGTTCCTCAAACATGGCAATGGAGGACAGTCCTTCGCTATCCAGGATGTCGACAAATCCAGAGGAATAGCGAACCGATAAGTATCGAGCGGGGTATATTCCAGGGTGACAGTTTGAGTCCGCTTTGGTTTTGCCTAGGTTTAAATCCTCCAACTCTCGGATTCCGTAAACCTGAGATCCCTCTCTCCAACCGAAACTTGTAAGTATTTGGGTATGTCGGAAGCGTTAGGTATCAATGTTGCTGACATGAAGCAATCGTTGAATAAGCGCTTCTTTGGCCGTCTGAAGATGGTATTTAATAGCCTTCTATCGGGCGGAAGCAAGGTGCCCGCCTTCAACGGTTGGGTCATGCCGGTATTGATGTACTCTTTTGGCGTACTCAAATGGACTCAAACAGAACTTGAAGCCCTGGATAGGCGTGTCCGTTCACTGCTAACTGCATTTTGAATGCATCACCCACGTTCGTCGGTGATGAGACTGTACATCTCGCGGAAGTGTGGAGGCCAAGGCTTTTTAAATGCTAAGACCCTCCACAACCGCGAGGTATGCAGTCTAAGGGAATAAATAATTCCTAGCTGCTGACTTGGGTATGCATCGAGATGTAGTTTCTGTGGACAATGGCCTTACTCCACTCTCCTTGGCTAACGAGAACTGGCGCAAACCTCTAGTGCTTGACACTAACGATCGCAGAGAAGTATGGCAGAGTAAGGAACTTCACGGACGCTTTTTCCGGGCCCTACATGGGCCCGATGTAGATCAACTAGCGTCCATTGCCTGGCTCCAATTATGGATGAAGTTATCATGACGAAAAATTACCGGAGGTTTATTGTGAAGGATGGCACGGTTGACATATGTCGGGCATGTCATCGTCCGGTAGAATCAATCCGCCACCTAATCTCTGGTTGTTCTCGTCTAGCTAACGGTGAGTACTTGCGTAGGCACAACCTTGTAGCCAGGATTATCCATCAGCAACTTGCTCTGAAATACTCTCTTGTGGAATCGGAAGTGCCGTACTACAGATATGCGCCCGACCCAGTTCTCGATAATGGTCATATCTAATTGTAATGGGATCGGTCCATCATCACTGACAGGACTATTGTAGCCAATAAGCCTGATATAGTGGTGGTGGACCGAATCGAGAGGCGTGCAATGATTGTTGACATTACCGTCCCACATGACGAGAACCTCGTGAAAGCCGGGAAATATAAACAAATCGAGTATATTGAATTGGCTCGCGAGGTTGTCGATAGGTGGGATGTGGACTCAGCGATCATTGTACCGATAGTCGTGTCAGCCAATGGCTTAATAACCACGAGCCTCGACCAACACCTCAGGAGGCTCTCGTTAGGCGGCTGGATCAAGGGCTTAGTTCAGAAAGCAGTACTTCTGGACACGGCTCGCATTGTCAAGCGGTTCTTCTCTCGGGAGCCCTGACCGCCGCCCGCTAGCTTGGACCCTGTTCCCGATACCGGTGGGGTGCTAGTTTTTTACACAAGTATTTATCACAATTTTACTTGGCATATTATGACGATGGTAGAATTTCATTTAGACTAATTTTACTAGGCATATTGCCATTTCTATACAATAGCATTTTTAACCTTAAATTAAAATTAAAATATTGTCTTAGAAAATCAGTATGTTGTGATACAAAAGTTAGTTACAGACACGAATCGCTGCAAAACGACTCCACGTAGTCTGGTCTGCCCTACTCCTAGAGTGTAATTTAAGCCTACGTAGGCGCGTTTTGGTACGATTGGTGGTGAACGTTAAAACCATCTGTGACGATAAGCTCGCTTGGGACCGCCAGAGCCCCGCAACGCCGGAGCCGTGACAGAAACCATGCCTGCTGCATGTTGCATGCTTAATGCATGATTGCTGCATGTATACTGGTTGCTTGCTGCGTGCTTGCTGCATGCTTGCTGCATGCCTGCTGCATGTTTGCTGCATGTATATGCTTGTTTACATATTTCACGATTGCTGCATGCATAGTTGTATGCTTGTTTGCTTATTTTAATGCTGCATGCTTGCTGCATGCATAGTTGTATGCTTGTTTGCTTATTTCAATGATGCATGCTTGCTGCATGCATGGTGTATGTTTGTTTGCATGCTTCGATTCTGAACATGTGGTTTTTAATTCTCTTCACTCGGTGTTGTGATATTCGTTGAGAACAGTCGCGTCGATCGCGTGCTCTACTAAAAAGTGCAAAGTGCAGACACAGCAAATCAACCGCACCGGCCGGACCGCGGTCGCCGCGATGACACACATAATTACGTAAGAATTGACCTATATTTATAATTGTTATTTTATAACTCGCCACCAACATGGCTGAGACCACGACAATTAAAGTGAAAACCGAAAATGAACGATTGCTGTACAAATATTACAGCGACTAAAGAGTAGATAACGAACAACTGCGTAAAGTTATCGCTGATATGGAAAAGGAAATAAAAAGCCTCCAACAACAAGTGAGGCATCTATAACATAATGCAGAACAAAGTATAGCTGTAACTAGTAAGCCAGCTGAGCCAGCAAAAAGTCCTACACAGTGCCTTGAGTACTTTACGGATCAGGAGGAGCTAGCTAGTAGGGAAACACAGTGGATCAGGCAAAAGAGCAGGGAAAACGAAAATTAAACTAGAAACTATTCAAACCGAGAAAGTGAAGACTAAAAAGATTTTGCCACCTGCGCCTGTTGTAGTAGATGGCGTCGAAAACTACCAGGCCTTTTTCGACTTGTTGTCAAAGTCCGAGTCTGGTGATAAATTCACTACTAAAATCTTAAATGGGAAGTGCGTTAAAATAAATGCAGTGAACGAAGACACATATAGGTCTATTACAAAGGTATTGACTGAAAATAATTTTCTCTGGCTCTCCCACGAAAACAAGCAGGAAAGGCCAATAAGGGTTATGGTAAAAAACCTTCATTTCACATGCAAGCCTGATAGAATTATTGAGGACCTGCAAAATAAATATAAATAAATGACGGCACGGTTGCCGCAGTGGTTGAGCGTTCGGCTGCTGCGCTGCGTGTCGCGGGTTCGATCCCCGCACGGAACAAATATTTGTATGCCCTACAGATAGATGTTCCGGGTCTGGGTGTCTTGTGTATGTGAGTTTAAATGTTTGTGAATGCACCCACGATACTTACAGGAATAACTCCTAGCGTGGGGCAACGTATAAAAAAAAAAAGAGTTCCAGAATGAAGACGCAGCAAACAAATTAAGGTGGAAAAATAAGGAGCCTCCGAACATGTTTATGCTGACTTTCAGAAATGAGGAAGACATAAATAAAATCTATAGCATTAAGTCAAGATTGAAACCTCTTATTGAATCTGAAAATCTAATTCCCGATTATCAATTCGGATTTAGAGAACAACACTCCACGCTCGACCAAGTACACAGAATTACTAATACGATTGAGAGAACACTAGAGAACAAGAAGGTGTGCTCCACGGTTTTCCTTGATGTTGCACAGGCGTTTGATAAAGTATGGCATGATAGCCTTCACCAATGCTGCTTCAACAATTTTCAGACATCATACAGTCCTATACAGGGTGTAACGGAAAGGTGTGGTCATATTTTAAGAACCGGTTCTGCTCATGGAAATGAACAACTTTATCTAAGAAAAAATAGAAAATTCCCAAAAAAAAAAATCCACTTTCCATACAAAGTTATCATCGGCGGATCAATATTTGTATGGGAAGTAATTTTTATTTTTTGAGAATTTCCTGAGGTTTTCTCGAAGAAAGTTGTTCATATCGATGGGTAGATGCAGTTCTTAAAATATGACCACACCTCTCCGTTACACCCTGTATATCGAGCAGACTATTTAGAATAAGACAAAGAAATGCCTATTCAGACCTTAGGCAGATAAAAGCTGGAGTACCACAAGGTATTGTACTAGGTCCAGTCCTGTGTCTTCTATACACCTGTGATATTCCTGAGCTAGAAAATAATGTCATTGCAACCTTTACTGACGACACAGCTATCATGGCTGTTGGCAATAGTCACGAGGAAGCCGTAGAAAAAGATCAAGAGTCCATAAACCGTGTCTATGAGTGGACTGCAAGATGGCGTATCAAAGTGAACGAAAGCAAGTCTATCCACATTGACTTCACCAATAAAAAGCCACAATACTTCCCGGTAATCATGAATAGTCAACAAATACCATATATGCTAATACTGCTAAGTATCTCGGCATGACCCTAGATGCAAAACTGCGCTGGAAAGAGCATGTCAAAAAGAAAAGAGCAGAATTAGATATTCGATACAAAAACATGTATTGGCTACTTGATAGACAGTCGCCATTGTCAAAACCAAATAAAGTGTTGTTATATAAACAAGTTTTAAAACCTGTATGGACCTACGGTATTCAGCTGTGGGGCTGCACCAGCCATAGCAATCGTCAAATCATACAACGATTCCAAAATAAAGTACTTAGAGATATAGTCAACGCGCCCTGGTACATTAGAAATAACGACCTTCACCGGGACCTCAAAATGAATGTCGTAAACATAGCTATACAAAAATATGCAGAAGCTCATGAACACAGACTTCATCATCATGTGAATGTAGAGGCGATCTAACTGCTTGACAACACTGAATTAGTGCGAAGACTAAAAAGGGTAAAACCTTTTGAGTTAGTTTAGTGCAGTGTTAGTGATCCTAAACTGTAGTGCAAGTGCTTAACTTTATAAAGAACACGTGAATCAAGTGTCTTACCCTTAAATTATAGTGAATAAGAAAGACGTTATTGGACGGTTTCTTAATTGTATAGTTTCTCAGCAGTTTAAGTTATATTTAGATTATTAATTAGCCAAGAGCGAGATCGTAATGTAAATAAAGCATTACTTATTGTGATACTTTATACAAGGAAAAAAAATTCATGATTGCTGCATGCATAGTTGTATGCTTGTTTGCTTATTTGCATGCTGCATGCTTGCTGCATGCATTGTGTATGCTTGTTTGCATGCTTCAATTCTGAACATGTGGTTTTTAATTGCCTGTACAATTAAAAATCACATGTTCACAATCAACTGTTTTATTTAGTGATAATTAAAAATAATATATACATGCAGATAAATATTTAAATTATTAATTAAACAAAATACATAGGCAATTTACGTGAATTAAATAAATTTTGTTAGTGTGGTAAGAAATACAAAATTATTATAATGTGATAGATGAGTCTTGTAATTATTATAGATATGAAATGTATGCCAAAAGATGATTCTAACTATAAACTTTCTGAGATATGATAATTCTGCCTTTTAATGACTATAGATAGGAAATGTATGCCAAAAGACGTTTCTAACTGTGAACTTTCTGTGATATTTGTGTTCTACTTTTTAATTACTATGGATATGAAATTTATGCCTATAGATGATTCTGCTTTACAAAATTATGAGTTTTGAAAGTATGCTAAATGAGTGTTATAAGCTCTTTTCATAATATTATTTTTTTCAATACTTGTAGCTAATCTGTTTTAATCAATCTTGATTTAAGCTAATACATTGTATGCATTAAGTCTACCCCACGCAGTTATAACTGCCTCAAGTATATTATAATCATATTAAGATCATCTGTCGATGGCCTGAGATACATTTTCTGACTTGTAAGTCCTCACTTAACTACTTACTACTTTGAGACATAAATCAGTTTATTTCCATTTCAACGTGTTCATTGTTATGACTAGCATTGGTATTTTGCGGCATGCAATAAAAAGTACCTACAGATCACTTTAAGTTTCGCTTAGTTTCGCTGATATTCCTTTGAAATCCATCTCAGAAAAAAATGTTTCAGCCACTTTCCGGACTTTGAAAAATAAAAAAAGTCAGTAAAACAAATAAATGCTGCTTAATATTTAATAAATTATATTTATACCATATTTATAAATTATCACAAGCTGCTTATTTACTCAAGTAGTAGTTTATTCAAATCTAACGGTGGCTTGATATAATCGAAGTCAATTCGACGCGTGCGCGCAATGTTGGCATAGCTATGCGCAGACAACTTCGGTGTTCGCGTCTTCTCTGGACTGTCGAAATCCACTTTGAATAAGCCGAATTTTGCTCTGAAAGTAAAAAAAAAATGCATTGCAATTTAACGATCTCACCAGGCTAATAATGTAATGATCTCGTAAGTAAACAAATCTCGCAAATTAGCATAACAAAATTAAGTTTTTTGAACTCGCTACGCTCGTTCATGCGTTCTCTGATGTCAGTCAGCTTATTTTACAGCTTTGAAGAATACATACTCGTCAAAGTAAAAACTGGTAAAGTGCGAGTGACGAAGACGACGAGTGACTCGTATACGAAGGGTTTCGTAGGATTATTTTTACCTACTTGTTGTTATAGCGGCAATAAACTAGGTGTGTAAAAATTATAAACCGTCAACCTATTATGGTTCATGAGAGGAGGTTTAGTGATAGTAATGGTATGGACGCATGAATATGTTCAGTAAGTAACCCTTTGGGTACGGAACCATGAAAAATTAGGCTGAAACACCAAACATTAGTTGTGATAATACTGTGATTTTCGATTTGTTTCCAATGAACAGTTAACTTTAAATAACCGTGTTCAATAACATTCGTTTATAAACAATCAATTAATGATAACGTTGCTTACTAAACCAGAGCTTAAACTATTTACAAATTCGGAGTCCAATCGCTTTGCAAATAGATTAATTGCTCTAGTTTGTAAACGTAAATATTTAGAGTACTGGAATTTTTAACTTAATTTACATTTCACTATCAAGAACGGGTTTTAAATACATATTATTTAATTTTGTTTGTGTGACTGTTTGTTTAGCACAATTTATTAATGCCAAAATAGTATTAGAGTAAGATCCGAGCCACCAGAAATTACTTATTTTATGGTTAACAAAATTTGTGGGATTGAGTAGTGTTAATAGGTATTTACTTAGAACGTAGGTACGCATACCTGCTGGTTTGGGCCGACGGCCACGGCTTGAATACCAATCTAACTAAATGAGCTACAAATAATTAATAATTTAAAAAGGCGAGAAATTATATCCCAGCTTGCAATATATAGGTATACATACGAGTAACCATCTTTCCATTCAAAGTCATCCATGAGGGTCCAACTGAAATATCCCTGGACATTGCACCCGTCCTCATGTATGGCTAGCAGCACTTGGTAGAGATAGTCGTTGTAATAAGAAACCCTTTCGTAGTCTTCTGTTTGGCCCCAGTCACACATACCGTTTTCAGTTATAATTATTGGGATTTCTTTTATCATTCTGTAGTTATTTTGGATCCAGTTGAGAAGTTTGCGGAAGCCAGGAGGGTTGACCTGTGAAAAGTTTGCATATCGTATCATTTAATTATGTATGGAAATGTAAAATTAGCTTTTTCAAGTGAGATATAAACAAACAAACAATTTTCTTTTTATAGTATTAGATTTTTTGCTTTATACCGAAGTTATTTAAAATAATTAAAGTTAACTTTACGATATACAGTAGTTAGATATCAAATCGATATTAAAAACAGAACGAGTTTCTCAATTCGGATGTTCCTAGATATAGTTATATAATTTTTTATGATTTTTTCGGGCATATAAATTCGTCATGTTTAGATGGACTCGGAAGATTCTTTTTTGTTCGAAGTTTATTTCGAAATGGTCTCATTCACACAACAACATCGACAACATCATCAACAACGTCTTTCGGAGACAGACAACAGAACTCTTCAATAAATGACGGTAAACCTCCTACGATTGCTGTTATCGCATATCTATGCATTGTTTAACATCACGCCTGTACTCTCTAAAGGGCTATTGCCATCTGCACATATGTTCAGCACACTATGATACACCCTAGTTTCACCAATTATCTTAAATTTCTTACTAATTAGTTTATGTTATGGGGTACCACAACCAAAAAGTGAAAAATGAAAAACTACTTTACAAAAAAATACAACCTACATAAAAAAAAAACTAAAAATTACAAAATGACTTTCATAACGGAAGTCGCAGTCCCAAAATGAAGAAACAAAACCAGAAACACCGACTTCCGAAAATAAAGTTATTTACGTTTATACGATTTTTTTTTCCTGGTTACTATAATATACATGCAAATCACGAATTATAAAGAATACGTAATCAACTACTACAACCTCATTAACAGTATATATATAGAGTTAACATTGGAACCATAAATAATTGTCAATTCCTATGACTGACTGCCTATTAGGCAACTTACTTTAAGATTTTATTGATAGGTCATCTCTTTTTTTTTGTGGGGGTGGGAAATCATCCAATGACATCTCTTGCTCTAGGGAGGAGCGAGAGGGTGTGTCAGACTCTTACTAACTAAAACCCACCCCTGTTCCTTCCCTGCCCTGAGTGCCCAGGGGCGAGGTAACTCTGTTTCGAATTTATCCTCAACCCCTGGGCAGAGGTCTATACTCATCTGCGATATTACTTCCTGAGCTCTAATACCGAATGTTTTGATTCTCAGATGAATCAAAACTTTATTATTACTTCGTTTATTCATTTCAATATACACAAAAGTTACATTTTTCAATATTTCAACAAAAATAACAACATTTAAAAATGTAAATTATTGCTCTTATTAGGAGTTATATATTCGAACCGCTACGGGTTAAATCACTAAGGCCATGGGGTTTAGAAATATAAAAAATATAATATGTATTATTACTATTACCTATTGGGACTTACAGGTACGTTTGAGCCGTTTGGTGTTGCATTACTTGGACCCGTATTACTAAACGCTCCTCAACGACGTCCTCAATTGCGATATCATTTGATACGCGATTATGATTGATGATTATGATTACGATGCCAGGATCTCAAGCTCTCGGCAGCGACCTCTCGCGCCCGGCCCTGGTCCAGGCTATGGTACGGAGCGAGAGGGAATGAGATGCAGTCTCCTCCTTCTGCGAAGCAGTAATGCTCGCGAAGGAGGAGGCGGAACGGGTGAGGGAGGATCAATAACGGAGTTGCCCTCACGCACTCAGCAGCAGCCGCCGCAGGAGACGCCTGGGGCGCCGCGAGACGATACCCGGCCATCGTAGACCCGGTCCTGCGGGCGGCGAGTAATGGGTAGCTCGCCGTCCGATCAGCACCAGGCCCGTGAGTCGACGGCGCGTAGTGTTCCACGCGCGCCACAAAGATATGATTGTCAGCCACCACTAACGGGAGCCTTCGTGGCGGTGCCTGCATGCCTAGGGGTAGCGGATAAATTCGTAACAGAGTTACCGCTCCCCTGGGCACTCAGGCAGGGAAGGAACAGGGTTGGGTTTTAGTCAGTAAGAGTCTGACACGCCTTCCCGCTCCACCCAGAGCGGAAGATGTCATTGGATGATTTCCAACCATGGCAAAAAAAGGGATCCCTAGCTCCTTGCTAAGTAATAAACACATGAGTACAGGAGCTCAGTTACCAAAATCCGCTCCTCAAAGGGCTGTACTTGATGATAAATGATAAATGATTTTATTTTTGTAAGTAGGTTTTAAGATAACACTTTTACACGTCAACATTTTTTTAAGCTAGATGAGGCCGGTGTTTCCTAGCTGACTACCCTGAGAAGAAACACCGAAACAAACTCAGAGGTCAAAGTCTCTTTTAAAGTGTTCAAATCCATACAATAATAATGTGAACGATTACATCACATTAAACGAAGTTTAGAATTTCATTCGTCACATTTTGTTATTGTTAAGCTATAATATTTATTTAAACACTTATAAATGACGCTGTATCACGTTGTAAAGTAGTTTTGTATCTAAAATACTTCAAATTGTTCAAGTTGTTCGTATTTTTCTTTCCCAAAACGATCGAAATGTTCAGGTACTTACGCCCGTATTAATCAGCCCAAGCTCTCGTACTTGATACCAAGCTGATCGTATTACTAAACGAGATTATTTATGTACTCAAGTTGCGAATTAGGTTTACGTCATCAGCCGTCATCAGGTGTCTTTTCGTAAAACCTTTTTTATTGCATTGTTTAATGCTTAAAAAAATAAAAAAATGCCTATCATTAGCCGATGACAACAATTAATAATAGAAAAATGAGAATATTTATTAAAAAGATGCCTAACCTTACGACATCATAATAATTATAAATTTCATCAAGATTCGTCAAAATCACCTAAAGTATTTCCAAACTACATGTTTCGTGCTACAATCACGACCTCAACTCTCGGTCTGTCTACACTCATGATCTAGCATCTCGAATACCCGTACCTAAAAAAAAAAAGTCGAGTTTCGTTTATTAATCAGTCCAACACTCGGCTGATGACGTAAACCAAATCGGAAACTGCTGCTGGCTGGCCTTTTTTCTGGCCAAAGAAGCATTGCCATTCAATAGCAATGCAGCCAGTGTTCGGGGCACTTATCCCATTAACAGCAATTTGGACGAGTTTTTCTAACTACTTTTTAAGTCTCTCTTTTTAATGCCGCTTGTACAATGTACATATTTTATTTACTTTTTATTCACTTGTATAAACTTTGCAATTTAATCGTTTGTAAATCTTATTTTATTATTTTATAAATAATAAAATATTTTCTATTTCCCGCAAATACTTTATTAATGCATTGCGACCTTTTTGATCTCACACCGCTAATATCAGTCATAAATACATATTTTATCAGCAACCACACATTAGAAAAAAAAAACCGAAAAGAAAAAAAGAAAACCTAAAAGAATCTTTATTTAAACGTTTATGGTTCACATTATTACAATGGTCAAGTAATTCGTTTTAATGTGTGACGCATTTTCTGTATTAAGAAAATGTTCCCACTGTTGTTTCAAACTTAATGGGCTAAATTATTTTAATATCATCAAAATCATTTTAACCATCATAATTGTAAATTCAAGATAGGTACGTAGATATGTTTATACAAAAATTACCGTGCGATGGGACTAAACCGCGCATTCATGGCCCCCACAAAACACAAAATAACCGGTCAAGTGCGAATCGGAATCGCGCACGAAGGGTTAAAAGAATCACGTTTGTTGTATGGTAGCCCCCTTAAATATACTAAAAAACAGAATAAAATAAATATTTAAGGGGGCTCCCTTAAATATTTATTTTATTCTGGTTTTTAGTATTTTTTGTTATAGCGGCAATAAAAATACATAATCTGTAAAAATTTCAACTGTCTAACTATCACGGTTCGTGAGATACAGACCTGAGAGCCTGGTGGCAGATGGACAGACAGACAGACGGATGGACAGCGGAGTCTTAGGAATAGGGTTTCCGTTTTACTCTTTAGGTACGGAACCCTAAAAACTGAATATTTAATACTCGTACTTGACAAACAGCCTCGCCAGAAACTATTGTTATTTCCCAACTTGAACTCGAGTTTATTAAGCCAATTATTGACCAAGAACTAAACGAATTAAGCTTCAGCTTAGCTAACGTATTGATGTGAGGACTAAAATGCAAAAAAAATCCAGCTAAGCTTATCTAGGTCATTCTAGTAAGAGTCGATAGCCAGCTTAAAGGAGTGAGTCACTTTTAAACTAATGTTACTTAAGATCTGTTTTAATAAAACTCACTGTAAGCCAGTCAGCTCCAGGCATGGGCCAGCTAAGGTTTTGTTCCATTCTAACACCAGTGTCCTGGTCCCACGAGGGGACTAGCCAATCTGCTTCCATTGATGATGGAGTCATTAAAAATGTGGTGTAGTGGTTTAAAGAGAAGAAGTCTGAGCTTCCTTGAAGTGTTTTAATCTGCAATAAAAAATAAGCGTAAAAAATAAAGTCAAAAATGACACGGTGAGAGTAAAGTTTTAGCGGTGCCTCGCGCGGAGAGGTGATGAGCTTCAAGCGGAGAAGTGCAACACACTCTTATCTGATACTGAAATGCGGTATCTAGTGTGTCAAGTGCTGCCTTACCGGGCAGTTATCCGCCGTTTTTCCGTACGGCAGAATTACAAACATACAAGTCAATGCGACGTGTGATCCGCTTGACGGCCTGCTGCGTCAGTGCGGGGCGTCGTGTAAGTTTCACCTAGACATGAATATTGCTAAAAGATGTATGAAAAATAAAAGCATGCTGAAAAGATCCCAAATAAATTACGTCAAGAACAGAAGGATGATAAAATGGAAAGTGTTAACTTTATTCCTTACACATTAAATTGAAGAATTGACTGCCTTTTTGTTTGGGAAACGAATAGCAGTAACGTGCTTGAAGATTATTTTCAAATAAAAAAAAAGATAGGTATTGTTGGCACTGCGAAATAGTCCCAATGATGAAAGAGTGTTAGCTTAAATAAGAATTTAAATGCGTAATTATATTGGTTTTCTAACATAGGTACAAAGTATACACACCTCTTCATCAGTAAAATATGGGAGACGTGACCGCGAGAACCCTTGTTGACGACTTATATTGTTAATCCGTTCACGAACAAAACTAGGATAGTCGCCAACGTCCGAGAATATTGGATGAGAAAATATTGCCAGCTGAAAAAAATAAATATAATAATAAATTAAGAAGTATCTTCGTAATTTATAATAGTACCTACATACATAATTGGAATTAATTTTATGTGACAACAAGCTTCAAAAGCATATTCCACAGAGTACATTATGCATATTCATTTGTGTATTATTAGAATTAACTATGTATTACCTTTGTGTTAGCAAAAAAAGGTTTCTGAGTCTAAAACCAAATTCGAAATCGTTTATTGTCCCCTCTACCATTAAGATATTATTATTATAATATTCAATAGGTATATCGGTGTTTGTGTACCAGCTTACAGCAAGTTCATCATGATTATTAAATTAACCTCCTTCTTTTTGAAGTCGGTTAATAACTCACATGCATCTGAAGATAATCCTCTGCTGCCGTTACATCCTCAGGACTATTAGGGTCTTTCGGATCAGACCAAAACGCATCTAGTGTTATAGCAATTTTTCCTGAAATACATGCTTAATTGAAAATCGTGTCACCATTGTCTCCATAAAGGGCCCAAGGTGCTTAGTGAATGCGATGATAAACATCCGCCCAGACAGTTAATTAAAAACAACAATGTTATCCAATTAATGTAATTTATAATAAAAGGAGATGATATTGTGAGCAATAAAGGATCAGACAGTGTTATAAAACTTAAGATAACAGTTTCTAACAGATTATTTCGATAAAATGCAACAATGATAAAGAAAGTGAATTGCCAAGAAATTCAGAGTAATATAAATCATAGTACCTTTTTGATAGGGCTTAAATTCCTTTTCATACATGCGGTAAACTCGTGCATGAGATAGCAAAGTGTAGTGAATACATAAATAGTCGCCAACTCCTCCTGACATTAATGCAGGTACGAAGTGATTATGGCCGTAACCCTGGGGCATAGATAAAGATTATGAAAACAATGAAAAATAATTATAATAAAATAATAATAATAATTTTTAATTAAGATATGCCCAAAGGATACGATTACAATCTGTTCTTGAACTACATTGGATCACCAATTCATCAACGAAAAACTCATATGAAAATGAGATAACTGGACATTTCAGCAAGTCAGTATAAAAAAGACCAAAATGACAATCAAATTATACACACATCAAAAGTGTCTAGGGATCAAGTACATTCTTAACTTCTTCTTCTTTCTTTTTCTTTTCTATAAGTGAGGATTTGTTAGTGGCTTTCTGGTGACTATGGTTTCCTTTTTATTTGTTTTTATTAGCTGTAACTCCTCCATGTACTAGATAAATAAATAAAAAAATATCCAAATAATGTTTACCAAATCCAGTCTTCCAGACTGCCTTCTTACTTTAATTCCTTTGCTTAAGTTAAGGTCCTACTAATGGCCAAGTGGCGCCCTTATTGGATAAAAAATCGTAGCATAGCATAGAAAATAAATATTAAAGAATCCAACGTCACGTTTGTTACAAAGAGGAAAAAGTATTTTTAAGTTGTTAAAACAGGTCTCAGAATGTTTCATATCCAAAGTAGCAAGCGAAAGTACCAAAAACGGCCGTTGTATGTATTTATTTATGTATGTCGGGCTAGTTTCCGCAACTCCACGCCCAAGGCGCGTATATTGCGTACAGGTGGGACAGTATTGTCATACGATCAACCCCAGCAGCACCCAGGTGTTACTGACCCTATCGCTTAGGTTACCTGGATGTCCGAAGTGTTTTGCCCTGTATGCAGCGACTACTGGGCAGCTTAGCAGCAGATGAGCCACTGTCTCGTCCTCCTCCATGCAGGCTCTGCAGAGTGGACTGTCTGTGTCTCCTATGACAGAGAGATGCTTATTAAAAGACCCATGGCCAGTTGTAACGATCGTGACTTTCCGCAATTGAAGTTTGGTCAGTCGTAGGGCTTGCTTTGTGAAGCGGTCATTAATGGAGGGCGCTTCACTCCAGTAATGACCGCTTCACACTGCACCTGCCTACACTCGCTATAGTCAGCCCATAGCTTGTTGTGTTGATCTCTGGTGCGTTTCCTTACCAGATTGCGTAAGTATCCAAAGGGGAGAGAGACAATAGGTTCAGGTCCTATCGCTGCCATGCTCGACCCCCTTCTGGCGAGTTCGTCCGCTGCATCGTTGCCACGAGAATCGCTGTGTCCTTTAATCCATTGAATGGTTACTTTGTTGTCTTTACCTACCTGATTTAGGCGTTGGTGACACTTGTGTATCAGCAAAGAGTTAACTGTGTGGCTGTTTAGCGCTTGCAGGACTGCCATGCTGTCCGAGAGTATACGTACCGAGTGGTCCTTAACATTTCTAGCTAGGATGGCTGAGGCTGCCAGGGAAAATCCCAAGCACTCTGCTTGGAAGACTGTGTTATGGACCCCCAGTGGTGCGGCTATATGGATGTTAAGGTCCTCCGAGAGGACAAAAAAATACGAAATCTGGGGCTGTGCCCCGCAGACCTGCGGGGCACAGCCCCAGATTTCGTATTTTTTGTCGAAGACAAATTGCCGGTCGTTGATTGCTCTAGTTATTGGAACATCGTTGTTTAGTCCCATGAGCAGAGCGGTGTGTTGAGTTTCTCTCTTACACCAGAGATCCAGTGTGGCGTACAAGGCACATGGCAGGCATACAGACGTACCGCGGCCATCGTTGCCTCCTGTTGAATAAACAGATGAAGCGGCGGGAGGCCCAGCATGGCTTCAAGCGCTGCCGTTGGAGTGGTCCTCATGCAGCCTGTGGTTGCCATGCAGGCCAGCCTTTGCATGTGTTGAAAAACGGCCGTTTCTGACACTTTTGCCTACTACTTTGGATACGAAACATTCTGAGACCTGTTTTAACAACGTAAAAATATTTTATCCTCTTTGTAACAAACGTGACGTTGGATTCTTTAATATTTATTTTTTATGCTATGCTACGATTTTTTATTCAATGAGGGCGCCACTTGGCCGGCAGTAGAACCCTTAACCACTTATCGTTTTTTGTAGAAATTAAGAAACATTGCAATTTTTGCAAATTGTGGGAAATTAACCTAAGTTAATGTCATCAATGAAATGGCAAAAACGAGGATTTTTTAATTTTTTGTTGTAATAATAATTTAAAATAATAATCTGTGTTGCCACTATTGACACGAATCACAAAATCACAGCGATTTGGCATGCTTAAAATCAGCTTATCAAAATCACTTTGAGAATTGTGGGGTATTCACGGCATCCATACTCGGCAGAGCTGTTCTTTGGAGCATAACCCATGCGTGCTCAATTGGGTTGAGGTTTGGCGATTGAGCAGGCCACGGTAGAACGTTGGTGCGAGCATCGGCAAGAGTGCGTGTTACGACTCTAGCTGTGTGTGGACGTGCATTGTCGTGCATTAGTCGAAACGAATCACGTCTAAAACAATCCTCTCCGCATAAATCTGAGCATTGAGGTTGAACTTGATCCAAATAAAATCGGTTTTTCCACCGATCTAATACCGGTCCAAACCATTATTCCATCCGTATGGAGGGGGAACCCTCCATATGAATGAACTTCCTGATAAAATTTCAAACGTTTTTGACGTCCAGAGGTCCTCCAAACTCGAGTAGGTACATCTTGTATCCGGCCTCATACCGTAACGAGATTTATCGGAAAAGCAAACACAACGCCAGTCTTCTTCCTTCTAATATCTGTGTTCGCGAGCCCATTGTTAAGGCCCCTCTCGCGGTCCAGTGGCGCCCTCATTGAATAAAAAATTGTAGCTTATCACAGAAAGTAAATATTAAAAAATCCAACTTCACGTTTGTTACAAAGAGGATAAAGAATTTTTACGTTGTTAAAACAGGTCTCAAAATGTTTCGTATCTAAAGTAGTAGGCAAAAGTGCCAAAAACGGCGGCCGTTTATTTTCTGTGCTATGCTACGATTTTTTATTCAATGAGGGCGCCACTGGACCGCGAGAAGACCCTTAACGGGCCCTGCGATTGCAGGGTGCAATAGGTGGACAGCGGCCTTTCCTCTCAGCGGCCTTTAGGAACGCAGACCCACTTTACGTAAACGATTTCAGATGGTTTGGTCGCTTAACAGTTAGCCTGAAGAGCTGTGGAGCCTCATAGCCAACATCATGGCGGTCATGGTATGATCCGGTCGAGCAGTATTTTGGATGTACCGGTCTTGTTTTGCGAGTGGTGTTGCGAGATCGTCCTCCATGTCGCTCGGCCACGCTGTCTTTAATACGATAGCGTGTCCAAAGGCGGCTTATGATGCTCTATGTAGTGCGAAGAGCGACAGCCACAGTACATTGCCTGGAACTAGCTTGCAACATTCCGACGGCTCTCATTATCTCTCTTTATGTCAAATGATGTCGTTGCTCCATATTGATGCAATTTTTTTCAGTTCCGATGCAAAAGTTGTAACGGTTTTGTAAAAACGCTATTTCACCTTTTTGTAGGAATCCTAATTGCCAGTTGATTTTCAATTTTTAATCAAAATTTAAAGATGTTTTTTTTTATTAAAATAGTGAAATTCGCTAAAAATAATCAATATCGACTCAAAAAAGTTATAACAATCCGCAATTGCGGCGATACTTTAAAACGTTCTTGATCCCTACACACTTTTGATGAGTGTAGTCACATATCAATGTTTTTTTCTGCTAACGTTACTGCTGTTTGTTAAATAATCTTATCAGTATTTAATTTTCAACGTTCTGATTTCCCAAGCGAGAACCATGGAATCATTTCTTACCCTGGCAAACATTTGTAATTCTCAAGGCATGTCAATATTATTATCTTGTATTAAAATTACAACTTACGGTTATAAAACCATAGTAAATGAGTTACAACGACGTTACTAATCTGAGACCTGTTCTAATCTTCGATCAACAATGTACATTATTGATTGAAGGTTTTAACTAAACATGTGTGACCTACATTATAACACTGTTGATGAGGTTCGTTTATCGTTGTCCACATTTTGATTATATCACCATAGAATTTGAATACGACCCTCGCATAGTCCTCGAAATAATCCACGATTTTTGGGTTCGCCCAGCCACCGAGGTCCATCAGTGGTGTGGGCATGTCCCAGTGGAATAGTGTAACTACGGGAGTGATGTTCGCTTTTAGAAGTTCTTCAAATAATGTGCGGTAGTACTTCATGCCTTCCTGGCTTATGTTGTTGTCCGTACCGTTTGGAAGTAACCTGTGAATTATTATAAATTAATGAGTCAGAATCTCTATAACCAAAGTTCTTTGAACACGATTACTCTGTCACGATTCACTATGAATAAAATGAATATTATTATTAGAGTATAGTTGTTGGGTAAAAAGGGGGTGACTACAGAAATGACGACTAATAGAGGAGTATGGTAGAAAAAGACATGTTGCGCCGACCCCAAATAAATTGGTATAAGGCCAGGAGAATGATGATGACTTGGTCTGGAAAAATATCACCGTGAAAACAGGTGAAGTGAATATGGAGTGAGCTGACAATCCATCCAATAAAATGAAATGACAGTTCATTCCACTTAAGTTTTCATGATGAGTTCGCAGAATAGACCGCCAGACGTAATTTTCAAAGACTCGTACATAAATTATTATTAAATATATATGTGTATAATAAACTTATGGAATTATTCTTGCGTCAGTAATGTATATATATATATAACTCATTCCATAAGTTTTAGATATTTATTGACCTTGTGCAAAAAAAGAATTAATTTTTAATGAGCTAACCGTCAATAATAGTTGACGTCAACACAAAATAAAAAATCGTTTAAGAATGAATATCATCAAGGCTGCATCCATATGGGCAAACAAGCTAATTGGCAATTTTAATGGAATAGGATCAAAGTGTGGAATTGCTCCTATACCTCTTAATGCAAATTTCATAAATAATAATTAATTTCCATTACAAAATGCGCATAAATCTATATTTGTTTCGTTTTACGATGGCAAAAGTGTTCATTGCGCTTCATCAAAAATATCTTCGCAGGAACCTGAACAATAAATAATGAAAGAATGTGGTAAATGTAGGTAGGTCAAGCATCAAAATAGCGTTATTACTATGTTGAAACCCAACAGTTATACAAATATTTATTATGAATCCAGTAACCTTGACTTTTATAGTATGTATCTTATTGAACGAGACTGATTTTTTGGTAAAGATCAATGAACTCTTAGAGTGCTAATTCGTCTATATAGAAAAAAAATACTGTTATCTGTGACAGTGAATACTCGAATACAGATGTCGTTAACATGTTTGGATATATTGATGCAAGCACATTGGAGTTTTATTCTTTGAATAATAAATCCCAAATAACTATTTTAGTCATTATTAATTTACCTGGGTATTGAGGGTTTATTGGGGTTTGGGGGGCTTTTGAGATGTGGTGTTAGCGGAGACTCCTTCGAATACCATGGAACGCCATGAGAACGAACGAGTCCATACTGAAGGAACTCAAAATCATCAAGCGGCAGTCAACAATATGCCAAGAGCGTGCCCTCAGCTTTTTCGTACATATTATGCGCTCACCTAGGCATAGTCTGGAAAGGCTCATAATACTGGGCAAGGTGGAAGGAAAACGCGCTCAAGGCCAAGCACCGGCAAGATGGTCTGGCAGGATAAAGAAGGCTGTTGGAGGCACCATATACCGAGTGGTCCACATTGCAGAAGACCGCAAAACTCGGAGCCGCGACGTATGTGGTCGCGATCATCAGCAGTGAGGGAATGACGAAGAAGAAGAAGAAAAGATTGTGGGTTTACATGTGTGAATCCGTAAATCGTTGTATTGTATAAACTTACCTAATCTTTGAGAGAAGACTCTGATTCCTGTAACACAGGTGTTCCCACCTAGCTCAGAAGTCGGTACCTCAGTCTGTTGTACACATTATTATGCCAGTTTTATTATTTACATTCACGCGTATTTTTTAAAAACCGGCATGCCTTTTTCACTCGCCTATTTAAAAAAAATACGTAGTAAAAATAATACCTACGTGAATTTAATGAAAATTCTTACCTGGGCCACGAAATGGACAATCTATAGTAATTAATTCCTATACTTTTGATCATTTCAATATCGTCCATGAAGCGATGGTAAGAGTCAGCCGCCACATCTGCGTTTGAACTATCCACGGTATAGTTAGGATATTTGTGGAGGTATGTATCCCACATACTTTCGCCTTTGCCTATGAAAGAAACAAGTTTACGCTTTTTATTTTTCCTTAGGAAGTCCTACAGCTGGGCCAAGGCCTCTCGCATTTCTTTCCTGACACTCTTTTCTTACACCACCTCAAACTAGCCTTCGTGGTGTGCGTCCAGGTCACCTCGCCACCTCTTTCTGGACCGGATTTGGCGACACCGTCCATCCTCTGGCACACATCCGTGGGGACTTTAGCCCACCGGTTATCATGCATGCAGCTATTTTTTTTTAATTTTCTCGTACTTCTGACGTACTATCTCAGTACTATTACTTGTCGACCTACACGTGGTCAAATAACTGCTTACTCGTTTACACCATATACAAGGTCAATAACTGGCATAATATCACGAAAGTGAAATCAAATAATGATCTAAAAATTGTACATATCCTAATAACTACATATTAGATTACGGTATCAAGGCCGTGAAGCATTTGCATTGATTTTATCACACATTGCATTTATTTTTTTTTACGTGGAAGATCGATTCACAAAGGAGTTTAAAGTAGTACAAATAAATGTTAATAATTATTATTACGATTTACAACAATTTCTTTATAATCTACCGTAAGAAGAAGTAAAACGATGCAATAGCTTTCGTGTAGAATAAAATGACTAACCTCCTTCGTTCCATGCTCCTTCGATTTGAAAAGCGGCCGACGCGACTCCGAATATGAAACCATCCGGAAAGGAGTAATTGCTCACCCCAGAGTTCACTCCTAGGCTCCCACTTGTATATTGAAGCAAGCTACATACAATAGAACAAAACTAAGTGTAACTAGAAGTTCAATACATAAATTTTGGATACACTTACTCGTAAGTAAGGACATATTACCGAAAAAACAAAACCCAAAGAAACAAATAACTAAATAGCTTGTGCCAGACGATACACCCGCGTGAAATTAGAACTTCACCTAATTATAGACTATCTATTTTCCAAATATCATCCAGATCCGTCCAACCATTCTGGCGTTATTAAGTAACAAACATTCATCTATTCATCCATTCAAACTTTCACATTTATAATACCGTACGTAGATTTTTGAAAAAGTAAAAAAATATCCCTAAATATAAAGTGTAATTGATTTCATAACTCCAAGTCAATCAGAAGTTAAAACAGCTCAAGAAGATTCATTTTTTTTTATAGGTAAAGACCTTGTAATAACTTAGTACGGTGTTACTTTAAGACTTCTAGAAAGATATGAAAACGTCATTCGTTTTATTTTTTATTTTAAATAATATTGTATGACAAGCGGACAAATTATTCCATAAGTGTTTCGATTTGCTAATTTTGGCATATTGTACACAATAAGTTCAAGGTTCCGATTAACATAACACCAAAACAAAACAACAACAAAAAAACTCATTTAAATTCACTCATCCACGAAACTCAAACACAACAAAACACCACCTTTAGTAAATTAACAAAAAAACACAAGCCTTTTCGATCTCACCTAAGAGACACCAAAAGTGCTTTGTTCAGGGCGACTCCACTCGAGCTCCGCATTGTGCTGACTAAAACAAGGGACAGGTGCGTCTGCTTCTAAATGCGACAGTCTTAATCTTAACAGCCTTTTACTACTTTTACTTTTCTACGGAATCATCTTCTCGAGCGTTCCTAGCCGAGGATAGCTACAACGAAAAACAAATCGATATTTTTAAACACAAATCGATTTCTCAACATTTTAGTCTTTTGAAGCATTAAACACTGACCAGGTTCTCAGTTTTTCACATACATAATATAGCACTTCACACGCGACTTCATCCGCGTGGATTTCGAAAATACAACCTTTAAGGGCCTTCTCGCGGTCCAGTGGCGCCCTCATTGAATAAAAAATCGTAGCATAGCACAGAAAATAAATATTAAAAAATTCAACTTGACGTTTGTTACAAAGACGATAAAGAATTTTTACGTTGTTAAAACAGGTCTCAAAATGTTTCGTATCCAAAGTAGTAGGCAAAAGTGCCAAAAACGGCCGTTTCTGACACTTTTGCCTACTACTTTGGATACGAAACATTTTGAGACCTGTTTTAACAAAGTAAAAATTCTTTATCCTCTTTGTAACAAACGTGAAGTTGGATTTCTTAATATTTGTTTTCTGTGATAAGCTACGATTTTTTATTCAATGAGGGCGCCACTGGACCGCGAGAGGGGCCTTAAGGCCCTACTACTGGCCACGTGGCGCCCTCATTGAATAAAAAATCGTACCATAACGTAGAAAAAAAATATTAAAGAATCCAACGTCACTCGTTATTAAAACAGGTCTCAGAATGTTTTGTTTCCAAAGTAGTAGCCAAAAGTGTCAGAAATGACCGTTTTTGGTTCGAACTTTATAATATTAGTTTAAAAAACATTTTCTCGTAGCTGCTAAATTTGAAAATAGTCGATTAGTAAATAAAACAAATAAATGCTGCTTCATTTTTATTTCATAAATTATATTATTACTAGATATTAAATAACTATCACAAGCTAAAATCTACTCGAGTAATAATTTATTTAATTCCAATGGGGGCCGTATGTAGTCGAAGTCAATTCGATGCGTGCGCGCAATGTTTCCGTAGCTATGCGCAGACAATTTCGGCGTTCGCTTCTTCTCTGGATCTTCAAAATCCACTTTAAATAAGCCAAATTTTACTCTGAAAATAAAGAAAAAAACTTATTAATAAAAAAAGAAGTTATTATTTGGATATCCTTTATAACGACTACTCATATTATTAGGGTTTGACAATGAATAGAGTAAAGAAAAACGTGAAATAATTATTTTTATCCGAGTCAAGATGCCATATTAGTTTTTCGAGCTCGCTTCGCTTGCTCAAACACTAATATCTATTAACATTGTGTGTGACGTGCTTTTTCCAAAGAACCGTATGGTCTTAAGAATATATTTGTTTCTAATATAAGTGAAAAAAAAAACGTGTTGCCTCGACCCCAAGTAACATGGGATAAGGGCAGGAAGATGATGATTAAAAACAAAAATACGCTTAAAGAAAATAAGTTTAATCTAAATGATTGATGTACACAACACACAATAATACACACCAATTATTTAGATTGAATTTATACTAATTACAAAATCGGAGTCCAAACGCTTAGCAAATTGATTAATTGTGCTGCTGTTAGTAAACATAAATATTTAGAGTACTGGAATTTAAATTAATTTGTACTCCACTATCAAGAACCAGTTTTGGATGCATATTATTTGTTTGTTGAGCATTATTTATTCATACCCAAAGAGTACTGAACTACTGATAGACTAAATGGATAGGTGGTTTTATTTAGGGATATTTTAGTATTCATTATCATGTGATTAAAGAAAATGGTTAAAAATACAATTTGGCTAATCCATCAAAGTCTTCACTACAATCATGTCTCTCATTAAGCACAAAAATGGTTGACTAAGTGGCTAACTGTAGTAACTTCTGTAATTGGTACACTTGACGCAAAATCTTATCAAATCACTTGACTTGAGATTTTGCCTAATTTTATCAGAATGAGACCGATTTATCCAGAAAAACTTAGTTTCTTTTTAGGTTTAGCCAAAGAATCGTAGAAGCTTGACACGTTTTTTGTTTTTAGTTGGTAATAAATCCAATACCCAGCTTATGCAGTAGTTGGTAAGTGAACGGTAGAGTATATCAAGGTCTTGAATAACGTTCAATCTACAGTAGGTAACTGGGGTTCAGACCCGGTGTCTGTTTTTCCTGATAGCTACAACCTGGGAGATAGGTTGCCTAAAAAGGAATCCTGCTCCATCGTCAACAACATCATCGCTTACCATCAGGTGAGATAGTGGTCAAGCGCGAGCCTAAGGTCCAGGTACTTCTTATACCTATACTAACAATGCTGTGATCATTTTGCCTCTAGTTTATAGACCACACTGCTGCACTATTACAATCAATTATTATATCGTTGAGGCTGAAAGTGCCACTGGTGGTCAGTGGTGTGGGAATCATTTTTTTAGTAAAATTATTGTCATATCTATGAAACCACAGACAAGACGTATGGACTTTGTGAAAAGAAGACAGGCCAACAGGCCTGATCTGCTTGTGGCACTGATGAGCTTCATCCGTTACAACAATATAAAATTATGATTTGTAGCTCCAAATAATCCATCTTTGTTATTTTGGTTTAAGCATATTTAATGTTTTAACTATTATTATATTTATGTATTTTTATTATTGTTTGATTCAGTCCAGTACTAACCCAACAAGTTCAACTGTATCAATCGAAGATTTTTTAATGTGTCTGTTGTTGTCCAGTTTTGTTAAATTTTACAATTTACTTTAGACATTAACAGAATAGTCGCTATTGACTCTACTTATTATTTTACAAAATATAGAACCTATTTACAAACAAAAACAGAAAAAGTGCAAAATACCTTTAATTTCGGCAGTCGGTGTTTCTGGTTTGTTTCTTCATTTTTTAACACCGACTTCCGAAATTAAAATTATTTTGCACTCTTTTTGTTTTTTTTGGAAGTCGGTTCTATTTTTTGTAAAAAAAAAATTCACATTTTAGCTGTGATCCCCAATTAAATTGTGTTAACAATGCATATTTATGCGATAGCAGCAATCGCGGTTGATTTGCTGTCATTTTTTGAAGAGTTCCTTTGTCTGTGTCCGAAACTCAGTGATATAGTGGTCAAACGCGTGCCTATCAACAATAAAATATATATATATATCTAGATAACAAAGTTATTTATAAGAACATACATAAAAAAAATAAACATACGAATTTATAACCTCCTCCTTTTTGAAGTCGGTTAATAAAATAGTATAGAATAGACATGTTATGCAGACCCCAAACATTGGGATAAGTTTAAGAGGATGGTGATGGCTACATCGATTGCGTATACTTACGAGAAACCATCTGGCCATTCGAAGTCATCCATCAGTGTCCAACTGAAATATCCCTTGACATTGCACCCATCTTCATGGATAGCTAGCAGCACTTGGTAGAGATACTCGTTGTAATAAGAAACCCTCTCGTAGTCTTCTGTTTGGCCCCAGTCAGACAAACCATTTTCAGTTATGATTATTGGGATTTCTTTTAGCATTCTGTAGTTATTTTGGATCCAGTTGATAAGTTTGCGGAAGCCAGGGGGGTTAACCTGCGAAGAGTTTGAAATTTATATTAAAATTAGCTTCTGTCAGCGGCTGCACCCGCGTGGACCACACAGCTGCCCCATACATTTATGCTTTCACAACTCGGCAAAATGTACTGAAGAGCTTTTTTTCGCGATTTCAGCTTTGGTTCTCTATTAAAAGTAGTTCATAATGATGAACTACTTTTACTATTGCTAGTGTTTTCATTTATAGTCGTATTTTCGTCTCCACCTTGTATATATATATATAATGAAAATATAAGTTTAGATTTTTATTTTAGTGCCTTGCTGTGTTTTAAACCTACGCCATTTTATATAAATAGCCACCTACTTTTAGTTAATTTTACGATAAGTAGGTACTTAGTTTTGATACATCTTAGTATAAATATCAATATAGGACCCAGAAGTAATTTAATATCAATAGACACAGTTATGTTGCTATGATCACGAAACAATAAAATGAAACGAGTTTTTATCCCGGTCACAATAATAAATATGCATACAAATCACTAATTATATAGAATACCCAGTAAAATGTAGAAATGTACGTGTATGTGTATGTCAAATTAAATACAACCTTATTCCCGAAAAAGTTCTTACGTTGATATCGAAACCGTAAAGAATTGTCAACTTCTATGATTGATATAATTTGAACTGCCTATAAAATATAGGAAGGTTTTATACCGACCCCCGATATACTACTTCTACGATATTTATATTACTGCCTTGGTCACGATTCCGAATGTTTTGATTAATTGTGTCATTATAACCTTTTCGGTCTATGACGACTTTTTCCCAACGTAAGCTCGGGTACCAATAAAGCCAGTTGTAGCCAACATCCACATGTAAATCCACGAACCATTTGCTTAGTTTAAACACTGATTAGTGGATTCTAACCTCAAGATAACTTACGTCCCATCCATCAACGTCAACTGTATAAAAACCTGTTTTAAATGATTAGACAGCACTTTACCACCCACATCCGCCCTTCTTCCGGTTGGTAAATGTTGAAATAAGAATTTGCTTATCAGTGTTACTAATCAAAAGGTTATTTTATTTATAACTAAGGCCCCAAGAGCCAAGTTAGCTTCAGCTTAACTAATGTAGTTGTGGACATTAACATATCGATGCGGTCTTACCATGTCGAACTGATGTATTTTCCTTAAAATCTACATCTAATGATGGAACTTACTGTAAGCCATTCAGCACCAGGTCTGGGCCAGCTCAGGTTTTGTGACAATCTTACGCCAGTATCTTGATCCCACGAAGGTACCTGCCAATCTGCTTCCATTGATGATGGAGTCATTAAGAAAGTAGTGTAGTGATTTAGAGCGAAGAAGTCTGAGCTGCCTTGAAGGGCTTTAATCTGCAATAAGAACCAAAGGTAATATATATTTCTCTTATAGATCGAGACAGCCTTGTTGGTTTTGACGCCGCAAGTACCAGTAGCATGCAACATCTGCCTAGCATTTTTCTAACTATGTTGTTTCTAATTAATTTTAATTTTATCCGAAAGATGTCCAATGCTGGACATAGGCCGCCGTCTAGTGTCGCCTCAACGACTGGTCCTGTGCGTCTCGCATCTATCGGCATCGGCTATCCGCGACCCTCACCAGGTCATCGGTCCACCTTGTGGGAGGCAGTCTAATTAGCTGCAGCTGAATAAAAGTATAATACATGAAGCACTTGGTTAACCCAGTGGATATTGTAGTACCCATAATACCTACGACACCCATTGGCGAGACTAGTTGACAGAATTTCTACAAGTACCTCATGCACGTAAATAATCTTTCTATTCAAATTTAGTACAAAGGAGAATACTGCTGCCACTCTAAAAGGACTACTATGAAGCGAAAGTGGCATATTATTATATTTATATTATTTGTCATAACATTCAAAGTATACAGACCTCTTCTGCAGAGAAATATGGGAGACGTGACCGTGAGAATCCTTGTTGACGACTCATATTGTTAACCCGTTCACGAACAAAACTTGGATAGTCACCGTAATCTGAGTAAATTGGATGGGCAAATATTGCCAACTAAAAAAGGAAACAATAACTTAGAAACTCCTCCGAATTGGTAATAAGTGCAAGATTTTGTGAGACATCAAGTTTGAAAACCTCATTTATTTGTGTATTATTGACATTTATCACGTAAAATCCTTTTCGTAAGCGAAAAAGGATTTTGGGACTACAACCATAATTCAAATCGTTTTTCGTCCCCTCACCCACATAATAAATATATTTTTATTAAGTTTAGGTATAAGTCGTTTTTTTACCAGTGTCATGTAGAAAAAGAAAGAAAGAAAGAAAAATAATTTATTCTGCATAGAGTTAACGCACATTACAGAAAAAATGGATTAAATAACGTAAACATACATGAATGCTAAAAGCCTCGTATTCAATCAATGTAATATACAATCAATGTAAGTCTTTTGTTGTCTTCTGGTTATCATTATTATTAAAAGAACTCACATGCATTTGAAGGTAATCTTCTGCTGCCGTTACATCAGCAGGACTGTTAGGGTCCTTAGGATCAGACCAAAACGCATCTAGCGTTATAGCAACTTTTCCTGAAAAAAAAGCATAATTGGAAATTGTGTCACCATCGTTTCTATGATAGCTCATAAAGGGCTCAAGGTGCTTAGTTAAAGCGATGATTAACCTTCTCAGACAGTTAAAATCAACAATGTTATCCAATTAATGCAATTTAAAATACATATAGATGATATTGTGAGTATTAAAGGACAAGGAAATGAACTGAAGCCCGCGATTTCGGAAAATCACAGTACCTTTCTGATAGGGTTTAAATTCCTTTTCATACATGCGGTAAACTCGTGCATGTGATAGCAAAGTGTAGTGAGTACATAAATAGTCGCCAACTCCTCCTGACATTAATGCTGGTACGAAGTAATTACGGCCATAACCCTGGGGCAAAGATAAAAGAAATAATGAAATATAAAGGCTATGACTACGAATAAACCACATAAAAAAAGTCTGGCAAGTACTCTAAAATAAGCCAGAAAAGAAAGAGACAAAAAGGTTTATTAAATGCAAATTGAGATACCATTAAAAATCAAGTAACAAAACTAATAATTCGTTTTAATCATGATCATCCATCTGATGGTAGCACGAAACTTTGCAACAGTGGATAATTATTGTAATTTATCTCGGTATATATCTGCATTTTATTAATATAAATCTGCATTTTCATAGACACTGCTCGCGTGGTTTTTGTAATCAAATCAACGCAGGGTTAATTTGGGATCTGTTCTATTCCTACATGTGCAAAGTATTCACTTACATTATAGCATTGCTGATGAGGTTCATTTATCGTTGTCCACATTTTTATTATATCGCCATACAAATTGAACACGACCCTCGCATAGTCCTCGAAATAATCCACGATTTTTGGGTTCGCCCATCCACCCAGGTCCATTAGTGGTGTGGGCATGTCCCAGTGGAATAATGTAACTACGGGAGTTATGTTTGCTTTTAGGAGTTCTTCAAACACTGTGCGGTAATACTCTTTGCCTTCCTCGCTTATATTGTTGTCCATACCGTTTGGCAGTAATCTGCAGGAAACATAAAGGATATAAATCTTTTTGGGCCTGTTGTCTGATAAGATATTTTGTTTCAAGACACTTTATCATTTCAATGGAGATGTGTTATTAAATCTTACTAGGTTTACGAAATTTTTTTATGCGATTCACTTCCAGTTATAGGTTCAGTGTAAGAAGTAATTTATTAAAATTAGGTTGAGAATCAACACTTTTTGATCTTCAAAGTTTAAATAAAGACAGTACCCCAAAACGCACGTCGGTCACGACTTTCTAGTTTTTGGCTGGGAAAAAAGAAGTGGCGCAACAATCTCCTCAGCAACAAATCTGTCCTTTAAGTTTGAAGAACTTAAATTTATTCAATTATATATTTATAATTTTATGATACAGTAAAATAAAATTAAGCGCCATGAGTTAGCACCAAAATGACCACAACGATAAACAAAAATAATTAAATAGTCAAACAATATAGTAATAGTCAAAAATAATATTCCATGTACAAAGGGCATGCCCGCTTACATGTGCAACGCTGGAATCTAACCATAATCTGTGACCCATGTGAAAGTAAAATCAATCACTAAAACAATAGCAAAAAAAGTCATGGTGAGCAAGACGACCAGTCACCACAAGCGGCACCCGTTCACGAACAACGCAAAGATCAGCAATTACTCCCTTCGCCGTGTTTGTGGGAAAGAGGTAATCCGATCCACGATGCTACCGCATGCACTACATTTAAGGGAGCGTGACGAACTTGCTGCCGGTTTCTCAGGCAAGAATATAAGACAAATACAACACACACACACACACATATTGCAATACATCCCATTATAAATCATGGTTATGAGTAAATGATGCCAATAAATAAAAATTAAGTAGAACAAAATTTCAGAATAACTAACAATAATTGCATATAGATTCATGTAACCTAAGAAAGAACATTTAAAATAAACTAATCTAATCATTTAAATTGTAATAATATTGTAATTTTTATTTGTACATTTAGGTATAATTAAATTAGATAGTAACATTTACTCAAATAAAATGTTTTGAACATTAAAAACGTATAAATTGCCGTTGATAGAAAATAAAAGTTAGATTTGAATATGTTTAAAAAATGGAAAAAAAAATTGGTAGGAAAATAAATGGAGATAACGTTGATATAAAAATTACGTTCCTTAGAATATTGATTCAAATTCATACATTGGGGTTTCAATTACTTGAATGGATAATCCCATATAGGTAGTTATTTTGTTTTTTGAATGACTGATTTACATCGAATTTGTAGGGTTTATTCATGTATATTTTTAAATTCGTATGCCATTTTTTTCTCGGAAAAATAATACGTGAATTTGAAAAAAAAAGAAAATACCTGGGCCACGAAATGGACAGCCTATAGTAATTAACGCCTATACTGTTGATCATTTCGATGTCATCCATGAAGCGATGGTAAGAGTCAGCTGCCACATCCGCGTTTGTTCTATCCACAGTATAGTTGGGGTGTTTGTGGATATAAGTGTCCCACATACTTTCCCCTTTGCCTGCGGAAAAAAAAAACAGGATTAACCCTGACTGATTCCCATGTTAAGAATCTCTACTGACTTTACTACTATTTTGTGTGCTTAACATAATTTATTATTTACATTACGCTTCCTCTTAGCACTCAGCAATATCGATTGATGAAAAGTCAAAATATAAATCAATTCCATACATTGATTATTTGCAATTGTTGTATGTCAATTTGTCTAGAGCCTATAGTCAGGTCAATTAGCTTTGAAATCAATTTAGTTCAGTCAAATTGGCGATCAACCTCGGAATGGGAGATATTAAGCTAAAATTTCGTATATACCTTCATTTTAGCGTTCTGAAACTTGTCTCAAAAGTCTCATAAATTCTGGTGTCTGCGTCGTAAGTTATTCAAGGTCAAAGGACACAAAAATCGGTTTTTGACCACTATCTCTGTTTCTATAGTTCCAATGATGTTAACATCTAAAAAAAATTGTAAATCATAAAATTTGCGACTTATGTTTCAAGCATTTTGTCATACGCACAACCGTTTTTGAGACAGAGGGCGGAGAGCGCGTAGCGCTCTGCCACACACGTACATATAAAAAAAAGCCGTGAATTTCGGTGAATAATACCTTGTATAAAGTTATTAAATCTTTAAAAAATCATTAACAATGAATAATTTGTATTGGCTCAGCCTTACATACAGCCTATTGCTTGGAATAAAATCTGTCAGTAATTTTATACTCTACAATTTGTTAATAGATGTAAACATCATTGGAGCTATAGAAACTTAGATAATGGTGAAAAAACCAATTTTTGTGACTTTTAACCTTGAATAACTTACGACGCAGACACGAGATTTCATGATATTTTTGAAACAACTTTTAGACCGCCAAAGTGAAGGTATATACGAAAATTCAGCTTACTATCTCTTATTCCAATGTAAACCCTTTTTTATGCTAATTTGACTGGACTAATTGGTATAAAAGACAACCGACGGAAAACTTCGCCTTGCAGACGAACCAACTAGTTTCCATTTCAATGCCATTTTCAAGTAAGTTCATCTTTGCAACCACATGCTTAAATAAAATATTAACTAGGATCAATAAATAAATAAATAAATAAATATAGTAGGAACGAATTTGCTTATGGTCAGTCGAATTTAATTCCTAATATAAAAGAAAAATAAATACAATGTGAAATCAAATTACCTAGTGAATCATGTGTTACGCATCAATATCCAATGATGGCCAAACCATTTAAGGTTTATTTTTATATTATATATAGTGCAGAAATTATTTTTGCACGTTTTTTAAGTTTAATTTTAATTTATATTGTTGTTCATTTTTGTGTAAGCTGTGTTTGTGTTTACCTTTATTAGGGAGATATACCAGCATAATTTACCGTACAAGAAATTGATAATTACATAAATGTATTGCAGTTTATCTAATAAAAAATATATTAATGTCTGATTGTTTTGTTTTCATTGCATTACCCGCATAGCTGATATGTGGAAACTCGTTTCATGGAGTAATCAAAACCAGTTTAAATCAATTATTATTATTTCCTCAAAAAAAAAACAACATTTACCTTTAACACCAATTTATGTAGGTATTTAAATTATTCTTAGCAATAAAAATAAAAAAAACAATTTACCTCCTTCGTTCCATGCTCCTTCAATTTGATATGCGGCCGATGCGACTCCGAATATGAAATCATCCGGAAAGGAGTACTTGCTCACCCCAGAATTCACTCCTAGGCTCTCCCTTGCTATTTGGAGCAAGCTATACAAAAGAATTCAACAAAAAATATTAATAATTATGTTCAATAAATAATAATATTAATAAGTGTGGTGCTACTCTATGATTTCTTGAAAAGGTAAGTAAATCTGTATTTTTTTAGGATTCCGTGCCTAAAAAGAAAACAAAAAACCGCTATGGTATGACCACTTCGTTGTCTATCTGTCTGTCAAGAATCATTTTCTCAAGAATGTGTGGAGGTATCAAATTTAAATTAATATCTAATAATAATATTCAAGTCTGCAATCTCCTGGAGCTAAAAAAATCAAAACTTCTAAATTAACGCAATCAAAACACGATCGTTTATGCCGTATATTTTGGCACTCGCAAGGGAATCGAAAGCTATACGGGTACCTGCTTTCTGTTGACCTAGAACCATAAAATCTTTTTTTTTTGCTATTACAAACTTAATTGCAGAAAGTAAGCTGACCGCGACGTATGTCGATGTATGGGGTTAACAGCTATCCAACGGCAAAGTTAAGTTTGTCTTTATATATGTACCTGCCAGTTTGTACGGAATTCTCGGTGCGTGAGTCTAACTTGCACTTGGCCGGTTTTAATAAACAATAAATAAGTTTGAAACACTTATTGATTTGTTTTGCAACGATGACATGATGCATTCTTTTAATTTTTCCTATTCAGTTTTCCTGTTCATTTTTATTAACAGATAGATTGGTTCGACTATGGTTCAAGGTTGGTCATAGCTTGACAGACAAAAACACATAAACAAATTCACAAGCGAATTGCATTGGAACCAATATTGTTGAGGAAGTCATGTTTAAGTACCTAAGCTTTTTTTGCTTTTAATACACGATGCCCTTGAAAAAAGTTACCGAGTATATTTTTTTTTCCGATTGGCCTCAGATATTTTAACCCCCAGGAAGAAAATTCAACTTTTCTACGCGTAATTATTTGTCTATACTTAGTAGTAAAACTTTACTACAAATAAGTAGGTCAATAGTTTAGGAGATATGCACGAAAGACAGAGAGACGCAGAAGTTACGTTTGCAAATTTTTGAAATAAACTTAAATAATGTTTCTGGGGTTTAAAATATCTGGTTGTTCCCAGAAAATTTAACCCCCAGTAACAAAATTCAACTTTTATACGCCTCCATTATTTAAATCTAAGTTTAATTTCAAATAACTAGTACAAATAGTTTAAGAGAAATGTGCGCGAGACCGATGGACACAGAAGTGTTCTGTTTAAAAATTTTGTCAAAATTTGCCTAGGCTTTTCGCAACTATCTTGGGGTCGGCTTCCAGTCTAACCGGATGCAGCTGAATATCAGTATTTTACATGGAGCGACTGCCTATTAATAAATTATTAATAAATTTTGACACTGAAGACAAATATAAATAAACACAACAAGGTTCAAGGTTCCAAATCACAGAACACAAGAGGAACACAACTTTTTTTTAAAATTAGTTCATTCTGTCCAACTACTGAGCAAAGGCCTCCGCCAAACCCTTCCAGATAATTATTTTCACAAGCCCCGCCGAACTAGTATTTTCATAATAAAGATCTAATTTGTTTCACTTAAATTCACATTTTCAATAATTATCATACGAATTTACTTAAAAACACACCACACTCTAATACGTTAAAAAAATCACAAGTCACATCGATCTCACCTGAGAGTCACCAAAAGTGCTCTGTTAAGGGCGACTCCACTCGAGCTCCGCATTGTGCTAACTAAAACAAGCACGGGTGCGTCTACCTACTGACTGCGACATTCTTAATAACCTTTTAACTACGGAATAACCTTCTCGGGGCTTCCTGGCCGAGGAAGTAGCTGTAGCGGCAAATATACCAATATAAAAAAAAAAACTGGTCAAGGGTTCCGCATAAAGGGTTCCGAACGATTTATTAATAATTAGTTCTTGTATTTGGCTAGTAAGTTTATTACAGAAATGTATACATTGACATTTAGACGAACCACCTATTTTCTTGAGCCTGGTTTTAGGAAAAGTTATAGTTATAACTTTTCATGAAAGCTTGTGGCGTGAACGTCTCTTACACTGTTTTAAAGATAACCTTAAAACATCATAGTTGTACTTTTACTTAGTATTTTTATTAAGTTCATGTAAAAGTTTGTCTTAAAAAGATTTTATGACAAACTTTTTAAGACAAACTATAAGAAAGTATTAATCTATACTTTAATTCATAATTTTTCACATTAGAATTTGTTAAAATTCTTATCCTAACACCAGGAGCGTATCAACTGCGGCTGAAAGAGTCAGTACCTGGGGTAGCCGCAGCAATCTGAGACTTTTCTTCTTGTAAATCTAAAGAAAATCGAATCAATACAGCCAGTGTGCCATAACTTGTCACGACAAATCTATCTAGCCTTACCTCATAGGGCTACATTGTTATGGTCCTATAATGTATAAATTTCAGATCCAACATCAGACCCTGGACTATACCTTTTTTTTTTTGTTGGGTTGGGAAATCATCCAATGACTTGTCCCAAACCACCCCCTGGGTGGAGCGGGCAGGCACTTTTTTGTTTAGTATCTATGGTTTAGATCCCTTCTAGTTCTATCATCAAACCATAGTCACCACTTAGTTTAATGACATTTGTCAGAAAGTACATATCCAATGAGGCTTAACACGACGGTGCTATGTTGTATGGTTGAAGATCCTATATATACATATAATCAGATACTGATCACCTTCTGGTATAATTACACTAGTCAATACAAATTCAATAAACTCAAACATGCTAATGATATCTTGTTTAATTGAGAAGTTGTTATGGTCACCTTCCGGTTTTATCCTCATACTCTGGGCACCACCACCACTACATCAGAATAAAGAATTCTTAATTGAATATTGTTATTTCTTTATTGAATTTTTTTCTGTGCAGAATAAATTATTTTTCTTTCTTTTTTTTTTTCTTTTACATATAATATCGCTTGTCAATACGTATGCTGAAACACGATAGTGCTATCTTGTTTTTGTTTTTTTATGTTTGATAGGCTCGCGTTTGACCACTATCTCACCTGATGGTAAGCGATGATGTGGTTTGGTTGTGGAGATCCAATGGCCACATGCCGTGGCCATCATTAGACCCCAGGCTACCAACCAACGTAGTGAAGTCACTTTTCAATATATATCGAATGAGCCCAAACGCGATGGTGCTAGTGCTGGTGGACAACGTAACTTGTCAAAACATATGCAATGAGACCAAACACGCTAGTGCCATCTAGTTTGGTTGTGGAGATCCTATGGCCAAAGTTTCAGCTTAATCAAAGACCAGAAAGTGTTTGAAAAGTGGGTTACTAATTCGTAACCGAATACACACAAACAAAGTTTGTAAGAATATAGACTTCTCATAGGTTTTCTTGTAATCTGTAGATAAAAAACTACTTCCAGTATTTTTTCAAAATTTTAGACTCGGTAGTTTCGGAGATAAGAGGGGGGGATATGGACAATTTTTGTTTAATTTCTTAAATATGTAACTTTAAAACGATTTATTTTAAAATAATGAAAAAAAATATTTGAAATATGTCGCACGGTACAGTTTGAAAAACATTATTTATAAATTTTTCGTTTTGCCCCCCAAAAGTGACCCCCTATTCGAAATTGATCTATTTATGTTACTCACCCGTGTTCGGGTCATAGAAATATACCTGTGCTGCAAGTTTTAACTTAATCGTGCCAGGTAGATACAGAGTTAATAGGCTGTGACAGATGGACAGACAGACAGACAGATGCACGAGTGATGCTTTAGGGGTTCCATTTTTACATTCGGATGTTCGGAACCCTATTTATGTAAGTGACCGTGAAGTGGGAAATGATTGTTTCCGACAAAATTAATCGCAGATTGGACCCGTTTCTCTGTGGTTTTGTGCGTCAGTTTAGGATACGTTTACGTCAATCGCATAATTTTCGAAGTAACTTACTGTTGCCGGATTGCAACGGTCACCAAGGTTTACGAATAATTCGGCTCGACCTAGTGATATAGAGTTGATAAGAGTAAGCTCTTTATGAAAACCTTCGGTAGGAAGTTCATTGCTCCTTCCATCTTTCCTGTTTTCTCGTTGGACAGGTTATTTATTTATATTCATTACCTACGGGTAACAGGATCTCCTACAAGGTGCAAAATTAGACAGTAGTTAAAATCGAGAATCAAACGTCATACACAAATATCTTGTTCAATTAAATGTAACGTATTTAAAAACAATGAACACAGTTTTTTTGCTAGAAATAGTTTAATACCATTTATTACCATAAACGAAAGCATTGAATTTAATTTTGATAGAAAATAATTAACAACGGTAATTTTCCAAGAAATTGTACCTATTTATAAGTACCTACCATTGAATGATTATTAAAATGCGGCTTTCGATGCAATACCTAAATGACGGCGTTCCTAAATAAATTCGAAATAAAATTATTTGGGTCGCAGCTAGTGCTCTGGAATTAGTAACCTACTCCAAATTGTGCCAACAATACATAGCAGACCAATCACCAACCAACCACCACCAATATCATCTTTACCATAATAAATCTGCCTAGCCTTATCCCAACTATATTGGGATCGGCTTTCAGTCTAATCGGATCCAGCTGCGTATTTGACTGAGGTACACAACCCACTAGCTGGGTAACATGATAGACCTTAATAAGACTAGTGAAAATGGTTGACTTCTGACTATCCGTAACGACTGTCAAAGATATACAACATTGACAGCCGAGACCTACAGTTTAATGCACTTTCCAGGGCATGATCACTCATCCACAGACCAACCTCTGCAGGCGTTGCTTAACCTCGAAAATGTAGCCATGTGGCTGTTTCTATTTAGCCACGAGCTCCTCCGTAGCCACAATTTAATTAGAGAATAAACAACATTTTTTTAAAATCATTAATAGGCTCGCGTTTGACCACTCACCTGATGGTAAGCGATGATGTGGTTGAAGATGGAGCATTAAGCATTCACATAATTACAATATAGCGCTTATAGTCCGGTCAAATTAGACCAAAAAATAGGGTTCAGGTTACAATAATTCACACTTGGCTGAAAATTGGCAGGATGGTTCAAAACAAAAAAAATTAAATGAAAATGAAATGTGAAAAGTCTTTATCGATCCGACAACTGGAAAAAATTACTCGGGGTCAAAAGTCACAAAAACGGGTTTTCGCGATGTTCAGCAAAATATATATATGTATATACCCAAAAAAGGTGTTGATGAGCAGCCGCTGAGGTTGGAGGAAGACAAGCTAACTGCACTTGTTTTTTATTTCGAGTATTTTTAACGAAACACGCATATCTAAACTTATCTCAGCACGTAATTTTTTTAGGAGCTCAGCTCAGCTCAAATATCTTTAATTATTTAATAGTTTCAAATTAAACAGAATCACAACAGATCAGTGGAATAGGCCTACCAGGAAACCACATTAAAAAAAACGCGCTAAGTACACTAGCACCTCAGAGTTGGCGTGGAAATGTGTGCATATTATGACGATTACAACTCTTTCAACTTTTTGAATCATAATATCTCAAAAACGGTGGCTCTTAGCAAAAAAAGTATTTAGACATTTTTTATAGATAATTATCTGATCTACAATTTTTGTCTGGGCTAATTTTATGTTAAATTTACCGTTTTGCTGAAAATCGCGATTAACCCGTTTTGTGACCTTTGACCCCGAGTAATTTTTTTTCCAGATGTCGGATCGAGGACGACTTTTCACATTTCATTTACAATAGTTTTTTGAACAATCCTACCAATTTTCAGCCAAGTGTGAATTATTGTAACCTTGGATGTCTAAATTGACCGGACTATTATATTCCCCGAAGGATTAAAAGTGTACTCCCACATTTATTTGAGGCAATTATTGCAATCAACCGGACACAGATCCAGACCCCGAGCTGCTACTGAGAAAATCTTGATTAGAAATTTAACAAACCTTTGCCCGACCTGGGAATCGAATCTAGGACCTCGTGCTCAGCCGTAGCGGTTATAACAGCTAGACTAACCAGGCCGCAGTGGGGTCGTGGCGAACGCGATCAAGGATGTGGTCCACAAGAGGCTTGCCTCTTCCAGGAGCAGGGCCACATCCGCGGCCACGGCCTCCATTGTGGCGGCGGCGGAGGCGAGCTACGGCGGGCCTCCGTCTGCGGACGAGACGTCCAAATTGCGGACGGAGGTCGCCCGCCTATCCGCCACTACGGAGCACCTGGTGAAGGAGAACCAGAGGCTCCGGGCAGACCTGGCCGAGCTCCGACGAGGAGCTGGCCCCCGGAGGGACGCGCGGGATGAGCTCCAGCACGGGCCGAGTCAGCCCCTGCCCGCCGCGGAGAACCAGGTTCTCGATCTGGTGCGGCAGGAGCTGGCTGCCTTCAACAGGCGGTTCTCCGTGCTGGAGGGCATCGTGCTGCGGCCCCCGCTGGCGGCGAGCCAGCAGGCGTTGGGCCAGCGGCTACCGGGCTCATTTGCCGCCGCTGCGGCTGCTGCGCCCAAGCAGGGTTCGGCGGGACGGGCCGACAGCGGGTCTGTGCTGAGACCCGCGGGGTCGGCCCCGCCGAAGGCGCCAAAGGCGCCGCCCAAACCGGGTGGGGCGGCTGCACGGGCGGCGAAAGCCCCGAAGGCCCCAGCCCAGGTGGCGAGACGGCCGTCACAGCCTGCCCCGACTTCCCAACCTCCTCCGGCCGAAGCTGCCGAATGGCAAGTGGCCGGGAGAAAGAGAGGGCGGGAAAGGCCAAAAGGGCGGCCAAACGCCGAGAGAGGCGGAAGCGGCGCAAGGAGCGGGCCGCTGCGGCCAGGCTCCGCGCCCCGACGTCCGCGGCTGTGGTAATCACGCTGCAGCCGGAAGCGGTCCAGAAGGGCGTGACCTACCGCAGCGTGCTCGCCAAAACCAAGGCGGCGGTGAGCCTCGAGGAGGTGGGGTGTGCCGACGGCGTTCGGGTGAAGGTCACCAAGACCGGAGCCCGGATGCTGGAGGTCCCCGGCGCCTCTAGCGGCCCAGCTGCTGACGCCCTGGCCGAGAAAATCAGGGCGTTGCTGGTCGACGAGGCTCGAGTGTCCAGGCCCACCAAGAGCGCAGACATGCGCATTATGGGCCTGGACGACTCTGTGACGGAGGCGGAGGTGAAGGCCGCCGTCGCCAGGACTGGAGGGTGCCCTGCCGAGCAGGTGAGGGTAGGCACTCTCCGTCCTGATCGCGCGGGGCTTCTCACTGTAACGGTGAGCTGCCCCGTGTCGGCGGCGCGCCAGATAACTGGGAAGGGCCGAAGGCTCTTGGTGGGCTGGGTGTCTGCGCAGGTGAAGCTGCTGGAACCCAGACCTCTGAGGTGCTTCCGCTGCCATGTGGGCGACCACGTGGCAGCGAGGTGCACCTCGGAGGTGGACAGAGGGAACAGCTGCTTCCGCTGTGGTCGGCCCGGTCACAAGGCCGGGTCCTGTGAGGCCGCGCCGCACTGCGCAGCATGTGCGGCAGCTGGCACGCCGGCCGATCACCGGGCTGGGAGCAGGACCTGCGCCCCACCCGCCAAGACCAGGGCCAGGGGCAGGCCCTCCACCACCACCACCACCACCGCCACCGTCGCAACCGCCGCCGTCGCCGCTTCCGCCGACGCTGCCCCCACAGCCGTCGTCGCCACCGCAAACATCGCGGTGGCTGGACCCTCGCAGAGGGCTGGGGAGGAGGAGGCTGTAATGGAATGCCAATAACGGCCCCATTACGCCTCCTCCAGGCAACCATCAACCACTGCGCCGATGCTCAGGACCTGTTGTTCCAGAGCATGGCGCAGTGGTCGATTAACATCGCCGTGGTCCCCGAGCCGTACTATGTCCCGCCCAGGGATGACTGGGTGGAGGACCTGGACGGCTCGGTGACCATCATTTCGTCGGCCGCCGCCGGTACCCCGACCCTCGAGGAGGTCAAGAGGGGTCGGGGTTGCGTGGCAGCACGGTTCGGGGAGATAGTAGTGGTAGGGGTGTACTTCTCCCCGAACCGAACTCTCGCCGAGTTCCACAACTCCCTCGCGGAGTTGAGAGACGTCGTCGTCGGATACCGTTCCCTCCCTGCGCTCGTTCTCGGGGACTTCAATGCCAAGAACTTGGCTTGGGGTTCCCGGTTCACGGACGCGAGGGGCAGGATGGTGGAGGACTGGGCTCTGGAGACAGGCCTGGTCGTCCTGGACCGAGGTTCTGTCCCCACGTGCGTGCGGTGGCAGGGCGAATCGGTGGTGGACCTCTCGTTCGCCAGCCCCGCTCTGTCACCGCGCGTACTTGACTGGCGCGTTCTGGAGGAGGTGGAGACGTCTTCCGATCATCGGTACATCCGGTTTGACGTTTCCGCCCAGACCTCCAGCGTGCCGCCGGCCCGACAGACCCCGAGCGGTCCGCGTTGGTCGCTGAAGCAGCTGGACCGGGAGCTACTCCTGGAGGCCTCGATCGTGCAGGCCTGGGTGACATCACCGAACAGGCCTGCCGACATAGACGACGAGGCAGAGTGGTTCCAGGAGGCCATGTCTGAGATATGTGACGTGGCAATGCCCCGGGTCCAGCCTTCTGCTCGGCGACAGGTGTACTGGTGGTCGCCGGCGCTTACGGCTTTACGCCAAGGGTGTATTGCCGCGCGACGCCGGTACACCAGGTACCGCAGACGGCTCCGTAACCGCACGCCGGAAACGGAAGCCGTCGAGGCGGAGCTATACGAGGGGTACAGAGCTGCGAGGATCGCCCTCCGAACGGAGATCTTGCGGGCCAAGAGATCGGCCCGCGAGGAGTCGCTGGAGACTCTGAACAGAGACCCATGGGGGCGCCCGTATCTAGCGGTGCGGGGGAAACTCCGCCCATGGGCCCCCCCACTGACGCAGAGTCTCCGGCCACAGATCGTGGAGGGCGTGGTGAGCGCTCTGTTCCCCTCGCGAGGGGAACATACTCCTCCGCCTATGGCTCCGTCTCCTGCGGTATCTGACGCGGACCAGGACGACGACGACGACGATGCTCCCGAGGTGACCGAGGTAGAGCTGAGAGCGGCGGTGCGTAGGCTGAATGCCAAAAACACCGCCCCAGGACCCGATGGCTTTCATGGGAAAGCCTGGGTCCTGGCCTTGCAAGAGGCTCTCGGGCCTCGACTCAGAGGGCTTTTAAGCGCATGCTTAGAGAGGGGCCAGTTTCCACGTCGGTGGAAGACGGGGAAGCTGGTCCTGATCAAGAAGGTGGGGCGCCCTGCGGACTCTCCGTCCGCTTACCGGCCCATTGTGCTGCTCGACGAGGTGGGCAAGCTCTTTGAAAGAGTAATTGCAGACCGCCTCGTCGGGCAGTTGATGCGGGTGGGGCCGGACCTGGCGGAGAGCCAGTACGGCTTCCGCAGGGGGCGCTCCACGGTGGACGCAGTCATGCGCGTAAGAGCCCTCACGACGGGGGATGCAGTGGCCCGGGGTAGGGTCGTCTTGGCGGTGTCTCTGGACATCGCCAATGCCTTCAACACCCTGCCCTGGAGTTGTATAGTGGAGGCACTCCGGTATCACCGGGTGCCGCCCTACCTCCGTCGCGTAGTCGAGGCGTATCTGACGGACAGAGCCGTCATCTACCCCGGTCATCAGGGAGTATGGAACCGGCGAGAGATGTCGTGCGGTGTTCCACAGGGATCGGTCCTGGGGCCGCCCTTGTGGAACATCGGATACGACTGGGTGCTGCGCGCCGACCTCCCCGCTGGCGTCAGCGTAGTGTGCTACGCTGACGACACGCTGGTCTTAGCGCAGGGGAGGTCGCACGAGGCGGCGGCCGAACTTATGACACGCGGGGTTGCGACAGTCATAGAGAGGATCCGGCAACTGGGACTCGAGGTGGCATTGCACAAGTCCGAGGCCATGTGTTTCATGGTCGTCGGAACGCGCCACCTGCGGGTTCCCAGATCACGGTAGGAGGGGTTCGCATCGGCGTCGAGGGTACGATGAAGTACCTGGGACTCGTCCTCGACAGCCGGTGGAACTTCGTCGAACATTTTCGACGTTTGGCTCCCAGATTGGACAGGGCCGGGGCCGCCTTGAAGCGGCTCCTACCCAATCTGAGGGGGCCAAACGCCTCCTGCCGGAGGCTCTACGCGGGGATCGTGCGGTCCATGGCCCTCTACGGGGCACCGGTGTGGGCGCGTTCGTTGAGGCAGCGATCAGCTTGCCTGATGAACGCGTCCCAGAGGGTCATGGCGATCCGTATCATCCGCGGATACCGCACGATCTCCCGTGAGGCGGCGAGCCTCCTTGCCGGACTGTCACCGTGGGATCTGGAGGCAAAAATCCTCGCGCACCTGTACGAGTGGCGCGAGGAGGCCAAACGCCGGGGCGAAACTCCGCTGCCGCGACAACTCGCGGCTCGGCGGACCGAGCTCCGGCAGGATCTCATGGTGACATGGAGAGAGCGACTGTCGCAACCCAGCGCTGGGCACGCCACCATCGAGGCGGTAGTGCCCCTCTTTGAGGAGTGGCTGGAGAGGCGTCACGGCGCCCTCACCTTCCGCCTGACGCAGGTGCTCACCGGACACGGCTGTTTCGGGAGGTACCTGTGTCGGATCAAGGCGGAGGTGACCCCTGAGTGTTTCCACTGCGAGGATCGCCCAGAGGACACGGTGGAGCATACGGTGGAGGTTTGCCCCGCTTGGGCAGAACACCGCCGTGTCCTCGTGGATGCGATAGGCGACAGCGACCTCTCGCGCCGTGCCCTGGTTCAGGCCATGGTACGGAGCGAGAGGGAATGGGAGGCCGTCTCCTCCTTCTGCGAAGCAGTAATGCTCGCGAAGAGGGAGGCGGCACACGTTAGGGAGGCTCAGCAACAGCCGAGTCGCCCTAGCGCCCCCAGCCAGGGGACGCCAGGGGCCGCGAGACGATCTCCGGCCACCGTAGACCCGGGCCTGCGGACGGCGAGTAGTGGGTAACTCGCCGCCCGATCAGCACCAGGCCCGAGAGTCGACGGCGCGTAGTGTTCCACGCGCGCCTCAAAGAGTTGTCAGCAAAGTGTAGGGGCCTGCCAAGGCCGGTGCCTGCCCGGGGGTGGAGGATAAATTCGAAAGAGTTACCTCGCTCCCGGGCACTCGAGGCAGGGAGGAACAGGGGTGGGTTTTAGTCAGTAAGAGTCTGACACACCCTTCCGCTCCACCCTAGAGCGGAAGAAGTCATAGGATGATTTCCCACCCCCCAAAAAAAAAAAAAAAAAAACCAGGCCGCAGTAAAACAAGTAATTCAGGAAATATATAAGACGTACTGCAAGTGTGTATATTTTATTGAGAACGAATCAGAAATGAATATATCCATAGGAGAACCAAGAATACCGACATAGCCCAATGAATCGTCAAACTGAAGTGGCAGTGGGGAGGGCGCATTGCTCGCAGAACAGATGGTCGATGGGGCTGAAAGGTTCTGAAGTGGCGATCGCGTACCGTAAGACGCAGCGTTGGAAGTCCTCCCACAAGATGGACCAATGACCTGGTGAGGGTTGTAGGAATACGATGGATTCAAAACGCACAGGACCAGTCGTTGTAGCCACTTGGGGGAGGCCAATGTCCAGCTGTGGATATCTTTCGGCTGACATGATATTTTGTTGCACACAACGCACGAGCAACGAGAGTTTCCTAGCACAATGGCCGCTAAGATCTATCAATGTGGTTTAGCAATGGAGTTGTAGAAATCGTAATTGTATTTATTTTCATTACTTATTATAATTAACGTGTTTTTATTTTTTATTTTTAACTCTCATTCTGTAAGACTGCGTCTTGCTATGAGTATTATCAAGGCACATAAAGTATAACACATAATACTACACTAAATATTGACTTGCTTTCATTTTTAGCAACAGGTAAAGATTTAGTAGTTGTTGATATCCACACATAACTGCGAATCCTGAATAATATAATTAAGAAAAAAAAACAGGATGTTTTTGTTGGATAAAAAAATATCTAAACGAGATGATCCAGATATGTATGGAGCCTAGGCTGGCACTATGTACACTGTATGTAAATATCGCTATAAAATACAGTCATCATCAGCCTTTTAATGTCCTCACTGCTGGGGCACAGGCCTCCTCTCTGTGAGAGGGTGTGGGCCGTAATCCACCACGCGGGCCCAATGCGGGTTGGTGGATGTCACAAGTCTTCGAATTTTTGGTTCTAGGACATGCCGGTTTCCTCACGATGTTTTTCTTCACCGTTTTGAGAGCAGTCGTGATGAAATAATTTACACAAAGTAAAGCGCCTGCCTGGGTTTGAACTCACGACTTGTAAGTCGCGGCCAATACCACTGGGCCACCACTGCTCTAATAAATACAGTAATCGTTTTTTAATGTTAATTTTCTTTAATTTCACTTCATTTCAATGTAACATTGCACAAAACACATAACAAAAAAAAAGGGAGAGTAACACAACATAAAATGAAAGATGGTGGGGGGACTTTTTGGTGGGATTTTCTCGTGTGCAGTTCAGTGACTGTTTTAATTATTCTTTTATTGATTCCTAGTAGATATTGTGTTGTAAAATTGGTGTAGTTTTGTGTCTCAAGTATCTACGCAACTGGACAATATGTGGAATCATTGAAACAGGCGCGATCTCGGTAAAATGGAGCTGAGAATTTTATTGTAGTATTGACTGCCTCAGCGAAGTTTGCCGAGAAGGCTGACTCAACACATTTGTTGCCAAATACTGCAATATACATTAGAATGTGTTGCACCTGCATTCTAATTGAAAAATAAATGTTTTTGCACCTAATTACTATGTATCCGACTGAAAGACTTGAATCTATGGTCATGAATAAAAATTAATAAAAAATAATAATAAATGAAACATGTGGAGTATGCGAAAAATGTCATTTTGACAATGACATTTGATTGACGTGTACCTATCGTAATATCTGCATAAAAAATTCACGAATTTCGAAAATCTTGGGTTTCGGTTTCGATAAAATAAGACTACAGGATATTCTAGTAGACTGCGGCATCACATCTTAAATCACCTAATCGAGTAGTTAAAGATTGGCTAACCAATCTGAAACAAACAAGCAAAAACAAAAACACGAAGAAACGAAACAAAGCCTTGTACGTTATTTTGTATATCAACACTGTCCTATCCTGCTGCTTCATTCTATAGTGCCTATCAATATACTCTGGACATCGATAATTCATAGGAGAGTAGTGAGCTGTGCAGTACCTGACAACTAACAAAAACAATCACTTAAAACTTCGAAACTTATCCAGTTTAATCTCAAAGTAAAGAAAGACTCAAAGACGTCACTTCTTAAAACTGTCAAAGTCATCAAACGTCATGTCAAATACAACTGTCATGGCTGCCCTAAAAATAGGGTTACCATCTTATTAAAAACTTATTTTATTAATTTTTAAGTTAGTATTTTTAAGAAATTCCCCAATTTTTTGTCCTATTTATCTATGTAGTGTACATATTGGTAGTCCAAAAGCAAACATCTCCTTTAAAGTTGTGTACATTCAAGTTGGCCATCCTGTACATTGAAACATAATCATCATCTTTATCCAATTAATTTTGGTTGTTGCTGTAAGTACCTGTCTTTATCATTTATAATTTTCGCTAGCAGTCATTCGGTATCCAATTCTCACACTTTATGGCTCCGTTCTTAAAGTCATCAACATTTTTTGTACAGAAACCATTTAAATTTACTTTGTCCTCCATAATGTGTCCTAATTCTACAAAAAAACTATTCAGTTGGTATTACATTGGACAAATTGACCCTAGTAAATATTTTATCTAAAGACAATCCATCCATTTCTCTCGCTATCTTAGTTCATAGATCTTAGCAACAGTCGGATGTAAGCTGGGCCATATAAATTATAGTGAGACGTGATCGACTGTCCTACCAAGATGTTTATAGCTCCGAGGATGGATAATAAATAGCTCACTGTGTTATTCCTTACTGTACTCTTAGCTTTACTCGGAAGAAGATTCAGTTCTGTTTGTATTTGATTCAATTTCGTGTTGAGTAACCTAATGTGAGAGTATCACACCACACCTGCTGTGAAAAAATCAGCTGTTCAGTACATTTTGTAGAGTTATTCGCACATAAATGTACTGAACAGCAAATGTTCTCTTTTCGCGATTTCGTTGTTGGTCCAGTTGTTCGTAATCATATGAACAATGAGCCCTAGAGAGGTTTAGTATAAAGTAAAAATAAGCTTATAAAATCATAATAAATAAATGCCAAGTTTTTATATAAAAAAAACTAACTTTATTATTATAATCATATTTTAGTATAATCTGTGACTTATCAATATAATTCAGGATATATATTTCTGAATTATAATGATATGGTTGTATTATTTTTTAAATATATAATATTATTGCGAGAACTTAATGCTCAGACTGAATTTTCATCGAGTCGTGTTCAGGCTTTCGGGCCGCTTGAAGTAGTCGAAGTCAATCCTTCGTGTGCGCACAATGTTGGCATAGTTGTATGCTGACAGCTTCGGGGTCCGCGTTCTATTTGGACTGTCGAAGTCAACGCTGTATAATCCGAATTTCATTCTGGAAACAATAAAGTATATTAAATAACGAGAATTTAATTCATCATCATCATCATCAGCCTTTTAATGTTGCCACTGCTGGGACACAGGCCTCCTCTTTGTGAAAGGGTATGGCCTGTAATCCACCACGTGGGCCCAATGCGGATTGGTGGATGGCACATGTCTTCGAATTTTTGGTTCTAGGACATGTCGGTTTCCTTACGATGTTTTCCTTCACCGTTTTGAGAGCAGTGGTGATGAAATAATTTACTCAAAGTAGAGCGCCTGCCTGGGTTTGAACTCACGACCTACAATTTCTAAGTCGCGGCCAATACCACTGGGCCACCACTGCTCAAGAATTTAATTAATTATTCGAAAATATACGATACTGTGCCACTCAGTAATTCGTCAAGTACTTTATTCACCTCTTTTTGAGAAAGTTATAATAAGGTTTAGACTGTTTAAATGAAACTATATTTTTATTAATTAATGGGCTCAATAAAACGCAATGTCATGCGACATGGCTACAAATCAACATTATATTATAGAGATTTTTGGCTTGTTTTTTTTTCCAGAATATATTTTCATTAGAAATAAAATTAGAAAACTTCAAGAAACCGGCGTAATTTAATTAACAAACTTATTATGTTGTGTTTCATAAAAATATATCAATTATGTTTTTGTTCTAGCCTTTTTTTGTCAAATCAAGTTTTTTCTGTCAGTAGTTTTGATATACCCTAATAATGCAGCAAAGAATGCTTAAAAACTTACGTGTAGCCATCTGTCCATTCAAAGTCATCCATAAGACTCCAACTAAAATATCCTTTTACATTACATTTATCTTCATGTATAGCTAGCAGCAATTGGTAGAGATAATCGTTGTAATAAGATACTCTTATATAGTCTTCTGTTCCACCAAAGTCACTCAGTCCGTTTTCAGTTATAATTATTGGAATTTTCTTCAATATTTTGTAGTTGTTTTTGAGCCAGTTGAGGAGTTTCCGGATCCCTGGTGGGTAAACCTGTAACGTTATTTGTTTGCATTTTTAAAACTGAGTTCATAATTGACTTCGAGATCTCATGTTATCGATAGGTATACACTTTTTTAATAACTTTTTGTGTCGACGGGTCGAGGTAAATTTTATTTGAAATATTCTGTTTTTAAAGCATACATTTTAAAATTTCAAAAGGTAACAAGCAGTGACACACACATTCATGTATTTCCATGCATGTCTGTAGATTAAATTGTATTATTATAAATTAAATTATTTTGTTATGTAACTAGTTGGTTATTTTAGTGACTATTTATTATTATTGAGTTAAATTATGTTGGATTATTTTGTAATGTAACTGATTATTATTAAATTGAATTATACTGAATTATTTTGTAGTGTAACTAGTTGATTATTATTATGAAATTATATTAGGTTTGATTATTTCCTAATGTAACTTATTGATTATTATTAATAAATTAAATTATATTATTTTAAGTTCCAATAACTTTAATGGGATGTATAAGCTTGAAATTGTATGTGATTGTAATTTTAGCATTAAAAAATTATGGTATCGATTGCATTGTTACTCTTAGCTGTAGGAGGAAGGAGCCGGTGTCTGTAACACAGTTCATACTAGTACAGACATCGTCGTTTACTCTATCTATATTTAAAATATATATTTGCATATAGTGTTTTTGATTAGGATAGATTAATTGTACCCATTTTGATAAATACATTTTATTATTTATTATTTCGGAAAAAATAACAGTGAATAATCCAAGTGAGTTAAAATAAGTAAAATATATTTATGTAACTGAGACCATTATAGCGAATGTGGATATGGGCAGAGTTTAACCTCCTTGACCTTAAAACTTTAAATTATTTCTCCGCCACATTAAAAGGTCTTAGAAGGGTGAGGATGTTACAACTCTAAAAACTGGCAAAGGTGATTGTGGAAGGAGGTATGATTTCTTGCGGAAGTTCCGTGGTCCAAAGTGAATGAGCGGTGATTTGGGCGGGTGTGGACGCGGCGACAGATGCGATTAGGAGGTCACAGTGCTTAGCAAGTTGTTGAAGCGAGCAGTAGACTTTAGACAAAATTCCACAACATAAAACAATGGAAAATCGCTCGCTAGCGATGCCGCTCGGTCCGTCACATCGCGCTTGGCACCATAATGAACACAAACAGTGGTTTCGTAAGTTTGATACTTTACGCCCGCTACACCAGTACAAGCACCTAACCATGGCCGGGGCTTCATGAAACACTTCCATTTCAGAAGTCGTTTCACAAAGAACCTTCATTTTATTCACGTCACGCAGATGGTTATTTAATTTGTGACGCTATGCTGCTTACCTAAAGAATAATGCTCTTTTGTTCATCAACTTAAGATTGCAATAACTTGAATAGTGGCTGCTTAGGTAACATAAATTATGCAAACAGTTATTTATTGTTTTGTATAGGGTTTATGTGTAACAAAGTGACATTCTATCAGCGGTATAGCGATTGACAAAAAGTCAAAAAAAGTGGCATTGACTTGAGCTATCGAAATTGTCACGTGATTAATCCCTAATATTTTGACTTTACAAGAATGATTATTGCTGAGAAAATGTAATTTTTAGGGTTCCGTACCCGAAGGGTCCAAACGGAGCCCTATTGCTGTCACTCACATGTCCTTCTGTCCGTCGTTTGGCACAAAATTTTGTTACGATGAATTTGTTAACTTCTAGTTACATATGAACTTGAAATTTGGTGAAAATGTTTTTATCGTATATTTTAATATCAAATACCAATATACTAATAAATCGGTTTTTTAACCGGTTTCGTAAAAGGAGCCTCCTCCTTTTACGAAATTTTTTTGTTCAACTGTATGTTTTTTTTTATGTCCGCCGATTTCTCTGTCAATTGAGGACCGATTTTCAAAGTTCTTTTTTTACTTGATAGAATATACTTCCGAGGTGGTCCCATATAAATTTTATCGAAATTGTTTCAGCGCTTTTTGAAAAACTGAACAATAACGAAAAATACGTATACCTAGGATGACGTTTTGGTGTTTTCTAATTACGACTATCTTTAAACTCCACGTTCTATGTTATTGGGGTTTTAGTTCTGGGGTATAACAACTAAAAAGTGAAAAATAAAAAAACTTTTTTACAAAAAAAAACAACAGACTTCCAAAAAAAATACACTAAAAAATAACTTGAATTTTGGAAGTCGGTGTCAAATAGAAGAAATAACATACAAACACCGTCTTCCGAAATTAAAGTTATTTTTTAATTTTTAATGTAGGTATTTTTTTTTGGAAGTCGGTTGTTTTTTTTTGTAAAAAAGTTTTTTTTCATCGAAACTGGGATCATTTGGTACAAAACCCTAAATATGCAAAGTTCGACACGCACTTGGCCGGTTTTTTCTAGAGTTTCTTGTCACTCTGCTTCTATCCTAATTTATTCGGGGTCAGTGCAGCGTGTTTTCTGTCACCTTTCCCTAAAATTTAGTCGTCATCTCAGGAAGCTATATCTTCATCCACTCTGGGTGGAGTTGGTAGGCGTGTCAGTCTCTTACTGACTAAAACCCACCCGTGTTCCTTCAGTAGCCTACGTCAAAGTCGCGGTGACTCTTTCAATCACTCCTGCGACCCTGGCAGGACCATCAACAAGCCTTAGTTTGCTGTCTGCAATTTTTGATATTTCAATTAACTGAATCGAATTATCAGGAATTGCAGAAAGCAAACTACATTAGAATTCTATATTTGGCTACAAAATTTTCATGGATGGTAGGTACATTTTTTACTGTTATGGTAGTTTTACACCGGCGAGGTGAGGCGTGGATGGGATGGGCGAGAATTGACATCACGCTTCTTACCCTTTTACACCGAAACATGTTTCGCGATAGCCAGCGGAGACAGTGCGTGTCCTCGATGGCCGGTGCCAAAGTAAATAAATAGTGTATTCTTAAAGCAATAAGGTTCAATATTGTACTAACAAATATTTCTAATTCTCGCCTCGCACATTCTCGCGCATCTAGAACTTTTACACCAAAGATGGGCAGGGCGTGGAGAGAAATTTTGCCATACAAATTTCAATTCTCGTCCATCCCATCCACGCTTCGGCTCGCCGGTGTAAAACCATCTTAACACCTTTTTTCAAACATTATATGAATGCCGAATGGATTCCCTTTCAAATATATTATGTAAAACTTACAAATAGCCAGTCGGGACCAGGCATGGACCAAAGTGGATCCGACTCCATCTTGACGCCAATGTCATGGAACAAAGAGGGGACCTTCCAGTCAGGTTCCATTGCTGATGGACTCACTAACTGTGTAGTGTAGTGGTTGAGAGCGAAGAAGTCTGCACTTCCTCGCAGTGCTTTAACCTGGGAGAAAAATGGAAAAAGGAATATAAATTCGGAATAAATCCCCTCATTAGCGGACACAATTAAAAAGCTATTGTCGGATTAAGAGACGTATACCACCATTTCTAATCATGTGCGGTCTGTCACTTTATGGCTTACTTAGTTGTAGCAACAATAACAATTTTGAGTGGCCTTAAATCTGCGATTGAACCATAACAAATAACACCAACTGCATCAAACTTAATTTTCATTTATTGTCTATATTTTAGTGAATTATATTTTTTAAAACGCTTCCTCTTTCTACTTTTTTGAGTCACCGTGGCCCTGGCACAGGCAACTGAAGGAACACGCAAATAAATAATATAATAATAGATGTTAACCTACTCACCACCCAGAGCGGGACTTATAATTCAATCACTTTAGCACAATTTGCAAACTTCCAACTAAAGCTGAGATGATAGAGACTGTACACTTCTGCATATTCATTCGAGGAATACAGACGTGATAAATCATTCTACCTAGCCTTTCTAACTTTGTTGGCATCGGCTTCCAGTCTAACGGAATGCAACTGAGTACCAGTATTGAACAAGAAGCAACTGCCTATCTGACTTCCACAATCCAGTACCTGGGTAACACGAAATCTCCTCACAACACTGGTGTCAGATTTTCTAGCTTCCGACTTTTGTAACTCCTGTCAAAGATCTTCAAATGGCAGCCGGGACCAACGGGTAAACGTGTTTGCAGAGTTTCGGTAAATAATGAAAGTCACCCATCCAAGGGTCGACCTCGGCAAGTGTTGCTTAGCCTTGAAAATCACCCCGTGTGGCAGTTATTATTTAACCACTAGCTCCTCATTTAAGGACTTCTCAAAATAGGGTACTTGACTATGAGTTTTAAAGAAGGTTTGTAATAAGATTTCAATGTATACAAACCTCTTCATCAGTGAAATATGGGAGACGTGACCGCGAGTATCCTTGATGGCGACTCATATTGTTAATTCGTTCACGAACAAAACGAGGATAGTCGCCATCCTCTGAGAATATTGGATGAGAAAACATTCCCAGCTGAAAAAAAAACAAAATCCAATAGAAAAATAACCTAATAAGATAAACATATTTACCATGTTGAAAGCAAAATGTCGTAATGGAACTCACATGCATTTGGATGTAGGCTTCTGCCGCCTCGACATCCTCGATTTTATTTGGGTCTTTTGGATCACCCCACATTGCTTCAAGGACTATAGATACTTCTCCTGAAATGTTATCCATTTTATATTGATAGGTCAAGGTGCTTTTTAAATAAGGAAATAGAGTGAAGTCAAGTAAACAAACAAATTTTTATTACGGTCATTGTGATGCAGAGTTATGAGAAAATTTTGAGGTGAAAGTTTTCACAATAAATATGCATGGCTATAAGAGTAGGGGAAGACCAAAGAAACGACAACTGGTAGTTTGTGTGAAACATGATTTTTCTAGAAACGTGAGTGACTACTCTTTAAGTCTGAAAGTGGCATCGCTGACTGAAAATTTGTGTGGAAATCGGTAATCGTGGTATGGGCATGTAATGCGGAGGAACGAAGAAAACATCGTGAGGAAAGTCTTGTGTGGATGGCTATAAGAGTAGGGGAAGGCCAAAGAAACTATGGCTGGACTGTTTGAAAGCGGATATGGGTAAAAAGGGGGTGACTACAGAGATGACGACTAATACAGGTTTTGCGCCGACTCCAAATAAATTGGGATAAGGGCAGGAGAATGATGATGATGGTAGTGACATTTTTTTGTGGTGGGAAATCATCAAATAACTTCTCCTACTCTGGGTGAAGCGGGAGGGCGTGTCAGACGCTTACTGACTAAAGACACCCGTGTTCCTTTAGTCGCCTGTGTCAGCGCCGTAGTGACTCTTTCAATCACTCCCACGACCATTGCAGATGAAAGTTACTACTAAGATAACTACTAAAAGAGAATTAAGGGAAAATAAAATAAATATATTGCGCCGAGCTCAAATAAATTTTCATAAGGGCTAAGAGATTGAATGATGTTGCAAGAGAATGTTGAAAATTATGACTACCTTTTTGATCCGGTTTGAATTCTTTTTCATACAAGCGGTAAACCCGAGCATGGGCTATCAAGCTGTTGTGAGTACATAAATATGTGCCAATTCCGTGCGACTTCAACGCTGGTGCCAAGATATCAAGCCCATAACTCTGTGAAAATAAATATAATCGTTGTACTAAAGACAGACCAAATAGAGAGATAGAAGAGGTTTAGTTAAACCTGTAGGCGTAGGTAAGGTAAGGATCCTTAAAGAACGGAAACTTATTGTGAATCTTTGTCGTGAATGCTTAATCGATGAGCTACAAAAGATTATAAATGCACAACATACTCATACTTACACTTAAGCAATTTTCATGAGGTTCGTTTATCGTTAGCCACATTTTGATTATATCGCCATACAGATTAAAAGCTACCCGTGCATAGTCTTCAAAATAATCAATGACTTTTGTATTCGTCCAGCCACCGAGGTTCATGAATGGTGTGGGCATGTCCCAGTGGAATAATGTAACCACAGGAGTAATGTTGGCTTTGAGGAGTTCTTCAAACAATCTACGGTAGTACTTTACACCTTCTAGGCTTATGTTGTTATCAGTTCCGTTTGGTAGTATCCTGAGAGAAAATAAATCTATACTGGTGGAATATTTGTGGATAAAATGATGATAGATTTATTGAATGTTTATTTGTTTGTAGGTATTTCATGTACTGCCTAGCTGAGTAGCTCATAGTTTTGCCACGGTATGAGCAATTTTTGATAAAACAAATAAGGAACTGGGTATGTAAAATGGAGACGTGATAAACATTGAAGGTTACGACTATATGAGCATCTTACCTAGTCCACGAAATAGACATTCTATAGCCCTGAACGCCTAAACGTTTGATCATTTCAATGTCTTCCATGTAGCGGTGGTAGGAGTCGGCTGCAACATCTCCGTTATTATGATCTACGGTGAACGTGGGGTGGTCGTGGAGGTATGTATCCCATATACTTTCGCCTTTGCCTATGGAAAATATGCACCTAGGTTTCCATAGAAAATTCTTCACACAAAAAATAAGTAAGCAGCACACTAATGACTGTATCTAAAATTATATTTTTTATTTGTAGAAGTTTATCTCTGTATGCACTTTTTTGTATTGTTTTCCAACGATAGACACTATTGCTGAGTGACATGGTCTACTTTTATTCCGGATAAAATCCACGTTTCTTGTGGGATAGGCCGTGGGCAAATGGTGACTTATTCCAATTACGATGCTGAAGCATACATAACTCCATTTCTATACGCATTAATCTTTAATCAACCAATCGATGCGATGGTAATTTAAAAAGTAACAGGTGGTACTGCCGGTTACTTATTAATTCCATTTCTGTGATCTCCTAAAATCTATCGAATCAAACAGTCCTATCCTAACCTCGAATGGAATCAAATCTTACCTCCTTCGTTCCATCCTCCTTCAATTTGAAATGCGGCCGAAGCCACTCCGAACATGAAGTCATCGGGAAAGGAGTAATTGCTTACCCCAGAGTTCTCAACGGGGCTTCCTCTTGCTAATTGCAGCAGGCTTTAAAAATAAAATAAAAAATTATATATGCAAATTAATTTGCACAAAATAAAAAATTAACGGTAGAGGTACCTTCCTTCCTCCTAGAAGTTCTATGTAATTTGCTTAGGGGGTCTGTTAAACTCTTACTGACTGTGCACACACTGTTCTTGAACTACCTGGAAGACTTGCCGAGTTCACGTTCCTCCGGCCATAGTCATTTGAGTACCTTCCTTACCCTTTCACTTTTGCTATCACTATCTATCTCACTTTTACTTTACACTTTATTACTTAAAGTAATAAGTACTTTATATTTAAAAATATTACGTCATCATATGGGAAAACTGGCATGACGAATTGTATTCTGTGTTGTCAAGAATTGTTGTACGGAACATCTAATTACAATCTGTAGTTTGAAAACTACTTCTAAAACTTTTGCTAATAGCGTAATACCAAAATGATTTAGGTACATTTAAAAAAACACTTGTCACTTAGTTCTTACCTGAAAGTTAGCAAAACTGCTCTGTTCAGGGCGTCTCCACTCAAGCTATACATTATACCAACTAAAACAGGGTTTATGTGATTTCATCTATTTAACTCGAAAAACTAAATCAATCATATCACAATCTACAACGGAAAAATATTCAATGGAACAATTAGTTATTGTGGCATAGGAAGGTCAATATAACGTCACAATGTACATACATAATAAAAATCTTAGTAATTTTAACATAAAAATAACTAAGATTTCTGTGTAAATTACTTGAATAATACCACATCGACAACAGTCAAGTGCAAAACTGGAACCTATATCATTAGATTTATAGAGCATCAGTTAAGATAAATAATACGTAGGAACTACTTAAAAATCGAAAATATGGCCTTGTTAATGTCCAAAGCAATGGTCTTCCAGTTGAAATATTATTGCGATATATCATAATAACACATGTGTTTATTAATATATTTTGTTCGCATCAATGCGATAGATAGTATTGTAAATTTTTGACTGTCCGCTGAATCGCGGTGTTACGATTTTCTGCGGTTTTATGACTCTTCCTATATTTTAAATAAAGTCTTTCGTTCTGTGCTCGGCCTTTTCGTTGATGTAAATCATAAATGCCTTTCCTCAGAGCATTTTGGAAATTTGTACAACATAGAAACACGGTTCTGAAGAGCTCTTGGCTAAAGTAATTACAGCCGCACGGGTCGATCCATCAGGTTAAGCTGCGCTAAGCCCGAAAGTCTGACAACCAGTCTTACCAAGGGGGATATCCCTTGGTAAGACTGGTTGTCAGACTACGATACGATACGATACGATAGTATTACCCAGTAACTGGGTTGTGGAGGTCAGATAGGCAGTCGCTTCGTGTAAAATACTGATATTCAGCTGGATCCGGTTAGACTGGAAGCCGACCCCAAGATAGTTGGGAAAAGGCTAGGCAGATTGATGGAAATACGGTTCAGACAATCTAATCAGTAGTTCCATCAAGCTTGTTACGCGCCGTGTGTCAGTGTTCTACACCTGATTGCGAATACGAACAATCCGCATATCATATCCTAGTGTACTTACTCTTTGGCAAACTAAACGCAATATTATGTTGGATAGTATTCAGCCTACGTCTGGAGTTATCTATTACACGGCCCTTGTGGAAACTAGAACGAATTTCAAGCGTTTTTGCCATAGGTACCTGTTATTGGAATCAAGTGTAACAGCTCACAATTTTAGGATTTATTAATATTAGTGTTTTTAACCAGTGGTGCTTGGCAACTGGGCTTACTCCAGTTGTATATACCCCCTTTGTGCCTAATGGCCTAGCTTTGTTCTGTCTCCCGCTTGATTACGAGGGAAGTGCAAATTATGTTTTTCTTACTCCTCCGCTGTCTTTTTTGATTAATTTCGTTGCGGAACCCAAGAAAGTTTAATCGTTTCTCTGGGACTCGTCGAACTTCATTGTCTCGGCGTTTTTTCTGGTGGTCGCCACTGTTGATACTGGCTTACAAAAGTTACAGTGGTTTGGGAATAGTGTGGCGCGGGCTTGTCCCAAAAAAAAAAATACCTCATCAGTAATCACATATTCTTGTTGCGAAAAATATGGCTAGTGATCAAATATGTTGTAAAATCACCAAGTTTTATTATGTGTAAGGGTATTACGTAGAGACATATCTGAAAAAAATACAGAAGAGTTTACAGCAGCTTATAAGCAATTTTGGATTTCAAACTAGAGATTTAGAAAAGACACCAAATATTGATGTACCTATTTCATGTTTCACTTGTAGTTTTGGGCTTGGGGTTTTCAGTTATGTTGTCCTCTAATTATCTATGCTGGCCTATATTAGCACTCAGGCAGGGAAGGAACAGGGGTGGGTTTTAGTCAGTAAGAGTCTGACACGCCCGGCGCCCATGTCATAGGATGATTTCCCAATCCCAAAAAAAGGAGTCTGGTGGGTCTGCCGAGCCCATACACGAGCTAGTTTATTTTTAAATTTCTATAATTATGTCGAAATGCTAAACTAGTTTAATTAAGGTGAAAAGTACAGGTTAGCCCGCGAAGTTCAAATTCAAATTTCGGTTAGTGTCAGGTTGTATGTTGGTCAAAATTTCAAATTCAATTTCAAATCTCTTTATTGCATTAAGGTGTACATTTAGTTGTTAAAATAAAAGTAAGTTCCAACATGAAACTCGGTTAGGGTAAGGTAACATAATAATTTTTTTTTTTAAAACACAAGACTAGGTATGTGTGCGTTTATTTGACTGAATACTGGCCCGCGACTTTATCCGCGTGAATTTCAAAAATATTTATAAATATGACTCGCGGCCGTAGCAAGTATGTATAATATAGAATTATAATCATTAAAATCATCAATACAACTATCTCAGTTAGAATTGATTTCAAATGTCATGATTACATGAAATAGTCATTCTATAGATCAATATTAAATTAGAAGGTTGTTTTGATGAATATAATCATTACTTGATATGGCCGCGAATCATATTTTGATCAAAATATAACCTGATACTGACCTGAAAATTGCAAAAAACGTAAGAAAATTTTAATTTCGTGGGTTACCCTGGCGCTTCACCCTTAATATTAAATATTGTTTTAAAATAAAACAAAAGTTGTATTACAAACTTTTAATAACTGTTAGTAATGATGTACCTCTAATTTATAGATACCAAAATTAACACTTGAGCAAAATTACTCAACATCTTCACAGCCATTATCATTTTGGTCATTAGGGACTTCTCTTTACTAGGCACCATCTGAATCATGTTGGTGGTTTTATTTTATATGAAATAGATAAATATTATACAATTTTTGATTAATCAAATCTGATCCTTAATTAAGTTTGTTTCAAAACTGAGGGCGGCTATAGTCGGATTCAATTCGGCGTGTCCGCACAATGTTGGCATAGTTGCGTGCTGACAGCTTAGGTGTCCGTGTTTTATTTGGGCTGGCAAAATCTACTGAGAATAACCCGAAGATAGTGCTGAAAAATAAAAACAATATTTTTACATACATTTTTAAAATTAAAATAGAATTTAGGAACTCAGATATCGATTTCATTCGTTGTGTGCATTTTCTATCTGATTGCATCCCGATACTTTGATGATATCGTCATTGCGCGATTGGTCAGCCTACTTTCTTTTGTCCATCTTTGAACACAATGTTTATGCCGCTTGCGTATATCTACACTAATGAAACAATGTTGACTTACGTAAACCCATCGTTCCATTCAAAGTCATCCATAAGACACCAACTGAAATATCCCTTAACATTGACCCCATCTTCATGTATAGCTAGCAGCAATTGATGGAGATAGTCGTTGTAATAAGAAACTCTCTCGTAGTCTTCTGTTTGACCCTTGTCAGTCAGTCCATTTTCAGTGATAATTATTGGGATTTTTTCCTTTACTATTTTGTAGTTGTCTTGGATCCAGTTAAGGAATTTGCGGAGGCCCGGTGGGTTAACCTGCAATAATTTTTTTTCAGTTTGAGTTCGCATTGAATCGTGTTTAGAAACCTGTCCAAATTTTATTCACGTTACCAACACAAGTTGACTAATTTGTGACGCTACATTGTTCATTAAACATAATTACAATTTTGAAATACTTTTAGATAAAGTATTACATTGTTGCTATGTATATTTTCCCACATAGTTCCATTCCAACGAATATATTTCTTCAGTTTGTTCGTCCTCTATTGCAGACTTTAGGGTGCGTTTGGGGATCCTAAATGCCAAATTTTCCCTAACTAATGTATCAAACTTACAGCCAGCCAGTTTACACCAGGAATCGCCCAAGATTGGTTTTGCTCCATCCTGACCTGAGTGTCATGGTCTAAAGAAGGGATCTTCCATTCTGGCTCCATTGATGACGGACTCATTAAATATGTAGTGTAGTGATTGATAGCGAAGAAATCTGAGCTTCCTTGAAGTGCTTTTATCTGAAAAATAAAGTAAGTGAACCAGCAATCGGCCAGTCAATCCTTTAAGCCCGATAAACATTATAGAGCAATGCCGTGTCGTGAAGCCTTTTGACGCAGTGTTGTTAGCCAATCAGTGCTGTCATATGACGTGGGATTGAACAGATTCGTTTAATTGAATATCCCGCGTCACGACACGACGCAGTTACTTGCCTGAAGTTTAGTGATTTTTCAGACATACACTCACGCGGTGTTACAGGTATAGCGAGTTGAAGCAAGAGTGATATTTTAAATTGATATAATAAACCTATTGTTTTCCGTAACGTACAAAGTATACAAACCTCTTCGTCAGCAAAATATGGGAGACGAGACCGCGAGAATCCTTGTTGACGACTCATATTATTAACCCGTTCACGCACAAAACTAGGATAGTCGCCGATATCTGAGTATATTGGGTGGGAGTAAATTGCCATCTGATAAAGCAAAACAACACATAATTTATTTGTTAAAATCTCTGCAATAATGTTTCTGAAAAACCAAATACGGAAAACATAGTTAACTTAATAGGATTTGGGGAATCAAATTGATGACAATTCATAAATAAATGGTCTCGTTTCCCAAAAAAAACCCGTGTGTAGACTAAAGAATTGTATTATCATTGGAACTGACGTGCATTTGAAGATAATCCTCTGCGGCCTTAACATCCTCAGGTTTATTAGGGTCTTTTGGATCAGCCCAAAAGCAATCTAATGTAATACCAACTTTTCCTGTAAAAAAAGAGTAGTTTAAGAAGAAGATTAAGATTGGTTAGTTAAATTGACTTCTGAACTGAACTGATCATGATTATGTGTGTACAAAAGGCAATGTTAGGATGCAAGAGCGAGCAAAGTGAGCTTGAGAAACCCTGGGAACATGGGACACCTTGACTCAGTTATGTTTTTTTAAACCCTGATCCCTGCCTACGCTTTTTAAGTAATTTGAATCATTAATAAATAATATTTTTTTATTTATTCGAAGTAAATTTGAATCACTTTGCTGTCTTGGTCGTCATCTTCAAAGAGCTGACTTTCAGTACGCCAAGTTGTTAAACATTGAGTGATTCTAGTTCAATTAACCATCGGCTTAGCCATTCAACGTTTCTAGTCATTCAGCGTTTAATGAACGGCCTAGGCGTGAAATTGAATGGCTAAATCTACCAGATGGCTGTGAAATGTATAACGTTAGAGAGTAACACTACAATAGATAAGTAACATTGAAAATAATATAAAATAATATACCGTCCTGATATGGTTTGAATTCCTTTTCATAAAGCCGGTAAGCCCGAGCATGGGCTAGCAAAATGTAATGAGTGCACAAGTACTCCCCAACTCCATGTGAATTCAGTGCTGGTACGTAGAGAGTCAAGCCATAACCCTAGTAAAGATAAATATAGACGGGTAAAAAAAAAATATTTTCGACTACCACAGGAAATTTAAACAAACTAAAAAAAAAAAAAATTAAACTAACAATATATAAAGTCCCAGAGCAGTAATTTCTGTTGGATAATAGAAAATAATATAGCAAAACATTTCTCCTTCACATTTATTATGTGCATAGCCAGAGTGTAGAACTTTCTGCTATCATCAGTGTCCCTATCATATAAGACCCGTGAACCTTGAAAACAAAAATAGTGAACAGGTATCTTTGTGGCTTGCTCGTTCCATAGTGTTAGACTTCATCTATCTCTTACCATCAAGCAAAACTCAAGACTGGGGTCAAAATTAAAAAATTATAAGGTTTCAATGAAAAAGTCAGGCTTTCGATGATCATCCAGTTAAAGTAATCCTGCAGCATTCTTGCATAATATAGGTACACAACATACATACCATGAGTTGGTTATTGTTAACACGGAATAAAAATGAAGTGCAATGAATTTTGTTGAATTGCTGTTGTGAAAACTATTTTAATTTGGAGTGTGTGAGACAATTTAATCTGCCGAGAATTAATTCAACACAATCATAGTAAAAAACTGCAGGCATAAGTTGATTTTATAAATAGAATATACCTACATTAGAACAATGTTGATGCGGTTCGTTTATCGTTGTCCACATTTTGATTATATCGCCATACAGTTTGAATACGACCCTCACATAATCCTCAAAATAATCAACTAATTTTGGATTGGTCCAGCCACCGAGGTCCATGAATGGTGTGGGCATGTCCCAGTGGAATAATGTAACCACAGGAGTGATGTTGGCTTTGAGGAGTTCTTCAAACAATGTGCGGTAGTACATTACACCTTCTTGGTTTATGTTGTTGTCAGTACCGTTTGGAAGAATCCTGCAAAAAACATGAGGCAAAAAGAGTTTATCTGTCATTTGTGGACTAATGCAACTTCACCAGAGAAATGAATTATAAAGACAGAAGTAAATTTACATTACAGAAAAATTAGTTAGCGTCTGTCGTACGAATTTTATAATTATAATAATATATTTATTTCTTACGTTTTACATTAAAATCGATTGAAAAATATCTTGCATTACTTCAAATATGTACTTATATATCAAAAACTAATTAGTTGATATATTAATAAAATAAGTCAATCCACAAATCTTGCTTGATCACAGCATGTTGCACTTCAATCTATTTCAATGTAAAACGTAAGAAACAAATAGGTATTTAAATGTCACGCATAAACTTCGTACGATAGAGCCTAACTAATATTTTTGCGTAAACAGTCAACTTTGAGCTTAAACACTGGATAGTGACTCACAATATTTATACACGTGATGTGATTACTAATAAAGATTTAGCTAACGCATACATTTTATGAAAACCCACATTTTGGAAAATAAGTTACGGGCATACCCTTGTATGGAGAGGCCCCAGTGTGCGATGGTCGTATGTAAGGAAAGCTGACGGAGTCCCGCTGGGCGGGGCTCCTATTTTTGTCTGCAGGGTTTAAAGGAACCTAACCTGTCCGTTTCGGGGTGACCTAAGTTCTCGAGCTCACTTTGCTCGCTCTTGGACTAAATAATAGACAAAAAAAGAACTGCCGGTTCCCAACGGGCGTTACTTTTGTTTGCTGCCACCAGCTGTGGAGGTACTCCCTAATAAATATTTATTTGCATGAAAAAAGTCTTTTGGCTTTGTAATTTTATTCAGTAAGAACGTGAATTTAATAAAATTCTTACCGCGTCCACGAAATGGATAATCTGTAGTAATGAACTCCTAAACTTTTTATGATTTCGATGTCATCCATCCAAAGGTGGTATGAGTCAGCTGCAACATCTCCGTTTGAATGGTCCATGGTGAAGTCGGGATGTTTGTGGAGGTATGTGTCCCACATACTTTCGCCTTTGCCTGTGGTATATCAAATTAAATAAATCTAAACCGATATCATAGCTGAATCAGAATGAAATCATACCTCCTTCATTCCATCCTCCTTCAATTTGATATGCAGATGTTGCGACACCAAACATAAAATCATCTGGAAACGAGTAATTCTTCGGCTTGAAGTCTTCTCCTGAGTTCTTTCTTGATAATTGCAGCAAGCTAAAAAGTTCACGAGGATCCAATAAAAATGGAACCATATCAAAATGGTTTAGGTACATTTGAAAAAATCACTGGTCACTTTGGCCTTACCTAAGAGTCACCAAAAGAGCTCTGTTCTGAGTGACTCCACCCGAGCCCCACATTGTATCAACTAGAACTGTACAGGTCTTATGTGATTTCATCTATTTAATACAAAAAAACAAAATAGATCATAGGGTTATTTATAACGGAAAAATATTCAATGGAACAATTAGCTGTAGTCCAATAGGTAAGTTAACAATATATCAAAATAGACAACAGTTAAGTGCTAAACTGGCACTAAAATCTTAAGATTTTAATGCATCTAGTACTTAAAAATCTAAAATACGGCCTTGCTAAATGTCCAAAGCAACGATATTATTTGCAGTTAAACTACATATTATTGCGATAAATCATGATATGACATGGGAACACGGGTCAGACAACTTAGACAGTCAATTTGCCTAACCTTTTCCCAACTGTCTTGGGGTCGGCTTCCAGTCTAACCGGATGCAGCTGAATACCAGTATTTTATGTGGAGCGAGACAACTTAAACAGTCATCATCTTCCTGCCCTTATCCCATGTTACTTGGGGTCGGCGCAACACGTTTTTTTCTTCCATTCTATCCTGTCAGCCGTCACGCTATCACTAACTCCCTTTTCTATCATGTCACTCCTCACACAATCCATCCATCCTTTCTTTGGCCTCCCTCTCCCTCTCCCTCCATCCACATTTATATTCATAACTCTTTTAGTTACATTTGTTTCAACCCTCCTCTTCATATGACCATACCAAAATAAGCGGTTTCCTTTCAACTTTTCTGTAACTGGCGCCACTTTTAAAATACCTCTAATGTACTCAATTCTCACTTTATCCGTTCTCGTTACTCCTCACATCCATTTTAACATTTTTTAACATTCTCATCTCAGCAACATGCAATCTTTTTTCATCCGTCTTTTTAACCGACTTCAAAAAAAAGTAGGTTATCAATTCGGATATTTGTCTTTTTTTTTCGGGCATAACTCCGTCATTTATTGACGGATTTGAAACATTCTTTTTGTTCGAAAGGAGTTTATTTCGAAATGGTCCCATTTAAATTTCATATAGATCTGATGACGAGTTTTGGAGCCAGACAACTGAACTCTTCAAAAAATAGACAGCAAATCAACCGCGATTGCTGTGATCTAGTGTCTATGTATTGTTAACAAGTGAAAAACTTTAAAAATTAAAGTTATTTGCACTTTTTTTGGAAGTCGGTTGAATTTTTTTATAAAAAAGTTTTTGACAGCCCAATATTCTGACCCAATCAGTATGACAGGTCTAATCACGGAATTGATTTTCCCCTTTAACTTAAGGGGCATCCGTAGGTCGCAAGTTGTTCCAGTGACCTGTTGCCATTTCATCCATCCTGAGTTGATCCTGTGCGTTATGTTTCAGTCTATATCCCCATCCCCCTAAACAAGCGAGCCGAGGTACCGAAAATCGGAGCAGATCGGTATAGGCGTTCCGTTGACAGCTACGGGCATAGGACTGAAGAGACCGCCAAAATCACAGAACAAATATTCTGTTTTGGTTCTGCTGAACTTCAGACCCACACTCTCTAGTCTTTGCCACCACGTCTCTTCTCTCAGCCGTTTTTTAATAACTTTTTCCCATGCTTTCATTCTATGTGACATTAGCTTTATTTCTCTATAGTTATTGCACTCCAGCACATCACCTTTGTTTATGAATATGGGCACCAACGATCTGTTCCTTCCAGCAACAACTTATTGAAGAATAAAGCTAACCACGTCCATCCATCTACCCATAATGACTTCCACACTTCAATTGGTATTCCGTCTAGACCAATTGCCTTACCATTCTTCATTCCATTCACTACTATTCTCACTTCATCCACACTGACCATTCTCACTAACCCCTCATTCATTGGTTTATTCTCTACAACACCACTCCAGATATTTTCCTCATTCATCAGTCTTTCAAAATAGTCCTTCCATCTTTCCTTAATCATTTAATCCTCTGATAGAAGCATTCCAGCTTCATCTCTTATCCGACTAACATCCTTCGCCTTTCTGTCTCTGGCTCTAGCAAGCCGGTACAAATCTTTTTGGCCAGCTGGACTGTCCAGTGTATCGTACAGTTTGTCCTGAGCTTTTGCTCTCGCTATTGCCGCGGTTTTCTTTGCTTTTTTTCTTTAACGCATCATACTCGCTCTTTTTTTCAGCTTTCAAACTCACGTTTTCGAGTTCAACACTCTGCCATTCCTTGAATTTCTTCTTTTTTCCTTCAACACCTCCTGTATCTCTGTCGACCACCACCATGTATACCTCTCTATTGTGCCCCTTTCTTTTTTCTCTCCTAAATTATCTTTCGCTGCGTCCCTAATACACCCAGCTCATTCCAACTTTGATTCACACTTCGGTCTCCCATTTATATCATTTTGTCAGTAGTAACTCGCTCTCTAAATTATTTCGCACAATCATTCCTCTCTAGCATTCGCCATTTTATTTTAGGGGGAGGACGCTCTTTGCTTTTTGTACCCTGTGTTCTTATCGATAATATGGCATGGCCTCCTTCTACTGTTTTCAATTATTTTTATTCGTTGTGGTCTAATCCTAATTTTCGTCTGTTTCTAATCCTGAAGAAATCTAGTTTGTCACGCGATCTTAGCCTGGGGTATTCATGGCTTTTCTTTCTGTTAGTTGGTTGTGTTTTACACATTCTTTATTTAATTTTTCTCTTTTTATGTCTATTTAATGACATTTTTGTATTGTAAATGAAAACACAGATAACAGTTTGGTTGATGAACTGGTCTCAAGGTGGTTACCACTTGTCATCAGTGGAACTGGAGTCATTTTATTTTTGTTTTTTTTTTTTGGCGGTATGGGAAATCATCCAATGACATCTCCCGCTCTGGGTGGAGCGGGAGGGTGTATCAGACTCTTACTGACTAAAACCCACCCCTGTTCCTTCCCTTCCTGAGTACCCAGGGGTGCAGTAACTCATGTTGAGAATTTATCCGCTATCCCTAGGCATGCAGGCACCGGCCACGATGGGCTCCGTCAGTGGTGGCTGACAAACATCTCTTTGAGGCGCGCGTGGAACACAACGTGCCGTCAACGCACAGGCCTGGTGCTGATCGGACGGCGAGCTACCCACTTTTCACCGTCCGCAGGCCCGGGTCTACGGTGGCCAGAGATCGTCTCCTACGCCCAGTGCTTCTCCTGCGGCGGTAGCGGCCGCGGGTGTGAGGGCCACTCCGTTGAGCTTCCCTCACCCGTCCCGCCTCCGCCTTCGCAAGCATTACTGCTTCGCAGATGGAGGAGACGGTATCCCATTCCCTCTTGCCTCGTACCATAACCAGGGCCGGGCGCGAGAGGTTGCTACCGCCTATCGCAACCACGAGGATACGGCGGTGCTCCGCCCAAGCGGGCAGACCTCCACCAATGGTAACCACCTTGACGTCAATTTAAAATAAACTGAGATAATTTAAACCTACTCATATTTTTCAGGAAAAGTTGGTATAACATGCATTTGATTTTCAAAACCCTATTTAGTTAACTTAGCTTTCCGTATTTTATATTTCATAAACATGATTGTTTTCAATTTCAACAAATAAATTATGTGTTGTTTTTTGCTTTATCAGATGGCAATTTACTCCCATCGAATCTACTCAGATGTCGGCGACTATCCTAATTTTGTTCGTGAACGGGTGAACAATATGAGTCGTCAACAAGGATTCTCGCGGTCACGCCTGCCGTATTTTTCTGATGCAGAGGTTTGTATACTTTGTACGTTACGAAAAACAGTATATTATATAACTGTGATGTAGGTAATTCTATATTTTATATTCATAGCAATAAGTGGGTATGTACAACTTTGCATGTGTGAGTCAGTCTCTCAATAAATCTGTTACGCGATTGACGTAGTTTTACTGCCGCCGATTCCCCGGGGTTCCCAGTGTCCGGAGATCCTTCAGTGGCGACGATTAAGTGATTACACGCTTGTAAATTTTATGTTGCGACCAGAAAACTCTAAAGGTGCGGTGTAAAGTCACATAACGGACTCAAAATGGCGGTCGGAAAGATCGGTGCGTTTGACCTAACGAAAGACAATTGGGACACGTATGTGGATCGATTAGATCAATACTTTATTGCCAACAGTGTAAAAAGTGAATTAAAAGTCGCAACTTTAATTACGGTCGTTGGTAATAGTGCATATGAGTTAATGGTTAATTTATGCACGCCCGTTAAACCATCCACAAAAACTTATTCGGAGTTAATAGTGGTAATGAAAGGACACTTAAACCCCAAACCGTGTATGCTCGCTGAGAGGTTCAAATTTCGGCAACGGATTCAAAAACCTGGTGAAAATATCGCGACGTACTTCTCGGAGCTTAAAAGACTGAGTAAAGATTGTTCTTTTACGGCGGACAGTTTAAAAGAAAATATGAGAGATCAATTTGTGTGCGGCTTAGTAAACGATGACATTCGGCAGAAGTTGTTTACTGAAGACGACAGCATCAGTATCGACCGGGCGTATAAGCTGGCCTTATCGATGGAGGCGGCTGAAACAAACGCGGCAATAGTGGAAGACGGTACGAGAAGAAGGACCGGCGGCAGTGCAGCGGATGCGGAGTCCATACCCGTTCATAAGATCGGGCATGACGGCGGCGGAGGAAGGCGCGGGGCGTTGGAAGGCGGCGGCGGTGGCTATCGGCCGGCCGCGAGGCGAAACAGTCGCTCGACGCGTGACTCACGACAATCCGGCGGCGGCGGTCCAAGTACCATAGGCGGAGCGGGTTACAACTTACTTCGAGCGGGCACTAAAAATGAGGAATGCAAAGTCTGTGGAGGCAAACACAATTCGAATACGTGTAAATTCAAACTGTATGTGTGTAGAATTTGTACCCAGGAGGGACATTTGAAGAGGATGTGTCCGAAGTTGACCAAGAATAATTACTTAAATAACATACAAGAAAACGGGCATGGCAGCGACGACAGGTGTGGCGCTTACTCGACGGGGAGCGACAGAGACGAGGTAATAGTACCTATTAATCGCTTATCACTTGGACAGTGTGAACCTATTATGATTTCTGTAAGTGTGCACGGTTGTGACTTAAAAATGGAATGTGACACGGGGAGTGCAATCTCGTGCATTAATTACCAATTATATCAGGAAAAGTTTTCCAGTTTAAGTATTAAACCCACTAAGTTAGTTTTAAGATATTACACGGGTGAACTAGTTAGGCCTGTAGGTGTTATTAAACCCGTTGTTAAATATAATAATACTGAAAAGATATTGGATTTATATGTTATTGACAATGGAAATACCGTTTTAATAGGTAGACAGTGGTTAGCGGAGCTAAATATATTGGTGTCGACTATACATTATAATAAAGTCAAGAATAATCGGAATTTGGATTTTAATTTCTCGGAATTCAGTTCCAGATACCGTGAAGTGTTTGCGGATGGCCTGGGGCGGTTCACGGGAGGACAAGTGAGCATCCACGTGCGCGAAGGGGTGCGGCCGATGTTCCTGCGCGCGCGCCCGTTGGCGTACGCGCTGCGGGAGCCGGTTGAGCGCGCACTGGAACAGCTGGTACGCGACGACATCCTCACTCCCGTCCACCACTCAGACTGGGCAACACCAATCGTGCCAGTAGTCAAGAAAGATGGTACCATTAGAGTCTGTGCCGATTTTAAACTAACCTTGTACAAAGTGTTAGAAGTCGACCGTTATCCATTACCTAAGGTAGAAGATCTTTTGTCTCGGTTGCATGGAGGCGAAAGATTTAGTAAAATCGATTTGTCACAGGCATACGCTCAGTTTGAACTGGATGATACTAGGAGATACGCGGTAATTAACACACATAAGGGGCTTTTCATGTATAAACGATTAGTGTATGGGCTGTCGTCAAGCCCAGGATTATTTCAACGATGTTTAGAACAATTGTTTGCAGATATACCCCACGTAGGAGTTTTTTTAGATGATATTATTATAACAGGAAAGGACACACCCCAACACTTAAGTAGCCTACATAAAGTTTTTGAACGCCTGAAGTCGAGTGGCTTGAAAGTAAAAAAAAGAAAAATGTTCTTTCTTTGTGGAATCGCTCGAATATTTAGGGTATGTAATAAGTAAGGAAGGTGTTCACACGTGCAAAGATAAAGTGGAAGCAATTGTTAAAACTCCGATACTGAGGAACGTATCGGAGTTGGAAGCTTTTATTGGGATGGTCATGTATTATGGAAAGTTTATAAAAAATGTAAGTACGATCCTTACACCATTGTATAATTTGTTGCGTGCCGGGGTGAAGTACGTATGGAGCGATGCTTGTGAGGTAGCCTTTGCTCGGGTTAAGCAGGCACTGAGCACGAGTGAAGTGCTTGTGCATTACTCCCTGGAGCTACCGCTTGTGCTGACGACAGACGCTAGCGCCACGGGGATAGGCACCGTCATCTCGCACATCACGCCGGAAGGCGAACGCCCAATCGCATACGCGTCACGCACACTTACCTCCGCGGAGAGATCGTATGCTCAAATAGACAGGGAGGCATTAGCGATTATATACGGTGTTAAAAAATTCCATCAGTACTTGTACGGTAGGAAGTTTACTTTAAGAACAGACCACAAACCCTTAACATACATTTTCGGGAATAAAGTAGGCATTCCGGTTATGGCAGCATCCAGGTTACAAAGGTGGGCAATAATATTAACAGGTTATTCGTGTGATATAGAATATGTTGCGTCTGCTAAAAACTGTGCCGACGCATTGTCGCGACTGTCTCAACCAACAGATAAGAATAAAATCGGGCGTGAATATACCTATTTAAATTTTGCAGAAAGTTTTTTGCCGGTGACGAATGATGATGTACGTCTAGCAACTGCGCGGGATCAGGTGCTTAGTAGAGTGATGGTGAGCGTACAGTCAGGGTGGCCATCGCATTGCACAGACGAACTGATGAAACCGTACTTTAATAGGCGACACGAATTATATGTGGAACGGGGTTGTATTATGTGGGGCTATAGAATTGTTGTACCACCGACGCTTCGGGACACAATACTAAAAGAGCTTCATGTTAGCCACATGGGCATAGTTAAGACCAAGTCGATGGCACGAAGTTTTGTGTGGTGGCCCAATATAGACGCAGACATCGAATCGACATGCCGCTCTTGCGAAACATGTGCGATGGAAACAGCTGCGCCGCCGCAGGCTGCACCACGTAGTTGGCCGTATTTAGCCCAGCCGTGGAGTAGATTACATGTAGACTTTTTAGGCCCATACCAGGGAAAAACGTTTTTCGTAGTTATAGATTCCAGTACAAAGTGGATTGAAATTTTTGAAATGAATAAAACAAATGCTTCGGCAGTCATTAAGGTTATGAGGTCATTATTTGCGCGATTTGGTTTGCCTTTGGAGGTTGTATCCGACCAGGGCCTACCATTTACTAGTACGGAGTTAGGAGAATTCTTAAAATTGAATGGTATTAAGCAGTCGTATTCCCCAGTATGTCATCCAGCTTCGAACGGGGCAGCAGAAAATGCCGTCAAATTGTGTAAGCGAACAATAAAAAAGGCAGTCCGAGAGGCAGTAGACATCGACACAGCTTTACAGACATACCTACTAGCGTATAGAAATACATAGTATTCAAAGCACTACAGGGGAAAGTCCCGCCATGCTGTTGCAACGTAGGCCGTTGCGTTCCCGGTTAGACCTTTTGCGCGCAGACCGCGCGCGTCAGGACCGGGTGGAAGGGGTGCAGCGTCAGCAGTCAACGAGTTCGGGCACTGAACCATTGCAACACACCGTTGGTGATACGATATGGGCCAAGAACTACGGTAGCAAAGACAAGTGGTTAAAAGGAACGGTAGTAAACCAACAAGGTTCACGTAGTTATGTAGTAAACAGCGATGATGGTCGACTTCTCACACGGCATAGCGATCAAATTAGGCATAGAACTCGACGTTCAAGTAGAATGTACCCAGACGTAAGGTCCGAGGGACAAGTCAGTGGGGATGTCGTTGAACCGCAACAGCAACAGCTGTCTCCAAGTACATCAGAGCCAAGGGTTCGTGAGGGGACGAGTAGGGGCGAAGCCGGGGGCGACGGCCCAGTAGTGAGTGACGCGGTGGATACAGCAGTCACCAAGACCTCACCAACCCGTAAGGCACCATCGTCCCCACCAGTCGGCAGTAAATCATCGCCGACGACCGCGACCGTTCCGGATTCCGTGAACCGTCCCATCCGTATTCGCAAGAAACCGGTTAGATATGGATTTGAGTTCGATTAGATGTGTAAGAATATATTGTTATTATTATTATAGTACATAGAGTAAAAGTCTAGTTATACACCCTTATTACAAGTTAATTAATAACTTAGCAAGGGTGCTGGTTGCAACACCTACCTGGTTTTGTTAATTTAAATGTAATGTAATCAAACTATTCTATTTTATGATAACATTGTAATTTTATTGGCTAAATAAATTGTTATTATTAAAAGGTTTATTTAAAAAAAAAAAAAAAAAAAAAAAAATAGGTTAAGTTAGTGTGTTAGTTAATGTTAACGTTTTGTTTTGTATCTTCCTATATTAGTTATGTACTATAAGTTTAAGTGTGGAGGTGTGATGTAGGTAATTCTATATTTTATATTCATAGCAATAAGTGGGTATATACAACTTTGCATGTGTGAGTCAGTCTCTCAATAAATCTGTTACGCGATTGACGTAGTTTTACTGCCGCCGATTCCCCGGGGTTCCCAGTGTCCGGAGATCCTTCAATAACTTATTAAGATGTCACTCTCTTGGTATGGTCATGTGAAGAGGAGGGATGAAACACATGTAACTAAGAGAGTAATGAATATTAATGTAGATGGATGGATCATGTGAGGAGTGATATGAAAGAAAAGGGAGGTAGTGATAGCGTGACGGCTAACAGGACAGAATGGAAGAAATAAACGTGTTGCGCCGACCCCAAGTAACATGGGATAAGGGCAGGAAGATGATGATGATTTAGATGTCACTTGCGTTTTAACTAGCTATGCTTGCGACACAGTGTGAGTGCATGTCAAGAAAATAACAAAACTACTGGCCGTGGTGGTCGTATCGTGACGCGGGAGGCACCAGTTGAATTATCATTATCATCAGCCTGTTAATGTCCCCACTGTTGAGGCACAGGCCTCCTCTCTGTAAGTGGGTGAGAGTGGGCCGTATACCACCACCCGGGCCTAATGCGGATTGGTGGATGTCACATGTCTTCGAATTTTTGATTCTAAGACATGCCAGTGTCCTTACGATGTTTTCCTTCACCAATTGAATAAATCTGCTAAAATATACGTCATGCGACAACACTGATTGGCTAACACTGGTTCAAAAGACTTCACGACATGGCATAACATACTAACAAATCAGGCTCTAGGGAATGACTGGCCCATTACTAGTTCACTTAAATGGATTTTTCAGATAAAAGCACTTCAAGGAAGCTCAGGTTTCTTCGCTTTCAATCACTACACTACATATTTAATGAGTCCATCATTAATGGAACCTGAATGGAAGATCCCTTTTTTGGACCATGACACTCAGGTCAGGGTGGAGCTAAACCAATCTTAGGCGCTTCCTGGTGCTAACTGGCTGTCGGCAAGTTTTTTTTAACAAGGGTGGGGTTGGCATTTGGGATCTCCAAACACTCTTAATTCTGTGATAGAGGAAGGACAAACTAAAAATATGTAGTCGTGGGAATGGAACTATATGAAATATTAAAGAAATACAAATGAACCATGTAATAGTTTAGTTAAAAGTTATTAGTAATTGTAAATAATATATTAAATTAATGAACAAAGTAGCGTCACAAATAAGGCACAATAACTGAACTAAAATTAGAACATTGCTATCTTTTACAAAAAGGCAGTGCGAGAAAAGGATGGCTATAGCTATGATTTGTTCAACTGAATTTTATAGCTTTAAATTATGTCCGTCTCTTTCTTGTTTTATTAGAGAGAAAAAAGATAGCAATAGCCTAAATTAAGTTTAGTTTGTTCACAATAGAATCGGCACCATTGTGTTGGTAACAGAATCAAAGGAGATTGTTCTGCATCCATACATCTTTCGCCCCAGATCCAACAGCGACGGAAAATAACTTTGCGTGTTCTAAATTACGAGTATATTCTCATAAAGACAAAGTTTAAAGACGGACACCTTGTAGAAAGCATTTATTTAAAACGAAAACAAAGATTTTGAGGTTATTTTTAGTTAGAATTAATCCCTTCAATACTTAGAAATATGCTAGTAAATTCCTGTCATTAAAGTTATTTATTATCACAGCTAGGTAACATGTTAATAAAAGCAATCAGAGTCCGTAAAAATAGCAAGGTCGTCGAATGTATTCCAAAAATAACAAAATGAAATCACTACACAATGCAGTCACGAAGAAATACGAGCGAGTGACAGGTGACAGTTGAGATGATTTGACATGACAAGGATTAGGGATGCCCATACATTAAATCCGTATCGATATATTTTAAACAAAATCAATACAGTTCAGTATCCAGCGTGCTATTCTATTTGAAATATTACAATGCACCTCACCTAAGGCGTGTGTGCCGTACCTCGTATTCGGTTCGTATTCGAGTGATTGTTTTAGTGAATACTCGAATCTCAGATTGGTGCACGTGAATTCTGATCCGTTTGTTTTATACTGTTCGTAAAAAACACGAATTGAATCGTACGTAAAAACATAGACAAAGATAAGTAATTAGAAAGGATGCATGTTATCTTATCTTATCGGTGTGTGTGAAATGAAAGATTGGGCATCACTAATTGTCATGTCGAATCTCAAATCTAATTGTCAAAGATGGCAGCATTTTTGATTTGTGATGTCGTAAATCGTTTAAGCACTTTTAGTTGTTCAATAGAGAACGCAGAGTGTCCGTTTCATACAGATATTCGCATTAAGTATAACAAAATATACTTATAATTACTAAGTATGTCAGAGGTTTGTTGGTCCTGGGGCCATTTCCGACAATGTCCTTAGTGAAGGTTTCTTAACACGGTTTAATATTGAATCAAACTTGAAAATAATAACGTATATCATTGCAGGTTAACCAACCGGGACTCCGCCAATTTCTTAACTGGATCCAAGACAACTACAAAATAGTAAAGAAAAAAGTTCTAATAGTTACTCGTATCACTGAAAATAGACTGACTGACTGAATATACCGATTTTGAAATCTGAGGTACAATGCATTTTTTTGAATTATCATTTTGAATTTGTACCGTACACAATAATTATTAACAAGCCGAGCTATGTTCAAAAGTGCCATTTAAAACTGTCGTAGTACCTAAACAACTGCTGGTTAGAATCTGGATACAAGATGTTCTTATAAAGCATACCTACATTAGAGCAATACATGTGAGGTTCGTTTATCGTTGTGCACATTTAAATTAAGTCGCCATACAGCTTAAATACGACCCTCACATAGTCCTCGAAATAATCAACTAGTTTTGGGTTGGTCCATCCACCGAGGTCCATTAACGATGTGGGCATGTCCCAGTGGAATAATGTAACCAGAGGAGTGATGTTGGCTTTGAGGAGTTCTTCAAACAATGTACGGCAGTACATTACGCCTTCTTGGTTTATGTTGTTGTCAGTACCGTTTGGGAGTATCCTGCAAAAAACACTAGTTTGTAGGTTTAATGTTAATCTGTAATGTTCCTGGATTGATACAACTTGATCAGAGATAGGCGTGAAAGAGTTATAGTGATAAAAGTAGATTTACATAACAGATATGAATGTCAGCACTAATTAATTTTTTTTAAGGTTCCGTTCCCAAGGGGTCCACACAGACGGACGGACACGTGGCAGCAATATTGCCACGTCTCCGTCCGTATGCTTCTTCGTCGTCTGTCACAAAATTTTGTTCCGAAGAATTTTTTAAGTTCCCATTGACCTATGAACTTGTGGTGATAATGTTTTTTATTACGTATATTTTACTAACATATACGAGTACCAATATATTCATAAATCTGATTTTTTCTTTGAAATTCCCTCATTTGGTACGGAACCCTAAATGTGCGAAGTCTGACACGCACTTGGGCAGTTTTTTTTATTAGTCTTTTCTGAACCACTCCTTGGCAAAGACCTCCCACCACTCAGTCCACCTTTTGTGAGCTCGCGCTTTCTCCTTCCGATTCTGGAAAAAATATCCACTTCGTACATGGCCTACCGCGACCCTATTTCGTTGTCTCAGGGCACAAGCTCAGAGCTACTTTGGCCTAAACTTGGTCATTTATTTCAATGAAAAAGACTTTTGAGTGAACTAGTAAATCAAATAGTACTCGTAATAATTCAGTACGTGTAATTGAAGCATTACGTAAAAATCTTTGTTAGTGCCCCTACGCTCCATTCCCGCTATGCTCGACTCGTAAAATACCGACGAAAAAGTTTCGCTATGCACGAAATCACATTCGCGGGCAGTGATGAAGAAACTGTTACAGTGTAATATTTTATTGAAAAAAATTAGACATTGCCAGCGACAACCAAATTAAATATTTGACAAGATCCTACGAAAATAAAGCTATCCGCCTGAAAATCTTTTTGGACGCCATCTTCCAGATAACTATTTTTTGGAAAGTTAAAGCAAAGAACAATTAAACCCAAACCTAATTATGGAGAAAGAATTGATTCGTTTCAAAGTCTGTGATTTAACTATTAAGAGTGATCTCTATCATTCTGTGATTTAAATAGTAATACTTATATCTCATTATTTTTAAATGTTTTTAAATATAATTTTATTTTAAATAGTTGATTTTGTATTTCATTTGTGTAATGAATAATTAAATAAATATTATACGTAGATAATGAAATATTATGAACACAGGTTTTGACTTTAAAAACGATTTTTTTATTTAAGCGCTTTTACATTTTTAACCAACTTCAAAAAAAGGACGAGGTTCTCAATTCGACAGTTTATAAAAAAAATGTTTTTTAATTGTGAACCTACCTCAGAACTTTTTTCGGGGTGAACCGATTTTGATAATTCTTTATTTATTTGAAAGCTGGTGCTTCTCATGTGATCCCATTTAATAATTTGGTGAAGATCTGATGAAGAGCTTCGCAGATACACATTGATGGAACTCTTTAATAAATGATAGCAAACCTACCGAATTTGCTGCAACCGCGTGTCTGTCTATTTTTACATCACTTCGTAACATAATATCAGGCTCTGAAGGGGTACACAAATTGTACTATTCATGATGATACACCGTAACGCTACCAATTCAGCATTTGCAGGCATAACTTTACTATTTCGTAGGTATTAGGGACGGGGTACAACAACTAAAAAGAGAAAAGAGAAAATCAAAAAACTTTTTACATAAAATACCACCGACTTCTTTAAAACACAAAATAACGAATAAACAAAACTAGAAACACCGACTTCCGAAGTTAAAGTTATTTTGCATTTTTTAGTGTTTTTGTAAAAAGTTTTTAGTTCTATTTTCTGCCCGCGGCTTCATCTTTGTGTTAATTCAGGATTTGAACTATCTGCGCAACTAAGAATTTCATCCCGATCCGTCCAGCCGTTGAAGCATGAGTGCCTGACAAACATTCAAACATCGTAACTTTCGCATTCATATGTAATTAATGTAATACTATTAGTAAGATAGGATTTGTAATGAAGTCTACACACTTCGTTAATCCTTGTGGTCAAGTATTAATTTACACCTCTATTCATAAACATTTCTTAACTTAGAATTGCTCTGAAATTCGTTTGTCCTTATCTGTCATTTTGACTTTTGTGATTGTCAGAACGATACAAAATAAATTTTAACTTACAGACGCTTACGCATATACGAATAGCGCTATAATTTTTTTAACTTGAATTCAAACACTTTTCTTTCCAACTGTACCTTCCATTGTTTACGTAAAATCGAAGAATTGCGTGCTTAGCAAAACTTTTTAGTAGGTATTTTTCGAGTCGAGCATAGACGGACTAGAGCATAGGGAGACTAACCGAAAAATCTTACCTGGGCCACGAAATGAATGATCTATAGAAATGTACGCCTACACTTTTAATAATGTCGATGTCATTCATCCATAGGTGGTAACAGTCAGCTACAACATCTCCGTTTAAATGGTCCTCGGTGAAATTGGGGTATATGTGGAGGTGTGTGTCCCATATACTTTCGCCTTTGCCTGTGAAATTTAAAATTATATTGGAACTTATCTTTACTGTTATCTCATGTGACTAATAGAATGTTTATGTATGGAGAGGGAGAAGAACGCCTAAGGACATATAGATGGATTTTTTGTTTGAGGAATGCCATTAAAGGAAAGGGAGATAAGGAAGTGAATAATAGCGTGACGATTGATAGGGGATAATGGAAGAATGGAGCATGTTGCACCATCCCCAAGCAGGAAGTTAAGATGAAATAAATCTTTAAACATGGTTCTGCTTATTGCTGGGGAGTTTGTTGACCCACTTTTTCTTCCCAGCTAAAACACTAGGAAGTGGTGATGGGTGGGGTGTTTTGGGGGAGTGTATATAGAACTTTGAAGTTCAAAAAGTGCTGGCTATCAGCCTAGTTTGAATAAATTACTTTTGAATTAATTTGCTTAGCGGGAAATTATGGTAAGTGGAAATCACGACTAAATACATATATCATGGGTCTCAACACACTTGGCATAATCTTCTTTAAACGAATATTTTTAAGGCATAAAAAATATTAAATATAATTATTGTCTGGCCGAATGTGTATATGTCCGAATTTACAATGGCATACTTTTAAGATAGCAGATTTTTTTTTTAACAACCTTTGGCAAATTTAACGTTCCGCATAATTTTGTTAAGTATAATGTTTATTTAAAGCGACAATTATTTGGCACAATTTCACTTGGCATACTATGAAGATGGCAGAATTTCATTTAGAATAATTTTAATAGGCATATTGCCATATCTATAAAATAGCATTTTTAACCTTAAAATTTAATTAAAATATTATCTTAAAAAGTCAATATGTTGTGATACAAAAGTTAGTTACAGAAAGGAATTGCTGCAAAACCGACTCCACGTAGTCTTGTCTGCCCTACCCCTAGAGTGTAATTTAAGCCTACGTAGGCGCGTAAGGGCGAGACGGCCTGCGAGCTGAGGAGCAGGTGGTTTTGGTACGCTTGGTGGTGAACGTTAAAACCATCTGTGACGATAAGCTCGCTTGGGACTGCCAGAGCCCCGCAGCACCGGAGCTGTGACTGAAACCATTCCTGCTGCATGTTGCATGCTTGATGCATGATAGCTGCATGTATGCTGCTAGCTTGCTGCCTGCTTGCTGCGTGCTTGCTGCATGTTTGCTGCCTGCCTGCTGCATGCTTGCTGCGTGCTTGCTGCATGTTTGCTGCATGCCTGCAGCATGCTTGCTGCATGCCTGCTGCATGCACAGTATATGCTTGTTTGCATATTTTATGATTGCTGTATGCATGGTGTATGCTTTTTTGCATGCTTCTTATAGGGAATTAAAAACCACAAGTTCACAATCAACTGTTTTATTTAGTGATAATAATACATGCAGAAAAATAATTAATTAAACAAATTACATAGACAATTTACGTAAAACTAATCTTAAATCAATTTTGTTAGTGTGGTAAGAAATACAAAATTATTCTAATGTGATAGATGAGTCTTGTAATTATTATGGATATGAAATGTATGCCAAAAGATGATTCTAACTATAAACTTTCTGAGATATGATAATTCTGACTTTTAATAACTATTATATAGGAAATGTATGAAAAAAGACGATTCTGACTGTGAACTTTCTGCGATCTGATGGTTCTACTTTTTAATTATTGTGGATATGAAATTTATGTCTAAAGATGATTCTGCTTTACAAAATTGTGAGTTTTGAATGTATGCTAAATGAGTGTCTGCCAAACGATTTTCTGCGAAATGAAGTTTATGCTATCCTCTGTTAGGCAAAATAATATTATGACATGAAAAATTCTGCTATAAAAGGTGGACCCATATATCATACCTCCTTCATTCCATCCTTCTTCTATTTGGCATGCAGATGTGAAGACACCAACCATAAAATCATCTGGAGTCGAGTAATTCTTCGGCTTGATATCTTCTCCTACGCTTCTTCTCGATAATTGTAGCAAACTAAACAATAGACAAGGACTCAAAATAGGTTTCATTCACATGGCTTGTTTTTCTTTGGAAATTTTACCCCTATTTAAAATACCATTCCTCTAAACACCAAATAACCATTACCTTAAAAAACTTTAATTGTATTTCTTCAAAAAGGTATTAAAAGTCTTGTTCCTGGCTCGACAAACATTACACCAGTAGGTAACATTTACTTTAACGGATAACATACCAAAAACTTGTGTATTTTTTTTATATTTTCTTATATTATATATTTATACAGTACTGACTCACTGCTAGGCAAATACCTCTCCCAAATCTTTCCAGGAACTCTGTAGCCTTTAATCAATTAAATTGAAAAAAAAAAACACACTAATCAAACTTTTATCTTACTTAAGAGTTATGAAAAGCCCTCTTTTCATGCCGCCTCCACTCGAACTCCGAACCTATTAAAACGTTAATTTTAATCACTGCTTTTAAATTATGGAGTAATCGTCTAGGAACTCAAAAGAATGTTTGCAGCTGCAGGTCTACATTCAAATGGAGATCTTTCGAAAATATTGGATACTGAAGTGCAGTGAATTCAAGCCACTCAACCGCCATAGTCCAGTTTGTTGCAAAGTTGCACAACTCTCAAGCGCCCTTGTCACATTTGAAGCGTAAGCGGATTGTTCACTTTAAATCGTTCTTTGTCTGTGATCTTCAACTTTAGTTGCTTATACTCAACTAAAAATGATGCTCGACTAAACTCCGCGTATTTTAATACCTGGAAACCCTGCAGCCAAGCATAGACAACTAATGAAAAAAAACTTAAACGTCGTCTGTTAAAAGTCAGTATGAAGTGATGACGTAATCTGTATTTACGTAAATATGTAAATTAATTAGAATTTACCTAAAATCCTGTGTAATTATGTAAAATCTGCAAAAAGTCGGCAGAAATCCAAGTATTACGAATAAATATACATCTCAGAGGTTCCAACTGTGTTGAAAATGCTAAAATTGAAATACGAAACATGGAAATGGCGGAATGTTTACGTAAGTAAATAATGTAAGTATTTTTTTATTTTAATATGATTTACTAAAACAATCTCTTAAAACATCGCTCGTAATGTGGAAATTAGTTAATAATTAGTATTTACAAAAACACATAAAACAGTAAAATACAATGATAAAATAGGTAAATATTCCATTTTGCCATATAGTCTAGTTTAATGATAAATAGGTTTTAAAGACACAAACTATAAAGTTATTGGTACAAACATAGGTTAAACAAATATTAACGTTTATCGCTAACGTGTACATTTCTTTTGAAGTACTCAAAATACGTTATCGTACCTTAGCTTTTACATATATCAATTCTCTATAGTTTCAGCTATATATTTGTATTTTTTGTATGTAGCTATAGTAGTTTACTAGATATTAAGCTTTAATTTGGTAACAGCACAGGAGCGCTTGCGCTAAGTAATGCCCGATTGAGCGGGAGGCGTAACGGTTTGTCATGGTTCGCGCAGGCGGCGGATGAGGTGGCAAGTGACAAATTTTGGAAAAACCAACTATATGTCACGCAAGACAAAGTTCAAATTCCATTGCAACACATACTTTTTTTACGACCTTTTTAGAACAAATGTGCACTTAAAAATATAATTTTAAGAACATAACGCTTATGCCAATACTTGAGTTAGTGGAGATGACTTCAAAGTATCTCGAATTATATATTCAAGTATATGTACTAGACCAAATAGGTCCCTAAGTAGGTCTACCAAAAACAAAGTAGGTATACTGCACGTAATCAACTACGTCATCTCAACTTAATTTTAATTGCAATTAATCACAGTTTATTTATTATTATTAATCTTTGGTTCCGCACCGTTCAAGATTAGGAATGAAAAGGCATATTATTCATATTACAAATATAATTATAAATGTGAAAGTAACTCTGTCTGTTACCTATTTACGACTTAACAGCTGAAGTGTTTTGAATGAAACTTGGCACAAGTGTAAACCATGTCTTAGAATAGGCCACACTCTTAGCCCGGAAGTATGTCCCCATAGTTTACCTATTTTTCGGGTGTTTATGAATAGATTGTAGACAATAAAAAAATGTATACTATAATTGTTAAGCTAAAACGAAGCAACTCTATGTTAAGTTTATCAACACTTAAAATTTTAATTCGAAATAATTGTATACATCACGACCACATTTTGTATTAAAAAGGCCCTTCAAAAATATTGGTCGTAATAGAATTTTAACTTAACCTCGTATGACATAATAAATTCAATCAATATTTAATAGATACCTTTATTATTTTTAACACAGATTAAACTCTTGCGTATCTGGTGGACAGCGCATGGGCCGTAAACAATCAATCTATTATGTCTGCTAACTAGATGCGTGACGGGTTAAAAATACTATACAATCCTTACCTGATATACAATATCATATACTTGTTGACTGCTCATTCTCGGTTTTAATCAAAACTCACCTGTAACTGGTAACTCAACTTTGACCAACTTTCCAAATTCTATTCAAGGTCTGTTGGATTAGTAACGTGCCTCACATTCCTACATATTATAATTATATTCCGCTAAACTTTCTCAATAAACACCATTACAACTATTCTTCCCTTTGAACCTGTCAAATACGGGATCGGTTCAGATAGTTATATCGATTCAAGACAGTCAATTGTACAATTCTATTCAAGCTATATTTATTGATCTGAAATTCTGTATGTTTCAGGAGAGGTTGTGGTCAAACGAAAGCTTATTAATGATAAAAATATATACTATAGACAATTTCAAGTGTTTAATTTTATAAATAAAATATATTTTTCTTTCAGTTTCTAGAAACAACCAAAAAAATGCCTCATTTTTAAGGCCTTCATGAACCGTTTTTTTCTTTTCCTGTTACCTAAAAATGAATAGAAATTTTCTTAAAAAAGAACTCCGAGACGAAAGCTAAACTAAAATATTTTTCACTTTGATTACTCCTAGAGAGATACGAGTACCACGAATAGTCTTTAATTTTTTTCTGAAATTTTGAAATAAAGGTCGTGGTTGTTTCTTTTTAGTATATCAAGGTAATTTAAAAATATTAACTTTATTGGCGTTAATTATTAAGTTACTTGAAAAAAATTAGTTATATGTTATGAAGTAATAACTTTTACCTTATAATTATTGATTTACTTGTCTTACTTTTTATGTTAAATCTGACAGTCACTTCCACTACCCCCATTCTTATTTTCCACCCATATTTGGTATTTCTTCGCCTAAACGGTTACATTAGCCGATTCACAGCTTTAGATAGAGATACAATAGGTATTTCCCACATAATCTCCAAAACAAAATTGAACTGAAACGCCTGCAGATTCAGTTTTGATACCATGGTAAAGCCATCTGTTTTATCTGGGTGAAACTTATGGTTCCCGTGGGTTAAGTTACAGCATAATTTCAGCTGGGCAAAGCCGTGGGCAAAATAATGCAAGAGATAGCGGCTGTAAAATACCATCTCTATGGCGGTTCGGGAACGATAAAAATAACATAGAAGGTAGTGTCACCTGTTTCCTTGGCAGGGACATTAAGGATCTGTTTAACGCTATCTACAACTAATATTATGAAGAAGTGAAATTTATATTTGTTTTTTTCCATATGTTAAAAAATGTTCCTAGCGTTTTCCCAACTATCTTGGGGTCGGTTTCCAGTCTAGCCGGATGCAGCTGAATACCAGTATTTTACATGGAGCGACTGCCTATCTGACCTTCACAACCCAGTTACTGGGTAATACGATACCCCTTGGTAATACTGGTTGTCAGACTTTCGGGCTTCTGACGACCCGTACGACTGTCAAAGATCCACTATTGACAGCCGGGACCAACGGCTTTCCGTGGTTTCCGAGGTACGCAGGAGTCTCGGTGTTTAAAGATGGTCACCCATCCATAGGCCAACCCCGGCAAGCGTAGCTTAACCTGATGGATCGACCCGTGCGGCTGTTATTATTTTAGCCACGAGCTCCTCCTTTCTGTATGATAGTCATCTCATTAATATTATATTTCAATTTTAATATTATTACTTATTAGTTATAATTAGAAATTTCAATTTTAATCCTCACGTTTTTAACTTTATTTATTTGTAATTTTATTTTGTCAGTTTAGTTGTTTAAAATGTTTTTGTGTATGATGTGGTCTCCTTTAAGTGAAGGGGGGTTTATGGTGTACATGATAAAGAGTATTCTGTTCTATTCTAAGGGGTACACCAAAATGAAATTTTAATGCTCATTGTAGAACTTAATACTTGTGTACTTCCTTTATTGGAGATCCTAAGTATATACATTTAAAAAAAAATTACAGAAAGTCTTTTCTGATTTGTTTTCCAATACTATTTCTGTAATGGAAATGGCTATACTATTTACGTGTACATTAAATAGTGTATTATGTACAGCTGACTTCAACGCAGATAAAGTCGCGTACTGAAACTTGTATTTGTAGTATTTTTAATATTACCAGTTCTCATTGAACTCTGTAATGTCCATTCAAAGAAGCCAATTCTGATTCTTTCGGGTGTGTATGCGTTCCTGGTGATAAAGATTATCAAAACGTAAAATATCTATGGGATTGTCATGAAAAACCCTTTAGGCTTTTGGCAATCGCCATCGTTGATAGAATACCTCTTGATCCAGAACCCAATGTCATTGCCTCTGTAGATATTGTGAAGTGTTAATCGCAGACTATACAATGTGGCGCTACAATGGTGACATTAGTTTAACACACGGGTAGAACTAGTGTCCATTAATCATAATTATGAATTATGATAGGTTAAAATAAAAAAAAATAAAAATTTGAAACAAAGTAATTAGTAATGCAAACTTTTTTACAAAAAAATAGTACCGACTTACAAAAAACGTGCAAAATAACTTTAATTTAAAAATAATATTTTTTACGTAGATTACTCTATTGGAGATACCACGAACAGTCTTTAATTTTTTTCTGAAATAATGAAATTAAGGTCGTGCTTGTTTATTTTTAGTTTATCAAGGTAATTTAAAAATATTGTTATTATTAAAAATATAATTACAATATTCGGAAGACGGTGTTTCTGGCCTTGTTTCTTCGTTTTTCGTATTTTTTTTGGTAATTTTTTTGGTAAAAATGTTTTTATTACTATTTAGTTTGTCAGAATTTTTTTTTTTCAATTTCCGAATTATTTGAACCTATCATTATTTTATATGATTAATCACACTCGCCCTCCCCGTGTGTTAAATTAATGACACCGTTGTAGCGCCACGTTGTATACATGGACTTTTTCATAGCAGTGATATGCTCGCGCTTGACTACTATCTCACCTCATGGCAAGCAATGATATGTTAGACGATGGAACACGCTTGCCTAGAAGTAATCTATTCACTGAAATTTTACTTTACCTTATTTTTGTACACATTTTCGTGAAGTAAAATACACTAAACACAAAATCACCTAAACTGCCGCCAAAATTAAATGTGTAAATTTTTTGTTGGGTCCTATAGGTACTCCATTACTCTTTCCGGTTAACTGATATCACTGTCCGAAGAGAGACGTAAACAAACACTTTAATAAATAATTAAGTATGAGCTAAGTTAAATGGGTATCAGGAAACATAATGGATTCAGGCAAGTATGTTGGTTCCTTATTCACAAATTGACTTTTCTTTTATTTTCCGGTAATTAAGCAGTTGAATAACAAAAGACGGTGAGACTGAAGACAAATACATGGTCACCGCAAGAATAAAATAGGCGGTCTACGCATGTCTTCATCACGTGCCCAAAAAATTAGAAATAATAATATTATGTAGAAAAAGAAAATATAGGTTTATATATGCAGGATAGTTTCCTAATAAAATTGAATTAGTCCGTTAGTTAGATTACCAAAAAATATTGGACACGTATGTTTTCTTTTAAATAAATAAATAAAATAAAATAAACCAAACATCCAAAAATGAGGACGATACAGTCCGTTGAAATTTCGCGTGACGTAACACCTCGATACACTTTGTACTGTTTGGTGACGTAACAAGCCCCCAGAACCTCCCTGACTGATCCCCAGAAGATCCCTCCTGAACTTTGATGTGTTGAATCTTTGTAATTTTTTATTGGTTTGGTAAAGCAAATACTCGTAGTACGTGTCCAATATATTTTTTTAATCTAACTTACGAACTAAATAGAATTATTGTTTGTATACCCAGGAATCATCCCCATTGTTTACGAAATTATTTGCCAATAAGTAGGTATTATTAAAATGATTATAACTATTATTATTTCTTGCGCCTGTCGTAGGAAGCCGACCCCAAGATAGTTGTAAAACTCTAGACAGATGATGATTCTTGCGCCTGTTGAAATAAGTCAGGCAATTCCGTTAATTATGAACTTAATATTTTTTTTTATAGGCACTCGTTTGTCCACTATCTCACCTCTCAATTTTGAGTATATGAAATCCTACATTCCCTTTGGGAATGAAAATAAAAAAAAATACCATTCCCATAGGGAATGGTATTTATTTTTTATTTTTATCAAAAGCAACATTTCACTGGTAATTTAGGTAATGTAGCACAAAAATTAAAATAACTACGTAGTACTAGGTTATTGTAAGAATTTTTGTACCTAAAAAGCACTCACAGCCAGTTTAAATAGTGTGATGATAATGGATAGACAATTAATATTCCCGACGAGATTGTACACCTAGATGAATGTCAATTGTAAGACCTTTCAAGGTGACAAGTGAAATAAAAGATATTCGTCGAAACAAATCTATAACCAGACGACGTTTCTACTCGAATAAAAGCCTTTCATGATCAGGAAAGTCTCATAAGAGTTTCTGCCTTCAACTACTTCAAACGTCTTGGAACTCATCCAAAACTATTTATGGCGTATTTTCGGTGACTTGCATCTAGACGTCTTGCGGCACTGCAAATAGTTCGGCGCATCTCTTGAGGGTAAGCAGAATAACTTTTTGAAAATTTAAAAGCAAAGTTTTTTACAACGATATCCTTCGAAAACTTATGCATTGAAAAAGCCACTGGAACCTGACTATAATCGCAACGGTATCGTGACTTTCTCGGTGGTCTAGAGGTAGAAATAAAAGAGTGGAATTAATCAGCTGCTGATCATAGTGCACCTGATAAGTAGAAAAGACAGGATCTTTTGGCTATGAACTCATGGTTGTTTAATCTTTTGATTCCCAACGTGAATCCACAGCAAAAGTTTTAAATTAGCATTCCAAAATCAACAGAACTAACTACGTCCGTCTTCAATAAAACATAACCCAAATTGAAACCAAAGAAATGTCCGTCGAATAAAATCAAAGATATGAAATTGTAAAGTAAGATTCAAATTGAAAGGGAAATAAATTTTCACAAATATTTTCCAAGATGAGGAACATTTCAAATTCCAATCTTGCACTTTAGTCCGATGGTAGACATGCAGATGGGCCGAGAATTTTCAACGATTTGCATCGGTTGCAAAACTAAGTTATGGTAATCTGGCTATAAGTTACAAGCTTGAGCTGGTAAGCTTTTCAATTTTATTGGGAGATTGGATATTTTGAGCCTTAACTCCTTAGGGAAATGAAACCTCCCCCGCTTTTAGTAAAGCGAATGAATTAATTTGCATAGCGTTCGTTGAATCATATCCTTTGGTTTTGTACTTGTCGGTCAAAGGAATTATTCAACTGGTTTCCTTTGATACCCTTTTGTTAATATATCTCACTTTTGATTTCTATAATAAGATACTTGTTTGACTCCTCTGTTTATGTTCTATGAAATAACACTGTAATATTTTACTGGGGTCACAAATATTTTTGTCGGAAGAGAGCTGAAACTGTGATTGGAATATCGAATACGTAGAATAGAAAAAATATGTAGCAATATTCGGTAGAGTTGCAGATTTGTATCTGGACCAACACATCACTCTTTTCCCGGAAATAAACTTGCCAGGACAACAGAGCTCTGTGTCATCGAAACTCAGCCAAGATTTATTGAAGCTTACGATCGACAATATTGATATTCAAAAGTTTTGATAAATATTCTGTAGCTATTGAAGTTCTATGAAAAATTTGAATGTTTGTATTGTACTTTGGTTCTGCAACAAAGTTTAGTAAATTTAGTATGTAATTTAGTATGTTTTGATTTTATATTATTAGATTTTATTTTTGTTAATTTGCAATGATGAAACTCCATTATTCCAAAACTGAAGTGAAGATGAAGATTGTAAAGTAATAAACACCACTATACTCCTCCTCCGTGTTTGTTATAACTAATGCTCGTCTAATATTACATGAAAAAAAATAAACGCATGCATCTCTGTCTACCCGAGTGTGACGCTGTGTTTTATTTTATTTTACTTTTTTGGGCAAAAACAGTTACATGCTAGACAAAGTACACGAAATCCTTAAGGATAAAAGTTATAAAAAGTGTGGACGACAGCTTATTTTTTTCTTTTTGGCTTGGCTTAAGAATGCATATTTTCAAAAAAAAAAAACAGAAGTGAAGCGGCTACGGTCAGCTCTTTCAATGATTGACGGCATGTTTTTCAATGATTGACCGATAAAAACATAAATATTAAAAACCAATAAAGTTTATTAGGGTTCCGTAGTTCTAACAAGGACAAGGAACCCATAAAGTTTCAGTCTGGCCGTCCGAGACATGACGAAGAGACTAAAAAGCTGCAATTTTGCATGGATATATACACCGTGTTCTGGAAGAAAAACATAAACTTCGACCAGCAGGTGTATTCGCCAACTCAGTTGACATCAACTTGATAGGCACTTTGCAGTACATTGCCTTGGACAGTGCCTTTTCGGTACTTCCCGCTGTCCTACAATCATGAAATTTGGCAAGAAGCAAGGTTTTATAACACAAATTAAGGGAAAAGTCTGACTACCGTAATTTTTTAATTAAATCACAAAAAATTATCCCCATAATCAAGTGAAGTGAGGCGACTATATCGTGTGGGGCATCGTATGAAAGGACCACATTAGCACAAGCTCAAACAGATTTTAAACTATTTCAACCACGTCTAATTACCGAAAAAATTAAAAATAATGTTTTTCTGACAAAAAATTTCGAAACTCAATTCCCGAACTATTTAGTTATCCGCAAGCTTGTATGGATCCTTCGGTGTGCAAGTCCGACTCGCACTTGGCCGGTTTTTTATTATGGACAAGTGTCCATACAATAAAAAATAAGAATATAATAATGTTACTTAATTCTTACTTTTTTGTTCATTTTCGTACAAACTATACTACATTGAAGTAAATAACCCGATACGTATGCCTCTTTATCCGAATAGGCAACGTCGTATTTTCGTTCATAAGATTTCGCGGGTTGAAACTTGTCAAAACTAACTTTCTTTGGTTTTTTATCTCGTTCCTTGTTTTTAATGCGTTTAATCTTTATTTTCGTCAGACTTAGTAGGGCTTTCAATCAAACGTCTTACTTATCAAAAGAGAATGTATAAGACTACCAAGCATTGAGGACTATGAAAACAAAATTTCATAACCAAATCATGATAAACTCTGCCCACGATATGCAGCCTTTGCAAAACGTTTCTGTAGTCCTTATTTTTGAAGTTATACTTCTTTTGACGCGTTAGGGAAAAATTATGAGAGTAAATTTTTACGATGCGCGTGCACAAAAAACATACAGCCTTAATGCCTTGTTGCATTAAGTCCGTCTATGTACCACTATTGTACATGAAGTTTAAATAAATAAACCGACACCCTAAAGTTACATATGGTCTGTGGTTCATGGAGAATGATTGTTTTCCTTTTGTAAACTTTGTGACAGTTTGGTTTTTTATCTTGTTACGCCAAAGAAGTATAACTTCTTACGTGCGCACATAAATACACACACACTTTTTTTTTAGTATAGGCTAAGAGAGACGCAGGGCCTCCAACGACGGGAAGGGGAGGAGGCTACCAAAATTATCCTGTCCAGTTCTGCCGTTTTTTTTTCTCATCCAATGACATCTCCCGCTTTGGGCGGAGCAGGAGGGCGTGTCAGACTCTTACTGACTAAACCCACCCCTGTTCCTTCCTTGCCTGAGTGCCCAGGGGAGCGGTAACTCTGTTACGAATTTTACCCTAGGCATAGGAGTATGATACCTAAATTACGTATTATTAAAAAATAAACTCGAAAACGCATAAAATAAATTTAATGTAAAAAGTTTTCGAAATGACCACCATCTTAATCGACAGAAATATTCAAACGAGTCCTAATTTGGCGATTTAAATTCACAGACATTTGTCTCATTTGTTCAGCAGCCTGAGATTTTCGTTCTAAGAGCTGTTCATGGTTCTGAATTTGTACGGAGTACACCTTCTCCTTTAAGGTTCCTTAGACATAAAAATCTAAAGGAGTCAGGTTTGGGGACCTAGCTGGCCATACGATATTTGTGCTACCTCATCCAATCCAACGGCCAGGAAACGTTGCATTTAAATATTCACGCACTTGTGTACAATAATGTGCAGGGGCCCCATCATGTTGGAGCCACATAGTTCGCAGAGTTTGAAGATCCACTTCTTCGAAAAATTCCAAGCTAGGGACGTTTCTTAGGAACTCTAAGTAATTGTCAGCATTTAGGCGGTGGAGAAGCTCAATAGGGCCCACAAACACCAGCCCACATGTTTACAGAGAATTTAGTTTGATGTGACGCCTGCCAATGTAAATTCGGGTTGCTCTCATGTCACTGCACTTGATTTTTGGAATTGAATACTCTCTTGTAAATTGGGCTTCATCCATCCAAAGAAATGTTTGAAGCAGTATTGGACTATTTATCAGTTCTTGATTCATTTTCTGACAAAAAACAATTCTTGAGAAGTGATCAGGTGGTATTATGCCTTGCGATTTTCTGTAGTGGTAGGGATGCAAACCATGTCTTTTCCACAGTTTCCATACTAGCTCATGGGATACACCCACGATTCAATCGAATCGATTGCTCGTTCAGGACGGCGTGGTCTAATTCCGATCTCACACAATCTCCTGTGTATGTTAATAAATGATCGCATGTAATGCTTTTAATTCTGTGAACACGGACACCTTGCTGGCAGAAACTAAAAGAGAAATAAGTACCTCAAATCTTTAGTTTTCTCTGGCAATATTATAGACAACCATCCATATTATTATTTCGGGACAACCTTTTGGAATCCGCTGTTGGCTGTCAACAAGGTGCCTCGGCCAGTGATCTTTAGTTTAGCTAATCACCCAATTATTCGACACATTCTAAATTTAATGTTTGGTACCTCGATGATGGAAACCTAGAAGGCGATGAAGATACCATTTTAAATGACCTGCATTTTTTTTAAATCAACTCCATACTAGGAGGACCTGATCTCAACTTTTCTAAATGCGAATTATTCCTATCTGACAGTACTGATTGACAACTAACACTTCCAAAATTCGACACAATAGCCCCTAAAATCAAAACTATTGAAAAAAGCACTCTTCATCTCCTTGGGTTCCCAATCTTTAAGAATTCTTTTCCAAGTTTTGTTAAGGAAAAAATACAACATTTTAATTACGTTTCGGGAAGATTGCTCTAAATTAACGTATATTTGCCATCAGCCTAATTCGCTAGTGTTGTTTCGACCCTAAATTAATAAGTATATTTCCTTCGTGCTTCCTACCTATGGAAACACCCTCACCCTTTTGGAAAAAATGGGCCAACCTATCCAACTAACACTTATTTATATTTTAAATCTGGCCATGGACGACCGAGCTTGGAGTCAAGCTACTCTTCCCATCCGCATGGGAGGCCTCGGCGTCTGCAAAATTACCAGTATTGGTTTACCGGATTTATATCCTCGGTCCACGGCACTGATAAATTAATCAGGAATATTCTAGCTTCCACACTGATTTATTTTGATGTGCCGTACTGCACCAAGGTTGTGGATGCCTGGAGACTCGCTTTCCCGAATACAAATCCGCTCTACTCTTATTTACAACTTCCCAAAGACGGTGGGATGAGCCGCTCTGCAAAGTAGTTCAGGAAAACTTAATTGCTACATCTGCTACTACTGCGGAGCGTATGCGCCGGCTGGCTGTGGGAGACTGGGAGTCGGGTCTCCGGCTTCACGCACTACCGTCGTCGAACATAGGCACCTTGTTCGACTACAGTACTTTTCGCCGCAGCTGTTGCTCTACGTCTAAGCGCTCCCTGTTGTTCTCCTCATCGTTGCCACTGTAGGGAAGATGTCAACAGCCTCGGACACCACGGCCTGTCAGGCAGCCGAAGCGCGGGCATCCGACGAGCTCTTGTCCCCGCCGGTGTTCTGGCTGTATTAGAACCACATGATCTGGCTCGGGGCGATGGTAAAAGACCAGACGGCATGTCATTATTCCCGTGGAAGTTAGGTAGGCCTTTAGTGTGGGACGCTTTATGTGTCGATACTCTAGCGCCATCTCATCTGCCTAGTTCATCGTACTGTGCCGGTGCTGCCGCTGTGGCTGCGGAGAACCTCAAGCAGCGGAAATATAACAACCTCGTCGATAGTTACATTTTCGAGCCTTTTGGGTTGGAATCTTTGGGCCATGGGGTCCAAGTGCTCATGTATTATTTAAAGATCTATCTAAACGCCTTGTTGACACTTCGCGAGACCCAAGGGCTGGCTTGTACCTCGGCCAGAGGTTGAGCATTGCCATACAACGTGGCAATGCCGCCAGTCTTTTGGGCACACTTCCAGTCGACAGTGATGCGGAGGAATTTTTTGAGACCATTATTTTAAGTTTTATTTAGTTAGAAGTTTTTGTTTTAATTACAGTTTGTTAAGTATTTAATAAGTTAGTAAATAGTATCTACTAATATTGTTAATAAATAAAACACTCATAATTATTTATCAGAAACCCAAAAGCAAATTACAATAAACAACAACCTGACAGTTAAAATCATGCATGATCATTAGCAGCTTATGTATCCATAGAGACCAGCTTAATCTCTTTGATAGATTCGTTATCAAAAATGATCGTACTTCTTCGCCAACTCTCGGGTTACTCTCGTACGTGCAAATGAAATGCAAATAGCATTTGATAGATTTATCATTTTAATTGCACTAAGCGGGAATATAGGTCAAATTAAGACCATTTCTTACTGCATAGCTCAATTAAATTTCATTAATTACAAATGTCTTTGTGACGAAGTCTTTAAGTACTACTTCCTTTGTTAGATTTGGTTTGTAAAAGCTATTGAAGCGTTTGCCAAAGGTTATCGATAACGTGAAGAACATGGTTTTTATATAGGGTGACTGTTAATTACTGTCCGATACTTAAACACGTGATTGTACTCATGATAACAAACAACTTTCCCAAAGAAACATATAGTGAGACAGAACGGTATCATGCGGCTAACAGCTGATAGGTCACAGGACTCAAAGGCGCGCGCGCGCGAATTTTATACGGCTGATTGTTATTGTGATTAATGTGAATGAGTATGAAATAAATATCAATCATGCCAAAAAAAAAAAACGAAACAATAAAATTTAAAAAAAGATTTTTCATTTTCTTTTATTGTTGATAGGCACGCGTTTGACCACTATCTCACCCGATGGTAAATTTCGTCACACACTCTCCAAAATGTAACCGATAGAAAACCGACAGGCTAACAACTCGGCGTCTATGCTCAAGACTTTGGAGCTTCGACTCAACGAGCCTATCATTGCCGATGATCCTCTTGACTCGTTTCTCAATTGTCTCAAAGGCATCAAGCTGATATCTGGCAGATCCGTACCAAAGATGAGAGCAGTATGGTAACTCCCGTACCTACATGTAAACTGGGGATGATTTTTTTTCTCGCCTGTGCTTTAGTATGGGGTATCGTAGGATAATATCTTTCAAAATTATTGCAGGGTTGTACAGACAGTTTTTAGATTAAGCGATTCGTTTGCGAAATATTAATGATAGTGGTATAAATAACGAACTTTGAAGGAATTCTACCACGGGTAAATATTAAGCTCTTTTGGTTTAAAAGTAATAGTCGCCCAACTTATAAAATGTACCCAGGTACTTGGTAAATAAGTTACAAAGTACAAAATCCTGAGAAAAAAATACGTAGGTGAAGTTTTTACTTTTTATATTTAAAACGGGTAGTAAACATGTATAATTTTGGAGAAATAAAACATTTTTTATTTTTTTATTTAAACGTAAAACCATGAACACAATTAATATGTTCATAGTAATTAATATAATGCTTTCTTCTAAAGCCGCATATTATAACGGGCGACTACGGAACTCTACACTGCGCGTGGCCCGACACGCACTTAGCCGGTTTTCTTTGAATAATTTATGAGTGTCCCATGATTTATACAAACACTACTACACACAGTCTTTCCTTTATAAAAAAATGATACATTCACCGCATTTTATTAGCCTCCAATTTTTGACTTAAAAATGTGCTAACAGGATAAAATTTGTAGGTAAACCTCAACATCCATTAACGGAAAAACCGGAAAAATACCAACACAAAAATATTTTCGCTCTTCAAATTTTCTTCAACACACAAAGAGCTTATCATAAAGCTGAGGTCGACATATTTAAAATAGTCAGCTAAATTGCAGGTGTCTGTCTGTCGAACGAGGCAAGTTTTCATCTCTTAAATCGTTTAACAGTTGGGTTTCATTATCAGACACTCGACGAAGCTCGCCCGTCAGGGTTATTATTCGCATGCGTAAACCTCGCTACCGTATCAGAACATTCAGTTCAGTGCCAGACAGACACCGGGGCGGGAACACGTCCCGTCCCTGGGATAGCCGACGTCACATATTTCGCGATCGCGATCCAAGTCAGTCTTGAATTGTTTGTGATAAATCATATTTCAAAAAGTGTTTGTGAAATTAACAATAAAACTTGACGGTGATTTTAAAATATTTAATAATATCTGTTACAATAAAAAACAAACACATTTTGTGAGGATTTGTGGTGTAGATTTATAATCCAATTTACACTTGAAATAAATTGTGAACACAAAGGTAAAATAAACAAATGCTTGTGAACATACAAATATCGCCGAGCAAACTAAAGCTAATAATTATCATAATTTAAAATATTTCGTATTGATTATGTCGTTAGCAAATTGTAGTAGATTCTACAGTAAAACCCGTAGTCATCTATAGCAAAAACTCTTTTCCATTTTTACGTAACGATAAGGTCCGGCCATAGCATCGCAAGTCGTTTGCACAGCGATGATCCCCTACTTGTCATTCTCATCGCTCACTATTTTATCACCGCCTTAATCTATCTTTTGTCATTCCGATGCAGTAATCCCGATAAATAACCTCTTCTAACAACCTTTTATTCAGGACCGCCTTTTTAGGCTACAGCAAATCCGACAAAATGTTCTTTCTCCCCAAGGAAATATCAAGTATGCCAGTTGCTCAAAACATTTTCGCAAAATTGTCCCGAAACACAATCGTATTTTCAGAACAGAATAAGTTATCTTCCGTTTATGAAAATGCTTTCGAGATTGTTATAGGAAATTCTTTTACAGTTACATCCAATATTATAAGCCCTTTGAAAGGGTCGCGGAAAGGATTTCGGCGAAATAACGCAGGTATAATATGAAAATAGCATTTTAATGCTTAAAATATAAGGTGCTTTGGTACGAGGGTGATTGTTAATTTTTTTTGTTTGCCTTTTAGATATAACATAACTATAATTCATGGTTACGAGGGTTCAGACATCAAATTTTCATTATGCAAATTTAAAGAGCGTAGACAAATGGTGTTATCTTTATGACGCCCACAATTCAACGTTTTGGGTAAGCGAGATCCCAAAGCGAAATACTGTTATGAGTTTTGACGTGCCGATTAGCAAACTTTACACAAACAGCCAACTCCAAACTTTGTAATACCCGTATTTGAGTAACGTCCTAAATTGTACAGAAATAATGTTCACTTATTCTACTTACCAGCATTTTCTCGGCTCTTTGCCAAAACTTGTGCGGGCTTTCGTGTATTTTTTTTTCACTTTTCCCAACTTTTGGTGCATTCAGAAAATTAATTGGTTTGCATGTGGTCAAGTTAATTAATAGGTTTTATAATGCGTCAAGTTCATAATAACATGGATTTAAAGGTTTATCTAAAGTATTGAACGAAATGATAGACGCAAAATACTACTAATATTATAAATATGCAAGTTTTTGAGGATGTATGCTTGTTACTATTTCACGCAAAAACTACTAAAGGGATTTTGATGAAACTTTACAGTTGTATTGCTTATACATCAGAATAACATATTAGCTATAATTTAAAATGGGGGGAAGTACTAATCCCACGCGGGCGAAGCCGCTGGCAGAATGGTAGCTAGTCTTCAATAATTTGATAAGGAATGAAATTGAGACTATCAAAGCTGAAATTATCGGTAAGGATAAAAAAACTTAGGGGTTCAGATGATCGCTTTTGTTAACATAATTCGATTCGTAATTTATTTATATTTTGGTTAAGGAAAATAATAAATAGCTCCTCGTAATCAATTTATTCTACGACGGCTGAGGACCGCAGTATTAATAAAATCACTAACCGCACACAGAATTTAGAACGAATAATTTCCCATGTAATTTTTAAACAGGTTACACCTGTGTCTATTCGGTTAAGGTATTGAGGTGTGTGGGTAAATCCTATTAGTCTTAATTGATTTTAAAAGACAATCAAGTCTATACTTGATAGTCTTTAAGGAGAAAATATCGTATTAAACCTATGTATAATACGATATTTTCTCCTTTATCATATACAAACTTACAACTTCTAATATTAACTATTGTGTTGTTTCATTGAGTGTAACCATAACAAACAACAATTTAAGCTTCCAGAATTTAGATTATCAGAAAATATCAAGATCAGAACTTTGGAGTTCAAGTAGTTTCATAAACAAGGCCACTAGAACAGTTGAATTAAGGCTATTAGCAAGAACATATCCGTAACAAACCCGCTAATTATCATCATCAGCATCAGCCTTTTAATTTCACTACTGCTAGGGCACAGGCCTCTTCTGTATGAGAGGTTTAAAACCCACTAATATTATTATGCATTTATTTAAATATTAAATCGACATACCACCGATTTAATATCGGCAAAATTAGTTTCCATATGAAATGTTCCGCAAGAAATTTAATGGCAGAGTAAAAACTAACCATCAACATTATAAACGACTTGATCTTTCCAAATACTAACAAAAAGAAACCTTAGGAAACCTTAGAATATTAAATTTTACTGAAACATATTAAATATTATATACTCAAGCGAACAAAATGAAAGTAGTACAGAACAAATAAATAGATACTTCTCTCCACCACAAAGACCAAAATCCAGCGATTATCGCAATTATCCTGGTTTAAATTGGGAAGTTTTTAAAAAGTTGAACGAAATTTTTGTCTGTGTGTAGTGCTGTACGTAACATGAAAAGGCGTGGCACGTAAATTTAATATTTCACTCCTAATTCAGCACAAATCCGCTCACGGTGAGATACCCTCTGAGAATGAAGGATTATTTTGCTACTTTACTCTGACTGTAGAATTTTTAATGGGTCGTCTTGTTATACAAAATAATTTGTAAAATAATGAAGAGATTTGGATGATTTTCTTTGGCTGCATTTAACTTGCTATACTTCAATATTTGTGTATTTCAGTGACTGACAAGTTAACTGACAGAAAATTCACAGTCTAAACCACGGCAGTCTCTACATAGTATAAACCAAAGTGTGTGTGTTTGTTTCTCCGCTTACTCCTCCTAAACAACGCAACAGATTTTGATGCGGTTTACATTATTAGAAAGGGCGATAAACGAGAAAGGTTTGTGTATGTAAAACCTGGGGCGGGTCTCTAGTTATATATATTGTGATAAGCAAAAGATCTAAGGCCCATATAGCCTGTCATTTGGTTTTCAGTCGTCATGACAACAAAAAACCGGCCAAGTGCATGTTGGATTTCGCACATTGAGGGTTCCGTATCAAATAAAAAATATCAAAGTTTTGGTATTTGTTAGTAAAATATACGTAATAATAAACATCACCAAATTTCAAGTTATTTTGGCATTGGGAAGTTAAAAAAAAATTCTGAACAAAATTTTATGACAGACGGCGGACAAACAGACGAACAGACGGACACGTGAGTGACAGCAATAGGACTCGGTTTGGACCCTTCGAGTACGGAACCCTAAAAAGAACCTTTGTCAGTAAATTACAAGCTGTAGCTGCGTAGTTTGTCAACGTATGTGCACAGCGAAAGAGTGAAATTCTCCACCTGCGTCAGTATTTCCGAACGCATACAATCCTAATCTCTTCAAAGTTATAATGAACAGACTTCTTCTGGGTAAGCTCGCTCCATCGTCGACTTTGTCTCTGTCACCTCTGACCTAGACTAGAGACAAGAGCAAACCCATATCTAAACAAAAATGTATAGCTGACAATTGAATTGAGTGGAGGAAATTACTTGGCACAAAGTGGTTAGGGGGGGGGCCTGTTTGGTGAGGACTTACCAAATCCTTGGGAGCTTAGATCATGTTAACCAAACGTGGTTTTTATTAACCGATTATTTAAACAGATTTACCGAGTGAGGGCTAATAAAAGTCAGAAATTAGAGACTATCACAAAAAAAACTAGGGTTCCGAACATATGAATGTAAAAATAAGCCCTTATAGGATCACTCTTGCGTCTGCCTGTCTATCACGGCCAATTTTACCAAAAATTACTGCGAAACTACTGAGCCTAACATTTTGAAATAATAAACAAAGTTGTACCATACTTGTAAATTGCAGAAAAACTAAGGTGTAAACCTATGGATAACAAACATGTAAAAAAATATTATTTTTTTGGAATCCTTTGCGCGCAAGTCGAACTCGCACTTGGCCAGTTTTTTTTTCCCAGTAAATCTTGGCAAATTTTAAGAATTACCGTACGGGTTGTTAGAGAACTTACCGAAAATATAGATACTTCAGTAGGTACATAAATTATTGTAGTGGGTACTTATTAACAATTACAATATTAACTTCATAGAAATGTTCATATCTCTTCACTGGCTTTACAGCGTTCTACGGAAGCGGCTTCCGTTCAAGCGCACAATGTGGTTACAACAATAGCATTGTCAACACCTTGTCCGTCCGTCTGTCTGACTTTAACTTTGGTCTTTAAGAAGAAGTTTTCTTGTATTCTGGAGGTAGCTTGAGTATTGTTATTTTTTTACCAGAAATAACATTTCTTCTAAGTTTGTAGGTACGTAGAACATACACAAAAAAATTAAAAATAACTTTAATTTCGGAAGTCGTTTTTGTATTTTGTTTTTTCGTTATATGACACCGACTTCCGAAATTTAAGTTATTTTGCAATTTTGTGTATTTTCTTTTTTTGAAGGCCAATTGTATTTTTTGTAAGTAAATAAGTTTTTTATTTTTTCTTTTTACTTGTTATACCCCAGAACTAAAAACCCAATGAAATGGAACTTGGAATTTAAACATACTCGTAATTGGAGAAAACCAAAACGTCATCTAAGTATACGTATTTTTCGTTTTTCTTCAGTTTTTCAGAAAGCGCTGAAGCAATTTCGATAAAATTGATATGGGGCCAACTCGGGAGTATATTCTTTCGGATTAAAAAAGAATTTTGAAAATCGGTCAATCCGTGAACTGACAAAGAAATGTGGACATACATAATTTGTGTTTGTATTTTTTGTAAATAAGTTCTTTATTTTTCTCTTTTTAGTTGTACTAAATATTAAAGTTATACCCGAATGGATAACCCCAATAACATGGAATTTGAACATAATTGAAGTTTTTATTTGGAGGTTTTTTTTCTAATTGGTGTATACATATTTTTGTTTATGTTGATTTTTTTAAGAAGTGCTAAATAAATTTCGATTTTTTCGACCTTTAGAGTAGCTACTATACAAAAAAGGTATCATCAAAATCATTCATAAGTGGCGCAGAAATCGCGTAACAAACATACAAAAAAAACATAATTGAGAACCTCTACCTTTTTGAGGTTGGTTAAAAAACCCAACAATTCTGCGTTTTGAAACAAAATTTATACACACAAATCGATTTGGAAATACTTCCAATATGCGTACAGTAATAAAAAAAACTGGCTGAAAAAGCTGTGAGTGAATTGCGTAATTTTCAAATTCCAAACACAAGTTTGACTTATATAAGTGAAGTAGATATTATTTCTTTAACGATGCCTGAAGAACCTCTGTCATTTCTCAAAGTATCTAAACAACTTTCTTTTTATTAGGTCTTCGACACATATTTCATGCCAGCACGTTAGGTACATTATGTGCCTCGCATCATAATAATCCTTTCAGACCTCAAACAGACCTAAATATAATGCGGAGTTATAAGTGACTTCTCCACAATAGTTTAATGGGATAGAGTTTGAACTAGTGACCTTTGGGTTCCCATTCTGCTCCGTGGTCGTTAGGAATATTATTGCCTATCCGTTGTGCTAATGTTTGTTGACCCATAGCCGTATAATATTTAGTATTAGTGACTTATATTGAGTACAGTGCACTGATTGATGTTATTTAACGAACTACTATAATTCTGGGCTCCAATCACGAGCCCCGGCTCGTGCTTGTTTCAAGAGATTGACATATTCTGCTCAAATAATATTGAGTTACGAAAGTAAGTTTCGTTTATACATTTTACTGGTTTTGGGTTCCGAAAGTCCAAAAACAATTTTTCCGATTCTACTGGACCGATTGAGTTGAAATTTGGTACACACATGAATATCTGTGACCGAATTACGGACGTGTAACTTTTGTCGTGTAAACCAAAGGAAGGAAAGGAAAATTACAAAATAAAGTTTTTTAAACTGTACCGTGTACCTACTGCCAAGATGCCTTTATGATGCAATGCACATTTTCACATAAATTGGCTTACGTCAATTAGAAGACCAGTAGAAACCTATAATTGCTAAGGATACCTACCTACTACCTACAAATTATGAAAAGACTTTTCTCGATTTTGAGACATATTAGCTACTTCATGAAATGAAGACACAGTAAAACAATAAATTTCCGAACAGTTTAACTGAAGATCTTAAGTGAGTAATTTGCTATATATTATTTCCCCATAAAAAATAGCTAATAAGTCATATTTCCAACCTACCAGGGGTTTATATGAATAAATCCGTTTTTACCATAAATATACTAATATACCTACTTGCTCGTAATTTTTCTAATGCAGAAAGGGACTTTCTTTTACACACAGAATGAACAGAAGCACTGATTACCCACGCTTGCTCAATGCTCGTGCCATGCAGTTCATTCGGTTCAGATTTTCTCTAAAGGAGTAAAATCTTTTTTTTCACTGTGATACACAAACGTGCAAAAGGTACATCGCACACTACACATAACGTTTGTGAGCTAAAGCTATCCTACTAATATTATAAATGTTAAAGTTTGGATGGATGGATGATTGTAACTCAATCAAGATACAAAGATAGATTATAGTCTGGGATTATAGGCAGACATATTGTAGTGTTTAATTTAATTTACCTATACAGGGTCACATCACAAACCCGTCAACTACGCATACTGTACCTACATGTAAAAAAAAAATATTGCTGGGAAACGACTTTTATTTTTAAGTATGAAAAAAAAAACTATTTTTTATATCGCGCAATGTAACGCGAATCCAGGCAAGCGGAGTGAAACCCCGCCCCTTCGCTCTAAGTAGCGTAGGTACCTGTCAGATATTTTTGATACTCATTTCGTTTTGTAACTTCAAATGCGTAAATTCGGAAAAAAAAGAAAAAATAAGGTAATGTTTGAAAAAAAATTAGTAATAACACTTGGTGTACACAAAGTAATAACAACACATTTTCGTAAAAAGTTAAAAAAAAATTGCGACTTTGACCTTCAATATCTCCAGAACCAGTGGATTCCTAGGTATGGTCTAGTACTGACGGGGCCCATCGTGGCCGGTGCATGCATGCCTAGGGGTAGCGGATAAATTCTCAGCATGAGTTACCGCACCCCTGGGCACTCAAGCAGGGAAGGAAAAGGGGTGGGCTTTAATTAATAATAGTCTGACACGCCCTCCCGCTCCACCCAGAGCGGGAGAAGTCATTGGATGATTTCCCACCCGACAAAAAAAAAAGGTATTGTCTAATGGAAAAAAAATCCAAATAATGGGCTTTCGGCTTCGGAAACTGTCTTTTTACACTCTATATAGTGGGCGAAGTACTAATTCAACGCGGGCGAAGCCGCTGGCAGAAGCTAGTACCCACTAAAATACCTTATTAGAATAACTAACAACTTTACCTGTTAGTAGAATAACTACCAACAGCTTTTAGAATAGAATGCAATCAATATATACCTATTTAATTGGTGTTTGACTCTAGTCTAAATATTTTCGAACCTAACCAAAGCCACATATTTGCTTTCATTGATTTTTCATTTATATTTACTCAGTGAGGCATGCTAACGCGATATTTTAACGATTGACCATCCAGCTTTCAAAACTAAATAAAATATGAAAACCGATCGGAATAAAAATACAAACTATACTAGATAAACTTAGTTTTTGATCTATTTTCCAATGAACCTGTTTTCATTATATTAACGATGTTCATCCATGTTATCCGATGTTTTTTCTAGTAATAGATTAACTTCTTTACTAACGACCCACCCCGGCTACACACGCGTACAAATTAAACGTACTAATCTGCCTCGTTTATCGCTCTTTCTATGAATGGAAACCGTATTAAAATCTATTGCGTGGTTAAGGAGGGGTTAGCGGAGAAACAGACAGACGCGGAAAGCGACTTTTATTAATATAATCATTATCATCATCATCATCAGCCTTTTATTGTCCCCACTGTCAGGGCACAGGCCTCCTCTCTGTGAGAGGGTGTGAGCCGTCACGCAGGCCCAGTGCGGGTTAGTAAATTAATATTATGTAGAGTTTTATATGCCATTGAGGCAGTTTCCATTTTTCTACGGTCAAGAAAAGACACGTCAAAGTTGACATCAAAAGATCAGTCTGCCCCTCTGTCTGTCTGTCCGTCGTCTGTCACAAAATTTTGTTCCGAAGGATTTTATAACTTCCCATTGATATAAGAACTTGAAATTTGGTGGGAATTTTTATTATTACGTATATTTTACTAAAAAATACCAATATTTGGTACGGAACCATATATGTGCGAAATCTGACACGCACTTGGCCAGTTCTTTCGTTAAGGTTGAAGTTGCTGCATTTGTTATGATTAATTTCTTGTTTGCTTATAAGAAAGCCCGACTTCAGCGGTTATCACAAACTAGTACGATATAAGATTAAAAATTACGGTGACGCCTAAACAAACATTTTCTTCGCATTATCTGCAGGGATAGTGCAAACATCGTAAACCGTATACTTCATAGTTATTAACCAAACAAACAAATGTACGTGGAAAAACAAAGAGGCTTATGAAAAGCGAATTTTATTTCAGCTCGAGTTACAAGAGAATTTATCTTTAATACCAAGCCGTATTCAGACTTTTCCGGCTTTTCCGTAACCAGCCCGTGCGACTGAAATGAAACAAAGTTACAATGACATATTATTAGGTGGGAAATTTAAATTATGCCATAATATTTCAAATGAGCGGCGACAGATGCGAAGAGTGTGTTTTTAACTTTATGCTTGCTGTTCCTATTTTATATTAACCTAGTTTCTGCCAGCGGCTTTAATCGCGTGAATATCAGAAAACATCCCAAGGGAACATGGTCCCGGAATGAAAAGATCTTTTGTCATCCTTTTTTTATTAGCAGTACACCGCGGACTACCCCCTTTTAGATTTTAAGTTCTTTCAGTCCATCCCAAGGTTGCCTGGTAGATATCGCTGTTCAGCGATAAGGTCGCTGTTGTACTTACCCATCGACTTAAGCTCGTGTAAAACAGTTGTGTGACCGTTTTGGTGTACAATAAAGTTTTATTCTATTCTATGGTCTACTCGTGTGCCAAGTTTCCTCGAATTCCGTTTGATAGTCGTTAAAGGTGAGTATAGACTAGAGCATTTGCTACAGCATTACAATGTAATGTAACGTTCTTACGAATGGTACAATACAGACAAATGCTCAGTTTCCTAAAGCATTTCCATGTAATGTAACGTTCTTGCAAATGTTCGACGCTGTGTTTGATGTAATGCTCATGGCGAGTGAGCATTTACCTGTAACGTTTCTTTCTTACTTGCGTACACTCTTTGTTGATATTTCAGACCTACAAAGTGCGTGCCTTTGCTCGACAAAATGTTACACCAAAACGCTCATTGGTTTTTAAAATCATGTTGTAACAAAACATCGAGCGTCATATTCGAAGTGTTGTTCATGTATATTTAAAAACAGCGAATGCTCGAAGTTCTGTAACTAGTAAATGCTCTAGTCTATACTCACCTTAAGACATGAAGAGGTAACAGACAGACAGACTGACAGAGTTACTTTCGCATTTATAATACTAGTAAGCATTATATACTTTTCTATGCAGGTATGTATCTCCTTTCTTTCAGTCAAAGGTTCTCTGTAAGAAATCTCATTGTGCGATAAGACCAGCTATTGTCGGCACACTGGTTTATTTAGTAATGTAATTTATGGTTCTGTTTTCATTCTGCGGCGTACATAACCCGAACATAACCCAAAGAATCATAAGTTAAGTGGCACGTTGCTCACAGAATAGGTGGCCAATGGGACCAAAAAGTTTTGGAGTGGGTATCCCGTACCGGAAGACGCATCATTGGAAGGCTTCCCTCAAGGAGGACCGATGACGATACGAGAGGCACAGGACCGGCCGCTATGACGATATTTGGGGGTGGCCTATGTTCAGCAATGGACGTATTTTGGATAAAATGATGATAATGATAATGTAATAAATATAAAACATTTACGGAATAACAGCTACCCACATAAATGTATTTCTCGTTACTTACTTCAGTATGACAAACATGCTATTCAATGTACCTTTGGACATTGAATCAGCACTCGGCCCGGCTGACGCGCAGCCCAGTTAAAATAATGATTTGGTTGCATCTTACACGCAAAGATTTTTGTATAATAGTGTTTATTAAGAAAAAGTAGTATAGAAGCTGTAACATATTGTAAATAAATCAGATTTTAATTTTATATTCTTATCTCATTATCCCTAACTATGGCCAAGACACCTTTAGCCTTCTCTGATCGGTCTTGTAAGTTTGCAGGACTGGCAGTGAGTGTACCCTTCCAGAACCTGGAATTCCTGTCCACTTCCGTCTGTAAAATTAGGTCGCATGGTGCAGACTTCCTGCAGGCGTAGCATGACGATTTCTATCTCTATTCTACCAAGAATAGACAAAGTTCTTTCTATCCAACTATGTCGCCATCGAGTTCTCTTCTGCCCGAGCACGGGACTCGCGTTTCTACGAAGACAAAGACATATTTAGTCTTTCAATTTCGTCTGTCCGTCTGTTCATCGGTCTGTCTGTCCGTCGACTGTCACAAAATTCTGTGCGTCTAATTGGAGCCCTATTGCTGTCACTCACGTGTCTGTCTGTCCATCTGGCCGTCTGTCCGTCTATCCAACTGACCGTCTGTCCGTCTGTCCATCTGTCCGACTGTCCGTTTGTCCGTCTGTCAATCTGTTCTGCTGTCCGTCTATCTGTCTGTCCATCTGTCCGTCTGTCTATTTGTCCAGGTGTCCGTCTGTCTGTCTGTCCGTCGTCCGTCTGTTCATCGTCCATCTGTCCGTCGTCCGTCTGTCCGTCTGTGCGTCTATCGGTTAGTCCGCTTGTCCGTCTTTCCATCTGTCCGTCTGTCCATCAAAGTAATTTTGCGTCCTGTATTTTTTAATTTTTTTTTGGTGTGGTAAATCATCCAATGACATCTCCCGCTCTAGGGTGGAGCGGGAGGGCCTGTCAGACTCTTACTGACTAAAACCCACCCCTGTTCCTTCCTTGCCCTGAGTGCCCAGGTGCGAGGTAACTCTGCGTCTCGTACCTTTGAAACCCTCGAGACGCTATCCCATTTGGACCACTCGCTTCGCTTATGGTTCAATCCTAGGATCCTTCGTTAGCTCAAGCTTCAACACAAGTACTCGCGCCGAAAAACAACTTTGCAGCTTTGCATAACAAATAACTATTTTTTTGAAAAGCTATAATGTCGGCTACATGAAAACTTTTCTAAAAAACCTGACATGTTTTTAAAATCAACTTCAACCTATGACGCTCTGTGACTTCAACTCTTGATTTAATGGCTTTTGTGGAAGATTCACCACAATTTTTAAATATGTAATGAGTCACAGAATTGAGTTTTTAAAACCAATAGAGATCTTGTCTAGGTCCAATGTGATGTAGACTATTTGACACTTGTTAAGAAGAAATGTTTCTACCCCCAAGTGTTAAAAGTAGAGAAAAATTGGTGGTCATGCTTTACATTGTAGACTTTTGTCGACTGAAGAATAGAAACATTTCTTCTCTTCAGTTTTGACATCGCCATGCTTAGGACCGTAGAATTCTTTCTACAATCTGTAATTTTGTCTATTATTCCGTCGACCCGTTTCTATGGTGCTCATGCTACGCGTGCTGAATTTATTTATACATTTAACTTGTCGTATATTTTCATGTACGACTCACACCCTGTTTTTTTTTTGGGGTGGTAAATGATTGAAGGACGTCAGACGTTAACTGACTAAAACCCACCCCTGTTCCTTCCTTGCCTGAGTGCCCTGGGGTGCAGTAACTCTGTTACGAATTTATCCGCGACCTCTTGAAATGCAGGCTTCGGCCATGATGGGCCCGGTTAGTGGTGGCTGACATCTCTTTGAGGTGCGCGTGGAACACTACGCGCCGTCGACTCTCGGGCCTGGTACTGGTCGGCAACGAGCTACCCACTACTCGCCGTCCGCAGGCCCACGTCTACGGTGGCCGGAGATAATTCTGCGACCCCCAATGCCCAGGGCGTCTCCTGCGGCGGCTGCGGCTGGGGGCGTGAGGGCCACTCCGTTGAGTTTCCCTCACCCGTTCCACCTCCTCTTTCGCGAGCATTACACTTACTACTGGTTTGCAGAAGGAGGAGAATGCTTACAATTCTTTCTCGCTCCGTACCATAGCCTGGACCAGGGCCAGGCGCGTGAGGTCTCTGCCGCCTATCACATCTACGAGGAAACGGCGGTGCTCTGCACAAGCGGGGCAGATCTCCACCGTATGCTCCACCGTTTCCTCTGGACGATCCGCACAATGGTTTCCTCCCGCTTTATCCGACACATAAACCTCCAAAAAAAACCATGTCTGATGAGGACCTGCGTCAGGCGGAAGGTGAGTACGCCGTGGCGCCTCTCCAGCCATTCCTCAAAGTGGGGCACTACCGCCGCAATTGTGGCGTGCCCAGCGCTGGGTTGCGACAGTCGCTCTCTCCATGTTGCCATGAGATCCTGCGGCCGTACGTGACGTGTGTTAGGGTGGGCATACAATGACTGACGGAAGCGAGTTGCTAGGTCCTATTTCGAATTCAGACAATACGTTATTAGATTCCTCTGTTAATCTCACCTTGAGATTCCAATTAGTTTCTACGCTCAATCAGGAGATATAAGGTCTCTTCTAATACTCGTATACAAATGTCGGGTATAACCATGTTAAATCTAAGCTGACTAACAGAGCTTGTCAGCAGCCGTGAGCGTATGGCATCATGACATAATCCTTCAGAATGATACACAATGAACGTCAGCTGCACTTCGGAACATATCACGATTCATGTTTCTCGTTTGGATAGATGTATGTAATACATACTAGTTGAATGCTACAAAACATTCAACATCAGCATCAGCATTCAACTTGCGTGGGGCTGAATTTTGAGTGTTTGTTGGTACTAAGATATGATGTGTATAAATATAAATAAATGTTAGAAGACTTTGGATACCTACTATGTAACCCGTGGATATTATCATTTTGTTCATAAGGAACAATAAACTGAAAGTCAGTTGTTTTATTTTACTAAACTAAAAAAAAAAAAATTTTTAGTTGTAGTCCCAATCGATGGCAGCAAGGTACTCGTAGATACGGATATCTACATATTTGCCAAAATGTTTTTTTTACAAAAATAACATTCTGTCGACCTTATCTACAAGTTTGTATAAAATTATTTCCTAATTTAAAATAGTTAAGAAATCTGGAACCTATATAAAAACACTCGATACAAACTCGATTTAAAAAAAAAACATCAATTGTACTGGACATTTGAATTTGGTCGCCTTTACTTTGAAATATTGATAGATGACTTTCAATAAAAAAAAGTCTTTCGTAAATAAGTCATTTGTCACTCATAACACATTCTAAATTTTAATCATTTCATGGGCTAATATTTTTTTAGAAAGAGTTTTTAAATGAAGTCTATTTTGATAATATCTTTTATTTTTTTTCTAGTAGGTATATAGTGTAATATATACTTAAAAAATGCATAATTCAGTTCAGTTTAGTTTCATTATATTCCTTAAGAATGCCTATTTAGAATAATTAAAACATAGTATTACAATGCAATTTTATTTAAAATAAATATTTTATGTGGTTTGTGAACTAAATAAATGATTTAACTGACATACATTTCTCCGCTCTTCCCCTTTATGGAAGCATTCACATCTCCTGGACAAAATTGATGAAATCATTCGATGCACTCTTACAACCATTTTAAATGTGGCCTTGGATGACCGAGCGTGGCTGCAAACCACACTACCTATTCGTTTTGGTGGGCTCGGCATCCGCAAAATTTCTAGTATAAGCCTACCGGCGTTCCTGTCCTCGGTCCACAGCACTGAAAAGTTAACCAAAAGAATTTTGACTTCATCACTGGTTAACTGTGAAGTGCCGTGCTTGACCGACGCAATGAACACTTGGAAAATGGCTTGCCCGGACACGGCGTTGCCCGAGAACCCGTTCTCCCAGAGGCAGTGGGACGAGCCGCTCTGTAGTTTGGTACGGAATAATCTCTTAAATACGTCAACCAATACTGCTGAGCGTGCCCGCCTGCTGGCTGTGGGTGAATGGGAGTCGGGCCTCTGGCTACAGGCACTGCCGTCACCCAACATAGGTACTATGCTGAGTGACACCACCTTCCGGATCGCTACATGTCTGCGTCTGGGTGCTCCTTGCGGAGCTCCACATCGCTGCCAATGTGGTGAAGCAGTCGACCATCTCGGACACCATGGCCTATCCTGCAGTAGGAGCGCGGGTCGTATGGCACGGCACGCCAGCATTAACGACATCATCCGTCGGGCTCTTGTCACCGCCGGTGTGTCAGCCGTTTTAGAACCTCATGGCCTGGCACGTGACGATGGAAAGAGGCCCGACGGGATGACAATAATGCCTTGGAAGATGGGTAGGCCTTTGGTGTGGGATGCAACATGTGTCGACACCCTTGCGCCATCTCATCTTCTTAGCACGGCGGGCTGTGCTGGGGCGGCTGCTACAGGTGCAGAAAACCTCAAACGGCGCAAATATAACAACCTTATTGGGAGTTATATGTTTGAGCCGTTTGGGGTTGAAACACTAGGGCCATGGGGTCCGAGTGCTCATCGAGTTTTCCATGACATCAGCAAACTTTTAGTCGACTCTTCACGTGACCAGAGGGCTGGCCTTTTTTTCGGCCAACGAATCAGCATTGCCATTCAACGTGGCAATGCTGCCAGCGTTCTGGGCACTTTTCCCATTGACAGCGAGGTAGACGAATTTTTTGATGCCCAATGAGCTTTACCACTACCGGATTTTTTATGCCTCTTGTACATATTTTATTTATTAAGTTATTTATTAGTTTAATTAGCTATTTTAATTAGATATTATAATAAATGTGTTATCTTAACATAAACATAAATGTAAAACAGAAAAACTATTACAAAGTTTTATTATTAAGCAAATATAATAAAATATAATACTGACATGCATAGATGAAGTTTGGTGGTAGATAACTCACTTAGTGATATGTGGAAATTGACAAATGCAAAGTAACTAGAGACATCTACAAAATTTGAACAATAAACGGGAATACTGATTGCATGTTTCTTAGATTTTATTTAAATATCCATAAAAGTATTATCTACTGGAGATTATTATCTAAGTTTTATTGATATTAATTAACGTTTAAACGTATATAAGGCACATGCCTTCTTTTACGTGGAAGTTTTTTCAGAGTAAAAAATACATCTAAGTACATAATTTCAGTAAAACAACGAAATAGTGATTGATTCTGTTAACCAATCATTAGAGAAGGTTATTTTAATGCATCATAGAAAGTTTCATGTGTTGAGATACTTCAAAAAATACTACAATATCCCATAATATACCTATTAATAAAGTAGGCGCAAACAAGACGTTGTACAACGCGATTTGCAGACTGATGATGTTTTCATTTCACACATAATATGTTTTTAGACAAGCCCTTTAATAAAATGGTACCTTTCTTCTCATATTTTCTTACACTATTTACCAACTTTAGTTTTTCTAGCAACCCTCTTTCTCATTTTGTGCCAACGCAGCAAAAACTAAAGACTTGAAATGAGATTCTCTAGCATTTGTTTTATTAGGGACTGAAATATTTATCAGAAATAAGAGCGGACTTCAAGGACGCTTAGCTTTTCTTGTAGTCTGGTTTGAAGGTCAAACAATGCCAACATTTACATTAAACTTTGTTTAAACATGTGGCTTTCTGAGTATAATTTCAAACATGAGAATTATCAACTTTGACCTTTATAAACGGGCCTGAATTCTGTTCTTGTGAGATAGATAAAGGTTGAGCTTTCAGTTTTAATATTTTATAAACTTTAGTGAAGTGAACACCCACCTGTAAGAAATATAATAAACGGAATTACACGTGTCTTTCTTCTTTCTTGACGTCATCAAGTGGTATATTTTTTATGCTTCATAATTGAAAAATTGTACCTAACATAGTCTCACCTCATTCGTCATATTTCTAATAAAGATGTGCATCAGCAAAAAATATTGTATTTCACCAAGGTTAAAGGATTTCAGAATGTCGACACATGCAACAACATTACTTCCACAATATTACTTCAGTATCAAATAATTTCCCGTGAGGAGAAAAATCGTCGCGAATATTGATTTCAGAGGGCTAAGCGTGAAACCGAGCCCTCGGGAACTTCAAATACCGATACCCCAAAAAATATCCTATCCCGTAAAAGTGTTCCATCATTAATTTATTTGGAAAGAGATTTTCGACGATTGGTTGTGACGAATTGATATTTTTCATGAGTCCTCCACGGTAAGGAGGACCATTTATATCATGGGCTCTGCAATTTATTACTCTCATTTATCATTTCATCGAGTTGGAGCGCCCTAACATATCGCAGAGGAGCCGTCTATTGTGCGTTGCCCTTTTATTTATCCTCCCTTATATCGCTCTAATTAATGCTCTATATGTGATAAGTCCTTTCAACTCGTTTGGGATTAAATTGGCTGTTTTGTGATGAACAAAATTTGGTACAGTATATAATGGGATTAACATTAAAATCGAAAACATTTTGTGAATTTTCGTTCGTAATTTTCAGTTCTGTGCTGGTTAATATTTTTCCTGTAATGAACTGTCGATCATTATAATAATTTTAACTACGAGTAAATATAATATTTAAATTTTCGTTATTTGCTGGTCAGAAGGTAGGTTCCTTTTTCCATAGTAAACTACTCAACCTACTTATGCAATTTAACGCAAATTATTAAATTTATTGCAGCCTTTAGCCAGGAGCTTTAGTGTCTGAATTCACATAAAAACTATAAAGTATAAACACATGGCAAGCTGACAATTATAATAAATTCTTAATCCGTGATACCATAGGTGATCTCAAGCATCTGTGTGTCAACAGCAGTGAAGTGAAAAACATGCATAACAGGATCCCAGTATCTAAGCGAATTGCTAAAAAACCAAACTACTAAAACAATGTAAGTGTAAGTGCCAAACCAACAATCAAAACAACTAAAAACACAGTCTAAAAAGTAAAAGAACATTTCGATGAAGGGTAGCGTGTTATGGTGGACGTAGTAGTCGCAGCATGACCACGTGGATGGCGCTATTCGGGCTAGTGTGGCTGCTTCGCGTGCGTGGTTCGCTTTGCGGCTGCGCGGCGTGCAGACGCGCACGCCACGATGCGCAGGAGACGCACAGCGTGCCCAGCCCACGCGCGCCCAGTCCTGAGGAACAAGCCCCGTTCGACGTCATCACCCTCGAACACTACACCCGTGACGTCACCGTCCAGACCGACTTCGATGATGAAGATGTTGAAGATCTTGATAAAATTGAGATGCAGATTTCTGAAGAATGTAAGTAGTTTTTTTAATGATTTTGCACTTTTACATTGACTTTCCTATGACAACCAAACTCGTCGTGAACTCAGGTCAGTCCAGTGCCAGAAGGCTGTGCGCTAAATCTATTCTTCTGTATAGTCTAAGTGAGACTTATCCTGGCCATTCGTTAACAGCTTATAATAATAAATATATAGCAGGTATAATAATAAATATTTAGATCTTGATTGGTTTGCACTTTTTATTGGTACTGATATTAACTTGAGATTTTTATCTTGATTATATGGTTCGAGGTTTGTTTTAAATGTGTATTAGAAACGAGGGATTAATTTATATGAAGTATACAAAATAAAGGCTATACAGGTACCTCCTGATAAAATTACACATCAATCATTTTATTTCAATAAAAATCTACAAAGAAACTCCATCAAACTATTGCTGAAACTAAACTACTCGTAATATTTCAAAGTAACACAAAACAATTTAATAAAAACTGTGTCAAAAATATTACAATAAAAGTCAATTGTTCTCAGTGTTTTTCTTTATTTTGTTTTTTTATATAAATGGTCTAGACTTCAATCACTTAACTGTACCGACTAGGCTTCTAAAATAATTGTATATATTTTTTATTGTAGGTTGTATTGCTATTAGATTTCTCTTATGTTTTATAATGGGAATAACTATTCTCCTTTTAGAATAGAAAATATCATTGGCTGGCTCTATCAAGAGATCTGTGAACTACAGTAGTGAGGCAATTGCCTACATTGTCTGCCCACATTTCTTTGTTGTATTTATTTTTATTTTCACGGCTAAGTATCAAACCAATCCTAATCCTAAAAAGGTAAACCTTTTGTCCTTTTTCAGGATAAATGTTCGATCTTACCTACTTTTCTTCTCTATAAAAGAAAAAGATTACAAACTGGTTGGTGGAGGCATCACTAAATACAAATCTTGGACCAGTGAGCCAACATTTACGCTTGAATGCATGTTGGAATGCCGGATATTTCCCTACTCCAGCAAAGAGGACACTTTCCTTGAGCTTGCCCACTTGCACTGGTTAAGCAGCACTTGGCAGTGACAAAACGTTGGTCCACTTGCATCTAAACTTTTCTCGGATTCCGTCCAAATTCAAATACTTGTAGATCCTTATAAATTGTGTTTGCTACTTCACTTGCGCACGCCGGGAAAGTGAATAAACTTAGTGGAGGCAGTAAAAACTGTCTTATTTGCTTGAGAGAAGTGAAAAATTACAGAATTTTAATATTTTGTAATAGGTTACAGTTACAATTCAAAAACAAAAATGTTTTTATAAAATTAATTTATGTTTTACCTGCAGATTTTTTGTTAATTTAAAATTTAAATTGCTTACTTATGTTGAATATTTAACTAAAACTAATTATATAATTATAGGTTGGTTAAATGCAGGCTGTTGAATACGTTATTTGTAACTGTTAGTTTAAATACAATGAATACTACTAATTATTTGCCTCAAATAAACACAACATTAATACTAATTCAAAACCTTTGTTATGATCAATCAATCCCTGGTCTAATATTATGCTAGATTATTATTAGATACTAACGTTTGCCTGTGGATTCGTGCGCGTGGAGGTAGTACTGCCTCCATTATAAATTATAACCTATGTGCTATTCCAGACTTTAGTCTATTTCTGTGCCAAATTTTATCCAGATCCTTTCAACATTTCTGACGTGATTGAGTAACAAACATCATCCACCCAAATTTTCGTATTCAAAATGTTAGTAAGATGAGAACTGCGGTCTAAAAAGGTCGCTTAATATTTCTTACGCGCATTCATATAGTGGCAACATAAACACCAAATATGATTCAGATATGAATTTCATTATGTGGTGTGATTCAGCTGAAATGTGTAACTATTACTCCATACAAAACAGTCACACGGATAAATTGGACTATATTATTATGAAATGTGCACAAGAAATATTATCATTTATCAAAAGTTGCCTTTTTAGACGCCTGAGATTGTTTAGGAAAATGTCACATACTGATGCTGGCACCAGGTTGAACATGCAAGTATTATGAGGTGCATAATTAATGAAACAAGATATTGTGTTGGCGCTGAACCTGATACACGAAGGCAGCGTCGCCTTACTCAACGTACCTGCAAGTGGAGTATTTTAATATGTTTATTGATATGAGTCGCAAGTTTTCAAAAAAAGCGAGGGCCTTTTAAACAAAGTAAATCTATTTGGTTGAACTGCGTAATTTTGCTATTACTTTTTACTGACACGTTATCCGTCAACGAGCATTAGAAATTGTGTTAAATTGGCGCTAGTGCTATCTCCCTCCCTCTAATTCTATATACGTTCTTTTAGATACGGCTATTTTCCATTTCCCTCGCTTATCCACGTATATATACCGTGCATTACGACATAAATCTCACCTTATATCGTGAAAGTGGAACAGTTTTTTGTACCTTTTTTCAAGTATTATGTGTACGGGATCCTGCTAAGCAGGAGTTACTTGGTTGTGTTGAAAGTAAATTGCTATCTGTGGTTTGTCCACTGATATGTTTGGTTTTCTGTGTATTTTTTGTTTTGTATGCGTATAGAAGCCTAAATACATTTATGTAGATTCTTGTAGAAAATACGAAAAATTCCTTACTTTTGGTTTCTAATTTATGGTTAGATTGGTAATAATCGATTTTTAAGTTGCTACTCAGTAACTCATAAATGTAAACGTCTGTATGTTTGTTGATCAATTACGGCGAAACGCTGCAGACGAAAGGTGCTCGGGTAGACCATAGCCTGGAATTCTACCATCACGTCTTAAAATCATCATAATTTTGGTGTTAGAGAGAGACAGAGCTATACAAGCACTATCCCTTTCTCACACCAGAATCATATGATTTTAAGACGTCATGATAGGACCAATGGATTAGAACGTATGATATTCTATTTTGTTAGAAAATACCTTCGGCAACATAATAACTCTTTGTGGTACACCACCCCAGGTAGAAAATAATATGCTACTAAAGTAAGCTGAGCGTTTTATAATTAAAAGTGATGCTAACTACAATATAATTATTATTACTATCAATTCATAAAACGAACCTAATTAACCAGTGTTAGGTAATACCTAGTATCGAATAAATTAGCATGTTATAAAGCTCGGGTTGAATTTATTAATTACAACAAGTTTATTTATACAATGCTTAAATATTTATTGTAGAGAAGCTTTCAATTTTAATTTTCTGGAGAGAACGAAAAGGTGGCACATTCATTTAAACTGATAGTATACATTTTATTATTTTTATATTATAATAATGAACAAAGGAGATTATTGCAAAATTATGGGACTATAGCATTCGTTCATAACGACACGCGGTAGAACCAAGGTTACCAACATAGCCCGAAGAATCGCCAAACTTAAGAGTGGCAGTGGGTAGGCACATTGCTCGCAGAACGATGACATTGACGACGAAGATGGTCAATGGGGCCGAAAAGTTCTGGATTGGTAACCGCGTAGCGGAAGAAGCAATGTTGGAAGGCCTGCCACAAGGTGGATCGATAACCTGGTGAGGATCACGGTAGGCCGATGGATGCGAGACGTACAGGACTGGCCGTTATGTCGACACTTGGGGGAGGCCTATGTCTTGCAGAAACCGTTTTTTGGCTGAAATGATGATGATGATAACAACACGCCTCTATTTCCCAAGGGGTAAGGCATAGGTGTGCCTATTTAGTATACCTCCACAATGTGCATGTTACGTTTAACCCCCATGTAATAAGGGCCGAGCTTTTTGCCATCTACTGGGCATAGAACTAGACTGCTACTGAGAAATATCCGATAAAAAAACTTTGTCCGATCCGAGTCTTACCCAGGACACCATGCACTGGGCACCATTTGCGACCACTAAATCAACGAGGCAGTTAGCAATAAGGATACCCGGGCCTACGTACGGCGAGCAGTGGGTAACTCATGACATACTTATACGAAAAACACAACCAAACACACACACACACATACACCAACACTACACACACCCATTCCTTGCTTACATAAATTTTAATGTATTAAGTACTTAATTATATTAAACTAAGTTTTATGCCAGCCTAAACTGGTAACTGTCAGGTGCAGCAAATGGTCAATGAACTATAAGAGGAAGGCGTCTGTGTCTGTAACACAGTTTATACTAGCACAGCCACAGACGTTCACTCTGTCTCAAATAATGCATACTAGGTATACATACGCGTTGTACCTTATTGTTTTCGAGTTTGTTTGAGATGGACAAATTGTATTTGGCTTTTTGATGAATAAAGATTATTATTATTATTCCATTTATTCAATCTTATATACATACACTTTACATTTTCAAATATTTAGGTACTTACATATAAAAACATAAATAAATACAAAAACATTTAAAAATATAAAAAGTAGTAGCCCACCGGTATCGGGAATAGGGTCCAAGCTACCGGTGGTCAGGGCTCCTGAGAAAGGAATCTCCTAACAATACGAGCCGTGTCCAGGAGTACTGCTTTCTGGATCAAGCCCTTGATCCAACTGCCTAACGAGAGCCTCCTGAGATGTTGGTCGAGGATCTTGGCAATTAAGCCATTGGCCGTCACGACTATCGGCACAGTGACTGCTGTATTCACCTCCCACATGTCGACAACCTCGCGAGCCAGATCAAGATACTTTGTTTTTTTATCTCTCTCAGCCTACACGAGGTTCTCGTCATGAGGGACAGCTATATCAACAATCATTGTGCGACGCTCTTGTCGATCTATCACCACTATTTCAGGCTTATTGGCAACAATAGTCCTGTCAGTGATGATAGATCGATCCCAATATAACGTGATATTGCCATTTTCGAGAACTGGGTCGGGCTCATACCTATAGTACGGTACTTCAGATTCCACAAGATTGTATTTAAGAGCAAGTTGCTGGTGGATAATCCTGGCTACAAGGTTGTGTCTATGCAAATAGTCTCCGTTAGCTAGACGAGAACAACCAGAAATAATGTGTCGTATTGATTCTCCGGGCCGGTGGCATGCCCGACAGATGTCAACCGTACCGTCCTTCACAATATATTTTCGGTAGTTATTCGTCATAATAACTTCGTCCATAATCGCACAGACAAAACCTTCGGTTTTCCCGAAGAGGTCACCAAAGCGCAGCCAGGATACGGACGCTAAGAGATCTACATCGGGCCCTTGTAGGACCCGGTAAAAGCGCCCGTGAAGCTCCTTGCTCTGCCATACTTCCCTGCGGTCATTAGTATCCAGTACTGTAGGTTTACGCCAGTTCTCTTTTGCCAAGGAGAGCGGGGTGAGGCCCTTGTCCACAGCGACCACATCTCGATGCATACCCACGTCAGCTTTGAGGAAGTACTCCCTAAGGCTGCATACCTCGCGGTTGTGTAGGGTCTTAGCATTTAAGAACCCACGACCCCCACACTTCCGCGGGATATACAGCCTCATCACCGATGATCGTGGGTGATGCATCCGATTTGCGGTCAGCAGTGTGCGGACCCTCCTATCCAGGGCGTCAAGTTCCGTCTGAGTCCATTTGAGTATGCCGAAAGAGTACATCAATACCGGCATGACCCAACCGTTGAAGGCGCGCACCTTGTTCCCGCCTGATAAAAGACTATTCAGTACTTTATTCAGGCGGCCAAAGAAGCGTTCCCTCAACGACTGTTTCACTTCAGCAGTACTGATGCCTAACGCTTCCGACATACCCAAATACTTGTAGGTTTCGGTTGAGCAGAGGGATCTAAGGTGTACGGAATCCGAGAGTTGAGTTCCCACGGATTCCATAATCTCCCCTCGCTTTACATGCATGACTGCACATTTGTCCACACCAAATTCCATCCTGATGGCGCTACTGAAGGTTTCTGTTACCTTCAGTAGCTTCATCAGTTGCAAGTTGTTGGGGGCAAAGAGTTTCAGATCATCCATGTAAAGGAGGTGTGATATGACCTGACCACCTCTTCTCAACCGGTAGCCTTGGCCTGAACCCTCCAGTAGAGTACTGAGAGGGTTTAGGGCCAGACAAAACCACAGTGGACTCAGACTGTCGCCCTGAAATATGCCACGCTCGATCCTTATCGGTTCGCTGTTCTCCCGGATTTGTCGACATCCTGGATAGTGAAGAACCGTCCTCCACTGCCCCATACACGACATCAGGAAGGTGCGCAAAGTTGCATCCACTTTGTACAGCTCCAGCACCCTCATGAGCCATGTATGTGGCACCGAGTCATAGGCCTTCTTATAATCTATCCAACATGTCGACAGATCTTTTCGAGAACGACGAACCTGTTGGCTAATGACAACATCAATGAGGAGCAGCTCCTTAGTACCACGGGACCCGTTCCTACATCCATTCTGAGAGGCAGACATGATAAAATTTGTGTCAATATGATTGTTAATTTTGGCTCTCAGGATGGATGTAAAAACTTTATAGACCGTCGGTAAACACGTGATCGGCCTATAACTTTTGGGTTCCGCAGTACTACCTGATTTATGGAGCAGGTGGGTTACTCCTGTCGTAAGGAACTGTGGCAGCGACCCTGACTCTAGGGCAGACTGGAACTGAGCTGCCAAGCGAGCGTGCGATCTTTGAAACCATTTTATCCAAAAATTGTGCAGACCGTCCGGCCCTGGAGATTTCCAGTTAGGCAACGGACGGACTGCACGAGCTACATCTTGGGGGCTGATGGTAATAGCCCCCATTTCTGGTATAAGATCGCACGCGCCCTCGACCTCTCGAGTCCAATCACCCTCGGTGTGCCTGACCGGCACCGACCAGATGCCGCGCCAGAATGAGCTCATGGCGTCGTCATCAGGTAGGTGCGTATCGGACACACCTTGGTCCGGTCGCTCCCAAGCCCTATAAACCCACCTTTCGTTGCTTTCGAATGTGCGATTCTGAGTGTACCGCTATTTATTATTATTATTATTAAGCTCGCCGCCCGATCAGCACCAGGCCCGTGAGTCGACGGCACGTAGTGTTCCACGCGCGCTTCAAAGAGATTAGTGTCAGCCACCACTGACGGAGCGCATCGTGGCCGGTGCCTGCATGCCTAGGGGTAGCGGATAAATTCTGAAAATGAGTAACCGCACCCCTGGGCACTCAGGCAGGGAAGGATCAGGGGTGGGTTTTAGTCAGTAAGAGTCTGACATGCCCTCCCGCTTCACCCAGAGCGGGAGAAGTCATTGGATGATTGCCTGGTTATAAAAATAATAATTATATTTAGTCCGTAAGTTAAAATATAAAAAATATTCCACACGTATTTTTTGCTTTACTAAACCAATAAAACTGGCCAAGTGCGTGTCGGACTTCGCACATTTAGGGTTCCGTACCATATGAGGGAAATCAATATTTTAGTATTTGTTAGTGAAATATACGTAATAATAAACATCACTAAATTTCAAGTTCTTATGACACTGGGCAGTTCAAAAATTCATCGGGACAAAAATTTGTGACAGACAGACAAACGGACGGACAGACGGACAGACGGACACCAATATAGTAAGCGTCCGTTTGGACACTTCGGGTACAGAACCCCAAAAAAAAAATACAAACATAAAACGCATCAAAGTTCAGGAGTGGGGGCTTATTACGACACTAAATGGTACAAAGTATATCGAGGTGTGACGTCACGCGAAATTTCAACGCACTGTATCGTCCTAATTTTTGGTTTACGTGACAAAAGAAAAAATATGTGTCCAACATTTTTTGGTAATCTATCTGACGGATTAGATTAATTTTTATTATAAGAAACTAGCCCATTACTGTCCCTCGATAATATTAATATACTGTCCTTTATAACATAGAGGCGACAAAAAATATGATCAGCCAAAAGGTGAAGATAAAAGGAACCTGCATGTGGCTGAATAGCGATTATAATAAATAATCGTTATTCTATTTCACTCGATGGGTTCTACTTAAAATTCTTGATGAAAATTATAATTAGTAACCGACCGAAACACGATTCTCGACCGAAACTGAAACAGTAACCGAATGCTCGGCTCCTCTTCCTGTTTTGGTGGAAACTGCCTAAAATTTGTGTTTATAAAATTAATATCTTTAGAGAGACAAAAATAATAATCTTAGGCAGTTAATTTTTCAACCCTAAAAATCAACCCAACTTTCATAAAACACACACTTAGAATAGAATAGATTAGAATAAACATTTATTCGACACAGACACAACACAACAGCAACAAACAAAAGGTAAAGAAAATAATAGTAGGTACACAAAGATACAATAAAATTGTGCTGATTCACTTCAAAATTCACTTCGACGAATGAGACAGTCAGTTTTTAATTCCATAACACAATCGTCAGCCCAAGAATACTAATTCGGTCGAGCTTAATAATTGGTCACTTTTTGGTTCAAAATTCCAGCAGAAGGCAAAGCTGAACCTTCGGTCGGTCACTAAGAAAAACCCAACACTCAATCTCTGAGAAAAATGTAAGTAATAGAATAAAAATTAAATGTAATAAAGAATAAATAAATTGAATGTCACAAATATGTAACGTCTGCTTATGAAACTCTGTAACAACATGAATAATACGTAGGTAGTCCTTGACAGAAGAAACAAATGTTAAATTACAAAAAGTAGTCTTTCATCAAGAAAGTATCATTTCGTACTGACCTTTCATGTACCCTCTAAGCCAACATAAGACCTCTAGTGAAAACAATAAATAAAAGACGAAAATACTTTACGTGTCTCGGCCAATGTTCCTCAGTATAACAAGCATATTTTAATGAAGCTCCAAAGCAAAGTTCCCATCAAGGGAGATTGCGACTTATGTACATACAAATAGTTGTGACTTACAAAACTATATTGAGTAGGAAGACTTATTTGCATACGACGTTGGCCTTAGAGTAGATAATACTTCTTAATAAACAAATCATGAGACAGAGTGTAAAATTTCTTGAACCGTATTGATATATGACCAATCAATGATCTTGTTTAGTATTTTCCCAATTCTTATAAGGTCGGCTGATAAGTTATGTACCAACTAGTATTTTAATAGAAGTATTCCAATTCGAAACCGGGTTAACCGGGTTGGTAACCGGGGGGTGAAAATGGGTTGACATAATTCTGTACTTTTGGATTTTGACAAAGATCTATGAACTCCAATGGTTTCATATGCTTTTCGAGGTGCAACTTCTCTTAGAAGTAAAACAATAATTGTTGCAGAGTTATTTAAGCCTACTTTATTCAAGTAAAATTGTATCCAAGGAAGTACGTAACGAAAATGAGAGACCCTCGAAAAACCTATTCTTATAAAGTGTGAAGCGAAAAAGTTTCAACTGAAATAAAATATTGCTTCGAGTAATAAAATATCCTGACAAAATCCATTTTATTCTGCGGCTAATATAAGGTACTTAGAATGAAACCACTTACAATGAAACTCGGGAGACGACGCCAGTTATAAATCACAATTTCGATTTCTGAAATATGAAATTCAGAGGATAAGGAGTAAGACAATACGGGTGGTTAGCTTTTGAATTAAATATAGACACATATTTGATGTAAATAATTTATTAGAACGTGGAGATCACAAGTAATGTTGAATGGTGTTTGACTACTAAAATTTGTATGAAAAGATCGATAGTGATTATAATATACTAGCACTTCGCCCGCAAGTTCGTCTGCGTGGATTTCATAAATTTACCTATGATACTCACAAATAACGTGGCTTTGTGCGCGTGGTTCTAGAGATTACCCCCTGCAACCGCACAAACTCATAAACTTTACCTCTTTATAATATTAGTATAGAAGTATAGATGAGTAGTAACTAAAATTGTAAATCCATCAATTCAGCCACCACCGTAGACCCGGGCCTGCGGACGGCGAGTAATGGGTAGCTCGCCGTCCGATCAGCACCAGGCCCGAGAGTCGACGGCGCGTAGTGTTCCACGCGCGCCTCAAAGAGTTGTCAGCAAGAGACGGGGCCGATGCCTGCCCGGGGGTTGAGGATAAATTCGAAACAGAGTTACCTCGCCCCTGGGCACTCAAAGGCAGGAAGGAACAGGAGTGGGTTTTAGTCAGTAAGAGTCTGACACGCCCTCCCGCGCCACCCAGAGCGAGAGAAGTCATAGGATGATTTCTCAACCCAAAAAAAAAAAAAACAATTCAACCAATCACACGTCAATGCTGCACAAAGGCATCATCTATCTATCTGTGCCATAACACCTGGTCATCGCCAGTCCATCTAGCTGGAGGACAACCCAAGCAAAGCTACTACTGTTCCGCAACCCAGAAAATATTTTTTGTAGGTGGAATATTCGGTAGTAAGGGTGATAGAGTTATTATGATATTGGAAAACATTCATTGCGCATACAGCTAGAGAGTGGAATTCTCTACCGGAGTCTGTGTTTCCTGTAAGCTACAACCTGGGTCTTTAAGTCAAGAGTGAATAGGTTACTTCTAGGCAAGCGTGCTCCATCTTCGACCACATCATCGCTTACCATCAGGTGAGATAGTGGTCAAACGCGAGCCTATCACACATATAAAAAAAAATGGTGTTATGACATCTTATTGAATTGTGTCAATGCTTATCTAGAACTATAATAATTAGTTTTATGTATAGTAGTTTGTAAATCGAAAGTCTCAGGATTTGTTAAAGATGTTGTCAATCACTCCTAATTTCTTTATTTCTTACAACTTGATAGATTTTGTGCTGCTTCAACGTTTTCACAAAGGCGATATAAACACTCGTATATTTGTTTTTCTTTTTCTTTTTTATATTGTTTATTTATTTATTTATTAAAACTTCATGCAACACAAATGTACAAAGGCGGACTTAATTATTTTTTTTCTTTTTCTTTTTTATATGGTTTTTTGTATTGTGTTATTGATTTTATTTTTTGTCTTATTTATTATCTTAGCTTATTGACATTGCTTTTTTTTTTAGTGAAATTTTTTTTTTTTTTTTTTGTTAATTAACTGACATTTAATTACAGTGTTTTTCTTTGACATTATTGTATATTCTCATTTAATTTAATCGAATTGTTACTGTTTTTAAACTTCGTGCATTAATTGAATAGTATTCTTTTTGAACCTTTTTTTTGTAATTTGTGGTTATGGATCTTTTATGGTCTGCAATAAAGTTTTATTATTATTATTATTATTCCATTTATGCTATAATATATACGTACAGTTTACATTTTTAAATATTAAAATATCAAAATATAAAAACATTTAAAAATATAAAAAACAGTATCCCACCGATATCGGGATAGGGTCCAAGCTACCGGTGGTCAGGGCTCCTGAGAGAGGAACCTCCTAACTATGCGCGCCGTGTCCAGGAGTACTACCTTCTGGATCAAGCCATTGATCCAGCTGCCCAACGAGAGCCTCCTTAGGTGTTCGTCGAGGCTCTTGACTATTAAGCCATTGGCCGTCACAACTATCGGCACAATGACTGCTGTATCCACCTCCCACATGTCGACAACCTCGCGAGCCAGATCAAGATACTTTGTTTTTTTATCTTTCTCAGCCTTCACGAGGTTCTCGTCATGAGGGACAGCTATATCAACAATCATTGTGCGACGCTCTTGTCGACCTATCACCACTATGTCAGGCTTATTGGCAACAATAGTCCTATCAGTGATGATAGATCGATCCCAATACAACGTGATATTGCCATTTTCGAGAACTGGGTCGGGCTCATACCTATAGTAGGTACGGTACTTCAGATTCCACAAGATTGTATTTAAGAGCAAGTTGCTGGTGGATAATCCTGGCTACAAGGTTGTGTCTATGCAAATAGTCTCCGTTAGTTAGACTAGAACAACCAGAAATAATGTGTCGGATTGATTCCCCGGGCCGGTGACATGCCCGACAGATGTCAACCGTACCGTCCTTCGCAATATATTTCCGGTAGTTATTCGTCATCATAACTTCGTCCATAATCGCACAGACAAAACGTTCGGTTTTCCCGAAGAGGTCACCAAAGCGCAGCCAGAATACGGACGCTAAGAGATCTATATCGCGTCCATGTAGGACCCGGTAAAAGCGCCCGTGAAGCTCCTTCCTTTGCTATACTTCCCTGCGATCATTAGTATCCAGTACTTTAAGTTTGCGCCAGTTCTCGTTTACCAAGGACAGCGGGGTGAGGCCCTTGTCCACAGCGGCCACATCTCGATACATACCCACGTCAGTTTCCAGGAAATATTCCCTAAGGCTGCATACCTCGCGGTTGTGTAGGGTCTTAGCATTTAAGAGGCCATGACCCCCACATTTCCGCGGGATATACAGCCTCATCACCGATGATCGTGGGTGATGCATCCGATTTGCGGTCAGCAGTGTCAGCAGTGTGCGGACCCTCCTATCCAGGGCGTCAAGTTCCGTCTGAGTCCATTTCAATATGCCGAAGGAGTACATCAATACCGGCATGACCCAACCGTTGAAGGCGCGCACCTTGTTCTAGACTATTTAGTACTTTATTCAGGCGGCCAAAGAAGCACTCCCTCAACGACTGTTTCACGTCAGCAGTATTGATGCCTAACGCTTCCGACATACCCAAATACTTGTAGGTTTCGGTTAAGCAGAGGGATCTAAGGTGTATGGAATCCGAGAGTTGAGTGCCCACGGATTCCATAATCTCGCCTCGCTTTACATGCATGACTGCACATTTGTCCACACCAAATTCCATCCTGATGGCGCTACTGAAGGTTTCTGTTACCTTCAGTAGCTTCATCAGTTGCAAGTTGTTGGGGGCAAAGAGTTTCAGATCATCCATGTAAAGGAGGTGTGATATGACCTGACCACCTCTTCTCAACCGATAGCCTTGTCCCGAACCCTCCAGTAGTGTACTGAGAGGGTTGAGGGCCAGACAAATCCACAGTGGACTCAGACTGTCGCCCTGGAATATGCCACGCTCGATCCTTATCGGTTCGCTAATCTCCTGTATCTGTCGACATCCTGGATAGTGAATGACTGTACTCCACTGCTCCATACACGACATCAGGAAGGTGCGCGGAGTTGCATCAACTTTGTACAACTCCAGCACCCTCATGAGCCATGTATGTGGCACCGAGTCATAGGCCTTCTTGTAATCTATCCAACATGTCGACAGATCTCGTCGAGAACGACGAACGTGTTGGCTAATAGCAATATCGATGAGGAGCAGCTCCTTAGTACCACGGGACCCAATCCTACATACATTATGGGAGGCTGACATGATATGATTTTTATCAATATGTATGTTAATTTTGGCTCTCAGAATGGATGTAAGAACTTTATAGACCGTCGGTAAACACGTGATCGGTCTATAATTCTTAGGTTCCAAAGTACTACCTGATTTATGGAGCAGGTGGGTTATTCCTGTCGTAAGGAACTGGGGCAGCGACCCTGACTCTAAGGCAGACTGGAACTGAGATGACAAGCGAGTGTGCGACCTTTGAAACCATTTGATCCAGAAATTGTGCAGCCCGTCCAGCCCTGGAGATTTCCTGTTAGGCAACGGACGGACTGCACGAGCTACATCTTGGGGGCTGACGGTTATTGCCCCCATTTCTGGTATAAGGTCGCACGCACGCTCGACCTCTCGAGTCCAATCACCCTCGGTGTGCCTGACAGGCACCGACCAGATGCTGCGCCAGAATGAACTCATAGCGTCATCATCCGGTAGATGCTTATCAGATACTTCTTGGTCCGGTCGCTCTCAAGCCCTACAAACCCACCATTCGTTGCTTTAAAAAGTGCGATTCTGAGTGTACCGCTCCACTCGCCGCTTGTACCGACGAATACTATTTGCCCATGCATAGACCTTCTGCTTCAGGAAGTCAATACGCTCTGTGACGCGGGTCAGATAATCTCGGGAACTAATATCAGTCCCCGAGAACGCCCGCCTCACGAAACGCATCACTCTAGGGCGAGTGTTACCCTCCCTGAAGCAGATAAGCTTGCCGATGAGTGCTCTAGCCTCACCGATACGACGCTCAATTCTACACTGCCAAGCTGGTTCAGCAGGTCCTGTAACTCTGTCACAATTAGTGAACTTGACGTGTGCTACACGCCATGCTTCTGCAGCTGCGCAGTATAAGAATGAGTGGGTATCGGCAAGGTATTTGCTGCTATCAAAGCAATTTGATAGCTGCGAATCTAGAGCACACACCAGCACCTTATTTTTCTTATGCATGGACAAACGAGGTAGACGAGGTCTAAGCAAAGGCGGTGTGGAGCGGTACTCCCGGAATGCATCCTCCAAAGCGCTCCTCAATCGTTCATTGCATTGAGTACTCACGGATATAGCCGCGTCATCATCATCCTCAGCAACGTGGTCGGGTCGCGGTGAAGCACTGGGTTGCAGTTGCACCGCGGCCGGTGGCGAAACAGGTGAGACACGGCTACTCCGTGATTCGTGGCGTAGTCTATCAAGTACGGCGTCATCCAGCATACGGTTACGCTGGATGACCCGCACCTGATCCGACAGTCGTTGCGCCGAAACGTTGACAGCTGGCTCAATTACCTGAAACAGAGAGAGCATTCGACCACGGTACGCAGTCAGGTTACTTCCCCCCTCTGTAGCCCCAAAGTATGAGCGCATGACGTTTTCGTTAATGGTTTGCGTCCATCGCATGCGCTGCACACTTCCACCGGCAGCGGGAACCCCTTCAGAGGCCGGCGGGCCTTGAGGTTCCAAGCTGGCTGGTGGTCGGCCTCTTCCCCGTCGACGTGCAGGTGGTGGTGTCGTCGGCGGAGTGGTGTATTCGGCGCTCGAGCTCGACGCAACTGCAGCGGCCGTAATCACTGGACTCACGGTTGGCGAATGGTCCGGCGGCTGCGAGGCGGAGCTGAGCGACGAACCCGAAGATGTTGGGTGTGTGGTCAACAATTTGGCCCGGCTTCTTGTCAGCATTTCGTTGTTAGGTCCATTATATTCTCGCCATGTTGTTGTTTGTATCTTAGTTTTTCGGCATTGGTTATTGTTGTGATGTTCTTATTTTTTTCTGCTTCGTATTTTTGGTTTTGACATTATTTTTGGTTTATATTTACGAAAATGTAATAAAAATTTCGGCGAAAAAAATTTTACGTCAGTTAACTTGACAGCCGGGCCACCGATTATTATTATTTTTATTATAAGGGTGTGTGGCAAATGCGCCGCTCGCGCGCCGTGTTCCGCACGTGCATTTTAAGTTCACGGGCCGTTCGCAAGCCTGCTACGCGCCGCGTGCGAACTTTACGCGTGCCGGGCGCGCCCACTGTGCAAACCTTGCGTGAGTTGCGCTAAAGAGGCATACCAAAAAATTGCTGTAACTGCACGCCTGCAAATCGCGAGCGGCTTGCGATCGGCTCGCGAGCGGCGCATTCACCAGATCTGGACACAACCTTACGTTTATGACAGATGATAATAAATACACGGTTGTATCAATAAGCTATTCGGGTTTTGACAAACACCAAAACGGGGGCGTTCAGTAGTTATTGGGCAATATTTTCTTTCCATCTCCGTAAGAAAGTCGTAAAACTTTAAGGCTTATCCGTTGAGCTGGTTGTTATGTTAGCCTATAACATTTCCTACATGAACAACACGGTATTCTGAACTGCTTTTATCATAAATTTCATATCTTTAAAGAGCATGAAACTACCAAACCATTAAAACATGAAACTATCAAGTCAGTGGTGCCGATTATCTTGTTCAATAACTAAACTAAAATTAGAGAATCGCTATCTTTTACTAAAAGGCAGTGCGAGAAAGGGACGGCTATAGCTATGAACTAAGTTAGAGATGTCAAACCAGTTTACGTCTTGCGCTTTACCGTGTTTTTTAGTGGACATGTTTTTACGTGTACCCTTAATTTGTATGGAAATATTAGTTTAACTAAATTTGACAGCTCTCATTTACGTCCAACTCTTTCTTGTGTTATTGAGAGAAAAATATAGGAATAACCTAAATTAAGTTTTGTTTGTGCACATCAGAATCCGCACCATTATCTGTCAAGATTATTAGTTCAGAAACTTTTTTTTATAAATTTCTCTTAAGATTTGATATTTTACCATCTAGTATGACAATCTGAGCTGAAGACTTTTTTTCCAACCAAAAGGTATTTTTATTATTTGATAACATTATACATATTAAACATAACATAACTAATAAATAACTGAATAAATAAAATATGTACAATCGGCATAAAAGATCCGGGAGGAGTACAGCTCATTGGGCATCGAATAATTTGTCCACATCGCTGTCAATGGGAAAAGTGCGCAGAACGCTGGTAGCATTGCCACGTTGAATGGTAATGTTGATTCTTTGACCAAAATAAAGGCCTGCCCTCTAGTCACGTGAAGGGACATCGAAAAATTCGTCCACAAAAACTGAAGACTTTTGAGTTTTGATGTTCATGACGATGGAGTTTCTTTGATATCAGAGTAAATAATGGTTATTTTCAATTCAGCTCGACGTCTGTTCATCAACAGTACATTTTTTTGCCTGACACAAATGCTAAGTTGGACTGCTATTTGGTGTAACCTTGAGGCGCACACCACACTGTGTTTTTTTAAATCTGTTTCAGATTTTTTAAGACCTCTACTATCTGGCATAGTGTCACTTTCCTTGTTTCTACGTGTTTTTTGATTGTGTTGGTATATTGGTGATATTTGTTGTAGTTTTTATTTTTTAATTTTGTTTAAATACTCGTTTTTTATGATTTAATTGTGCTTTAATGTCTTTTATTCTTTTTCTCTGTGTGTTGCACCATATAAATATTTTATCTATGTAATTATTGTCATCTTCCATTCAACGATACACGTGCTGATTTGGTCCTTCGTGGTTGAACTTCGTAGATTGGTAGCCACACAGGCTTTAAAGATATTAGTTCCAATTCTTCAAACTTATCAGACTGATTTGTTGCTGGGGAGTTTGTTGGCCACTTCTTCTTCACAGCTAAAACAAAAAGTTTAAAAAAAAAGACTTTTGATTATTTTTTGATTTTTGATTAGTCCTATTTTCATCGTTGGATAGAAAATTACACTCAAATTACTCGTAATTTTCACAGCAATTACCTTCTGATTGGCGTTAAATACACTGTATAGAAATTCAAGTATTTCTCAAAGCAACTAGAGACCAGTTTAAATAATGACAACACGTGTAGTAGAGTCGTTACTTCTAACAATTTCCATACCTACCATTACAAAACAAAAGAAGTTCACACTTTGTGAATCGAATTACAGTGGGTGTCAAATATTTTGGCGCGTTTTTCCTCGAAACGTCAAAGAAAATACCAGCGCTGCCAAATTCGAATGCAGGAAACTTCGGGTTGCCACCATTATGAATCGTAGTTTGATCTACACCGCTTTTTTGTTGATCTGGGTCAAACTATGTCGCCTACTAACGTGACATCTCGCATAGAAAGTATCTTTTCTTTTTATAAGCTCTGTTTTTCTTTCAACAACTTAATTAGTTTCACCAGGTCAAAATACATATTTTAACCAGAATCTGTGTCATGTGGGATAAACGTGGAAATAGTAACAACCTAGTTTAGAAACTGGATCAAACAACTTAGTTTTGCATTTACAATGCTAGCGGTTATGTTGTCCGCCGCACATATACTTAGCAATTGTCGGTCTACTAAGGTCCCTGGGCTGAACCAGTGGGGCGTGCTTATGTGGTGTGAAAGACGGTTAGTTTTCATTTTAAATGCGGCTTAATGAGTACTTTGAGTACTTATTTATGTAACACCTACCTATCCTGTGAATTTTTTTTTTTTTCCAGTCAGTGGCTTGGCTTATATATTTTATTCTATTAAGCATAGCCTGTTCTAAGCTTCGGGTAGGGCACAATGGATACGACCACATATGGGCTATAGACTAGGAATATTGCAAACGTTTGGTAATCTCGACCTCAATAACACAATGATGAATACCTATCCTTACACTGCGGATTTCATTTTCAATTATTCAGTTATCATTTCACATGAGAACTGATGGATTTAGACATGACAACGTATCGCTTCCTTTTCACGAAACAAAAAGTTGTAAGAATTCTGATATGTCTAGGGAAATTCTCATGCCTATGTGTAATGGGCTCTTTTACTACCAATGTACTGGTTTCTTAGTTTATTAACGAAACATATACCAAAAAAACATAATTTTAAAAAAGTTTATCGTGTACCACAGGCAAAAAGTAAACTTCAGAAAGGGTATTTTTTTCTAAAACTGGCCCTAATAACATTATTTTTTGTCTACAGCAAACGTCGGGAACTTCGAGTGCGGGCGAGACCAGTCGACAAACAGTCCAGAAAGTGGGCAGCAAGCTGCAAGCTACCAGGTTCGTCCCATAATACTTTCGCGACTAGACACATTCGCGCTTTGTTTTTTCGCTCTACACTGTCTAGCCTTTTAACGTTTTTCGATTTCCTGTAGCTACGGGTAGTAATAATGGTTCTGTTAACGTTTCGTTATTGGCTACTTTGCGACAGTTCTGCTGTTTCTGTGTTCTGTTGTACTTTGAATTGTTTTTATAGGATTTTGTGTCTGTTGTTGTGATTTATTGTGAGTTGAAATGTATCAGGGTTGTTTTATTAAGGTTTCACTGTGATATAGGTGACTACCTATAACACAGTGCTCAAGCTCCTAACTGCTCAAGCTCCTAATGACTATTAGGAGCTTATTGGATCAGCATAATTATTTACTTGCCGTTATCCCAACTTATTTGGGGAGAGCGAAACATGTCTGCTTCATCCATAATTATCTATTAGTCCCTTATTTGAAATTTATTCAATTACTGACCATGATATCAGGTGTTTCACTATCGTAATTCTCTTAGAACATTTCAATCTGTGCATGCTAACATTAGGTTATAATTACTAACTTTGCTTAGATCCTTGAAATGGTCGAAAAAATGATCAAAACACTACCAAAATGAAAAATTATAAATTTCATGACATTAACATGAAACTGTATGTCTCGCGTTACACTTCAAGCATATAAGCCTTTTGCGCTTAAAATAGCTGCTACGATATCATCGTCTTCACAAGATTGCTAATCTGACCTACATACAGCTATTCTTGTTGTTGAAGTCTCGCCGTAGACTGTAGTGTTTTAGTAGGATGTAGGTAAAGATTTCAGTTTCATATCAGGACGACGTATTGTGGTTAATGATATTATTCGTAAAATATTTTATTATACGAATAATATAATAAGCATTAATATAATACTTTACGAATAATTTATTAAGCAGTAATATAATATTATACGAATAATATAATTAGCAGAAAGTAAGTATCTAGTCAAAGTTATTCCCTGTCATCACCCTTATACCAATTTATTTGGGGTCGGTGCAACATGTCTTTTTCTTCCATACTCCTGTATTATTCGTCATCTCCGTAGTCACCCCCTTTTAACCCATATCCTCTTTCACACAGTCCAACCATCGTTTCTTTGGCTTTCCCCTACTCTTATAGCCATCCACATCCATACACAAGACTTTCCTCACGACATTTTTTTCATTCCTTCTCATCACATGCAAGGTTATTCCCTTTATAAGAAAAAATATGATTCTTGTACAAATTGGCTGGTTATCAGACGTTGGCAGACCTACGTGTTCCAGTCTCTAGTGCGCGTGAATTCAGTTGTATCTCGGCCCCCAACTCATGGTAGTGGTGGGAACTGTGGCGTTTTAGTCGGTAGGAGTCCGACATAACTCTCCAATCTCCCCAGACGAAGAGTATCCATGAATATATACCCACATAAAAAATCGGCCAAGTGCAAGTCGGACTTGCACACGAAGCGTTTTTTTTTGGGCTGCATCTCATGATCCGTAATAGGTAGACAATTAAATTTTTCACACAGCGTGTATTTCTGTTGCCGCTAAACATTAATTTAAAAATTAAAGAGGGCTTTCTTGGGAACCCACTTTAATTTTTATTGTTGTCACTCACCTGTCCGTCATCTGTCACAAAATTTTGTTCCGAAGAATTTTTTAACTTCCCATTGACATAATTATGTGAACTTGAAATTTGGTTATAATATTTATTATTAGGTATATTTTACTAACAAATACCAATTTATTACTAAATCAGATTTTTTCTTTGATAATATTCCCTCAGGGACGGAACCCTAAATATGTCAGACTTCGCACTTGGCCAGTTTTTTTCTCTTCACAGCTATGCTTGGAACAGATGGTTCTTATTTAAATTATAATGGGTCTTGAGCCATTGTACGTGGAGTTGCCGTCATCAGGCCTGTATACAAAACAATAGGTACACTTTGATTTAATTGTTTTATTATAAAACATCGCTTGATAAGTTTTCAAATAGTCTTTTATTTAAATTTATACTTATATATAGTTGATATTGGAATTACAAACCATACGATCATTTCTAACTTTTTGCTATATATTTTAGGTACCTATAACTAAAACCTACTTTTCACGTTTATTTATTGACAAGTATACTAAATTAGCTGTGCACCCATACAGTTATGTGTTATAAACATAAAAAAAAACAAAACAAAAAACACAACATGAAAAAACAAACAAACACACATGAAAAAACAACATTTTTTCAACATGTTACAACAAATTAGTACCTATTTTTGTTTTTATCACAGTGGTTTGTTTTGTTATTGTGACACTGTAGCGCTTTAAACTATTGAATTATTGCTGTGCCCTATCAGGGTTCATGTATGAAACCTCTAGACTTGTAACAACTTTTAAACTACATGAATGCAATAAATGATGATTATGATTAAATTAGTAGTCAAAACCGCGACTGAATCTAGTTTCCAATATGTGCGTTTTTGTGTGAAGTCTGTCATTGATATTATTTTGATATGCAAATTAACGTGTTTATGCTTGTGAAGACAATACGACATTTACATTTTTACATTAGGTATGCCACACAGAATCACATTGCATGGCTTTGACTGAATGGATAACAAACTGTTTCATGGGTACATAATGAGTATGACGTGTCTTTATACACAAACTTATAAAATACTTAACTAAACAAAAACTCCTAACTAAATAAAACTTAAAACCTAGCGTCAAAAAATTCTTCCGCATCGCTGTCTACTGGAAGTGTGCCCAAAAGACTGGCGGTATTGCCACGTTGTAGGGCAATGCTTAGCCTCTGATCGAGAAAAAAGCCAACCCTTGGGTCACGCGAAGTTTCAACAAGGCGTTTTGATTGATCTTTAAATACTAAATGACCACTTGAAAACCACGGCCCAAGGGTTTCAACCCCAAACGGCTCGAAAATGTAGCTACCAACGAGATTGTTATATATCCATCCACCGCTTGAGGTTCTCCGCAGCCGCAGCGGCAGCACCGGTACAGCACAACGAACTAGGAAGATGAGATGGCGCAAGAGTATCGACACATGTAGCGTCCCACACTAAAGGCCTATCCAATTTCCACGAAAATATAGACATGCCGTCCGGTCTTTTACCATCATAGTGAGCCAGACTATGTGGTTCTAATACAGCCGGAACGCCGGCGGTGACAAGAGCTCGTCGGATGATGTCGTTGCTATTCGCGTGCCGCGAATGTTGACAACCTCGCCACAGTGGCACGACGTGACTTGTCTTGTAAAATGTGTTCTTTTGGATTACATTGGAAAATACTAGTACCTAACGGGTATACTTACTATCCTATGCACTAATGATTCAGAAGAAAAATTACATAAGTGCTCTATAAAACTGTAAAACCTTCCCCGACCCTTATTAGTCGGTTGCTATTACCAATCCGTTGCAATTCAAATTTCTGGACAATTCAAAAGTGCCCGTAAAGGGTTTAATTGAAATAGAGGCTTTTAATTTGAATCTACGATAGACCTTGTTTGTTTTTTTTGGCGAGGTGGGATCATCCAATGACATCTCCCGCTCTGGGTGGAGCGGGAGGGCGTGTCAGACTCTTACTGACTAAAACCCACCCCTTTTCCTTCTATGCCTGAGTGCCCAGGGGCGAGGTAGCTCTTCCAAACTTATCCTCAACCCCTACGCGCCATCGGCCATGACGCGCTCCGTCATGAATGCTGACAACTCTTTGAGGCGCGCGTGGAACACTACTCGCCGTCGACTCTCGGGCCTGGTGCTGATCGGACGGCGAGTTACCCACTACTCGCCGTCCGCAGGCCCGGGTTCAGTCCGATAGGCCCCTGTGGTGAACATTTGGTGGTTGTACAGCCTAGGTACCTACTTTTTTCTCAATGAGCTGGCCTACAGAGAGTACCTAACGTCAACAACATCTTTATCAGCCATTTTTCTGATTATGCTATCGGGAATTTATGGGGAACCTAGTGAGGTACTAAAAAAAATACTGTCTTTACCGTAAAGCAAAAAGATTTTATTGCCATTCATGTAGATATTCAGATAGGTTCAAAAACCACACGATAAATAAAAGGCATATAAACCTAAAAAGAACCGCAAAAGTAAATCATTTACCAAACTAAGATTGATACTCTACCCACACTTAGGGTCATATTTATATTAAATATACATAATATTTGAATGGTTTAAACATTGATTCTTAATTCAAACTTTTTACATTGGACTATGACTTAACTGAAAACTTCTTATTCTAAAAAAAAAACGTATGCAACGCACTTTGATAGGTACTTACATATACATTTACATATTTATTACTATATAACACAAACTTCCATAAACAACAGGTATAACATTCAGACACACTGTCCCACACCAACACGACTGTCGTAATTCACCTCCCAACACACACACACACACACACAACATTCACACATATGCATACCATAGGTTACCTACTGTTTTCTTTGTGTATTCCTTTTTATTTTTTATGTAACAAGCAGATTAGATTAGATTTAGTTTATTGTATCGGATATAATTATTTGTGTAACAATAAAAATGTAAACGGAACGAAGTAGCCTGGAACTTACGACACAGGGAATCCTAGTGTGAGTTTCAGGAATCAATGCATTGAATTGAATTTCTTTAACAATGAATTATTCTTATTCTATTCTTCTCATTCATATTCTTAATTCAAAATTTTCTATAGAGAATTTGAATTTAGAATTTACTAATATAATTTAAACTAAGCGTAATTATGGTTAGCCGACTAAGCATATGGGTAACTCCCTTGTTGGTCTCGTGGTCGCAAGCGGGACTACTGAGCGTGAGGTCCTGGGTTCGATTCCCGGATCGGGCAAAAAGTGCTATTGGGTTTTTCCATTAGGAATTACTCAGTAGTCGCCTGGATTTTGAAAGTTGGTCTTGTGACACCCCCGTGCCTCGAAAAGCACGTAAAGTGTTGGTCCTGAGCCTGATCTCTCCGATTGTGTCGAATTGCCGTCCTATCGGACTAAGAGAGTGAAGGAACAGAGAGTGCACCTGTGTTTGCGCACACACTTGTGCACTATAATATCACCTGTATACTTGGCTAATCGCCGTTGAGACTGACCATCGTGATCGAAACTCGGACGGGAGGATTATTATGATAAGCGAGTTTTATAAATAACAGTTTTAATGTTCAAACATTGATAACTACAACTATTACAAATTAAAGTCCAGAAAGAAACTACGCTAACAAATCAGACTATACTTCATAACTAAGACTTAATTATAAAAGGCACAGTACTAAATTGTCTGGGTAATATATATCCCAGATCCAGATTCCAGATCTTCTTTATAGCTTTATTATATTTGTATTAAAAGTCCTTGTATGTTTGTTGAAATAAATGCTGAAAGTATCGTATTTTTTTAGGATTTTCTATCGTGTATTAAATTCTCAGTAACGTTATCGATTCACCGCAGGTATGGTTATGAAACTCTACTTTCTGTAGCTCAGAATTGAATGGTAGTCGATAAATAAATTGCGACTATTTCGATATGTGTGTTATTGCTAGCTGTATTATATACTGACTTCTGCCAGCGGCTTCACCCGCGTGGAATTGGTACTTCCCCCGTTATAAACTTACAACCCCTTTTTCACCCCCATAAGGGTTGAATTTCCAAAAACCTTTTCTTAGTGGATATCTTCTCTTCACAAAGAACACACAATCCAAACTTCATGTCTCTAGGACCAGCGCTTTAGGCTGTGCGTTGATATATCAGTCAGTCAGGACTTCAAATTTTATATATACGAGTACCTACTAGCGGCTCCGGCAGCGTGAATGTCGTCGTCGTAAAGTAGCTCAAGGGAGCATACTATAGGGATAAAAGTATTCTATGTCTTAATCCAGTATATGGTTTACTCGTGTGCCAAATCACTATAGCTATTGAATGTGATTGACAAATAAAGATACAAACATATTGACTTCCACATTCACATTCACAGTAGGACTCACTTTTGGCTCACGAGATTATCGGTTTTTTTGTGTGGTTGTCCACATGAATACTCTCTGTATCCGGTAGGCGGAGGGTCGGACTTCTACCGACTTAATCATATAAGAAGGGCACGGGATCTCCGGTAGAACGCTCCGTTGGTCTTGATACGCTTTTGACACGTCCTTGGGGATAGTCGTTCCCACATCATGAACGTAATTGTAATTTACCTTTGTTCGATCGTCAAACCCATGTTGGAATTAAATATTGGTTCAATCATTCTAGTTAGCTCTGTACACAGCTAGATGGGCGACTGGTTGTAGAATTCTGAGAATTTCGAACTAGCGTTAACTTCACGGAATATTGTATAGGTACTTGAAAATTTCCCGTCGAATGCCTCTGTTATCGGTCTATGATCCGAGATAGCCTATAAAGGCTTGCATCGGTTGCTACGGTATATTGCATATACCGAGTAGTAGCAGCCGACGTTACGAAGTTAAATGTTCTTTACATTGTTATAAGAAGTGAGTGGGTCGGAATATGGAAAAGTGGTCCACTCTTTGTATACTTTTGATATTCTAAACCTGTTTGTTACGAGTAAATATGGTTAGGTCCAGATAGAGTTTCAAAGCAATTGGACTCAAGCTTAAAAAAATTAGGTATAATTTAATTGATTTCTTGATACCTTTACTTGTATTTTTATGTTCGTTACAAAAAAATCAATCCGCCTAGCTTTTTCCCCAGATATCTTGGGGTCGGTTTCCAGTCAAATCGGATGCTGCTGAATACCAGTATTTTACATGGAGCGACTGCCTATCTGACCTCCACAACCCAGATACTGGATAATACGATACCCGTTGGTAAGAGAGGTTGTCAGACTTTCGGCCTTCTAACGACCCGTAATGACTGTCAAATATCCACGATTGACAACCGGGCCCAACTTACAGCTTAACGTGCTTTCCGAGGCACGGAGGAGTCTGACCCATGTGGCTGTTATTACTTAAGCCACGAGCTCCTCATTTTTATTGTAATTATGTATTTAAGGATATTTTTTTCAGATAAATACAAACTTATAAATTATAAAGCAAGCTAATAAAATAATAATATATTCGTCCACATCGCTGTTAACGGGAAAAGTTCCCAGAATACTCGTAGCATTGTAATGTTGAATGGCATTGCTGATTCTTTAGCCGAAAAAAGGCCAGCCTTCTGGTCACATGAAGAGTCGTCTATCTACTTGCTGAAATCACATGGCCCTAGTGTTTCAACCCCAAACGTCACAAACATATAACTCCCAATAAGGTTGTTATATTTGTGCCGTTTGAAGTTTTCTGCAACTGCAGACTTCATTTCGTGTCCTGTTCCCACAATTGCGTGAAAGTGTTCCGTAAAATGTTAAAATATTTGCCAGACTTAAAAATAAGTAGTTAGTTCCGTTGCTAAATGACACATTTACAACCTGTTACTTGAGAAATATTTCTAAAATGCCACAACTATGGTGTTCTTTCTAGCGTTGCCAACGCGCAACGTGTCTAGCAGTTCTTAGCATTTGCTTGTCTTCAAATTTAACTTATTTTAATATTCTCTTTAGTTTTCTTGGCTCGGAAACAAGAAACTTGGGAGTTAATGATGTGTCTTACCTAAACATTACTATTCTTCTCATATTTAAACCTGTTTTTGTAGAATTTGGGGTAATACCTAAAATAATGTGCAAAAAAAATATCAACAACTTATCACTATCTCTACATAATAGAAAACAAAGTCCCCTGCCACGTCTGTACGCGATAAATTCAAAAACTACTGAACGGATTTTGATGCGGCTTTCACCAAAAGACAGAGTGATTCTTGATAAAGGTATAAGTTTTTAAATTTAAGTTATAATTTGTACCAGTTCAAAGCCAGGGCGGGTCGCTCGTCATGTATATTTAAGTTACTTTCATTCGATACGGAGCCATCGTTTTTTTCCAAGTTTTCTAAATTATACAAAGAAAAAAACAAGAAAAAGCAGCAAATGCTTAATTTTATTATACAATTTGCATCTTATTACTTTTTACCGGGCGAAAATCTTTACCGTTTTCATAGCCTGTTTCCTTTGCAAAACTTCAGTGGGGAAGCGATATTTTTCATTGCTAAAATATTTTCACCTCCGACTAGAAAAGTGCGACCCCGGTTTTTGCCACAATCTCAAATTCTTTTATCACTTTTCCATTGCCTACAAAATATTTTGGCACAACAGATTTCGCGGCAACCTAACATTTTGTTTTATCGTTCGTTCATTGTGTAAAGGTATGTACATCTATTTTGGCGAACGAATATAGCGTTTCTATTCACTCGTTCCAAAATGAATATTTCATAAAGGAATTCCTTGACACTTTGGCGATGAGGTTAGCATTTGGATATGACTTTTATTTCATCGTAAGCCACCACAAAATATTTATTACACAGATCAGAATATAATTTTATTTATAGTGAAAATTACTGTAGTATTAAAAGTGTCAGGACGTGGATAAACACTATAATTCTCGTCCAATTGTTGCTACAGTAAAGTTTTAACTGAAAACAGTTCATGATTTTAAATATTAATAAACCAGCTCCACTTCGTATTATCATACCGCTAAGAATCAGCCATTATATTTTATTACGTAAATAATATGATGGTTTGATAAAGGTTTTTGCGAAATAATGCGCAGAACTGGATAAATTTTGTGAGAAGATAAAAAGAGGAAAGTGTAATGAAATTGCTTGTAACAATTCGTTTGATTCAGCTTTTTTTGCTTTTAGTTCTTGTTGTTTTTAATCAGAGAGATGCTGTGTTTTTTGTTTTGTAAGCAAGGCCTAGTCAATAAAACTTGGGATTAGGGAATAAAATGGGTTATGCCGACGTGGTCATAACCGGACCGTATTGATCTCTTGGAATTTTCTACTTACATTTCCCTCTCAAAACGGTGAAGGAAAACATCGTGAGGAAACCGGCATGTCCTAGAACCAAAAAATCGAAGACATGTGACATTCACTAATCCGCCGTTGGGCTCGCGTGGTGGATTACGGGCCACACCCTTTCACAAAGAGGAGGCCTGTGCCTCAGCAGTGGGGACATTAAAAAAGGCTGAGATGATTACCCTATTACAGTTTCGTATGATCTTCATTTACTATGATGTTTTAAAATTATTTTTAATAAGCTTCTTCCGGTGGCTTCGCCCGTGTGGAATTAGTACTTCCCTCGTTATTAACTATATAGCCTATGAGCTTTCCAGACTAAAGGCTATATCTATGCTAAATTCCATACAAATCCGTTTAGCCGCTCTAGCGTGATTGAGTAGCAGACATCCATCCACCCTTATACCATTTAGTGTTGGCATTTGGTTGGGCCAACAATAAACGCTATTAGGGCATCCAAACTTTCACATTCATAATACTAGCTTCTGCCAGCGGCTTCGCCCGCGTGTAAATCGAAAATAATCCCAAGGGATCATATTCCAGGGATAAATAAGAATCTATGTGCTACTCCAGACTATAATCTATTTATGTGCCAAATTTCATCCAGATCCATTCAACCGTTCTGGCGTGATGGAGTATTGTTACTCCATCACGCCAGAACGTACATGTAACATGCATTCATTCATCCATTCAAAATTTTGCAATATTTTATAACTAACTACGCCCCGCGGTTTCACCCCGTAGACTGGAATAAAAAGTAGCCTATGTGTTAGTCCAGGGTTTAAGCTGTCGACAAACCAAATTTCATTCAAATCGGTTTAGCCGTTTGAGCGTGAAAAAGTAACAAACATACACACTCACAAACTTTCGCCTTTACAATATTAGTGTGATAAAACAAAGTCGGTTTAGTTACAGCACTCAAGAACGGCTGGACCGATTTTAATGATCTTTGATTTGTTAGTTTTGTCTCCGCTACAAATAGCAGAATAACTAATAAAACCTCGGAAATATTCACGACAAAAAATATGAAGAAAGTTCAATTTCTCGTACATTTTGTATGGAACGAAAAGTTGTTTCAAAGAGGGTGAAAGGAAACGATTTCGTTGTCGACAACGCTTGAATTGTTCCATATTCGCCACTACTTACCAAATCATTCAAAGCACATTGCAAATTGGAATATTGCAATTCAGTGAAATCTATAAAATATATTTCCCAACCCTAGCCTTTTCTCAACTATCTTGGGGTCGGCTTCCAGTCTAACCAGATGCAGCAGAATACCAGTATTGTATATGGAGCGACTGCCTATCTGACCTTCACAACCCAGTTTCAGTGAGAGTGGCTGTCAGACTTTCAGGCTTCTGACGGCCCGTAACGACTGTCAAAGATCCACGATTGGCAGCCGGGATCATCGGCTTGACGTGCTCTCCGAGGCACGGATGAGTCTCCGTATGTAAAGATGATCACCCATCCATGGACCAACCCCGACGAGCGTAACTTAACCAGATGGATTGACCCGTGCAGCTGTTATTACTTTAGCCATCAAATGCATTTGCAAATATGTCACGAAAGGTAGCGATATTTATGGCGGTTTTGGCGTTCAGATTTCTAATACTTACGATAATAATAATAATAAGTTTTTTCAAAACTAACAATACAATGTGACATTTTTGGTGAACCACAAACTAAGCGTCGCTTGTATCTTGTGGCTTGGGAGTGCGAAGTATATATAAGTTATACGTTACATTACAGTGAGGATGTTAAGTAAACATACATTTTACATAAACAAAAGATAAGAGTGTGTTACACGCAGCTGCATAAGGGGAATCGCCAATTCAGCACCCAATACTTTTATTATAGAAACATACGCTGCAATCAATCGAACGATGTCAAACGGCGAGCTGAGATAGCACTTTGTGACGCACGGACCTAGATTTGCCAATTATTGTAACTCCGTAAATTTGGATTCCATATTCATACTTCGAATAGGCACCTAGGCTAATTTAAGATATAATTAATGTAATTCTTTTATTTTAAAATAAATTAAGTAAAATCATTTTTGTTTTTTTTAAATCCTCCGCTTGCAGCTAACGTAATTGGCGCAGTCGGTAGGATATTCGCGGGCCGGTTTGCGAGCTTAGGGATCTCTAATATCGATATCTGCGTACGCGAATCGCCTGGGTGGCTATTGAGCCCCGCCGCCGAATATCCGAATCTACGGTCCAGCTGCAGTTCCGGAAGGAGAATCCAGACTTCGATTCACGAGAGAACCAGAGATGAAAAATTTGTAAGTACACTTGAATTGTTCCTGTGTTGCTTCCTTTTTAGTCCTAGTACCACCCAAGTGCCAAGATTTTCCACCCGAAGAACTCCAATTCCCAGGAGCCCGCATCTCGTACGGCTCGCTGGAGTGCTATAGATAACAGTAGGGATTTAAATAGTGATAGTGAAAATAGCATAAATTGTAGTATACATAGCATAGATATGGCCCATGACCCGGATACAATTTTCAAGACCCTTCGTATGGTCCCGGAGTTCGACGGGAACCCAAATGTTTTGACTAGGTTTATTAAAATATGCGATCAAATAGTAGCTCAATATATTAGTAATGCCCCAGGTAGCGAGCTAAATAACTTATGCCTATTAAATGGCATCTTAAATAAAATAAAAGGCTCTGCTGCTTGTACCATCAACTCCAACGGCATACCTGACAGTTGGCTAGGGATTAGAACAGCCTTAATCAATAACTTTTCGGATCAACGGGATGAAACAGCTTTGTATAGAGACCTTTCTTTAGCTACGCAGGGAAATAAGACACCTCAGGAATTCTATGAGGAATGCCAAACCTTGTTTAGTACGATGATGACGTATGTAACATTACATGAGCAAATTCCTACTACAGTGGAAGCAAAACGTACACTGTACAAAAAAGTTACTATGCAGGCTTTTGTAAAAGGATTAAAGGAACCATTGGGATCCCGCATAAGATGCATGCGTCCTGATACTATTGAAAAGGCCCTTGAATATGTACAGGAAGAACTTAACGTTATGTATTTACAGGAACGTAGTGAGGTTTCAAAATCCACTACACAAAAAAATTCTAGCCCTATAACACCCCACGCAAATACCAACCCGGGTCCTCAACGTAGTAATAATTTTGCAGTACCAAGTCCCAACTGGCCCAATCCCATAGCAATTAGGCTCAGCCAACTACCACCACCACAACCATTTAGGTTCAACCCTCACTTCGTTAATCAGCAGCCCCAAAACCGCATGCCTAATCGGACACAGCAAATATTCCGTGCGGTACCTCAAAATTATAACGCTCAAAGTAACATGTTCCGTTTGCCACCAAGAAACATTCCGGCGCAAAATCATATTCAAGGCCCTAAACCTATGAGTGGGGTACAGCATTTTACACCTAGACCCATGTTATCCGGTCATAATTGGCAGAACTCAGGCAATCCACCACCAACTAATTATTTTAAAAATCGTGAAATGAACATGAATGAGTGCGCGTCATACGACGACTCATATTATCCGACGGAGTACTATTACGACCCGACCTGTTTTAATTACGAGAACATTTATTACGATTACAGCCCGTTCGCCATAGTAGAGTGCAACCATGATCCGACCTTAAGCGATATAAGTGCTCAAGGGAAGATTACAGATTCAACTGATCCTCAGGCAGGTCCAAGTCAAATAAGTCAGGATTTTCAGGAGGCACAGAAATCAAAAAAACAAAAATAGAGTTGAATCTCCAAACTCAGCGTCAGTTGCCGTACATATTAATATCAGAACCACCCTTGAAACTACTAATTGACACCGGCGCGAATCAGTCTTTTATAAGTCCAGAAGCTGTAGAGAAAATTTTTTCGAATTTTCCCTTAAATTACGACCCGTTTGAAGTTACCAATGTACACGCGGTCAGTAGAAATAATTATTCTATAAGTTTACCTTGCTTCGCGGAATTTAACGATCCAGAGCTTATCAAATTATTTGTATATCGTTTTCATGAATATTTCGATGGTTTAATTGGTTTAGATCTGCTAACTAAATGGGAGTCCAAGATAGACTTAAAAGATCAGAGATTAATAACGCGCACATCATCAAACCCAATCCGTATGTATAATTCCTGCAATGTTAACTTGTATGAGGACATAATACCTGCTCAATCTTCGAAGTTAGTCAGAGTACCGATCGACACTCCAAACGGTGCAGCATTAGTTAGTGAACAGACTATATGCAATTGCACCGTACGCGAATGCCTTACCATTGTAGACAATAATCGCGGCTACTTAGAGATAGAGAATACGAGCCCGAATGATATTATAATATCACTTGACCGACCAGTGCATGCAAGCTTATTTAATATCGAGTGCACGCGTACCGAACATTGTACCAAGCGAGTTCAAGAAGTGACAACGCGATTACGAAAAGATCATTTAAACGAGGAGGAGAAAGTCAACTTTTTAGCTCTTTGCTCAAAATATGCTGACGTGTTTTACATCGAAGGCGAAGCGTTAACCTTTACCAACCAAATAAAACATCGCATTAAGACTACAGATGAGGTCCCGGTTTACACAAAAAGTTACAGATACCCATTCATACATCGTCAGGAGGTTAGGGAACAGATTTCAAAAATGTTAGATCAGGGAATAATAAAGCCTTCAGATTCAGCATGGAGCTCACCCATTTGGGTAGTACCTAAGAAAATGGACGCCTCGGGCAAGCAAAAATGGCGTTTAGTAGTTGACTTTAGAAAGCTCAATGAAAAAACTATCAACGACAAATACCCTATCCCGAACATTAGCGATGTTCTTGACAAACTGGGTAGGTGCCAGTACTTCACCACCCTAGACCTGGCTAGCGGCTTCTACCAGGTAGAGATGGACCCTCAGGACATTCAGAAAACAGCTTTCAATGTCGAACATGGACATTTCGAGTTTCTTCGAATGCCCATGGGACTTAAGAATTCGCCCTCCACATTTCAAAGGGTTATGGACAATGTCCTCAGAGGTCTCCAAAATGACATTTGCCTGGTCTACCTTGATGACATCATCGTCTTTTCCACGTCACTACAAGAGCACATGACCAATCTCGAGAAAGTTTTCAATAGGCTTCGCGAATCGAACTTTAAGATCCAAATGGATAAATCCGAATTCTTAAGGCATGAAACTAGTTATCTCGGACACATAATAAGTAGCGATGGAATAAAACCCAATCCGGATAAAATTCACGCAATAGTAAAATACCCCATTCCAAGGACTCCAAAAGAAATTAAGCAATTTTTAGGCCTTGTAGGCTACTATCGCAAATTCATCCCGGACTTCGCAAAAATTACGAAACCTTTCACAGCGTGTTTAAAAAACGGTAGAAAAGTTGTATTAGACTCCGAGTACATTAACAGCTTTGAAAAGTGCAAGACTCTCTTAACGAATGACCCCATATTGCAGTATCCCGATTTTGATAAGGAATTCTTACTGACGACAGACGCTTCGAACGTCGCTATTGGTGCTGTTCTATCTCAAGGACCTGTAGGTTCCGACAAACCTGTGTGTTTTGCATCCCGAACCTTGAATGAAAGCGAGCTTAACTATAGCACCATAGAAAAGGAACTTCTTGCCATAGTTTGGGCCACCAAATATTTTAGACCGTACTTGTTTGGTCGTAAATTTAGAGTACTGACAGATCATAAACCTTTACAGTGGATGATGAATCTTAAAGAACCGAATTCGCGATTGACTAGATGGAGGCTGAAACTCAGTGAATACGATTTCACCGTTATCTATAAGAAAGGCAAATCCAATACAAACGCCGATGCCTTATCTCGGGTGGAGATTCATAATGAAGACACTAGCGCTCTAGTAGACGAATTATGTTCTTTGATTCCCAACCCATCAGAAAACCCGCCATCTGCGAACTCATCCACTGCAACCGTACACACCAGTCACGAACATCCCATATTAGAAGTCCCAATTACAGACGAGCCCCTTAACAGATTCCATAGACAACTATGCTTTACGATAGTGGAGGATGTCAAACGCAAACCAGTAGTTACTAAACCATTCGAAACCCACACGCGCATAGCAATCCAGATATCATCGTCCAAATTAGAACAAGATGTAGTCAATGCCCTCAAAGAGTATGTTAACCCAAAAGTAAAAACCGGTATCCTAATAAATCCACCCCTTGCCATGTATTCCATCATACCAGTCATACAAGACAAGTTTAAGAGCTCATCTATGAACTTAGTACTAGCTAAGATAGAATTAGAAAACGTTAAAGATTATCTACGTCAGCAAGAGATAATTCAACACTACCATGACGGCAAAACTAATCACCGGGGAATTACCGAATGTTATTTAGCCCTCTCAAGAAAGTATTACTGGCCCAAAATGAAAGACCAAATAACCAAATTCATCAACGAATGCATTATTTGCGGGCAAGCTAAATATGACCGGAGACCTATTAAACCCCAGTTTAATATTGTACCCCCGGCAACGAAACCATTCGAAATAGTTCATATGGATTTATTCACCGTTCACAATGAAAAGTATGTTACATTTATAGATGTTTTTACCAAATATGGACAAGCATACGAGTACCATCTCCGAGATGGCACGGGCATTAGTATACTTCAATCATTATTACAATATTGCACCCACCATGGAGTTCCCTTAACTTTAGTGACTGACAACGGAACTGAATTTACTAATCAACTATTCCTAGAATTCACACGCCTTCACAAGATAAACCATCATAAAGTTTTACCGCATTCGCCTAACGATAACGGTAATATAGAACGCTTCCACTCAACTCTCCTTGAACACATAAGAATATTAAAGTTGCAACACAAAGAGGAGCCTATCGTAAATCTTATGCCCTATGCTATAATCGGTTATAATTCCTCAATACATAGCTTCACCAGATGCAGACCATTCGATTTATTAACTGGACACTTTGATCCACGCGATATTCTAGACATGGATTTCACTCAACAATCATTACAACAGTACGTTCATAATCATAGGGCGCAAATGAAACAAGTCTACGATATCACTAACGAAACTTCTCTATCAAATCGTACTGCGTTGATAGAAACTAGAAATAAGAACCGTGAACCCGGAATAGAATACGTTCCTCAACAACAGGTATTTATTAGGAACCCTTCCGCAAGCCGCCAGAAGACGGCACCGCGGTATACCCAAGATACCATTTTGGCCGACTTACCCATACACGTTTATACGTCCAAGAAACGTGGGCCTGTAGCCAAAAATAGGTTAAAAAGAGGCCCTAAGGAACCTAACTTGCTGCAGGATTCTACTGTTGCTGGTACTTCGCGAGACCCGGTCATCGGAGATAAAACTTGAAAGCTTGGCCAATGGACCCGGCCTATTACCGTATAAACTTGAATCTACGAGAATGACCACTCATCATCATACATTTCTTCAATACGTGAACCTAAGGGACATTGAAAATCAAATTACAACACTACAGTATCAAATATCAGAATACAAAAGTCGGCTTAGTAATGACACTTATGGTCTATTTGAATTCCAAATTAATTATCTTACTAACAAAATTGGCAAAGTATCTAATCAGCTTAAATCTTTAGAGCCTGGTCGTGTAAAGAGAGGTCTAGTAGACAGTCTTGGATCGGTAGTTAAGAGCATAACCGGAAATCTAGATTACCTACACAGATGCCTTAAAATACGAAAATGCTATCAAAATTCTACAGATGAATAACAATAAGTTAGTTAACGAATTTAACGATCATATTTCAATGAAAAACAGATAGTTATAGCTTTCAGATTTCCCATAATTTCCAAAATTGTTTATGATTTATATAAGTTATCTATAGTACCCAACAAAAACCGTCAAGCCCTTATCCCTACCTATCCCTTTATAGCAACTAACGGGGACTCTTTCGTGTATATAGAAGCAGAATGCTCGAAGTATAGTAACTGGTATCTCTGTGAAAAGCAAACAACCCATCAAATACGAACAAAAACTGACTGCATACAAGAACTTATCATGAACCAAGCCCTCAAGAGTTCCTGCCAATTCACTACAGAACTAACTATAATCAATGACAACGATGTAATACAAGGGCAGCCTTTGAAATTAATGAACATTCCCTACGACGCAGAGACACCGGGTGCCACTTTAACCCAAGTTCATCTTAGTTCAATCGACTTAGGAGGACTACACAGCATCCAGAACCAAGTCATGACGAGCCAGCCGATACAACTTGACCAGCTGCAATCAGATGTCATATACCATACGACCATACCCTTCTACATTGTATTATTAATTGCAGGCGCACTTATCATAGCCATACTGGGCTATCGCAACAAATGGTTTTGCAAACGATCCGAAACGCCCAACACCAAGGGGCATACTTACGAAGAACCCGGGAAAAAGGAAGAGGTTCGCGCGCCCAGAGGACAAGTTCCAGAAACATTTTCTCTCAAAGTTCTAAAATAGTTCCTGATCTGCGGGTGGAGATGTTACACGCAGCTGCATAAGGGGAATCGCCAATTCAGCACCCAATACTTTTATTATAGAAACATACGCTGCAATCAATCGAACGATGTCAAACGGCGAGCTGAGATAGCACTTTGTGACGCACGGACCTAGATTTGCCAATTATTGTAACTCCGTAAATTTGGATTCCATATTCATACTTCGAATAGGCACCTAGGCTAATTTAAGATATAATTAATGTAATTCTTTTATTTTAAAATAAATTAAGTAAAATCATTTTTGTTTTTTTTTAAATCCTCCGCTTGCAGCTAACGTAATTAGTGAAAATACAATAATATAAAATAAAACATTCGTATGATTCTGAAAAAAAAAATTAAATATCGGTTAACGTCGGGCTTGTGCAGTGATGTGTTTGAGTGTGCAAGTGTGTATATGTGAAGGGGTGTGGGTGTGTGTAGGTGCTATATCAAGGCTTCGGTGTCGTCGTACGATAATTTTAAAAGTGCTGAAGTTAGGGTTTTTTTACAGGTCGCCGTTGAGCAGCCCTTTATATCACAGATTTTGCTAACTTTATTGTAAGTGTTGGGATGGGAAAAATAGGTACAACGTCTAGCTAGTTCGGATTTGGCAGTTGGTATGAGTACTCTGAAGACACGCTTGTTTATTATGTCCCTATAGTCGAGGCGTTTTGTTATTTTACCGTGATGTTTAAGCGTTGCTTGAAGTACAAAAATTTGTCGTACCCTGAGGACTTGAAACTCATGATAGACAAGGTCTGTAGGGAATCTGAAAGGTTTTCTTAGAGCAACCTTGATCAAAGCCCGTTGCGCCCTCTCCAGCGTTATGAATGTGGTTTTACTAGCACGTCCCTAAATGCAGATAATAATAAATAAATTATTTATTGTATCAGTTTCATTACATTTTGCATAAAATTCCCTGGCTCCCGAGCTAGTTTCAAACTGTATGACAGGAGCCAGTGCATTCCCCATAAATTAATACAATTTCAGAAAATTCAAAATAACGAAAGAGAAAGAAAATAACGATACAGTACTGTATGATTGACTGGCAGAGTGCGAAGTAGACCATTCGCAAAATATCAATAGAGGTACAGTCGCGGAGTTTTTTTATGACGTATGTCAACTGTGAAGCCCCGCGACTCACTGGTGAGTCGGACGAAAAAAAAAAATTAAAGAGAAAAAAAAAAGAAATCGGCTGTCAACCCGGGTTGTCGTCGGGGTTCAATTTGACAACCCGGATTTGGAAGCAGGGGTTGAAGGGTTAACGTATGAAAGGGCATAAATGTGAGCTTTGTACGTTAACTTAGTACGTTTAAAGACTTTGCAAGCGCAGGGATAGCGTGACAGGTGTGAAGTAATATTGTGTTCCTGTGGGCAACTGTGTATTTTTAAGAACATGGTTTGAGGGACCCTACAGTTGTTTTGGAGAAAGCAATATATTTACTTTTGCTAGCGTTTAGTGTCAGTAAGTTAGAGTCCAGGTATTGCGCTATCTGGGAGAGGCCTTGTTCCGCCAGTTGGTACACTCGGTCCAATGACGTGTCGTGGAAAACAATGACTGTGTCGTCATCGTAGGATTTCACTGTAGCGTTTCTAAGAGGGAGGTTTACTACGTCGTTAATGTACAGCGTGAACAATGTCGGGCCAAGGGTACTGCCCTGGGGAACGCCGAACGTGATAGGGAGCGACTTGCTTTAGTGACTGCCTATTTTACAGTATTGATATCGCGATAACATCGCGTAGTAACTGCGAAACCATTCTAGCGGTGTACCTCTTATACCTGTTGCCTCTAGTTTCTTCAAAAGCAGTCCAGGTTATACGGTGTCGAATGTTTTTGCCAAATCAAGAAAGACACCAACACAGCATTCTCCATTTTCTATGTGGTGTGAGACTTGATTTGTCAGAAGTGACACCGCGTCTTCGATGGATCTTCCCCGGCGAAATCCGAATTGCCTATCTGAGACAACGTTGTGCTTCTCTAAGAAATTTACTAGTAGTGTTTACAATTTTTTCTAAAATTTTAACGATGAAATCACGCACTACCAAGTTAATCGATATGTGAGCTCCAATGAGGCGATTTAATGTATATTCTCATTCCCCATTTATGAACGTCCTCCCACTGTTGTACATTTGGTGGTGCATCTGGAGAATGGTCAAAGCAACTTCAACGACCACACTGACCAGTTTTTTTTCGATTTCTCAAAGTCATCCGTTTGCACGAACGTTGCTGTACTCTGAGATGCCACATAACGAAAAATTTCGTATATCACAACGTCCTTCAATGAAATAGAATCGACCCGAGTGCATCCCATCAAGCTAATAATTTAACAAAAAAAAAACTTAAAAAAAACAACCGACTTCAAAAAAAATGTACACTAAAATTAAAAATTACTTTTAAATTTGGAAGCCGGTGTCAAATAACGAAGAAATAAAATACAAACACTGACTTTCGAATTTAAAGTTATTTTTTAATTATGTGTATTTTTTTTTTTGGAAGTCGGTTGTTTTTTTTTTTAAGTTTCTTTGTTTTCACTTTTTAGTTATACCTCTAAACTAAAAACCTCAATAACATGGAACGTGGAATTTAAACATGGTCGTAATTGGAGAATACCAAAACGTCATCTAGGCATACGTGTTTTTCGTTTTTGTTCAGTTTTTCAAAAAGCACTGAAGCAATTTCGATAAAATTTATATGGGACCACCTCAGAAGTATATTCTATCGGAAAAATAAGAATTTTGAAAATCGGTCTTCAATTGACAGAGAAATGGGCGGAAATACATAAAAAAACAGACATACAGCCGAACATAGAACCTCCTCCTTTTTCGAAGACGGTTAAAAAGTAGTGCTACAATACTACGCGAAACATTTCGATTCTGCCACGTGCGATTACATTCATTTCAATGTGATTAACTCCACTAATATAATTTTACACTACATTAATTGATTCTAAGGCGGTACGACGTTCGCCGGGTCAGCTAGTTATGTATATTTTAAGCTTTTTACATGACTGTTAACAGATATCAAACATTAGTCCTCGTGATTTTTTGTGAATAGAGTAATAATAGGTATTTATTCTAAGAACTAGGTTTATATAGCCTACACACTAGTTATAAGCTATAAGTTATAAGCTGTTTATAAATAAGAGAGTTAGTCTCTATACAGTTCAAATACCTCCTTTTGATAACGATTTAAACTTATCCAACACAAAGCAAACATCAAGTTTGAGTTTACGCTCAGTCTTAGGGAAGCTTTCATAGTTGGGGAGTTTACGTGGCACGTGTAAATGTTCAGGCTTCCAATGATTCCAGAGTGACATTTAAATTCATCATAGCAGGTCACAAGTTTGAAAAATATTTGACTGAATTTCATTTCATCTACAACTTTTAGACTATTATCGTTTAGTTATTTTTTTACCTTATCGAAGTCACGTCTGCCACTGTATCAGTTGAGCTATTATCAATTCGATTTTTTTCGGTACTACGACGTTTCGTTTGGTCGAAAAACTTTTCATTTGTTCGAAGTATTATATTTCCGAGCATTCATTATACGAGTACCACTGTTTTAATTACTATATTTTCATTCCACCATAGTGGTTTTAAGTGGTCCAAAAAGAAGCATGCAAACAAGAATGCTTGCTTCTACCATTCATGCTGCATGCAGCGTGGAAGCTGGCATGCAGCATGCAAATAAGCATGCAGCATACAAGCAAGAATGCAGCGTGAAAACAAGTATGCAACATGCAGACAGGCATGCAACATGCAGCAAGCATTCTTTCTGTCACGGCTGCCTGCGGCACCTGCTCCTCAGCTCGCAAGCCGCCTAACACCTCCGCGCCGACGCAGGCTTAAATTACACTCTAGGGGTAGAGCAGAAAAGACTGCGTGAAGTCGGTTTTGCAGAAATTCATTTGTGTCGCTAAATTTTGTAGCACAACATATTGACTTTTTATGACAGTATTTTAATATAATATTGAAATTTCTACCAAATAACCGGCTATATATTTGTGACCAAATAATATTCCGTAAAATGTTGTTTCGGTGTGGTGAAAATATGGCAAATAAATAATTTGGCAAATGACAATTTCAATTTTTTTTGCTAATAGCAAAAAGCAAAAAGTTATTTTGAAATTAGGCGAAACATAGTTTGGTAAAATCATACCTACAACACATGAGAAAACTCACGCATCACGTTCCATTGTACGCAGACACGGAGGTGGATCTCACTAAAGAAGCATTCCCGATCTGATGGCGCAAATCTTGGAATCTTCGATGATCTAAAAATATGTCAATTATTGCATGTAGCAAAAAAGACGTCGGTCAATAGTTTACGGTAAAATGAAATTAGAACAAAATAAAATCGGAAAAGTGATCGGTTCCCGTCATTGCAATACGGGGATGTAACAAGTTTTTACTATTTTTATAGAATAACATATATAGCAAAAATGATAAATAAAACTCATCAAAAAATTCATCTGCATCGTTGTCAACGGAAAATGTGCCTAGTACGCTGGCAGCATTGCCACGTTGAATAGTAAGGCTAAAAAAGCCCAGCCCTCTGGACACGTGAAGACTCAACTAGCTGTTGCTGATATCCCGAAAAACTTGGTGAGCACTCGGACCATATGGCCCTAATGTTTTGGGATTGAATATATGACTCTGTTTAGTACATCCTCGGTTTTAATTTTGGTGTGGATTCTGAGTGCCAACTGATAGATTGAAAGAACTTTATTGTACACTATAATAATTTATTAACACAGCTATTATATTATAATTATGCATTTTTATGGGTACAACGGCGGTGTTTCTCTGACAGTGACTAAAATAATACTGTTGGCTGTCAGTACTTTTGATAATGCACACGTAAACTGTGTCTCAGTACTATGAGTCTCGGTAATATAAGCTCTAAACTTTCGTTGATGTTCAACGATTTAAGGAACATGAGATTTCCCAGGTAGAGAGTGTGTTTTATGACAAAATGTAGATATATTCTAATAGAAGGAAAAAGTACAGCCTTCCTTAAAATATTTATAAGAACCAAGCGAACCTTGACACCAACAAGTAAAATGTAATTCTTCGGCTAAGGAAGGAAATCTCACCAGATACTGAGGTACAAGCGGTTTCCTCCAAGGAGCATTTGTAAACCTCTACATAGGGAACATACGGAAGCTGAGAATGTACCCGCAATACTCCGTGATTCAATTCACTCAGATCTTTGTAAATGTTTCCGTTATCCTTTTCCTTGGGAAGCGGATGCACCCACAGTGTTGGTTTTGTAACTTTCTTGTTCATTTCTTGTTGCTATGTCTTATTGAATTTTGTTGTCGTTTAATTAGGACCTTAATAAAGCTGTGTTACGTCTACTTTAAATAAAAAAAGAAAATTGTAAAATAAAGAATCTTTCCTATCCTTTTGTATCAGTACAACATTTTCAAGAGATCCATTTTTTTATGATAACATCCAGCCATTCAATTATAAAGTCAACCAGTTAGCTTACGCTAGTACGTTTGACAACAAATATGCACGCTCGTTGGTTTTAAAAACTGATGAAACTTGCACGTCCATTTCCAGCACGGCCAGCTCAGAGCGAAAATTCATCCGGCCATATTGAATTTTGTCGGTAGCGGTCACGCGTATTTGGTTTTAATCCTTCCCGATCACTCACGGAATTCACTATTTAAAAGTTATTATTGAAACGAGGCACGGGCCAAGCCGCAAATACTTCACGCTGAATATTTTAAACTGATTCCAGTACTGGAATATTTGTGTGTATTAAAGCTCTAATAAATAATATGTTTATGTATTCATATATCGCAGTAATGTGTTGGTCTCCATTTATTAACATAATTTGTATACTATTTAATGCATTAGTTTCTTTGGTAAGGTGGTCTTCATGTTTATTCCCTGGAAGGGTGAGAGATCTAATTGACATGTTTATAATTTAATGCTCTACGGTTATCGTATTTTGATTTAAGGTTAGTTAGTTAATATCTACATTATTGTAGAACATAAAAAAATAAAATACTGACATACGAGTAACATACGCCTGTATTTTCTAAAAGATTGGGCAGAGGTATATCTGTGACGAGACGGTTTGACTGCTCAAACCGTGTCGTCACAGGTATACCACACAGGTATACTACACTGCTGTTGAGCGTTCTTTGTCGCGGGTGCGATTCCCGCACGGAACAAATATTTGTAATGCCTACAGATAGTTGTTCCGGATTTGGGTGTCCTGTGTATGTGAGTTTACATATTTATTAGCGCATAATTAATTCCTAGAGTGGAACAACGTTAAAAAAATAAATAAGAATAGTCAACTAGCTCAACCGTTTTTTGGCTATAACAAGTTTGTGGGTAACTGGCGTCACATCGGTAAGCCCAGGCATAAGGACGTAGACAGCTTTCACAGTGTGTGAAGTTCAGGCAGTTTGGTACAAAGTCGAAGGAGTTTACTTAATTGTAGCCTCACTTGGATCAAAATAAATTTTCAATCTTTGTATTAAATCTGTACGTAACCAGATATGAGCGGGTTGAATACAAAAACTAAAAAATTGTTTTATTTAACGTCTAAGTCCGAAAGGCAGGTTTTATCTAAATGACCACACTGATACAAGCTAGGAGACACGTGAAAGCTTCGAGCGCGCCGTGTGGCCAGCCGGTCGATTCTGTTAACAGCTCACCGTGAAAACTTAGGTGGAGTGAGCGTGTAGTGAACTGTCATTCCACCTTGATTGTATGGATTGACAGCCCACTTCACGGTCACTTCACCTAAGTTTTCACGGTGAGATGTTACAGAATAGCACTACAGGTACAAACATTTTGGAACTGTGAACAGCCGGTCGATTCTGTTAACAGTTCACCGTGAAAACTTAGGTGCAGTGAGCGTGAAGTGAACTGTCATTCCACCTTGATTATATGGATTGACAGACCATTTCACGTTCACCTCACCCAAGTTTTCGCGGTGAGATTTTACAGAATAGCACAGCTGTTTAGAATAACGTTTTAAAATTATAAATGGCTCTGAGTGCTAAGCAAACCGCCTGTCAGTGTGTTTTTGGTCTAAGGTCATTTCAAAATTTCGATCAATATTGTTCTGTAATGGCACCTAGAATATATATATTATATTTATATACTATATTATACTATTATACTAAAATATACCTAAAATATATTACCTAAAATGGACTAAATCACACGGCCAAATTGAACATAAATTACCCTTTGGACTGCGAAAACTTTCGGCCTTTCGCCAGATTGTTCGATTGAACTTCGACCGCTTACATCCGTCGGTGCCTATGCCATTCAAACTTGAAGGGACGGCGATGTCGCATTGAAGGGTCAATGACTTTGTAGTTTTCTTTCAGCTGTTGAAGCCACTCACTGTCATGATCGCTGTTTACTGATAAATGGGTCCCTACAAAGAAATATCTTCAGTGTTTTTTTTTATATCTACCAATACACTAAAACTAGCTTTTAGTCCTATTTTAACTGACTCCGCAAAAAGGAGGAGGTTCTATGTTCGACTGTATGTATGTTTTTTTTTTATGCAGGTATGTCCACCGATTTCTCTGTCAGTAAGTTGTGGACCGATATTCAAAATTTTTTTTTTATCCGGAAGTGAATTCAGATTTTATTGAAATTGCTTTAGCGCTTTTTGAAAAACTCAACTCAAACAAAAAATGTGTATACGTAGATGACGTTTTGGACTCCTCCAATTACGATTATGTTCAAATTCCATGTTCCATGTTATTGGGGTTATCAATTCGGACGTAAATTTAACATTTAGTTTTAGTTCTGGGGTATAACAACTAAAAAGTGAAAAATAAAAAACTTTTTTTACAAAAATACAACCGACTTCCTAAAAAGAAAATACACTTAAAATTGAAAATTAACTTTAATTTCGGAAGTCGGTGTCAATTAACGAAGAAATAAAATACAAACACCGACTTCCGAAATTAAAGTTTGGAAGTCTTTTTTGTAAAAAAGTTTTTGGCTACCGTCAGAAATTATAGACAGTCATCGTGTTCCAACTGTAGGTTATGTGGTACACGCCCGGCTTTGCACTGGTGCAAATTATATTTTTCATTGCGTGGTTTAGAAAAAGTAAGCGGAAAAACAGACAGAGGCAGACAGCGATTTTGCTTTATATTATTTAGAGACAATACAATCAAATTTTTACCTGACTGCCGTAGAAGGAGGGTAATTTCTGTGTTTATGCCTATTTATTGCCAAGCGCTGTAGCCTAAACGGCTCGATGGATTTTAACAAATGAGGTTTCATTAGATTGGTCTTAACTATAGTTGCAAAACTTCTGAAACATTCTGAATAATTCCGGAATACTTCTGGGAAATTTTCTTTAAATCAGAATTATTCAAAATGAATTTAATTAAGATTTTTAATTTTTTTGCTGAAAAATCGTATTTTGCATCGATCGTCGATCGTCGATCGCCGCCCCCGCTTCCCCTCTGTGCGCCGGCCGCTGCCGCCGCGCTGGCGCCGCGCCGCGCGCGCCCGACTGCCACGAGTCGTGCGTGCAGGCGATGGCGGTGCGGGGTGCGGTAAGAGCGGAGATGCTCCCCGGAGAAGTTTTCCCCCCCGCGAGAAAGATTCGTACCCCGCAATCGAATGTTTCCGCCGAATATTTCGCCCGAATAATTCAATGGGAATTATATGTTGATATTTTTATAGGTAGATCTATGTTAGCCTGCGATTTATTCTTTTGTTTTCAGGTAGGTACCTACTTATTTCGAAATCGAATACTATTTTTATAAATGTCAGTTGTGGAATAAAAAACCAGGCCTAGCATATTTGATTTGTTTTTTGAAAAAGGGTTACTTATGTTTTTGGTTAGTTTGTATGTAGCTCTGTACGCATCGCGAGTATTCGCGAGTCGCATAGGTAGGTATTAATCATTACCTACCTACTTAACGCGTATAATAGCCCAGTCAATAAAAACAAACAAAGGCAAACCTTGCAAGCAAACACGTTTTGATGCGGTTTTCAGAAAAGTGTTATACTTAGGAGCAGGTTTTGGTATTTTAACCGATTTAAAAAAAGGAGGTTATGAGTTTGAACCGTATTTATGTATGTTTGTCCGCGATCATCTCGCGTTTGGCTGAACCGATTTTGATGCAATTTTCAGAACAGTATTATTAGTCACTAGTATACGTGACATAAAAAAATGTTGAAAAATAGGTAGTAAGGTCGATTTTCCTGGTTTTTTTTGACAGTTGAAATATTCCCAAAGTTTCGGAATATTTCGGAATACTTCCGAAGTATTCGACGGGAATGATTCGGAATTTTTCCCGCCAGCATCTATAGTCTTAACCGCCGAAGTGACATATATGAATTTTGAAAAAAAAAAATATGGTGACCGCCATTAGGTGTAGTCGTATTTTTTGTGACCTGGTCATGTGGGGTATCAAATTAAAGAGCTCGAGAAGACAATTCCAAAATGTAACTCACTTAAATGTAGGAAATAAAAGAACTTTTTAGTTGTTTTTTATCCGTCGTGTTTTTTGATAATTTTCATTGAGGGTATCTTGTTGAAACAGAAAAGACGCGAATACAATTTTTCCTCCTTCAATGAAATCGTCGAATTACAATAGTTTCATACAAATTAACCATGTCGAACAGTGAACATAATAAAAAATTAATTTATGTAGTAAAAATATGGAAATGTTTGCCACAATTTTATCGGAACTCATCCGATCTCGGTCTATAATTGACAATTTATCTAACAGGAAAATGTCGCAGTTTTCCGTAATCTACCCCACTCCAGAGCCTTAGAATTGTTGATATTCCAAGGCTCTGCTTGTTACATTTAAATCGATTTAAAAAGCGTGAAGATTGGTCTTTATTCTTAAGGAACTGACCCAAATAAGCCAGCAGATAGAAAAATATATGGAAACATGTAGATAAAATTGTTGTGTGTTGTGTTGTTAAAAATAATAATAAATTGTTAAATAATAAATAAATAATAAATAAAATTTCGCCTAGCAGTCAAGCAGAGGTTTTTTTTTATTTTTATTGGTAACCTCGCTTTTGATTAACAGACTTGATGGCAGTTGATGGTAGGTAAGTGATGAAATGGTCGATAATTCAGCACACTTGCAAAACAAACGTAAGTCAACTATTTATTTTAAAAGAATAGTTGTTATTATTGATTTTTATATGTCAACTTTCTTTTTTTTTGGACTGTAAACACCGCAGATTGTAATAAATCTTGCGAGAGTGTAAACTCACGATATATTACGGAAAGATCATTTTAAATACAAATAAATCTCATGCAAATTTGATCATTACAATGTATCCGAGTTTAAATTTAAAAAAAATAACAATCTTTTGTTATTTTTCATAAATTGACAGTGTTTACAATTTCCCGATGACAATCTATTCCACTTATGTAAACAAGAAAATCTATTATTTTGAGAACAAACAAAGGGTGATTTACGCTTTTACTATCTGGCTCAACTTTAACTATAACCTGCAGCTTTATAAACTACCTAATAACTAACTATTAGTTACGAAACTGTTATGTTTTAGTTAAGTTTGTTTGTTTGGTTCACTTACTCGATTGTTTGGGTTAAGAAAACAGTAAAGTCCTTAATTCGGTAGACCTGTTTTGTTTTCTCTTTTCATTATTTTGTACTCTTATTTGTTTTGATGTTGTTTGTTTTCGATATTAACTATTAAAATCAATGTATCTGAAAGTCTATTCTACAATATCTATGTACAAAACCAATCTACATTATTTTTTGAAAGAGTTGTTGAAGCTTGTGTAAGACGCAGTATTAGCTCAATAGTCAAAAAATTGGTTTCTTGGATAGTCGAGTACGATGTAATGCAATGAAAATACCCTTTGAAAAAAAATACAGTGGGCAGAGAAGGGTTTAAAGAAAAATTTTAACTGAATAGAATAGTTAAAAATAGTTTGATATTCCCAATAAAAAATTTGGAAATTGCTCCACAAAAATAAACTTTGGCGTCGAACATTTCTGTATTTTCAGCGATAACAACATTTTCTTTTTAAGAATTAAATAGAACTAGCATTTTATTAAAACTTTGACCGAACAATTATTATATTTATTGTGCATATTCTGGATAATTTATAGAAAACCCGTAATATAAATGCCTATTCACATCGTCAACACAACTATTATGTTCAATTCTCAACCTTATTTTAAGCCTAAATTATTTAACCTAAATTATTTTGGTATAAAGACTAAATTCTTTTGAAAACTGGTTTCTCTTTTTCGTTTTGCTCTTGACAGAGCAGTTGTGGTATCAATTAGTTTTGTGAAATCGTTGTTGTTGTAGTTGCTCGCTCTCGATGTCTCCATCTGGCTCTATTAAATGACAGCCTGACGCATTCATAAACTGGGCTTGCAATCGAGGATTAGATTTGATCGGAATAGTGACCTCCCGTATAGCAACTCTATTCTGCCCTGAAAAAGGGGTTAATACTATTATTGTTATTATAATAAGGTACATACAACTTGACGATACCTTTACCTGTAACAATGGCAAACATGAACAATACTACCCATACTTTAGAAACAGACTATTTCACCCCAACCAACACATTTCTCACTCATCTCACAATACGTCATTGTCGGCAGTGTCCTTCGGAAGCAGACAGCGAAGCCGTGTGGGAGACAGCTGATGTGACATTGGAACGGGGTGCGAGCGGACTCGGCTTAAGCATAGCAGGCGGGGAAACCGGCAGTGACGTCAGCATAACACGGCTAGCAGTGGGTGGAGCGGCGCAAAAAGATGGGAGATTGCAAATAGGAGATATTTTATTACAAGTGAGTCCTGGGATAAATCATTTTACTGGGCAGTTAATCTTTTAACTGATTTAAGAAATAACTCGAAATAAATAGCAGAGAGCCGTGACAAAGTGATGATTTTAGAGATAGCTATTTTCGAAATGTGAAAATGTTTGTTCACATTTCGGTAGTGCATTTCAATCGCATACATCAACAGTCACTATTGCCGATAGAAGTATTTGAATATCAGTACTAATGTTATAAAGAGGTAAAGTTAGTGAGTTTGTGAGGTAGTAGGGGATAATCTCTGGATCTACAGAACCGATTTTGAAAATTCTTTTACCAATAGAAAGCCACGTCATTTGTGAGTGTCAGCTATACATTTTCGAAATCTAGGCGGACGAAGTCACGGGCGAAGTGCTAGTTTACTATAAAACTTTGTTTATAACACCACAGATTTTGTACTGAGCCCTTGATGTTGTAGTACGAATTCGGAGGTTAGTGAAAATCATATCGGTACATGTCTAGATAAGTTGAAAATGAAATTGTACGGGGTTTAGTAGTTGCCGGACTGTCACCGTGGGATCTGGAGGCAAAAATCCTCGCGCACCTTTACGAGCGGCGCGAGGAGGCTAAACGCCGGGGCGAAACTCCGCTGCCGCGACAACTCGCGGCTCGGCGGACAGAGCTCCGGCAGGATCTCATGGTAACATGGAGAGAGCGACTGTCGCAACCCAGCGCTGGGCACGCCACCATCGAGGCGGTAGTGCCCCTCTTTGAGGAGTGGCTGGAGAGGCGCCATGGCGCCCTCACCTTCCGCCTGACGCAGGTGCTCACCGGACATGGCTGTTTCGGGAGGTACCTGTGTCGGATCAAGGCGGAGGTGACCCCTGCGTGTTTCCACTGCGAGGATCGCCCCGTGGACACGGTGGAGCATACGGTGGAGGTTTGCCCCGCCTGGGCAGAACACCGCCGTGTCCTCGTGGATGCGATAGGCGGCAGCGACCTCTCGCGCCGTGCCCTGGTTCAGGCCATGGTACGGAGTGAGAGGGAATGGGGGGCCGTCTCCAACTTCTGCGAAGCAGTAATGCTCGCGAAGAGGGAGGCGGCACACGTTAGGGAGACTCAACAGAGACCGAGTCGCCCTAGCGCCCCCAGCAGCAGCCGTCGCAGGAGACGCCGGGGGCTGCGAGACGATCTCCGGCCACCGTAGACCCGGGCCTGCGGATGGCGAGTAGCGGGTAACTCGCCGTCCGATCAGCACCAGGCCCGAGAGTCGACGGCGCGTAGTGTTCCACGCGCGCCTCAAAGAGTTGTCAGCAAAGGACGGGGTCTGCCACGGCCAGTGCCTGCCCGGGGGTGGAGGATAAATTCGACAGAGTTACCTCGCCCCCGGGCGCGTAGGGCAGGGAGGAACAGGGGTGGGTTTTAGTCAGTAAGAGTCTGACACGCCCTTCCGCTCCACCCCAGAGCGGAAAGAGTCATTAGATGATTTCCCACCCCCCAAAAAAAAAAAAAAAAAACGGGGTTTAGTAGTTAACTCCGTACACAGATTGCTCGTCAAGGCTTGTAAGTTTAGTTATTATAGAGAAATGTGTTTCACTAAGATGCACTAGGTAGTTGGGTGAGTAAGTAACAGTACAACAGCAAAAAAAAAACAGTAAGGCGATTATTTTTCTCTTTTGATAGCTACACAGTTATAAGTTGATTATATTTAAATTCGTTAGTTGGCCTAAAGTAAGTTACAGAGTGAGCAGAAAAATGTACCTACGGCGTTCAGACTGTAAACAAATAAAATTTTCATTTTTTTTTGCTAGCGGGTCGTTGATAAAATTTAATATTCCGATAAAAGAGAACAATAGAATTGATACACTCTTAAGGCTGAAAAAGTTTCTAAATGTCACTTACCTGTTACAAATTTTATCGTAAAATATTTTACCTCCAGCTACCACAAACCTTTTCATGGACCTTCTTAAAAGCCCTGTGGTTCACAGCTAAAAATAGCCCACACCTCGTAACATAGGTGTATGTAAATTTGTAGAGAATTACCATAATATGTTAAACATAGGTAGGTCCACGGATCAGTAACCCTGGGGTGAACTTCTAGCAAATTAGTATAGTCAGTAGTCACCCTCATATCGTACACGTGATTTAGAACTCAACAAATATCGACGAAACAAGGTCAAGTGAACTTGATTAATTTTATTTTTTGTTCTATCGGATTTTGAACCCATTCGCAATAAGTATATTTGATCTACCTTGGTCATCTCTAATTGAACTGATAACGTGGGGTAGCCAGGATCTACTTAATATCCAAAAACTCTTGTTACTGTAATCGTCTTATTTGATGCAGTTTAGGCAGTTACCCCAACGCCGGCGAGGAAGCGACTAACTCTCGGCTATTTCGACGCTCAAGAAACGTAAAATAGACATACCATGTAAACAAAAGAGATGCATATATTGATCGTTGATCGCTGACTGTTCATACCGCCGCGTTCGCATCGGCAAGGACTCACTCCACAAGTTTTTCACTAAGCGACAAGAGCTATCAAAGCTTACTTACTCGCTCCACTGGTTTCGGAAATAGTCCTTAGACTTCTCCCGCCCAGGGTGGAGTGGGAGGGCGTGTCACACTCTTACTGACTAAAACCCACCCCTGTTTCTTCCCTGTCCTGAGTGCCCAGGGGCGCTATAACTTTGTTTCAAATTTAATTTAATTAGCTGCCTGGGAGCATGAGAGCGACTCTGTTGAGCCTCCCTCACCCGTTCCGCCTCTTCCTTCGCGAGCATTACTGCTTCGCAGAAGGAGGTGACTGCTTCCCATTCGTTCTCGCTCCGTACCATGACCTGGACCAGGGCCGGGCGCGAGAGGCCACTGCCGCCAATCGCCTCCACCAGGCGGGGCTCCGCCCAAGCGGGGCAGATCTCCACCGTATGCTCCACCTTGTCCTCTGGGTGATCCTCACAGTGGCGACACCCGGGCATTTCTCTCCGCCTTATCCTACACAGGAACCTTCCGAAACTTCCAAGTCTGGTGAGGACCTGCGTCAGGCGGAAGGTGAGGATGCCGTAGCGCCTCTCCAGCCACTCGTCAAAGAGGCCTTACCGCCGCAATTGCGGCGTGCCCAAGGACAAGTGCTTTAAAGTTTCGGACTTTGACCTGTTTGACCTACAAAATAAAATAAAACTGGCCAAATGCGTGTCGGGCCATGCGCAAGGTAGGGTTCCGTAGACCGTACTTCACCTAAGTAATTTTTTTCCAAGGATTTTGTACAAAAAATAAGTTAAAAAAAATATAAGATCTCTTTCTGTTTTAAAAAAAAAACATTGCCCCACACTAGGAATTACTCCTGTATCGTGGGTGCGTTCACAAACATTTAAACTCACATACACAAGACACCCAGACTAAACCAACGGAGCTAACTTAGCCTTGATAGTTTTCCATTTAATTTCGTTATATACACTCCTGCCGTGAATTTTTTTACATATCCAAAATCATCCAATTAGCTGGCAGGGGTGGGGACACTTGACTCTAACAAAAATTACAAATTTAAAGCTTAATTTTACGCAAACGGATTTCTGAATCGAACAATGGTTTTCACAGACCCGTAATACTTTTGAATGACCTATCCAATGACACCCCACACGATGAGATAGACGAGAAAAAAAAAACATCCCCACTTTACTTGTACAGGAGGTACCTTAATTTTTTTTTTAATATTTTGTTTTACCACTTTGTCGGCGTGATTAATATCCATGTCAAATTATAACTTTCTAGTACTAAGAGTCTCTGAGCTAAGCTGCAGAAGAACGGACAGGCGGACATGGCGAAACTATAAGTGTTCCTTGTTGACTACGGAACCCTAAAAAACTGGCCAAGTTCGTGTCGGACTTCGCACATTTAGGCTTCCGTACCAAATGAGATAATTTCAAAGAAAAAAATCTGATTTATGATGATGATTGATGTATTTGTTAGTTAAATATACGTAATAATAACATTATCAACTATCAAATTCTTAGGTCAATGGGAAGTTAAAAAATTCTTCGGAACAAAATTTTGAGACAGACGACAGAATCAATAGGGCTCCTTTTAGACCCTTCAGGTACGGAATCCTAAATATACATCATCATTTCAGCTGAAAGCCGTCCACCGCTGACATACTGCCACCGCCAAGCGTCGCTACCACGACCGGTCTTGTGCGTTTTTGCATCCATCGGATTCCAGGAGGCCAAAGCATATTTGATTGAAAATCATTCTCTTCCTGCCCGTTTCCCGTTCCCATTCCATCAATCAATCCATTCCATTTTTTATGAAGGCGTTTTTTCTTCCATTCTGTCTTGTAAATCGTCACGCTGTCAAAGACTACTTTTTTGTCATATTTTTACTTTGTTAATGCTGGGATAACCTTAAACTAGGCCCGTTAACGCAACATACATATCCTACATTATGCTCAAGAAAAGGCACAGGTGCAAATACAATATTACTTGTGAATTCAGTCCCTCCGCACAATGCCAGAAACTTCCAACTACAAAAATGAAATAGCAAAGCTATTGAGAGAATTGGATTCCAACTAACAATGGTCTACAATTGGTGGAGAAACTCGTCCAGAATTATAATGAGGCTTTTAGGAACTAGGGGAAGAATTGAGGGCTAAATTAGGAATAAAGGCACCGCGTTTTGATTGTTGGCCCTAAAGTTATATTTACCTAAGGAGCGTAAGAACTGTAAAATCAAGAATATTCTATTTCTGTATGATATTGTTCCTCGTTTTGGTTATTGGTCTGTAGATGGGTGACCATCTTTACATACCGTGACTCCTCCGTGCCTCGAAAAGCACGTTAAGCCGTTGGTCCCGGCTGTCAATCGTGGATCTTTGACAGTCGTTACGGGTCGTCAGAAGCCCGAAAGTCTGACATCCAGTCGTACCAAGGGGTATCGTATTACCAGTAACTGGGTTGTGGAAGTCAGATAGGCAGTCGCTCCATGTAAAATACTGGTATTCAGCTGCATCCGGTTAGACTGGAAGCCGACCCCAAGATAGTTGGAAAAAGGCTAGGCAGATGAATATTGTTCCTCGTTTAAATTTGCCTTCATTGTAGGTAGGTATCTACTTGGTAAGAATAATAATTTCCATAATATCTTTCTATATTTTACATAATATCTTCAAGTTATTTCTTATTAAATAATATGCAAAATGATTTAGTATATAATGTAGCAACATAATAAGCATTATTTCCCAGTTTTGCAAGAAGCTTATTCATTTAAACCTCTCTTGCGCTGAGCTTGTAATAAATAATGTAATTGTCAGGATCAATATCCCGGGAATATACTCCGTGCCGCGTATTTCCGCAGAGAACAAAGGAACAAAACGGGAAAGACTTAACGGAAAAATGATAAGGCTCCAATAAATTATGTCATTCCCTGTATCCAATTTTATAAGATGTCATGTAAACATTTTCCGGCAAAAAAGAAATAAAAAGAATTTCCTGCCAGAAAATATGGCACTGAAAACTTTTTTTTCAAGTAGCTATTTAAAATACTCCTCAAAGAACTTACTTAAACGACATTCTCAAAACTTTTCTTGTTTAATGAAATTCTGCGTAAGGTCGAATATTTAATATGACAGGTTCATTTTAATGTTTTTAAGAACCTTCAAATACCTACCTGTTTTTCGTACCTTGTTTTCCCTGATTGTAAACTCTTCGTCCTCATAAATAAATGATAGAACTGTCCCGGTGTTTCGAAGTGAATTATGATAGAACTAGAAGCAATAAAGGGGCAGATTAACAGCAGCAGATTAAAGTGAATAGCGGTACTTTATGTTACTGGCGCTGTGCTCAGATATGGCGATTAAGTGTCGACCTAACTTCGTAAAGGTTAATTTTCAGAGCACTTCCAAAGTAAATCTGATCTGAGCTGTTGATATTCTAATTATGAAAGGGTATAATTATGAAATTGCTAATGACTAAGTCCGGTTGAGTGCGAGTTTGACCTTACAAAGGGTACATTGAACTTTTCTGAGAGATAGTAAAAATCTTAATTAAACTGGAGAAGTACTAAAATTCGTAGACCGCAAAATTAGATATTTGGTAGTAAAATATTACAAAAACCTGGAATTGTTATTATTTATTAGTATAATTACAATCTCTGAAATATTTTATTTACTTACTTACATAAATTCTACAAGATTATTACAGAGACCATTTTGCATATTTAAAATGCGTGGATTTCTATACCCCATAATAGTAGTATTAGACAGAAGTTAAAAGTTATTTTTTATTGCACACTTTTTAACAAAAGTACCTTCAATAAACATGTTACAGTTACGATTAGACGCCAAATTTATTATAATCTATTTATACAGGCTGATATCACACCTAATTTTACCTAACTACTTTAACTATTTGTCTTTTAAAATTATGTTGCTTTCATTTATTTATACTATTTCATTCCAATTTAAAATTACAATGTCAAAATGTCAATGATAAAAACCTAAAAGAAACAGGGGTGAACATACCGGGACGTTATTCGTTTCACTATAATTCTACCAAATTTAAAATGTTACCTAATCCCTTCATAAGTTGTGACAGCCGGGTTTTTCCAATTTTACCGGTAAGTATATGTCGTCTGTTAAATTGACGTAAATAAAGTTGATTATCATTCACAAGAATTTTACTTGTATGCGTCGCCTTGTTAATTATTATTGCCGAATTTTCGTGATTTAGTTGGTATTTGTTACTGTTTTAAAATTAAATTGAAATAATTAATAAAATTGTGTTAATTTAAGTTTGAAATGTTTTACGTCCCTGCTTCTACGTGCCTCTTTTCAACCGACTTCAAAAAAGGAGGAGGTGCTCAATTCAACTGTAGTTTTTTTTTATATGTGTGCCTCAGAACTTTTTTCGAGACGAACCGAATTTGATGATTCTTAATTTTTTATTTGAAAGCTGGTGCTTATCATGTGGTCCCATTTAGATTTGTTCAAGATCAGACCAGTAGTTTTTGAGTAAACCTTATTATTTTAAATTTTATTGAGAATATCAATATGAGCACTACTACTACTTTTTACTATTTAGTTTTTACCTACGGGGTAACAACTAAAAAGTGAAAAACAAAAACTTTTTTACAAAAGAATAAGTTCAATAAAAAAACACTGAAAATTGCAAATTAACTTTAATTTCGAAAGTCGGTGTCAAATAACGATGAAACAAAACTAGAAACACCGACTTTCGAAATACAAGTTATTTTGCAATTTTTAGTATACATATAAATAAAGGAAGTTGAACAAATTCAATTATGCAGACATGTCAATGTTCCCATGAAAACCTTTTTTTATTGTTTATAAGCACGCGTTTGACCACCATCTCACCTGACGTCGAAGATGGAGCACGTTTGCTTAAAAGTAATCTATTCACTCTTGACTTAAAGACTCCCAGGTTGTAGTTATCAGGAAACACAGACTCCGGTTGGGAGTTCCACTCCTTAGCTGTACGCACAATGAATGTGTTCTCAAAACGTTTTGTGCGTGTGGATGGGATGTTCACCATGTACCGGTGGCACATCGCCGTACGTCTTGTGGTCCGCTGATGAAACGGGCTTGGCGGAATCGAATTATGCAATTCTGTCGCACACTCCCCAAAATGTAACCGATAGAAAACCGACAGGCTAGTAACTCGGCGTCTATGCTCAAGACTTTGGAGCTTCGACTCAACGAGCCTATCATTGTCGATGATCTTCTTGGCTCGTTTCTCAATTGACTCAAGAACGTCAAGCTGGTATATGGCAGATTCGTCCCAAAGATGAGAGCAGTACTCCATACACGATCGAACTTGCGCTTGATAGAGTTGGTACAGCTGGTCCGGCGTGAAGTACCGTCTCACCTTTGGCGAGGACCTTAGTCATCCCTGTGGGTGAACCCTAAATCGTTTCACAAACTCCCAACAATCTAATCATAGTTATTTAATTAAACGTACGAAGCTTTAATAAAATAATAATTAAGTTTCCGTTCATTTGAATCAAATTGAAGTTTCTATATTGAACAGACTTAATTAACTATTGTATCGAGTAATATAAACTATTACTAACAAGAATATCCATTGTAATAAATCTCAATTATTATTATTTCTACGATAAATTACAGTTAATTGTTTTACTGAACTCAGTTTTGCAATGGCATCGTTGGCAGTAATTCCCTACTGAGTGAGGTAGCATATAAATTGTGCCGGTAGATAAGATCCTGCTCCAGTATTGTTATTATAGTGTTTAAACAATTTCAGATTACGCTGTAATTATGTACCAGTACTAGCTGATTTATTACGTAGACGATTATAGAGATGTCTTTGTTTTTTAAACAGAATTTAACGGAAATGGGTGGTCATATTTGAAATGCAGATTCTGCCCATAAAATAAACAAATTTCTTCAAGAAAGTCAAGTAAATTTCTAAAAAAAGAAATTGGACTTCCCATAGGTACTAATTTTGATCAGCTGTTGATAACTTTTACGGAAAGTCCTAAAGTTAGTAAAGAGTAGATAACTAACACCCATACATCCATATGTCCTCACAAACTTTCCATTTATAATATTAGTAGGATTATTATAATAATTGAATTGCTATTAGCAATCTTTATTTAATTAATACAGTGGTCCCCAAACCAGGCTGCGCCATATCTTTGAGGCCAGAGTTGTGGCATATATTGCTATTTACCACTGAATTTAATGCGGGCAATGGTAATTAGTTATAGGTAACAGAAAAGTTAAAACTTAAACTTAGATTATAGGACAAAATGTTGGACTAAAATTTTACTGAAAAAAGCTCAAAACTTAGTAACTTACCCTAATGTGGAAAAAGATAGTATAGATAAAGTTCCAGCTATCTATGTGATATTGGGTCAAAATAAATGCGTATACACTAACGACTCATTCAATGAATGGCCAATTTAAGCTAATGGATAAGCGTAGAGCGTTAATGGTCATCGCATTTTCATTGCCTATGAATACTCGGACTTTAATAGAGATGTGAGATGGATTTATGAATGTATATAGCAGTTTATCTGCGATAAAAGTACATATTTGAAACAAAAGTTTATACAATGTATTTTCGAATGGATATTTTAAAAGGTCTATTTTATCCTGAAAAACACCGTTAAAAGGCACTTAGTGTGAAGGCTCTTATTGAAAATTGAGTTTTTGGAAAATTTTAATTTAGCCTGAAAATCCGTGAATCCTTGGTACTTATTCAAATAAGGTTTGAAACGTTCATAACTCGAAATTTTCTATTTAAATACCTGGAAGTCTTTGAGACTAGGTTACGTGAATAGGTTACTTATAAGCAAGTATACTCCACCATCGACCACTTTATCACTTACCATCAGGTGAGATATTGTGCTTGACTTCTATCTCACCTGATGTTACCCACTCAGCAGTCCAGCTATTTTTCGCGAAATCGCAGTGATGGGTCGACCTATCAATATTAAAAAACTGATCAAGTGCGTGTCGGACTTTGCACATTTAGGGTTTCGTACCAAATTTTCAAAGAAAAAATCTAATTTATCAATAATTAGTATTTATTAGTTAAATATACGTAATAATAAACATTATCGCCAAATTTCAAGTTCATAAGTCAATGGAAAGTTAACAAAATCTTCAGAACAAAATTTTGTGACAGACGACGGACAGACAGATGGACAGACGGACACATGAGTGACAGCAATAGGGCTCCTTTTGGACCCTATAAAAGTAAAAATATTAAATTGAAATGATAGAAATTATTTGTCACGTCTTGCGAACTACTTCAATATTATGTTTAGAGAATACTCCGACAAATATTCATTCCATAAAAGTTCAAACAAAAATAAATCTGACTGTGCTATTTATTCAATGGGTTTCACAATGTGAATGTAAATTAGTTAGGACGAATGCAATGAATGTATGAAACGCGTGAAAAACATTGCTATTTTGCGTGTTTGGAATTAAATTAAGTGGCTAGTTTAGTTGGAATTGACTATGTAACTCTGAAACTAATCAGAAAATGTTACCAGATATTAGGCATGGAAAATAAAACACAGTTATTAAGTACTATTAGGCATTTACTTACATGATTAATTGTTTTTACATTTTCCAATTTAATTATTGTTATTGGTTTTGCCCGTTCTGATTTCAATTAATAAAATACTTACCATATTAATTATTATTTAATAACAGTTATTACAAATGGTCACGTCAGCCGCATGCACGACAATCGCTGGGCTTTTTGCCCACACAATAGGTGTCTGAAAATAGATGGCGCCGCCGAGGCCGGCCACGAAAAAGGTTATGAGACGACCGGGATGCTTGCGCCGCTAGAGATGGTTTGGAGAAGCAATGGAGAAGCATTCCTGGAAAGACTTGGGAGAGGCCTTTGTCCAGCATAAGGACTAAATAGGAAGGAGGTTAGTTAAAAAAAAACAACACGGTGATTTTGTTTCGACGAATTCCACAAATACTTTTATTAACACTATACCACTCTTTGAGGAGCGCCTGACGCAGGTCCTCACCGGACATGGAAGCTTACTGTGTAGGATAAGGCGAAGGAAAGTACCTGGGTGCCCCCACTGTGAGGATGGCCCAGAGGACACGGTGGAACATACGGTGGAGATCTGCCCCGATGGGCGGAGCTCCGCCGTGTCCTCATGGCGGCGATCGGTAGCAGCGACCTCTCGCGCACGGCCTTAGTCCAGGCCATGCTACAGAGCGAGAGGGAATGGGAAGCAGGCTGCTCCTTCTGCGAAGCAGTAATGCTCGCCAAGGAGGAGGCGGAACGGATGAGGGAGGCTCAACAACAGAGTTGCCCTCACGCCCTCAGTAGCAGCCGCCGCAGGAGACGCCCTGGGCGGAGGACGTCGTGAGACGATCTTCGGCCACCGTAGACCCGGGCCTGCGGACGGCGAGTAGTGGGTAGCTCGCCGTCCGATCAGTACCAGGTCCGAGAGTCCAGATGACTACGAACAAAAGAACAGTATAATATTATAATAACTTTATATTTTTGAACTCCGAGGACACCCGGAGAATGACATCAGGTGCTCTTGATGCTTTTTTGACTACATTGTCTTTGTGCGCATCAAAGAGGAGCTTAGCATCAAAGGTAACTCCCAGATCCCTAATAGTGTTGACCCTATTTAGTTCGGTATCCAAAAGCATGTAGTTATGGACGATCGGGATAGGTTTCCGTGTAAAGGAGCAAACATAACACTTGGAGACATTCAAGTCCAACTTATTAATAATACAATAGCCTTGAAAATTATTAAGATCTTCTTGTAATGGATAAGGTCTTCTTGTAATGGAGTAATGTATTTATTTGTCATTATCTTCATGTCATCAGCATATAGTAGCAAGTTGAATACCTACTTATGTAGGAGTTACCCTACCATCTAGTTTGTGTTTACTTTATCTATAATAATGTATTTTTTATACAAAGTCCTATTTAGTTAAGTAGCAAAAGTCAACAGGCAGTCAGGTTATCAATATCGAAAGAGGATAATACAAAAAAGAAACTTATAATCAACAGCTAACTGCGGGGACAATGGCCGCTGGTAGTTTGATCATCTTCCTGCTACTCTGTTCTCATGCTACTTGGTCCCTGGTAGTGTAGTTACTTGAAACATATCTTGATTACCTATCTATCGATAGATTACCTAGGTATCGATACTCATAACATCTGCACTTTCTCTAGTTAATTTAAATAGCCGCTGTATTTACGACTAGCGGTCGTCACACAGTTTCATCCGCGTAGTTCCCGTTCCCGTGGGAGTACAGGGATAAAAATAGCCTATGTTACTCGCTGATAGTGTAGCTTCCCAACAGTGAAAGAATTTTAATATTCAATGCAAACAAACAAACAATCAAATCTTTACTCTTTATAATACTATTATAGAGTATAGATATAGATGCTGATGAAATACCCTCAAACCCATATTTTCTGCAGGTAAACGACATTTCTGTGGAAGGGGCGCCGCATTCAGTCGCAGTTGACGCTCTTCAAAAAGCCGGGAGCATCGTTAGATTAGTAAGTTCAGCATCGCTTGCTCTCTCTTTAAAATGCTCTTGTTTAATTGGTCGCTTTATACTATGCTTCACTTGGCACTTTTGTCGCTTCACTAATGGTGTGACTGCGAGATTGGAGCGCTGTTGTTTACGAGATCTCGCAGAAATTCTACGAAGACGCAGTTTGAGTTTGGCTTCTTGTTTTAACAGTGCTTAGTTAATGTATTTCTGCTTTTTGTTGTGCTGCTGTTTTGATTTTTGTTGCTATCGTAGAATATATATATTTAGATCAGACTTTGACGATAATATTGCAGATTTGCCAAGTCTGAAAATGCACTGACAGGCAGCACTACGCACTTGATGCCCTCGCAATTCGCCTAACCCGTATATTGTATTCGACGAGGTTGAGCTGGTATCCGCAACTGAATGTCCAAAGCGTGTATTTTGGGTACAGATGGGGCAGGTTTGTTATTCGATCCACCCCAACTCCTCAAGGAAGGCCAGCAGCGCCCTGATGTTGCTGACCATCTCACAGAGGTTACCTGGGTTTCTAAAGTATTTTGCTCTGTATCCAGCGACCACTAGGCAGCTCACTGGGCAGATGAGCTGTCTCGTCCTCCTCTATGCAGGCTCTTTGCAGAGTGGGCTGTCTGTAACTCCTACGATAGAGCCTAGCGCCTATTAGTTGAACCAGTTACGCACATTTAAGAACGTTCGTTTCACTTCGATACTCAACAAGTGACTAGCTAGGATCTACGTGTTAAACAAACCGCCTGTCAGTGCATTTTCGGCCTAAGCCTTTTCACTACGGCAATAGGTTGGGTGGGAAATCATCCTATGACTTCTCCCGCTCTGGGTGGAGCGGGAGGGCGTGTCAGACTTTTACTGACTAAAACCCACCCCTGTTCCTTCCTGCCTCGAGTGCCCAGGGGCGAGGTAACTATGTTTCGAATTTATCCTCAACCCCCGGGCAGGCATCGGCCATGACGGGCCCCGTCTCTTGCTGACAACTCTTTGAGGCGCGCGTGGAACACTACGCGCCGTCGACTCTCGGGCCTGTTTCTGATCGGACGGCGAGCTACCCATTACTCGCCGTCCGCAGGCCCGGGTTTCTTGCATAGCTGCCAACACGGAGGGGTTAAATTAATTTTTCGTGTAAAAGTACCAACAGGATCAAATATTTATACATAATCTATAAAAGTACGCAAACTGAACCCAATTAAAATTAATGGAACGCAATAAATCCGTACCGCTGCTGTAATTCAATAATATCCTTATTTTGATATGTATTTTTTTTACATTTGTGCGTTCATATTACAGGAAACTTAAAAAAACCGGCCAAGTGCGTGACTACGCACATTTAGGGTTCAGTACCAAATTTAGAATTGACCTTTTTTTTCTAACCTGTGGAAATCCTCATGGAGTTGCTCCACCCCAGGGCGGGCGCAGGGGACTGTCAGACTCTTACTGACTAAAACCACACGGTGTTCTGCAGCTACCTTTGACCGGGGCGCTGGAGTGCTTGCGCATTTCGTCACGTTCCCCCGGCCAGTTATTGCCCCGCATAAATTCATGCGGAATTGCGGACCCCATCACCCTAGGCGCGGCTGCGCAAGGCCGTCATTCCTCTAAAGAGGCGCGCACGGAACACAGCGCGCCGCCTTTTCAGGCTTTTCACCGTTCGAGCGACATACTCCCCAAGTCTGTTGCCCGCAGGCCATACCCTGTGGGGGTCGGAGGTCGTTTTGCGCCCTCCGGCGCCCGGTGCGTCTACTACGGATAGAGAGGGAGGTTGCTTTATCGCTCTCCCTTTCCGCCTCCGTACACCTCGACATGACGAGTCATCAGGCACTCGCCCCGATCCAGCGCATTCTGGCACCACCTTCAAGATCCCAGGGTGGGGATCCGGCCAAGAAGCTCGCCGCCTCGAAGGAAATCGTACGGTATCCTCTTAGCACCCTGACGGCCATCGCTCTTTAAGGTCTTTGCAATGTAAAAAAAGGAACAACCTTGCGGCAGCGTTACGAGCTGCCAGGTTGTCCCCCCACACAGGTGCTCCGTAGAGCACCATGGACCGTACGATTACCACCTATAGCGTTCTGCAAGAGGTATTTGCCCCCCCCTCCCCCCTGGATGGGTAGCAGTTGCGAGAGAGTATTCGCGGTGCCCATCAAACAGGGAGCCAGCCGCTGGAAATGCTGCCCGAAGTTCCACCGGAAACGGCGTCGACGAGAAGTCCTAGGTACTTCATCGTCGACTCGACGCCGATGTGAACTCCTCCTACTACGGTGTTGGATCCAGCAGGTGACGCTTTCTGGAGCCCAAACAGTGCCTCTGATTTGTATAATGCCACTTTGAGACCCAAATCTTGCCTACAACTTGCGCTACCCCAGCTGTCGCCAAGATTGTTGCTTGCCGAAGCGTCCTCCCTCGTGCTGTTACCAGTGTGTCGTTGGCGTAACAGATGACGCTGACGCCATCGAGGAGCGCGTCACGCAGCACCCAGTCGTATCCAATGTTCCAAAGGGGCGGCCCCAAAACCGAACCCTGTGGTCAACGCATGACATCTCTCGCTTACCCCATCCCTCTCGACCCAGGTAGATGACAGACCTGTCTATCAAATAAGCCCCGATAGTGCGGCGGAGGTAGATTGGCACCCTATGCTATCGGAGTGCCTTCCTAATGCAACTCCAAGGTAAAGGCATTGGCGATGTCAAGAGACACCGCCCCGGACCACTGCTTCCTTCACCAAAACCCTCACGCGCATGATCGCATCTACTGTGGATTGCAACCGACGGAAACCAAACTGGTTGTCCGACAGATCCCTTGCAATGTGCTGGATGAGGTGGTCTGCAATAATTATCTCAAAGAGTTTCCCTACCTCATCCAACGACACAATGGGTCGGTAAGCAGATGGCGAGTCCTCAGGACGCCCTTCCTTCTTTAGCAGGACCAGTTTTACAGTTTTTCACCGGCGTGGAAACTAGCTTCGCTCTAAACATGCGCTCATTAGCCCACTAATCGAGGTCAAAGAGCCCTAATGGGCAGGACCCATGCCCAGCCTGGAATGCCGTCAGGTCCCAGAGCGGTGTTTTTGGCCTGAAGCCAAAGGCTTCAGGCCAAAAACACCTCCTCCTTCATTCCTTCCAACACCTCCTCCTCATAGTTCTACCTAGGTCACTTCAGACACATTTATCATCGTCATCTTTTGCGTTAGGTACCGCGGTAGGGAAAACCATAGACCGGTGGGGTGTATTCCGCTTGTGAAGGCTACATGACAGTTGGGGCACCCACGAGCAAAGTTTGTCTCTAACCAAAAGGTAAGGTTGCCCCCACAGATTCCACACAATCAGCAGCTCCTGCTGTGCACGTGCCTATGCCATCTTTATTGCTAGCTGAAGAGCCTTTTTCGCTACTCTGTACCCCTCATGTAGCTCTGCCTCCCTTACCAATGCTTCTGGCGTGCGTCGGCGCCTTCGTCGGTGTCTGGTGTATGACCGTCGCGCCGCCACGCAGGCTATTCGCAACTGCGCAATGTCCTGCGACCACCAATACACCTGGCGCCTAACAGATGACGACTGAACACGGGGCATTGCAGCATTGCAAATTTGCGTCATGGTTTCCTGGAACCATTCTGCCTCTTCGTCAATATCCACAGGCCTACCTGGTGAGTCCAATTGCACCTTCCAAACCAATTCCACCCACCACAGGCCTGCACAATTGAGGCTACCAGAAGGGCCTCCCGGTTCAGTCGCTTGAGAGCCCAACGCGGGCCGTCCTCAGCACCAGCTTCTTGAGCTGAGCCACTCGAGGTCTGGTAGAGACGTTGAATTGGATATATCTGTGATCCAATAACGTCTCCACCTCTTCCAAGACACGCCAGTCCTGTCTATATATGACGAAGTTATGCCCGAAAATACATTAAAAAAAAACGTCCAAATTTATACCCTTCTCCTTTTTAAATCGGTTAAAAAAGGAAAATGTTCATTTTTTGGTCGTTATTCAAATTGTTATCCATTTAGATCCCACGAGTAGTAGGGACATATATGTCCACCTAGGCAGAGCCCATTTGCCTAGGTAAGCCTATATACTGCAGAGTACGGCAGGTGAGGCGCTAACGACTGGGCTCCCTCCAGCCATTCATCCCCTCGGCGCGCCTCAAAACTTGGGATTAGGTGGTTTTTATCCAAGAGGTATCCTTTCTCAGGGCCAGGCGGTTAAGCCAAACCCCCTGACAGTGGCATTACAGAAGCCTATGTTCGCAGTCCGGCTAACCCAACTTAGCGAACCCGTTGAAAGTTCTCTCTTATAGGGATTTCCCTGTAGGAGAGATACGCCCGCCGCATTGGTGCGCTTGCACCTCTGCGGCATAGTCGCATTCATGCCAATCGACGACCATCGATTGATCAGGAGCGAGCCCTCCTAGTGTCCCTCTTTGTCTGGTCTCTCACTTGGACCTTGCATGAGTAACTCTACCAGCAAAGCTCCAAGATCATTGAGACATGCAAGCCCCACCACAACGACAACGTGGGGACACATTCGGTGGGGAAATGTAGAATTTACCTTATGTATTGTATTTGTATGTCTTTGGGTCAGCAAGATCCTTATACTATGAAAAATTTGAAGACTGTAGCTCCAATCGTTTGGCTGTAAAACTTGTGTAACAGACGACGGACAGAAAAACACGTGAGTGACAGCAAAAGGGCTCCGATTGGACCCTTCGGGTACGGAACCTTAGAAAGGAAATCAGAAACTCGATTGATCAAAAAGTGAACTAAAAATTTAGGAAATAAAATGGTTGATAAGATGTAAGCGAGATGTAATTCATAACTTGGAGTCGGAGGCTTCGTATACTTTTGGGCCGCCATGATCAGTCATTTATTAAGATCTATATAAAGCATGTATAAATACGCGTTAAAAACATTACCCTACCATTGCTGTCATACAGTTACATTATAAGTAGCTCTAAGAAAAAAGCAGGCCAGCGAGTCGGACTCGCACACGAAGGGTTCCGTACCATAAACTGAAAAAAAAACATGTTTCTAGAATTTTTTTAATTTTCTGATTTGCACCCCCAAAGTAACCCCCATATTCCAAATGCATTTATTTACGTAACACGTTCGTGTTTAGGTAACAGATATTTATGTGTGTATCATATTTCAACTCAATCGGTCGAGTAGATTCGAAGTAAATTGGCTAAGACAGACGGACGGACAGACAGACGCACGAGTGATCTTCTAAGGTTCCGTTTTTACATTCGGATGTTCGGCACCCTAAAAATATGCAAAATAAATAGAGTCAGCATTTTAGGAATTCATTATAAAAACAATTCTGACTACAAACAAAAGAAATAGTATCTGCAAGAACAGTTGTAATACCTGGGGCTACAGCTGACGAGGGAAAGCTGGCGTTGTGCCAGTCGAAAAATCGCTGAACCAAACATTACTAACAGCACTGATTTTAATTTTATTAGAAACGATCATAATTTACCTACCTTTCCTCTCTACTGTAATAATTATATATATGTATGTGTATGTTGTGTCTATAATTATATATTTTATTAGGTATATAATATATTTATGTGAATATATAATAATATTAACATTATAGGTGTAGGTTTATTTAATACCTTAGTTTAAGACTTCTACTCTTTTTTCTGTTTTTTACACACTATTGTCTACATTTCTTTTTCACTTCTCCTCGCAGGTCTGCTGGCAGAAATTTCTATAGAAATCAGCAGTACCTTTGTACTCATGTTTATTATGTTGTTTATTAATAACTTGCCTCTGTGTGTACATACATTTTTAAATAAAAATTTAAAAATGTATTTTTTTTTTATTCATGCCGTACTTTCTTGTTGTTTCTTTGCTTATGTAGGTAGATATTCCATTTCACGAAGGCGGTTTGAACTTGGAAGTGTGTAATTCACGGAAACCTTTTTTGGTACGTAACCTATTTTCTATGACACACAGAAAAAAAGTGTACTTGTGTAAGTTTGCACATATCCAAGACCGTACCGTAGTGAGACAGAACAACTTTATCTGAAATAATGAACGAATTAGTAACTAAAATAAATAAAGTCCTCAAAACTGCCTTAGAATATTGTTGATCGTGTTTTCCTAAAGTAACGTGACTATGCAGTGTCTACTTGCGTAAAGGGCGTGCCTAAGAGGCACAAAATTTAGTGAAGTATTAAATGATAAATGAATGATTAATGATAATTGATTTTATTTTTGTAAGTAGGTTTTAACAACACTTTTACAAGAATTTTTTTTTTAGCTAGATGAGGCTAGATTAAGTTCTTAGTACCAAGAAAATTATCTACCTATATATCGTCTAAACGAAAACAATTACTAAAGCAGATCATTAGTAATTTCATACTCATTAAATTTAAAAGATTACTTGCACACAAATAAATGTATATCACTGGCAGTTTGTCACGAGCTTTCATATGTAGGTAAGTATGTAAAATATTCATTCATGTAACCGATTTAGTTTACCAAACAGTCAAAGCTTATACACGAAAAACTACTGTAATGATTAAATCCTTTGTTTGTTTCAAATCAGCAAGTGCGACGAGCTCGGCGGCCTAGGGTGGTGACATTGTGGCGAGGCGTTCGCGGATTAGGCCTTGGCATAGCAGGTGGAGCGGATGACGCAGCGGGTGGCGGCGGCATCTTTGTTTCACATATAGCCGTTGGTGGAGCAGCCCACCATGATGGCAGATTAAGACTAGGAGATAAAATTTTGGCTGTAAGAGATAAAGACGTGAGTATTGAAGAAAATATAAATAAAAAAAAAAATGGTTGGATACTCAACTCTAACAGAACGCCAGAAAAATGATGAAGGGATTATGTGAACGATGATTTCGCTTGAATGACAGAAGATAATTAAGATTATGAGTTGTATAAGAGAAGGAGGATAAAGATGATGACAAGTGTATGAAATATACCCATAAAACTATTTACCCAGAATAGTTCAAAATAGAAAAGATAGAGAGGTATAAGGTTAAGTGTATGGAGAGGATTATTATAATGTCGAATAGCTACGCAACAAAATACCAAAAAGTGTTCCAATGAAATAAAATCAAAATGTTTTTTTCTATGTTTTTCTTTTTCTATAGGGTATAGAAACATCACTAATTGGTTCAACGCACGCACATGCAGTGTCAGCGTTGAGGAGTACAGGGGATCAAGTCACACTCATTGTACTGTCAGCTGGTAGCGCCGTTCCACCTGTCGCTAAAACAGCTCCATTGTATTCAAGTATGTGCATATTAATTGTCCATCTTGTCCAATTACTCGATAATTACCAGCATACTATTCCCAACACTGGAGAAAATGAATTGTTTAACAGTTAACTTGCAAAAAAAAATTGAATATCCAATATTTAAGATATATTAAGCTAAGTTAAGACTTTAAATTAATTAACTCGATAATCTCATTGTTAAAAATAATCACACATAGTACTAATAACGTTACAAATGAACTAGATGTAATTAAATAAGTAAACATAACCAGGGACCAATGTATTGTTTGTGCAGCTAAAACACAAGCCACATCGTGTTCAACGCTCCACGAGTTATTGGAAGAGGAGCCAAGTGAAATACCGAGGTAACGTTGACCCTTACTACATTCATTTTCAAGGTAACGTACATTTTGTATGGAAGATTTATTACACAAATTTCTCATTCCAAATACTTAATCCGTTATCATAAAGCATCTTTTTGAGACAGGAATGATATTTTTCCGCAGCTATCACATGCTTTTGTCTTTACTCTGATATATATTTGCCAAATTCTCTCGCACTTTATTCCCAACTACGTGTATAATTTCTAATATGCCTAGGCTCTTTTACGTCTAATTTTTCATAAAAATTCTTAAATATTTCATATTTTGTAACTAATTTATTTTTAAACCTGCCTTTTGAATCTGGCTAAGTGTAGTTTTCCCGTAACACTTTTCAGTTTTTACTTTAACGAGTCGATTTTTGGCACTAATCTTGAAACTACAAGACGTTAAATCTTTTAAGCAGCCTTGTTTTGGCAGCTACATTGCCTTGTGTTGTTTTACTTTATATAATCTTCTTCTTAAATATTGTGCTTAGATCTTATTCGCGCTTTCTCGCATTATTTAAATTTATTTGTCAGTATTGTAAACTTGTGGCGTAGTTTTATGATGTCATAATACAAATATTAATAACTAAACTAATCAATAACTTAATAGGGTAAACAGGCTAAATGAAAATAAATAAAATATGTACAGACTGTTGTCAACATTACCTGACCCACCGTAAAATCAAACGACTTTGGACCCTCTGCCTGTAACATTAAGGTTTATTTAATTTATATGAGCTTATCACACAAGTGCACGAGGACTCGATGAACAAAAATACAATAATAACACAGACACTCAAATTTGATCTTTAACACGTAACGTTAAGGTAAACCCACCCAACATAGTCGGAACCACCGGCATTATTATGTTTTTGTTAAGCTATTTTAATCATTATCTCGTTAACATTAAAGTTGAAAAGCTTTTAAGTCACACTACATAATTACAACCCAATCTTTAATTTCGCGTAGTCCCGACAAGTTCTTGTGGCTTAGCGGTTTGATGCTGGATTGACGACGAACAGCATGTGGGTTCGAAAACACAGTCCACCTATACATCAGTTTCTTTTTTAATTTGTTTTCATTTCTACAATATTGCTTGCAATATTAAAGAAAGACCAATATGATTTTCGCCTAATAACTTATCTTGTAAACGGGTGGGTAATTTAAAAAACTTTAAGTTCACAGTTCTTTATAATGAATACGAATATTTATTTTTCAACTACCCACTTATTACAAGTTATGTGAAAATATTACCATTCTATAAAGTTTATGTATAGTCTGTAGTTCTTTACAATAATACAAGAAATAGTTTTGGAATATAAATTCAATTCTATATTGAAAGCAAAACAATATCTTTGTCGCAGGATTTGATCTCGAACCTTGTTTTTCTCAGTCTTACACATAGACCACGAGACCAGAATTACTTGAACTCAATCATTAAAATAAGCTATTACACTTATCATATTATAACAAATAGTTATAAAATATGACCTAATGCTAACGTTTTAAAGATCAAATTTGCGTGTCTATATTATTATTGTATTTGTTCATCAAATCCTCGAGCAGTTGTCTGATAAGCTCATATAAATTAAATAAACCTTAATGTTACATGCAGAGGGCCCAAAGTAGTTTGATTTTAGGGTGGGTCAGGTAATGTTGACAACAGTCTGTACAAGCGGCATAAAAAAGAGAGGCGTATAACTCATAGGGCATCGAGAAATTCGTCCACCTCGCTGTCAATGGGAAAAGTGCCCAGAACGCTGGCAGCATTGCCACGTTTAATGGCAATACTGATTCTTTGGCCGAAAAGGAGGCCAGTCCTCTGGTCACGTGAAGAGTCGACTAAATGCTTGTTGATGTCACGGAAAACGATAAGCAAAGATTAATTGGTTTTGAAAAACCCTTTTTAAATTCCAATTAAAAGCAAAATATTTTAACAAATAAGATTTTCACTAAAATGCTTACAATGGTTGGTAGGAATTATTATATTAATCATGGCGCCAACTACGGAACAAAGACAATAAGTTTCGGACACTGAAACTTTCGCTTCCTTTGCTATTGCTGCAAAACCGCTGAATACGTCTTTGGAACTCGTAATTCCCGAAACTTTTGCAAATTAAAAAGTAATTTCAGTTTTTACGAACCACAACTTCTGTTTGGACTGTATTTTCAGGAAGATCTTATTTTGCTATTGTCTTATGTGCATGGAACTGTAATATTCTATTACAAACGACGTTTTATATAAGAATATACAGAAAAACATGAGCAAAACTTAAATCTATGCTTCATACTGTATGATACAATATTCACTACTCTGAATCCGTGAAATACACCCAAAATTATTCCCTGCAACTAAATTTTTTTCCCAATAAACGTCAAATAATTTCAAATTCTAACCACACAGATGCGTTCGCATGGTCCGGCTTGTCCGCTCGGGTTCACGTCTTGGCATGGACATCGTCGGTGGACTGGGGGGAGAGGTGGAGGGGAGCACGGACGAGGACGCTTGCGGAGTGTTCGTATCGGGAGTTTCTGTGGGTGGCGCTGCCTATGGTATGCTACATCGAGGCGACAGGATACTGAGCGTCGACGGGAGGGACCTTACAAGGGCTACGCATGAACAGGCCGCTGCTGCGCTGAAGGTATCTATTTCTTATTCAACTATATATACTTGAACCGTCTAGGTTTTATAGGTTATGCAATATTTCAAACTAAAATGGCCTTTTTCACTAACATTATGCGATTAAGCACTAAACACTGTTGCAGAGTAAAAAACGTGCGATTTATTTAGGCTATATCGAGATAATATCGCCTAGTTTTAGTAAAAACGAGGGTAAGGTAGTTAGGTACTTAACTAAAAAATGTTCCCAGTTCTCTTGGTTGAAGTTCTTGCAAACCTTTTTTAACCTACTGGTGTAATCGGATAACAATTTTATGACGCTTTATATCAATAATATTTGTATTATATTTTAACAATCTGTTTCCCCTCTTCACCCAAGCAGTACTCAGGGGCCACGGTGACGATAGCGGCGCAGTACCAACCGGAGCAGTACGAAAGGTTACGCGCCCGCATCCGAGCGATCAACGCGGCTGCTGCCATGTCACCTCGGACGAGACACGTTCCTGTGCATCCTGATTTACATGCTATGTATCCAAGGTAGTTACAATATTTAAACAAATATTTCGTATACTATGTAGTATTTCCTGCTGTCTTTCGCGAAGAACTTAAGTCTTGCAAATTGTGATAATTCAATTTCAATCTCGATAGCGTTTGAGCAGTGAAGATTTTTTTTTACGTGCGTCAAAATTTACTAACAAATAATTTATTTATTGATTTGACAAAATTTAACAAAAAAAGAGTGCCAAATTGATGATTTGTTTATTGTTAAATGGTTTTTCATTCATCCTGGTAGGTACATATTTACCAGGATGAATGAAAGGCGATTTACAAAAAGTTAAAATGGATGTTCGTAGAAACCCCGAGAGGCATTGTCTTTGAAGGTCTTATACAATGATATTATTGCTATAATAATGTCCTTTGAACAGGTCAAGATCGTCGTACACAAAACTGACACACGTCTGTCATGTGATACAAAGTACCAACGATGTAAGAATCGTAGCACGTGTAATTCCATAGTTCTTTATGCCTCCACAAGTTACCCGCCCCTGTTTTGCACGGCTGCAAATTATATACACAAGCGTTCCTAGTTTATTGTTATTTCCATGAGTGACAACCGTATTAAAATTCGTTGCGTATTTTGGGAGGAGTTAGCGGATAAACAGATAGACGCGGCAAGCGACTTGATTTTATTCTATAATATAAACAGAGTGGAAACTTTCAGCAGTGCAGTAAGGGAAACTACCTTAACCGTTGCAGATACACGAGAGGGGTCTTAGGAGACTATCCATATTTTTACGTAAATTTTTGATCCAAATTCACAGATTTAAAAAAAATATAGTTAGCAAGTAATGACCATTTTACACAAACCATTTTTTATGCCAATTGATCCTGTTTCAAATACTGATAAAAAAGCTTCTAGGACCAACCATCGTTGGGTAGAATACAAGGATAAATATTGTCAATGAATTAGTGAACAAATCAGGCTTCACTGATCAAAACTAACACAGTGCATTCATTTCCGGTAGGTACACGCACGCACGCGCACGCGTTAGACCGCTACTTCAGGAGCACGCATGCTTAGAAGTAACCTATTCACTCTTGACTTAAAGACTCCCAGGTTGTAGCAATCAGGAAACACAGTCTCTGGCAGGGAATTCCACTTCCTAGATATACGTACAATGATTGTGTTCTCAAAACGTTTTGTGCGTGTGGGTGGGATGTCCACCATGTACCGGTGGTGCATCGCCGTAAGTCTTATGGTCCGATGATGGAACGGGCTTGGCGGAATCAAATTATGCAATTTCATCGCACACTCTGGGGAGTGAAACGCAAACGATAGAAAACCGACAGGCTAGCAACTCGGCATCGATGCTCAAAACTTTGGAGCTTCAACTTGACGAGCCTTTCATTGCCGGTGATCCTTTTGGCACGTTTCTCAATAGACTTAAGGACATCAAGCTGGTATCTGGCAGACTCATCCCAAAGATGAGAGCAGTACTCCAAACACGATCGAACTTGCGCTGGGTAAAGTTTGAGCAGTCTTACCGTTGCTAGGATCCCCAACTTTTTGGCAGCCACTTGAGGTTTGTCTCAATGAAAGGACCAAAATTGAATGTAAATGGCAATGTAACACCAAAAAGCTCAAGTTCGTCGGTTATCGGCAAGGTTACACCTCGGAAAGATGGAGCTGGGTGAAATTGGCTCCTTCCGCCGGAAAAAAGCCACGCCTGGGTCTTAGCAGCATTGAACTTAACCAGATTAGCATCGCCCCATCCAGCCTGTCCAATAAGTAACTTCAAGCGCCCAACTATAGCATCACGAAGAAACCGGACCTACGCGCCGCCAGCTCTTGCGTTGGTTGGAACGATATTTTAAATGCCAAATTATACATTGTCCGAAAAATCTATTTGTTAGCAAACTAGCAAGCTATACCAATACCCGTTCCTAAGTACATTGTTCTATGTAAATCGGGCCTCAGGGGACAAACTCCGTAGTAGTAGCATCAATTCTAATTTTAAAACAAATTATCATTTTGCTCATTTTGCTAAATTAGAATTGTGTTTAGTTATTTTTATGTAAATGCTGTGCACGTCTGTTATTGATATAAACACTATAGTAAGTACAAAATCAACAAATATAATATACCCATTTGTATTCTTGATGTGGTTTAAATAATTAAATGTATTTGGAAAGCATTCTCAAAAGATATTAATTATAATATGAATGCTAATTATGAATTACATGCGACCCGCCGAATTGGACGAGATCAAAATGATTCAAAAGACTCGTAGCGCCATCTAGGGTCCTAAAGCAATAGTGACCGTCGAAAGTTATTAATCTTTCCCTCGAGAACAGCACTTTTATTTCTTGATGAAAGGTGCCCTTTTTTTTCACAACGTATATACAAAATTTCATGATGATCGGTTTAGAGATTTAGCTGGGAAAAAGTAACAAACAAACCAAAAATACAAACTTACTTTCGCAGTACGCAGTACGGTACTTTCTCAGTTAAGATTATTGTTTACTAGAGTAAGGCTGAAAGTTTTAATGCCAGTTTGTATTGTCTACCAACCCAGTGGTACCTGATAGAAAATAGGTGAGGATTAAAACGATCTGGCGCTCAAGACAGTGTCATTCTATCAGCTTTCATATCTGCTAGTCAATCGCTTTCATATCGACTAGAACAATCGATATGTCTGATATATTGCCACATTCATCTAGAACCTCTTGTCATTTTACGCGACTGCGCGACGCAAGGGAGGGTAATGTGTTTCTATTATCAGCCTATGTATGTATGCATGTATATAATTATGTATATTTATGATTGTTCCTTTGTGGCACTATAGAGACCAAATGCGTGGGCCAATTTTGATAATTTTTACGTCAATTTATTCGTCTTAATCTTGTGAGTGCTACTAAAGACATGACAGTAATCAAAATTTAATATGGCGACAACCAGATGCCATATTGTGAAAAAGAAAAAAATGAAAGTCGACGAACTATATTAAGAGGGGTATCAATAAAAATAGTTTGAGGAGCGATTCCAAAAACATAACTCACTAAAAGTTAGAATATAAAAAAATTTAATATTTTCAAAAAACCCGATTGTAAAAAACGACAAAAAAGTTCCAAACAACTTTTCAAGCAGTCTGATGCAGTTGGTGGCAAGAAATCAATAACTGAACTTAACTAACTGCTGTTTCAACTAACGTTAAAAAAGAGTTATTAAAAAAAAAATAGAAACAGCAGCGACATGCAGCTCAGCAGCCAATCGCCTACCCACTGTGCTAACCGTGTCGTCAAAACAAGATAGGAATAATTTTCCATCAAATTCTCAACAGAGAGTCTAGATCCATGCCCAGATAGTGGCTTTACTGGCTCAATCGCCCTTAGCTGGTAAAATGCCGATGAAGATACTATTACACTCTGCCTACCCGTTCAGGGAATTCAGACGTGGTTTCCTGTTTTTTCAATTTCAATATTTAAACACTCTAGCGTATTGTGGTGGCCCAATGGAAACGGCTCGCATTACGTGTCGTAGGTCGTGGGTTAGAACCCAGGTAGGCACTTTGACTGCGGAAGGATTATTAAAATGTATTGGGCACGCCACCATTGCGGCGGTAGTGCCCCTCTTTGAGGAGTGACTGGAGAGGTGCCACGGCATCCTCACCTTCCGCCTGACGCAGATCCTCGCCGGACATGGAAGCTTCGGGAGGTTCCTGTGTAGGATAAGGCGAAGGGAAATGCCCGGGTGTTACCACTGTGAGGATCGCCCAGAAGACACGGTGGAGCATACGGTGGAGTTATGCCCCGCTTGGGTGGAGCCCCGCCGTGTCCTTGTGGAGGCGATCGGCGGCAGCAACCTCTCGCGCTCGGTCCTGGTCCAGGCCATGGTACGGAGTGAGAGGGAATGGGAAGCAGTCTTCTCCTTCTGCGAAGCAGTAATGCTCGCGAAAGAGGAGGCGGAACGGGTGAGGGAGGCTCAACAGTGTCGCCCTCACACCCCCTGCAGCAGCCGCCGCAGGAGACGCCTTGCGTGTAGAACGTCGCGAGACGATCTCCGGCTACCGTAGACGCGGGCCAGCGGACGGCGAGTAATGGGTAGCTCGCCATCCGATCAGCACCAGGCCCGAGAGTCGACGATGCGTAGTGTTCAATGCGTGCCTCAAAGGGTTGTCAGCAAAACATGACGGGGCCCGTCATGGCCGATGCCTGTCCAGGGGTTGTGGATTAATTCGAAACAGAGTTACCGCGCCCCTGGGCACTCAGGGCAATGTAGGAACAGGTGTGGGTTTTAGTCAGTAAGAGTCTGACACACCCTCCTGTTCTACCGGAGCGGGAGCTTAGAGCGGGAGATGTCATTGAATGATTTCCCATCCCATAAAGAAAGGCAGGCTCTTTGAAGGAAAATATCGTGAGGATACCGGCAGCTGTTTCTAGGACAGAACCAAAAATTCGGAGACATATGTGACTTCCGCCAACCCGCATTGGGCTCGCGTGGTGGATTACGGCCCACACCCTCGCACAGAGAGGAGGCCTGTGCCCCAGCAGTGACGATGATGAGGATAATTTAAACACTTGTACAGCCTTATTTATAAAACAAACTAATAGATGGAGATCCGAAGGCCGCCAGACATCTCTTATTTTCTGATTTTTGTGGGATTGAGTTTACTTTGAATTTTACACATAACTGCTAGTTTGGGCCGACGCGGAGCTAATTTACCGGTATCGGTTGCTAGAACCACGTTATATACCTATATTATTCATTATCGCAATGATGAGAGAGTGAGAGAGAGAGAGTATTCAGAGACCCATGAGCTCAGATACAATGTAAGAAAAGTGAGGTACTAGTATTTAAGGCAGATACTAAAACCTACCCGATTGCACCACACTTGAAACTTTGCGGAAGTCCCTTAAAGCACTCTACAAACTACAGCAAATTTTCAAGTATCTGGGCCACTGGGTTTCTGAAGACCTCAAAGACAACCTAGATATCGAGCGTGAGCGCAAAGCGTTGGCTGTCCGCTGCAATATGTTGGATCGCAGATTTGCGAAATGTTCGACTGACGCTGACGCTGTTTAGAGCGTACTGTCAGTCGTTCTATACATGCAGTCTGTGGGTCAACTACACGCAGAGGGCATACAGCGCTCTACGTGTACAATGCAATAATGCCTTCAGAGTGTTGATGGGGCTGCCGCGCTTACAGAGGCGGAAATTGATGGCTTTCACGCCATCATGCACAAGCGATGCGCCTCCATCATGTGCAGGGTACACGTTAGCCCCAACAGCATCTTGGAAACTATAGCGGACAGGTGAGATAGCCCATACTGGGACATTAGATACGCCTAACTGTGGCGTAACATAAGAAAAAACTGGTAGTTATGTATGTTGGTATGTAAGTTGTGTGTAGTGTTATACTAACAAATTATGGACTTTATCTGAAATATAATATTTTTATTTATTTTTTATTATTCACTTTTATTTAAGGTGAAGCGTACATGGTAGCCCGTATTTTAATGATTATATATATTATCAATAATTCTACAAATACATACTTGCCACGGCCGCGAATCTTATTTTGACCGACATACAACCTGACACTGACCTGCAAATTGCAAAAAACGTATGAAAATTTGAATTTTGCGGGTTACCCCTTAAGTTTGAGTGCTGAATTTCATGTCTGTTTTGCAAAATATTGTTAACACTACTCAATCCCACAAATTTTGTCAATCAGAAAATACCTATGTAATGTCTGGCAGCTTTGAGATCTTGGCCAGTAACCATAATATGCTTGGTTTGACTACTGATTAGCGGATTCTAAATTCAAGATAAAATACGTCTTATCATATCATTCTGCTGCCAATTAAAAAAAAACTCCTTTACATGATCAGTCAGTACCGTCAAACGGGGTGATTAGAAACAAAACTTTGAAGGCGTTTTTCACGTTATTTAGAAATTGTTTATAGCATTTAAGTACTCCGATTTATTTATGAATTGTTATAAAAACTAAATCGATGATTTACTAGAAACCATTATTGGGGTATCATAGTGAAAATCCTAATCAAAGTTTTGTTTCTATTCACCGCTTCGTTCCTATTCACCTCGTTCGTACTTTACCCCACATCCATCCTTTCTCCGGGTAGACAGCTAATCGGTGTTTAAACTAATCACTTGGTTAGTTTTTTTAAGTAAGTCCGTTAATTACCTAATTCTCGATGCAAGCCCTTTTCTACCTTAGATATTCTAACATGAAACCGACCTCGGCTCATACGATACAATATTTATATAGGTACTCAAAACCCCCGAGAGTTTTACTTAGGAATACTAATTAATGTTTGTGTGTAATTAGGATTGCAGGTCATGAGACCCTATTAGAAATGATTATCATGCAAATTAACTGCTTTGTGATGTTACGACGGAGGTTGGATATTAGATATTGGCATTGTAGGAGTAGTTAAGGTAATAACAGAGTCTGAACAACTATAGACTCGGTATTATGGATACACGTGCTTGGACGTCCGTTATGGATTCAATATTTTACCTTATAACAACATAACTTAAGGGTCTACTACCGGCCAAGTGGCGCCCTCATTGAATAAAAAATCAGCAGAGCCTAGAAAATAAATACACTTCTGGACACATCTATTGGCCCACCCACATTGGAGTTTAGGTTTCGATGGCCCCTACCGAAATATGATTGCTAGATTGAACAAAAACTGTTGATGCAGTTTTAAACCTGATACATTTTACCATCTTTTTCGATCGTATTGTTTTAAATTTGAATTCAGAATACCATACGACATGGAGCTACGCCTAACAAGTCGGATATGCGCCTTGTTAAAGGCAATTGATTTTTGAATAAAAACATGTTTTATCAAATAAAGGTTTAATTTAATAACGCGTGCTGCCTCCATGGGCATCAACTACAGCTCTCATACGATTAAGCATAGAGTTTATCAACCGCTCTATGAAATTTTGAGGGATCATCTCCCATTCCTCTTCTATGGCAGTTTTCAACTCCTGCATCGTCTGAGCAACTGGCTGACGAGCCCTAACACGTCTTTTTAGCTCGTCCCACATGTGCTCAATGGGGTTCATGTCTGGGCTTCTGGCTGGCCAGTCCATAACTGTGATGTTCACATCCGGAAGATATTCCCTGACGATGCCGGCCGCATGGGCTCTTGCATTATCATGCATAAAAAGGAAATTGGTGATACCATACGCGGACTATGTGGGCCCAACATAGTCCGCGTATGGTATCACGTGAGGTTCTAAGCACTCACGAATGTACCTTTCAGCATTTAATGTTGGCAGCCGTGTTCCTGTAACAACCTCAAGTTGAGTTATGCCGCTCGCGGATATACCGCCCCAGACAGTCCATGAGCCACCGCCATAAGCAACCCTCTCTTCAAAGCAGCATTGTGCGAAACGCTCTCCCTTACGTCGGTAGACCTTCTTCCTTCCATCATTGCCATGTAACACAATTTTAGACTCATCAGAAAAGAGTACACGGCTCCAATCTTGCTGTGTCCAATTTAAATGACTGCGTGCGAAATGAAGGCGCGCTGTTCGGTGGGCTCGCGTTAGTTTGGGCCCATTAGCTGGCTTGTGTGGTACCATATCGCGTTCTTTTAACCTTCTCCGAACAGTTCGAGCGCTCACAGATACTCCGTGGAAGTCGCGAAGTTGGTTTTGTATCTCAATGGAGGTAAGGTGACGATTTCTCAAGCTGGTCGTCACGATGAATTGATCCTGCCTTTCAGTTGTGACCCGAGATCGTGGCCTTCCTTGGCGACGAATAAAGCCGCCAGTCTCTAGGTACCTCCAATAAACATTTCGGACTGCAGATCGACATAAGTGCCACAGCTTGGGCGGCAACTTCAGGTGAAGTATCCATAGATTATTGATAGAGCCTCACCTTAATGTTAAGAATAAGTAATGATTGTTGCAAAACCATAGATATCAATCACTTTTTCAAGAATTAAATCCAAGTAAACCAATAAAACCTAGTTGTCATAGTATTCGATTGTTTGATATCAACAAACAGGCTCCAAATTGTCTTTTGTTTCTTTAAATTCTGTGTCCGAAATTCAAAAAAAGACTATTGAATGAAATTGTGAATGTGCCAGGTTCAATACTGTATAAAAACTTTTTGCTCGACCTAATATAAAATTTTAGCTAGGACCAAACGAAACTGAAAATACAAGGTGGGCCAATAAATGTGTCCAGAAGTGTATTAAAGAATCCAACGTCAAGTTGGTTACAAAGAGGATAAAGTATTTATACGTTGTTAAAACAGGTCTCAGAATGTCTAGTATCCAAACTAGTAGGCAAAAGTGTCAGAAACGGCCGTTTTTGGTTTGTTATGCTTTGCTAAGATTTTTTATTCAATGAGGGCGCCACTTGGCCGGTAGTACGGCCTTAATCAGCCTTATAATGTGCCCACTGCTGGGACTCAGGCCTCTTATCTAGGAGTGGGAATGGGCCGTAATCCAACACGGGGGTCAAATGCGGATTGGTGGATGTCACATGTCTTCAAATTTTTAGTTATTTTATTTTATTATTAGTTATTTTGTGGTTACTGTTTATTTATTTGTCCTGTCGGGAGGCGGCTCCTAGGACTTTCAATAAAACCATTAGGTAGACGGACTGGACTCATTGTTTCATATAAAATCCAAGACAAGACATCCGAACGACATGAGCAAGGGAGCCTAAGATATAAAAAAAAATGACCATAGACTACAACATGCCCCTTTTTGAGACTTTAACAATAAAGAAAAAGTTGAAGTTACTTTGACAGTTCTGACATTGATATTATGATTTAAAAGTAAATACTTCAAACCTGTTTAAAATAAAGTTTTACAAAACGAATTCACTATTTAACAATGACAAAATATATTATTATTTAAACTTATGAGAGGACATTATTGTTTAACTATAACTATATCTAGATAAACTAATTATCGACTAAACTTTATGTAAGTGTGACACATTGTTATTTGCTTTGCTTGGTTTGTAGTTCCAAAAAAAAAATACCGATGTATGTAAAATACAATAATATGTTTTAAAGGAACTTGTCGAAATAAGACAAAAGTATAAGATATCAGAAGGGGTCACCCGGTTTCTGGAAAAGTAATACATATTTTAATTCCGCCAAGCCCATTCCATCATCAGACCACCAGACGTACGGCGATGCGCGGACCGGTACATGGTGGACATCCCACCCACACGCGCAAAACGTTTTGGGAACACATTCATAGTGCGTACAGCTAAGGAGTGGAATTCCCTGCTGGAGTCTGTTTCCTACAGCTGAGCTACAACCTGGAGGTCTATAAGACAAGAGTGAATATGTAAGGCAAGCGAGCTCCATCGTTGACCACATCACCGCTTACCGTCAGGTGAGGTACCTAGTGGTCCGAGCAAGCCTACCAAAGCCTACCAAATAACAGGAATTATCAACACATCACTAATTAAATGTAAGTCGAGTGATGCGACTGGCTATTGGAAATTCATTACGTCAATTAGAACAGTTAGTTTATTGATAATATTCGTTTCGAGAATTGGGCCTCACTAAGTTAGACCGCAAACTAGTATGTTTAACCCAAATGATGATTGGTAGAGAATGAGACACCAGTGTGGGTATTCGCTAACTCAGTGGATATCAATTTGATAGGCACTTTTCAGTACATTGCTCGGTGGACATCGATTATAATTAGCACTATGTGTTTTCCTATACGTCAAAGCAGCAATGTATTTCATAGTGTCCATCAAATTGATGTCAACTCAGTTAGCGAATACACCTGCAGGTGAGGTACGCTCCATAGCCACTGCAGCCACTGGTGTCATTGTCAGGTATATGCCAATGTCCGCCTATGTACCACTATTATACAATACATGAAGTTTAAATAAATAAATAGGTTACTTCTAGGCAAGCGTGCTCCATCGCTGACCACATCATCGCTTACCATCAGGTAAGATAGTGGTCAAACAAGAGACTATCAATGATAATGATAAATGATAATAGCAGAAAGAATAGGCAGTCATGGGGCTGCCGACAGAAGTGAAAACTACGCGTTGCCAGTCTAGGGAAACACGTCACTAGTACGTCGGTGATGAGAACCCATAAGTTTAACCCCTACAAAAAATCGATGAACGCGTCTAAAAAAGTTTTCAATTCAATAAATAAGACAGAGACACCGCAAAAACTGATACTGTCTTCTTGAATAAAAAAACAAGCTGTTTCCTCCATTTTTTAATAACGTGCTGAAAAACTAATTTACCCCCGAAAATTCCACTCTTATGTCCATCACGTATACTATGTAGCTAATACAGAATCTCGGGAAATCTTAGTTTCACGTTATATACAGACATAAAAATGGAATACAAAGAATAAAAGGGTTTGGTCCCTTTTTCTGTGATTTGCGACTAAAATAAAGGCGGTGTCCTTTTTATGACGTGGCTTAAATATGGTTCTTTGGCAGACCAGCTGCGTCCGTCGTATGTGTTTTAAAATTAAAACAAATGTTTTTCATGTCCTGAGACAGAATAAACTACTGTGTAGCACTTTATTATTTTTTATTAATGCATAGCTAGGCCATAGAGTTTTCATATTTATAGAATCATATAGGTTTTAAAAAAATATCTATGTAGTGTTAAAAATTTGGTCATTTTTCTATTCACGTGGTAACTAGAAATACAATTAGTGAGTTGTTTTTGTGAAATTAGTTTGCTATAAAATATTATGTGTATTATTCATTTAACATTTATAATTACAGGTATTTTTTTCGATTGAGTGTGGTTGTTCAGGTTAAAAAAGAGCAAACGGAATCATAGCGATCAATAATAATTTAATACCGGGTAATTACCCACTAGCTCGATAGATGGCGTTGTCGTCGAATTAGAAGTCGCTATGGTTTCGTTACCTACCTATACTGATACCAAATAACTCATTTTTAACCAATCTTTTGATAGCAGACGCACATGATAAAACCATGCATGGGGGCCCTCAACTGATGATTACCTACTTACGGGCAAAGTATTGGATAATGGGAGTGAAGTTGCTGGCAAGAAAGTATGTAAGGGGCTGCGTGAGGTGTATCCGATATACAGCCAAAACGCGTACACAACTTATGGGACAGTTACCACATTCTCGTCTAACGCCAAATAAACCTTTTCTATGTAGTGGAATAGATTACGCTGGCCCTATAAACATCAGAGTATCTAAAGGTCGCGGTAACAAGTCATACAAAGGCTACATCGCCTTGTTTATATGCATGGCCACCAGGGCAGTGCATTTGGAGGCAGTAAGTGAGTTAAGCACTAAGGGTTTCCTGACTGCTTTCAAACGGTTTGTGGCTAGGCGTGGTCGTTGTGCTGATATTCACAGCGACAATGGGACTAATTTTGTGGGTGCTGCACGAGAACTGCTTTACTTGTTTAATGAGGAAAGGTCAGGCTGTAATACAGAATTAGCAGAGGAGCTCGCGAACAATGGCACACAGAGGCATTTTATACCTCCTCACTCACCAAATTTTGGGGGTCTTTGGGAGGCAGGTATAAAGTCTACCAAGTATCACCTCAAGCGGGTGATTGGAAACTCAACGCTGACATTTGAAGAAATCACCACGGTGTTAGCTCAAATTGAAGCATGCCTCAATTCAAGGCCATTGTCTTATGTGGAAGATCAGGACAAATTAGTGATCTTAACTCCAGGTCATTTCCTGGTGGGGGAGCCATTAGTGCTACCGCCTGACCACAATTATGAAAGGGCTAACGTTAATAGTCTCCAACGATGGCAACTTCATCAGAGGATGATGCAAGATTTCTGGCGTCGATGGTCGCACGATTACATTCACCAGTTCTTACAGCGTCATAAATGGAACTATAGAAGTCCAGAACCATCTGTTGGTGAAGTGGTATTAATCAAGGAGGACGGTATGCCCCCTGGCAAGTGGTTGCTGGGTAGGATCGAACAAAAACATCCAGGGCCTGATGGTATTACTCGGGTTGTTTCGGTACGCACCCAATCGTCTACTATAAAGAGACCAACCTCTAAACTTTGTATATTACCTGTAACCAATTAGTGTAGAAGATTTTGTATATTTTTTTTGTATTCGAACATGGTTGTATGTTTTAGAGAAAGATTGTTTTTTTATTGTTGTTTGCAATTTAAGGTGTTAGAACTTAAGTGTTTATTGTGTTTATTTGTAGTTTTCCCACCAACGACAAGGCACCAAATTTGTACTAAGCTGGCTGGTAAAGAAGGACATTTTGCCAATATGTCCTTGGTGGGCAGTATGTTCAGGTTAAAAAAGAGCAAACGGAATCATAGCGATCAATAATAATTTAATACCGGGTAATTACCCACTAGCTCGATAGATGGCGTTGTCGTCGAATTAGAAGTCGCTATGGTTTCGTTACCGCTCGTAGTATAAGGTCTAAGATAACTTTTTTGTTTTTTTGTGAGCCTCATAAAGTCAAAGTATTTTAATACACGTATTGAACCGATAGTAGTGCGATATTATTTAATCCTCTCTAATATCACGCGGAGTTACGGACCCTCGGGAATATACAGTGGTAGATAACGTTGTTTTATTTTTTATTTTTTTTATTTTGAGAATCTATTCCGCCTCGCACTTTGGCTGCTATAACAAAGTTCGCCCCCTTGCATCAAAATGTAACTATCACAAACGTTGCTTAGGTACGTACGTTACCGCCGAACGTATTTCACTTTCGACGGTAACCACGGTGATTACTTCATGAAATTCTTTTTTTTTTTGTCTGTTAACACGCAAACAACAAGTGGTTAAACATATTTTTGTTTATGGTAGCAGTTAGTATCAGACTTCAGGTCCAAGTGTCGCATGGTGTGAGAATATAATAATCTTGGGCCTCATACAAAGTAAAATTAAAGTCACAAAATGTACATACATAAACAATGTACATTTAATCAAGTATGTTATGCGGCATGTGCCAGGCATATTACTGCATTTGAAGTGGCGGTCCGAGCCACAAGAACTCGACAAAAATAATTAATTATGTAAATTTTAACAAGCTACATTAAACTCATTTTCTCTTTTTTGTGCAAAATGCTCAAAATTTTAAAATTAGTTAGGAAACTTAGTAAGTACAAAGATCTTCATGAAACTTTTACCACCAGACACAGTCGTCGTTTTTAGATAGGTACTTTAATAAATAATTAATCTGACAGTCTGCCAACTTTCCTTGAACTAAAACCTTTTCCCTAGAAGTAATTAAACCACGTACGAAACCCAGAGCTTCTGAGACTCCTAGGTTGAAAAAAGGTTTAAAATAACACCCTTGGGCTTTCACATTTGCCGTTTTATTGAAGATCGTAGAGAAGAAAAAGAAATAGATTCCAATTCTAAAATGTCCGCTTCTGTATTTATAGAAACAGTATAAACTGCGAGCGAGAAAGTATCGGTAGGAAATAAACACGTATCGAACTCCTAGGGAGAAACAAATGTAGAATACATTTTCCTAAATTTATTTCTTAAATGGGAATAGGTAGGTGTGTTTACTTTCTATTTCACGAAGTGAAACGATTTAGTAGATATGAAATACGTTTATGTATAATGAAAACGTATCATGTTATTCCAATTAAGCAAATGGACGTGAATAACCAATTTACGTTTGGTAAAATTTTGAAATCCTTGAATTCAATTTTGATCTTAGTATCAAAATTAAATTCAAGGATTTCAAAATTTTACTTTAATAGTCAAAACTATATATGTGCTATATAGAAACATGAGCAATGAATGAGTGTTTCTGCACTGGAAAATTAGCCCCAGGAACACAAATAACCTTCCTTCATTATTTCACATTTTGCATAATTTTCATGAATAAATGAGCAGGAAGGAATAAAGGACACATTTGAAGTTTTCAATCCAGTCGGTATTGACATTAGAAATTGTTGGCTTCACTCCAGATTTTCCGGAAAATCTCATTCGGCCTTCATTAGCAACTACAATTTAGTATGGAGCGTGCTTTATGAGAGCATTTTACATTATGTTATAATTTCTGACGCCATTCCCGCAGGGCACTTTGTTTGAAATATGTTATTCATTCTTTAGTAAAATGAAACTGGCAGCTGCTTCATATACAACTTGAAACTAAGTATACATTGCGTTGTAATGCTTTGTTAAGATTTATGACAAAGTTACTTGAAGATTTTTAAGTTAAGAATTCCATTTTTTATGAACTTAAAAACTAGCTTTTGCTAGTGACTTTATCTGTGTGAAAATAGAAAATGATCTCACGAGAACGTTCTGCCGGAATCAAAAGTCCTAAGTCCAACTCCATCAATGTTTAAAATTTCGTAAAAGTCATTTTGTTGTATCATTGATTGAGAAACATGAAATATATAAAACATCTAAATATTTATCATATTAGTGAAGACATACTTATATAATGTAATTTTAGATTGTTTTTTTTTTGTTTGTGGCTAAAGTAATGTTACGTCGACCGTATTTCTCTGGAACGTTCGAGAATGTAGTAGAAGTTTCCAGAAGTTTCCACTAGGTTCGAGAACATTCCATTGTGGTACTGTGTAGAAGTTTATAGATGTTTCTAGAATTTTCCACTATAGGATAGTTCGACAATGTTCTGGAAACTTCCATGACTGTATAAATAAGCTGGACGGCGGGCGAGTGAGTCAGTCTGTTTTCGACTACGGCGAACGGAAGTGAATACAAGCGATTACGAAGAGAATAGTGATTATTAGCGATTTAGTGTTTATGTAAATAAGTTGTTGAGTTAATAAAGAATATTTGGTTAATCAATTGGTATAAAATAATTTATCCCATACCCAGCTCGTAACAAATTAGTGTCAGAAGTGAGGGATAAATTATGCCAATTTTACCAAAGGACGACACGGAGGGTATTCGTACAAGGAGTCAACGGCAGCAAGACATGGATCAGAGGCGGTTTGGAGATTCCCCGATACAGACGCCCGGTGGTGCTCAGCCTGCGACAGAGCCAGTTGCTGGCCCATGTGGAGTTTCTTCGGCACTAGCGGTGCCAGACTTGTCTGCCCTAATGGTGCTGTTGCAGGAACAGACTCGTCGTCAAGAGGAGCAGGCCCGCCGCCAAGAAGAGCAGGCCCGTCGGTTGGAAGAGAAGCTTCAACAAGATAAAGAGGAGCAGGCCCACCGCCAAGAAGAGCAGGCTCGCCGCCAAGAAGAGCAGGCCCGCTGCCAAGTAGAGTTACAGGCCCGCCGCCAAGAAGAGCAGATGCTCCTCATTAAAGACCTTCACTCAACACTTGGCAAAGAGTTCAAGGTGATGAAGGAGCAGGTTCACCAGCATGAGAATCGCATCTCAGAAGCTGAAGTTCAGATTGCTGGGGTGTAGAAGGCTTTAGGTGAACTTAGGGCTGGAGACGGGGTTGTGCCTTCAGTGGTTGCTGCACCTTCGGCACGTGGATTTAAGGTGCCGCCATTTGACGGAACATCTTCATGGTCGGCCTACAAAATTCAATTTGAGGCCGTTTTGAAAGCGAATGGGTGGACCAAAGAACAAGCTATGACCGCGCTCACCTTAGGCCTCCGAGACCAGACCCTAACCATACTTGAGGCTCTTGGCAAGGATGTGACCTACGAGCAGCTGCTGGAAGCGTTAGAGTCCAGATACGGCGACGCGCACTTGGAGCACGTATTTCGCGCTAAGTTAAGGGATCGCGTTCAACGTAGTGCTGAGAACCAACAGCAGTGGGCCTTGGAAGTTGAAAGTTGGTTCGGAAAGCATACCAGTCCAGCCCTGCACTCCTCAATGGCTATCTGGTACAGGCGTTCGTCGACGGAATACGTGACTTGGAAGTTAGAGCCGCTGTAAGACTAAGACGGGCACCATGAGACACTGAAGGACGCCTTGGCCCATGCCTTAGAAATAGAGGCAGTGAGGCAAGACCATCGAACACACCGTATCAGGGAGGTTGTGGTTTCACCTGTACGCGATCGTCCGCAAGGATATAGCCCTAGATGTTACACTTGTGAAGAAAGGGGTCATCTTCGGTCAAGATGTCCAAAGCGCAGCTCACTGAGAGAAGATCAATCCCAGTAAGAAAGGGCAACTGATACGACTGCCCAGCAACAGCAGGGAAACGAGTAAACGCCAGGACTGTGGGGCGGGTGCTGGCTGGTATTGAAAGAGCCCCGAGGATCTCGAACTCACAGGCCCATGACGGAAACAGCCTGATCATCAAAGGCGAAGTCAACGGAAAACCATGCAAACTGGCGTTGGAAACTGGAGCTTCTCACACGGTCGTCAATTCTCACCTAGCAAGTTGGTTCCTTGGGGACTTCTTCAATAACCACGACCGTATACAATTACTGACAGCTACCGGTCAGCACATAATCGTCCGAGGCAGGAAGGAGGTGGAGTTAAAATTAGGTAACAAAATCTATCGGCATAATGTCATCGTGGCCGACATAGTAGACGACTGTATCCTGGGATTAGACTTCATGCGGAAACATCGTTGTGAGATCGACGTTGATCAAGGAGTATTGAAGTGTGGTACAGAGGAAATCTTCATGAAAGGTGTACCATCAGGAAAAGTGTTCCGCTTGAAATTTGACGTGTCAACACTTTTGGAAAACTGCGATTTAACGGAAGTAGAAATGGATAAGGCTAAGAAGATGTTACTTCAGTACGCCGACTCTTTCTCTACAAATGATGCTGACATAGGAAGAACAGGACTGGTTCAGCTCAAAATTAATACTGGCATCGAGTTACCAATCCGTCAACGACCAAAAAGATTGCCGGTTGCACGTGAAAAGGAAGTGGAAATGATGATTGAGGGTATGGTGAAAAATGGTGTTATAGAGCCTTCATCGAGTCCATGGTGTTCTCCTGTGGTCCTGGTGAAGAAAAAGGACGGCAACACACGCTTTTATGTGGACTATCGACGATTGAACGACGTACGAAAAAGGACAGTTACCCACTGCCTAGGATTGACGACACATTGGATACACTGACTGGAATGAGGTGGTTTACCACGCTAGACCTGAAAAGTGGCTACTGGCAAGTGGAAATAGACCCTAAGGATAAGGAGAAAACTGCATTTTCAACAGGAAAGGGGCTATGGCAGTTTAAAGTTATGCCATTCGGATTGTGCAATGCTCCTGCGACATGTGAAAGGCTAATGGAGCAAGTACTTGCTGGATTGATCGGAGACGCATGTTTTGTCTATTTAGACGACATCATTATCGTGGGCCGTACATTTGAAGATCATCTTCAAAACCTCAATCGAGTGTTGTCAAAAATCCGGACGGCAAATCTTAAGTTAAGTCCAAAAAAGTGCTCATTTTTCAGATGTCAACTGAACTTTTTAGGACACATAGTTTCGGAGGAAGGTGTGCAGACAGATCCGGAGAAAATCATCGCCATCAAGGATTGGCCAGTTCCGAAAGACAAGACGCAGGTCAGAGCATTTCTGGGTTTGTGCTCCTACTATCGGCGGTTTGTCAAGAATTTTGCCGACATTGCAAAACCTCTACACAAACTCACTGAGGAGAAGCAACAATTCTGTTGGGACGACAATTGTGACATCGCATTTCGGGAATTAAAGAAACGTCTGTGTAATACACCTATTCTGGGGTATCCTGACACTGAAAATGACTTCATAGTTGACACAGACGCAAGTAATACTGGAATTGGAGGCGTGTTGTCTCAACGGAATGGAAACCAGGAAGTTGTTATAGCTTACTACAGCAAATCTTTATCCAAACCAGAAAGAAATTACTGCGTCACGAGACGGGAGCTACTCGCAGTAGTAAGGACATTGCAACACTTCAGTAAATATTTGCTGGGACGGAAATTCCAGTTGCGGACTGACCATGCTGCATTAAAGTGGCTATTGCAGTTCAAGAATCCAGAGGGACAAGTGGCTAGATGGATCGAACTACTACAAGACTTTGACTTCGTAATGGAACATCGTAGTGGGAGAACTCACGGTAACGCAGATGCACTGTCTAGAAGACCTTGCCCTGAAGACTGTAAGCACTGTAACAAGCAAGAGACTAAGGAAGTAGTTCCCGTATCTCAGCAACGAATGGAAGGAAACCCTACAGCTTGCTCAGCAAAATGACACGGACCTCAAACCGATCTTTGAGTGGATTAAAGCTGGTGCTCCAAAGCCCAAGTGGAGTTATTTTGCGGCATTAAGTTCCATCACAAAGAGCTATTGGGCACAATGGAACAGCTTGGTTATCCAGGATGAAGTCTTGAGCTGTAAATGGGAAAACGCTCGAGGAGACAACTGTCATCTACAAATTGTTGTCCCCAAAGCCAAAGTACCGGATGTTTTACGGCTCTAAAACATCCGGTACTTTCATCATGATGGATTTTCAGGAGGACATATGAGAGTAAAAGGAACTCTACTGAAGATACGAGAGCGATTTTACTGGATCCATTGTCGAGAGGATGTTGAGGACTGGTGTCGCAAATTAACCAGTTGTGCGGCTGTGAAAGGACCTCAGACACGCAGCAGAGGTGCTTTAAAAGTATACATCGTGGGAGCCCCCTGGGAACGGATAGCACTAGACGTTGCAGGACCATTTCCGGAAAGTGAAAACGGAAACAAGTACTTTATGGTTGTCATGGATTACTTCACAAAGTGGCCAGAAGTCTTCGCCATTCCCAACCAAGAAGCAACAACAGTCGCAGATAAATTGGTTCAGGAAGTCTTCTGTCGTTTTGGAGTACTCTTGAAAATTCACAGCGACTTAGGGAGGAATTTTGAATCACAAGTTTTCCAGGAGACTTGTCGACTGATGGGTACCCACAAGACCAGAACCACTTCTTACCATCCGCAATCTGATGGAATGGTGGAACGTTGCAACCAAACGTTGGAGAGATATCTGGCAAAAGTTGTGTAAAGCAGCCAAAGGGATTGGGACAAGCACATGCAGCCATTTCTTCTGTCCTACCGTAGTGCAGTTCACGAAAGTACGACTGTGACACCAGCCTTCGCGAACTTTGGAAGGGAATTACGGTTGCCTGCAGATTTAATAACCGGAGCCCCGCCTGATGCCCCACGCAGTGTAACCAATTATGCGAATGACTTGCGTAACAAGTTGAATGATGTATATAAGCATATCAGACAATCCGGCCAACAAATGTCTGATAAGATGAAGACCCGATACGACCGGAAGGCAAATCATAGAGGATTTGACGAGGGTTCACTGGTGTGGTTGCATAACTCAGTGCGCAGCAAAGGGAAGTCTCCTAAATTGCAAGCAAAATGGGATGGACCATACAAAATCGTGACCAGGATCAACGATGTTACCTACCGAATACAGAAGGGTCCACGAGGTGCGCCTAAGATTGTCCATGTAGACCGATTGGCGCGATACTACGGGACTAATGATGCTCGGGACGAGCATGTCTAAGGAGGGGGCAGTGTTACGTCGACCGTATTTCTCTGGAACGTTCTAGAATGTAGTAGAAGTTTCCAAAAGTTTCCACTAGGTTCGAGAACATTCCATTGTGGTACTGTGTAGAAGTTTATAGATGTTTCTAGAATATTCCACTATAGGATAGTTCGACAATGTTCTGGAAACTTTCATGACTGTATAAATAAGCTGGACGGCGGGCGAGTGAGTCAGTCTGTTTTCGACTACAGATGCGAACGGAAGTGAATACAAGCGATTACGAAGAGAATAGTGATTATTAGTGATTTAGTGTTTATGTAAAGAATATTTGGTTAATCAATTGGTGTAAAATAATTTATCCCATACCCAGCTCGTAACAGTAATAACAGCCGCACGGGTCAATCCATCAGGTCAAGCTACGCTTGTCGGGGTTGGTACATGGATGGGAGACCATCTTTACATACCGATAATCCTCCGTGTCCACTTTAAGCCGTTGGTCCCGGCTGCCAATTGTGGATCTTTGACAGTTGTTACTTTGGTCGTCAGAAGCCCGAAAATCTGTCAACCAGTCTTACCAAGGGGTATCGTATTACCCAGTAACTGGGTTGTGGAGGTCAGATAGGCAGTCGCTCCATGTAAAATACTGGTATTCAGCTGCATCCGGTTAGACTAGAAGCCGACCCCAAAATAGTTGGGAAAAGGCTTTGCAGATTGATTGTATATATAATTTATGTAAAAACTATAATACAGCATAATGTTAAATAAATACTTGTTACATATTAAATATATAAAAGATTCATGTTATACCTATCCATAAAGCGGCGAATAAAATGATGTCTTACGAAACCACTACACGTACCTACTTATATTTTATCAACGCGGCGGAAATTAGATTGTGCCAGCGTAGGGCTAAAATTTACAAAGGAAAAATAAGGGTTACATCTTCCACACTTTACGAATTTCTATTGTAGTGTTTCTTTAGGATTCCTTGAAAAGTTTTACTACATCGAAGTAACCTTTATGATTCAAAAGGCCCATCTGTTTATTGGTTTTTCATATATTTTTTGAAGTATTTCAATATTCAATTTTACCCAGGTTGACCCAGTTGTTGTCAATTTTGTCAATCCGCTACAGAGTGGACCTTCTGACAATATTTATTTCCGATGAAATGTCACTTAGGGCCGATTTCACCATTCGCTCTATAAACTAAGTTTTACTGAACTGAGCTTAACGTAAAAAAATAAAAACCATAAAAAAGATTATAGTGAGTTAACCATAAAAGATAGACATATTCTGTCGCAGACTTTTTTTTAGAACTTTAACCTTTATAGTCCCGATGACAACCCGGGCTGTCACCGGGCTTCTTCGACAACCCAAGGTTAACGTTTGCTTGGAAAAAAATTTAACCTCTTAGGATCCGAAACTCAACTGAGTTTGAAAACAAAAAAAAACCAGCCTCCTACCTCTTATTGGGTTGGGTTGTCGAAGACTATGACGGTTAAAAGGAGAACAATTCCGTTAGACATAATTTTTGCGTAACTTTAACCGTTTACGCAGCGCACGCAACTGAAGCTCTCAAAATGATTTTTTTTTTCCCGTTTTTGCCACATTTCTCCCTGATGCTCTGCTCCTGTTGGTCGCAGCGTGATGTTATATAGCCTATGGTCTTCCTCGATAAATAGACTATTCAACTCAAAAAATTCTCAATTCGATCCAGTAGTTTCTGAGATTAGCAAACAAACAAACAAACTCTTCTGCTCACTTAAACGTATTTAACTATGCGTTTAGAATTGGTGAAATCGGCCCATAGTCTAGAGTCTAAAAGAGCGAAAATTAATTTTCAACACACTAACTTGAAACTGGTTCTTATTGCCGCTATGAGGTGATCTTTTTTTTAAATCTCAGCAAAGAGGCGTAACTTTTTTAGGCCCTTATCGTTTTGTGAATATTTAAACTGACATCTTAGTTACATATAATATTTCATCAAATTATTTACATTTATCAACAAATTAATATAAACATGTGCTATACACTAAAAATGCCAAATCATATGCTTTTATTAGATTATTTGGCAGATAGCAATACGAACACGTCGCACGTTATAAAAATATGCAAGCCGTAAATGAAAATAGTTGTGAGAATATATTGATACATAAAAATTTGCGAAAATTTAATTTTATTTATATTCCAATTAAGTGTGTTGAAAACGTCGTTTGATACAAGTAGGAATTGCCATTGCAGTTTTTCGGCTCAAAAACGACCTCGCCTCGCAAGGACCTGTATTTCAGGTCGTCTGCAATGACAAACTTTGCCCTAGTGCATAAAAATGTACTATTTTTCCACCGACTGGAGAACACATTCTGGGTGAATAATGTGATCGTGAGACCTTAAATTCAGGCTGAGTTCAGGGCCATCCTGTAGCCCCGAGCAAAGTGTAACCTTTCCATCCACGTCTATTTAATTTATCTCGTGCGTCGTTTCTCAGTTCTGTCAAATATTGAGCGAAGAAAAGTACTTTTTTCTTATTTTAATATTAAAGAAAAGTTTGAGGAAATTCATGCTCGGCTAACAAGGCTCTTCCTTTTAATTAACTAGGGCTAGGGTTCGTAGTTTTTAACAAGTTGTTTTAGGTTTTCAGCTGTATTTTGGTATCGGAGTCTTGTGAGTCTCTTTAAGTCAAGAGTAAAACGATAATTTTTAGTCAAGCGTGCTTCATCGTCGTCCACGTCATCAGGTAAGAAACAAGTCATACGCAAGGCCAATTAAATAATATAAAATTATTCGATTTTTATCAATTGAACTAAAAAAATTATAAAATTGTAACAATTAATGATAAACGCATGGCAGAAACGGAACAAGAAGTGGGGGGAAAACGTAAACTCAAATCTACTTATCACTTCCAGCTCTCAAAAGTTGTAAAGTAGTTATGTTACAGAATTAACTAAACTCAAGTATTCAGAATCACGAGCAAGAACTATCTACGTCCGACTAAACGTAACAAACAACTTATCCAAGCCCGCTGAACTTTACTCCCAAGTCGGAACTCTGTTAGCTGGAATTAATCGGAAAATGGAAACCCTTAGGAGATTATTGTTTGCGGCCGCTTCCATCTATCCATCTGTCGCCCAATCATAACTCACAAACCGTTTAGCCAAGCTACAGGGACGATTAATTACTGAAACCCGGAATGAAATCACGTTTGACATTCGACATACTCAGCCGTTGTGTGAAGACGTTGTAAAAACATCTTTATGCGTTGGGGTAGTGACGATGTTAAGATCTCATTATGTGTTGGTAATTGGTACGTCTATATTCAAAAGCGTGCGCATAGTTTGGTTAACTGTAATGAAATGAATTATGTCCTAACATCAGGGCTGAATCAATAATTGAAATGAATAATTCTATAGCCACGTTGAGCAATTTTTGGTAGGCGCAAAACAGACTTATGAGTTCGCATCTCTAACGTGTTGCGCCAGACTGGCGACGCGCAGCGGCCTGTGCCAGTCTATGAAAATGTATTTAATTATTTCTCGAAGTGCCAATGCCAATGGATGTGAAAACCAGACTAATGTTTTAATTAGACATTACAAATAAAGAAATTTAAATTATTCATACCATACATATAATAAATTTTAAAAAAAACTGTTATTCCAAAGTATAAGTTTTCACTTCTATCACCGTATCATATTATTACTGTATCATAGTACCACCTGACTGCCTGTTTTTTTAAGTCCCAAAATAAACACGATTGTTAGGAACCTCTGTCGGAGAGTAGTTATTGTCATCGACTTCAGTATTCATCCAGAATGCCAGTGGTTGACCTCATGTCAAGTAAATTGATTACCTATAAGAAAGCTCAGCTTAGCTCCAATTTCTACACAGTCGAAATGCCTTTTATTTTAAAAATCAACATTATTCATTGCATTATTTACGAGTACGTTATCCAGCACATATAATTAACACATATAATTTCATTTGGAATTTCTTTTCAATGCTTCGATTGATTGATTGTCTCATACAATTGGGGTGCTGATCGCCTTGACGCTGTAATAAAACTATTAGATACAATCTATAAAAAGGGTATTGCAACTTCGTCAGCTGTTCATCATCATCTTCCTGTCCTTATCCCAAGTTACTCAGGGTCGGCGCAACACGTTTTTTTCTTCCATTCTGTCCTGTCAGCCGTCATACTATCACACTTATCTTTTGTCAGCTGTTGTGGTCACAAAAAAAAAATATTATTTGTACCTTCATGTAAATGAAAAACCAAAAAATGGTGTGGTTTATAATAAAAATAGGCCAAGGTAAGTAGAGTTGTATGCAATAGTTGCACCCAATACCTATACTAAGATAACTTAATATCTTGTAATTATAGGTATCAGCGCTCCCCCTCGTTAACAATTTAAGCCAATGCTCAAATTTTAATTACAGGAATAATTTCATAATCTAGATTAGTTTACCTTATAATGAGTTGAATATAAGATGGTCATAATTATACTTACTTACACATGAATTAGGGACTATTTAGGTGCAAAACTAGAATTAAAAGCAGAGGTGTCTGCTGGTGAGTGTAGGGGTGCGTGTAAGTTCTGTTGTTGTTCATAGCGAGTTACCGATGAAACTAGTCAGCGCTCTGTTTCCCTCAATCAACTGCGAAATTGTTTGGAAATCTAATCGCATCGCACTCTCGTGATCCCAATTTCCAACTGATGAACATACACTACCAAATTCAAACTTTATATTATTCAAACTCTTTGTTAGATACGACAGTTTTCGGACATGTGATGGGGAGTAATGAAAAGCATGTGTCAGAACAAGAATTCAGTATGAATATGGACATAGCTATAAGAAAAGCTGGAAACCAAAGAAAAGATAAATGAAGTTTGTGAAAGATTATATCATGACTTGAAATTTGTACCTGTGTGAAACTGGGGTGGCTCACTAGTTAATGATAAAATTTAGCAAAGCTCTCATGCTAAAGAAGTGTTTGACAATTTCTCAACTTCAAATACACAAACCAGTTGTTATTTTCGATATATCTCAGCCAGTATTTTCAATCATAGCCATACCATTAGCCACACAATCAGTAAAGTGGCCATACTATCAAGACTATTGAATGACATGCATGGATACACAGGAACTGATTATGATCAAATTGGCAAAGTACTACTCCAGTAACTGTGAAAGGCTGATTAGCCTGATTAATTGATTCGATTATGGCAGTGGTCAGATGCTCAAATTGTACTTGATCTAAACTATATTGGTTCGGTTCAGAATGCGTTATAGACATGCTTGTTGTAGTGGCAGGCAATGGTTGGCTTCTAACACATTGTGATTAGCTTATTGGCTGAGCATGTTAACCGAAATTGAAGTTCTGATTTGAACTTAGAACATAACTAGTGATGTACGGATGTTCGACATGTTATTACGAAGCTCAGTTTGGCAAAAGCTTATCGTAAATTTTGATGCACGAATGAGTCGTAATGTTTTGAATAAACTCCTACGATTCTATATTCACGATACTACGATTCTATATTATAAAGGTGGACTGGTATAAAATGCCTGAGGCATTAAGGCCGCCTCTGTACTTATAGGTGCATAAAGTGTTTCATAAATAAATACTTTCTAAAACAATGGAATTTCCTAGTGATTTTTTTAGAGACTGACACATATTATTGAAGTTACATTTACAACATTAATTTTGTAACCATTTTTGTATGAATTGCGCTATTGTAAGAAATAAATCGATTTATTGTTGAAAAACAATTTTGAAAGCTTCTTTAACAAAAATTTTGTATTCTGTGGTCGTTCAGCTTTTGTTATGTTCTGTTTTCTAACCTTTTCTTCTTGTTCACAGGTAGCAGTGATTTGGCTGTGAAACTGACCATTTGATGAGAACTGAATACTAGTTAGTGAAAATTTATATCTATGTATGTTAAACAATAAAAAATATCAATTTCATAAATGTGGCCACGTGGCATCCCTCTTTATCAACCCGTTTATTGATAAAAACCTTTGTATTTGGTGGCTCTCATACCAATTCAATAAAATCTTTAGTATTGTTTTTATTATTCTGCAGAGAATAAAGTTCCTATGTAGATATTATTACATTTTTTGCTATTGTTTTCACGAGCATTGACTCTACGACTAGCATTTTCATATTTTTGGCCAAACGATAAAATCGGCGTACGCTGCAGAGCTAAGTTTTTTCGAATTATCCTAACGGCGTGCTCTTAGGAAAATTCGTAGTTTAACTGATTTAGAGACAGCTCGTTTAGTATACTTTAGTTATTTTCATAGTGTGATGTCGTACGGCATTCTGTTGTAGGTTAATGCCGTCGATATTCAGACAATTTTTGTTTTACAAAAAAGGCTATTCGTGCAATTTATAAATTAAGTCAGACACTCCATCACAGAAAAATTTAAAGAGATTAATATAATGACTGTTCCCTCTCAGTACATTAATGAAAATCTCATATAAGAATCGCACATAAAAATATTAATCTGTTTTAAAAATACAGTGACAAACATTAACAAAACAAATAAAGCCATAGAGCCCCAGTGTCCCTCAAAAACAGATGCGTTCAAAACATTCCTAGCCCTTTCAAAGATGTCATAGCAATACACACATTCAGGCTTGTGCGAAATGAAGATATAAATACGCAAGCTGGAACCGTTCGTGCGACTGCGTGCCGACCCTAACCCATCTTTCCTCCCCGAGACATCCAACAGACGTGTCCCAGTGAATCCCACTTGAGCCTGACTGACTTATTGCCCACATCGCCGATACCTAAATAAAGTCGTAAGCTCCGGTTATGTAAATATTTATTGGTTAGGTGCTGAGTATTGTAAAACGCAGTGTGACTTTGATATGTTTCTTGGTTTTTTAATGTGTAAATAACAGATATTTTTGTGATTTCATTATTTTAGTAAGCACCATAATATAGTCAGGTAAACAGAGTGGATTTTTAATAGGGTAGAAAGCGCCGATACTGGTTGGACCTTCGCCGTTTTAGCTGCCAGAAAACGTACCTCTTAGGCACTGAAACCCACCGGTAAGTTTGACAAAAAAAAAAATTAAGTGAAAAAAAAACGGCTGTCAACCCGGGTTGTCGTCGGGGTTCAATTTGACAACCCGGGTTTGTCCGCTGGGCTGAAGGGTAGGAGATTCTAGAGTATCGATTTATTTAAAAAATCGAATTAACAAACTGTTATGAGTTAATTCATTTTTATTCAGGCAACATTTTTGCAAACCTTCCCTTACACTCAAACTACAAAATCAACCCTGTGTAGCTACTATAAACTTTTCATTTATTAGTAATTTTTACTATCGTGCTGTATGAGAGCCATTAGCAGAAACTGTACATACTGTTCGGAAGATTTTTTAATCTTCATATATTGTAATCACTGTAAATTCTTAGCTAAGATAATTTCCAATGTAAGTTGTTACTCGTAATCTTTTTGGACTGTGATATTAAAATAACGTTCGTATTGTCATTGTACGGTAAAATTGAAACTGAATATACGACATTGGAAAGATGTTTGTGTTTTATTTCCTGGAAAAGTTTAATCACTGCTATCTAAAGTAATCCGGAGAGATACAGAAGAGGGTGATCTTAGAAAGCTTCAAGTAGTTATTGGCGAGTGCGAAACTTTTTAGATCATTGAGAAGACCAAATCTGAAAGTAAGTTTTTAGGATTATAATCTTCAGTTTTCGTATTACCAGGTTACTATACCACAGGTATACAAAAAAACACAATGACATGTTAAATCGACAAGACACGAGCGTTGGTCAGCGTTTTTTAGATAATACACCAAAAATCTTTGGACCAGTCATGAAAAATCTTCTTGTCATATTCCGTCGATATGATTAATGCGTTTCCAACAGAATTGGTCATCATCTTATGATACCACATTAATACCGACGCACTCAAAAGGTATAGTCGAGAAGTTTCAGCAAAAAAAAGTACTTAATTTATTTTGTCTAGCTGATCCGGCGAACTTTGTACAAGCTCAGAATCTATATTTAAATGTTGTATTATCGAGATATCATCGAAAAAGCCGTTCCAAACAAAATGTATAAAAAATAATTTTGTTAATTTTTTTTGCGATTTTTTCCAATTTTTAGGGTTCCGTATCCGAAGGGTCCAAACGGAACCTTATTGTTGCCACTCACGTGTTCATCGGTCCGTCTGTCTGTCTATTCATCCGTCGTCTGTCACAAAATGTTGTTATGAAGAATTTTTAACTTCCCATTGACCGTCCTATGAACCTGAAATTTGGTGATAATGTTTATTATTACATATACTTTACTAACAAATACCAATATTTGATATGGAAACCCCTCATGTGCGAAATCCGAAACGCACTTGGCCAGTTTTTAGGGTTCCGTATTTATTATTTATACCTACTTATTCTGTTACTTGGGGCGGAGACAAATCCAAAAATCAAAGATTATATAGATCGGTCAGCCGGATCGGCAAGATATAACAGGACATAACTCTATAAAATACTATGAATAATTATGAAGGTATATTCTTTTCAAAGTTAGAAGGCGATAACCTTTAACACAATCCGATTACAAAACTTTTGATGAATAAAGGGATAGAGTAAAGAAGAAGACAATCTTATTACAAAATTACGAATAAATATATTCTCGACAAACTCGTACCCTCTTACAGAAAGTTTGACGTCACTCTGTCAAAATTCTTCCAAACTCCCGTTCGTTCGCGATGTTTACGTTCTACAAACATGTTTAAAATTTCAAAGGGAGAGCCATGTTCGGAATTGAATGACACATTTTGTGGCTGTTTCCGTGAACATTTGTCAAGTGAGTTAATAAAAACGACAGTTTTCAGAAGCTTCTTTTTCTTGATGAATGGGATTTTTAATAAGCATATACTTAGTATTTACTCATACAATACCACTTTCTTGTGCTATACACATCAAAAAGTATTTACGAGATTGTACAAGGTAATATACTTTAGATCCTGGTGAAGGCTGTGGGAATTTGCTGAATGCGAAAAGTACCGAACGGGTCGATGTGGTGATGCTTTTTTTTTCTGTCTGGGGTGGAGCGGGAGGGCGTGTCAGACTCTTACTGACTAAAACCTACCCCTGTTCCTTCCCTGCCCTGAATGCCCAGGGGCACGGTAACTCTGTTTCGAATTTATCTACAACCCCTGGGCAGGCATCGGCCATGACGGGCCCCGTCATGTTTTGCTGACAACTCTTTGAGGCGAGCGTGTAACACTACGCGCCGTCGACTCTCGGGCCTGGTGCTGATCGGACGGCGAGTCACCCGCGCTACTCGCCGTCCGCAGGGTATGTGGTGATGCTTGGGAGAGGCCTATATATATCTAGCAGTAGATGTATTTTAGTTGAAATGATGACTAAAAGTGTCTTGAGATTTTTAATTTATGGTGTCTTAAATCGACCTACAAGAGTTTTAAATAATATAGGTATAATGATTGCACTCAATGCATCAACAAAACCTTTGGGAACTTCACTTTAACATCCTTAAATGTACGATTTACGATATCTATCTCCACGTAAAATCTTGCAACGCTTGGAACGAGTGTAGCAGCAGTTGTCCGGAACATTTTGTAGCTGCACAGCAGAGTAGCTTTAATGGTACCTGACATTCGATAAGCGTCGATACTTGAAGAAAAATGCTACCCTACAGTTTCTAGGTGCAGACAAAAATTCGCAGTCGTTCTGCGAATTTTTCTCGCTCGCTCAATCAAGTAAGTTTATTGCACTATATTGTGATATTGAATCAGATTTATGCAACAGAGCCAAATTAAACTCACTAGGCAATGAATAATGCCAATGTCATTGGTCTACAATGTGCGCTATTTAGCATGTCCGTGGAAGTGGTAATTCACATCAAGTTGACAGTTGATGTCATGTTTACGATTGCTGAACAATGTTCGAATTAATGGCAGCTTGTAATAGTCCCACTGCAGGTCAAATACCTCTTCTCTTACTGAGGGAAACTGAATAGAGTGAGATCCAAGAGCCAACAGAAATTATTTTTCCTGATTAACAAACTTGTGGGATTGAGAAGTGTTAAGGTACGAGTTCGAACCCGACTGCAGACAGCAGCAGCAGGCGACTTATTGCCGCGACACTACTGCTCCCTCACTTGTTCTGCATTTCAGGATGGGATATATAGCTTGTCGTTTTTTTTTCTATATACGAGTAATAAAAACAAGTCACCGTCGTCTTCTTCCTCTTCTAACAAAAGATACAAAAAACTTTTTTACAAAAAAAAACAACCGACTTCCAAAAAAAAATACACTAAAAATTTTAAAATAACTTTAATTTCGGAAGTCGGTGTTTGTATTTTATTTCTTCGATATTTGACACCGACTTCCGAAATTAAAGTTATTTTTAAATTTTTAGTGTATTTTTTTTTTGGAAGTCGGTTGTTTTTTTTGTAAAAAAGTTTTTATTTTTCGCTTTTTAGTTGTTATACCCCAAAACTAAAAACCCCAATAACATGGAACGTGGAATTTAAACATTTGGAGTACACAAAAACTTCATCAAGATCTGCGTATTTTTCGTTTTTGTTCAGTTTCTCAAAAAGCGCTAAAGCAATTTCAATAAAATTTATATGGGACCACCTCGGGAGTATATTCTTTCGGATAAAAAAAGAATTTTGGAAATCGGTCGACAGACAACTGACGGAGAAATGCGCGGACATACATATAAAAAAAAAAAAAAAAATATACATACAGTCGAACATAGAACCTCCTCCTTTTTCGAAAGTCGGTTAAAAAGTACCTAAATCACGGTATCTATTGTCAAACACGTCAGACATCTTGTATCACGAAGCACTCAGAACCAACTGGAATACGGCACTGCCATCTGATGCTGCCGTTTGCAGTTGGGTTCGAAATCACGACTGCAGCGATATGACGCCACGACGTGTCGCTGCGACATAACGCGGCGACACGTCGCGTGCTGCTGATGTCTGCAGTAGGCTACGAACTCGTACCTTTAAGTATTTACTACGTACACATACCTTCTAGTTCGGGCTGACGGCTAATTTTCTTTTAGGCATTAAAGTAATATGCACCTACTTAGACTACTCAATTACACACATTTTGTTAATCATAAAATAAGTTATGTCTGGTGGCTCTGGGCTCTAGAAGGCACGATCATTAGATCATTAATCACCACACTTGCTCAAGACGGGTTGGCGATTTCAGACTTATATAAATTACGTTCAGTTTTCCTCACGATGTTTTGCTTGAAGAAAATAACAACTTTTGGTACAAACAAGCAACTAAGAAAGTATTAATTTAGTTAAGCTACTGCACCTACTTTTTTGTCAAGGTGATAACGGAAACGATTCAAATTATATCTGAAATATATATTTTTGTTTATGTACACACAAACACTTAAAAAAGAAAAGAACAAGTACAGATACTCGTAGAAGAGCACAAAGATGCTGCTTATTTCAAAATACATTTCTTCCAGCAGAACTGTGACGGGAAAGTTGAATGAGAAATGTAGACAAATGTGTGGTATAGATAGATAAGAAAACTTTAAATAGACTATTATTTAATATAGAATTATCTTTGGGCAACGGCTTTGCTCGCGTGGCATTAGTACTTCCCCTATTATAAATTGTAGCCTATTTCAGACTATAATCTATATCTGTCAAATTTCATCCATATCCATTCAGCCGTTCTGGCGTGATTGAGTAACAAACATCCATCCAAACTTTTGCCTTTATAATATTAATAGCTGACCCAGCAAACGTTGTTCTGCAATAAAAAAATGGGGGGTGGGGAAGGAGGGTCAAAAATACTTTACGATCTATTCTCTTATCTACCAAATACACAAAATAAAAACATTAAATCGGTCGAGCCGTTTTGGAAGGAATGCAACCACAAACACCGTGCCTATATTAAAATCTTTATTTTAATATAGTCACGGTCACGGTATAGTCACGGTAGATAAGCAGGATTGTAAATAGATTTTTCAACAGACAATATTTCAGACCTCGATTTTACAAGATCGTGATTGGAAACATAATTGTATCCTTCTCTGTTGGAAGCAATAAGGGCACTATTGCTTCCGTTGTCGATGAGCCGGCTTGCGGTTGAAATATATTGCATCTCCGATGCCAACGGCTATACTGGATTCGTAACTAGACGAGCTTGCTAATAGTTTTTTAGGGTTCCGTACCCGAAAGGTTCAAACGGAGTCCTATTACTGTCACTCACGTGTCCGTCTGTCCGTCTATCCAGATGTCTGTCTGTTTGTCTGTCCGTCTGTCCGTCTATCCGTTTGTCCGTCTGTCTGTCTGTACGTCTGTCCATCGGTCCGTCTGTCCGTCTGTCCGTCTGTCCATCTGTCCGTCTGTCCGTCTGTCCGTCAGTCCGTCTGTCCATCTGTCCGTCTGTCTGTCCGTCGAATCGTCTCTGTCACAAAATATTATTCCAAAGAATTTTTTGAATTTTGAAATTGGGGGAAAAGTAATAATGAAGAATAATAAATAAAGGAGAAGAAATATACTAATATAATATAATGTTATTACGTATATTTTACTACCAAATACCAAAATATTGATTTCCCTGATATGGTACGGAACCTTATAAGTACTGGCTGGTTTTTTTTATACATACATAGTTGTCATGTGTTACAACATTAATAAACCACCGGAACAACTAAGGTTCTGAAGAACCAAAAGTGGACAATACTGAAAAATTGCTATCAATAGTAGGTTAATAAGTGTTTTGCGTGAGTAGACCGATAACCTGGTGAGAATCATGGGAATCCGGTGGATGCAAGACGCACAGGACCGGCCGTGCGTTGTGGCGACACTTGGGGCCAACGTATGTCCAACGGTGAGGTCTTTTGGCTGAAATGATGATGATGACGATGAATCGAAATAAAATAAAGTTTTAACTGATCCTTTCCCTTCATGAAAGTGAAAGACAAAAAATACAACCAACTTCTAAAAATTGCAAAATAACTTTATAGTCCGGTCAATCTAGACCAAAAAATGAGAGGTAAGGTACATAAAGTCCCAACAAGCTGAAAATCAGTAAAATTGTTCATAACAAAAGAACAAGAAGAAGATCAAGAAAAAGAACAAGAAGAAGAACAAGAAGAATTTGAAACGAATCAGGCAAATGAACTTCACCACTTTTTGTTTAATTTACGCTTTTATCTTTTCCAATCCTTGAAAATTTCCGTTATTTTGCAATAGTTTTACATTAAACAGGATCACAACTGACCCGTGGAGTAGGCCTACTGGGGAAACCACGTTAAAAAAACGCGCTAAGTACACTACCTCATAGGTGGCGTGGAAACGTGTGCATATTATGACGATAACAACTTTTATAACTTTTTGAAACGTTATATCTCAGAAACGGTGGCTCGTAAGAAAAAAGTAATGATGCATTTTGTATAGATAATTTTATGATCTACAATTGACAGTGCAGAGGTACTTTTATGATAAAACTTACCGTTTTGCTGAAAATCGTGAAAAACTCATTTTTTTTACCTTTGACCTTGAATAAATTTTTCCCATACACGGGAATGATGGGGCACTTTTAAACATTGTTTATAAATATGTTTTGAACAATTTTACAGATTTTCAGCTTGTTGGGACTTTATGTACCTTCACTCTAATTTTTTGGTCTAGATTGACCGGACTATAAAGTTATTTTGCAATTTTTAGAAGTCGGTTGTATTTTTTTATTTTTCACTTTTAAGTTGTACAACAACCACTACAACTACAACCCTAACTAAATAATAAAGTTATTCTCGAATGACTTTTCCCAATAACATGGAATTTGAACATAATTGGAGACAACCAAAACGTCATCTGTGTATACATATTTTTTGTTTATGTTTATTTTTTAAAAAGTGCTAAATCAATTTCGATAAAATTTGGGATGCCCTCTGAAGAATGACCTACCAAACGAAAAAAGATCCGCAAGATCGCGTAACAAACATACAAAAAGAAAACACACAGACGGTCTCAAAACGTATCTAATGATGACTCATTTGTGAATATCCAAGATGCCTTCTTGGATTAAGAAAAATACATAAAAATATTCAAAAAAAAACTTCTATTCTGGAGCAGACGGTATTATTTTTCTTGTGGAGAAGCGTCAATCATACGGAAATACTATCGAGAAAGTGGGTATATTATACTCGTAGGAATAATGTTGAAATCGGTCAATTTTAGTAGACGATAAAAGTATCAAAATATTTAAAGAAGAGAAAGAAAGAAATAAACATTTATTGCCAATACTAAGCAATCATAACATCTAAAACAGCACAAAAGACTCATTGCAATGTATTCAATGATTTCAGTGTGGCAAAACTCTGATCTAAATCTAAACTCGGGTCTTTTCAAATAACGCATAATTAATACACACATTAAACTCATACAACACCCCTTCGCATAGATAGGTACTTAAATAACTTGACAATACACTTTTATACGTATGCGTTAACGTCAGCTGCAGATTTATTTCGCTTTTAACGTGCGGGTGATATGAAAAATATTGGCAGAAGTAAACACAGGTTTTACTCATTTTTTATGGGTATGCGTCAGTTTTTTTTTTCCTGTATAAGTATTTCTATGGCCTCATGGTTGTGATTTTAAGATTTATTCAAACAGTTTGTGCTAAAAGCAAATTAATTAACTCTGAAAGTTCTTTGACAGAACTGACCCCTAAATTAGCGCATTTAAAAAAATATTATTCCATGTCTTGTCATTTAACTATTTCATCCATTGAAATACGTTTCTTATTTTTCAAAAAGGTCAACGAACCGTTATGTTAATCCGTATCACATCTGTGAGACACAAATATATACGACAGCACTGAAAAGATATCATTAAACCAGCTAGGCTCATAACCTTTTATCATTATAGCGTACGTCCTTTTTCATTGTCTGGTCCTTCGAGCCGGATTCGTTTCCGACGCCCAAGTTTTCGGTCCTGCGAGCTCTTTGACCTCTCTTGCGGTTTCGTAACAGAAGGCTTACGTGTAGGAACTTGATAAGTTAACGTTGTATAATTTCAGGTTAACCAAAAATACTTATTACAATACTATGAAACATAAAACAGCTATAAAGTATTTCCAACTAGTCCAACTAATATTATAAATACGAAATTTGAATGGATGGATGTTTGTTACTCTATCACACCAGAACGTCTGAACGAATCTGGATGAAATTATGGCACAAAGATATATTTTAGTCTGGAATAGCACTTAGTCTTTAATTTCTAATGGGATAAATATCAATTCCAAGTAGGCGAAGTTGCTGGTAGAAGCTAGTAAAAATATTAATAGTGATTACTCTTTACGATAAGATAGTTCACTGTAGAGATGTATTCTTGTGAGGAAGTACAGTATGCTAATAATGATATCTTCATAAGATATGAAACTAAAAGTGTATGGTGGTGGTGGTCGAGTGGTGTGGTGTGGTGGTGGTGTGTGTTGTAATTAAACAGCCGATAACACTTAGGCGCAAAATACATAACCAAAGCGAATTAATTGTTTCCAACATTTCCATAACTAGGTAAGTTTTATTGACAGAAGGTTATTTATTTTCAAAACTATTTTCACATTATTTTACACTACATCGTTTTTACGAAGGTAATGTAACAACAGAGTAAGCGAGAGACTCAAGAGATGATAGTTGTGATAACAATATACTACATACGTGCTCTACTCGCTACGGAGTAGCTCAGTACTACGACCGACGTCTTAAAAAAATTATTATTATAAATATATTTCAGACCCTTACATAAGCTGCCCGGGGGTTGAGGATAAATTCGAAAGAGTTACCTTGCCCCTGGACATGTAGGGCAGGGAGGAACAGGGGTGGGTTTTAGTCAGTAAGAGTCTGACACGCCCTTCCGCTCCACCCTAGAGCGGAAGAAGTCATAAGATGATTTCCCACCACCAAAAAAAAAAAAACCCATACATAAGCTCTTTAATTTGATTTGTAGCACGATACAGTTAGAAAAACTTTTTTGTAATTTTTAACCGACGAATAAAAGGAGGAGATTCTCAATTCCACCACATTTTTTTTATGTATGTTCAGCCCAGATTTTGATGATTCTTTTTTTATTAGATAGAGTAAAGTCAAGGGTAGTCCAATTTCAAGGAAATCAGGATCCTGATAAAATTTAGAGAAAGCCCTCAAAAATTATGAGCACGAATAGTGTTTCTGTTTACTTTTCATAACATAATCAGGTATTTGCGTTTAGGAATCATCACACCATATGAGCTGATGATGGAAACCATACCTTCCTTAAACAATTAGAAGTTAGATAAAAAAGATAGTGCGAGCCACAAAAACTCATAAAAAAAAAACATAAAAAAAACCTTTTAAACAATAAATTAAACTGACGAAAAAGAACTAAAAAACACAAAATAGATAAATCTTTTAACTCTTGGTGTTATCGACGAAGCATAAGCATCAAATGGGTATTAAATTAAGTTTATATAATAGGTTAGCTGGTCATTAACTGCCATACTTTGATTATTAAAGTAAAGAAAAATTGATAAAATGCCTAGTCATCGACTTTTACCATATGGCAGGTAGTGACTACGGTATAAAAACCCCACCAATAAGAATACTCCTTATTTCTTGTTTTTATAATATTATTTTAAAGAACTATGTGTAAAGTTGTAAGGTTTGTCAATTGTTAAGTATGAATAATAAATAAAGCTTTAGAAACATGTAGAGTAACTACGAGTAACTTGTGCAAATGTTAACTGTGAACAATGAATAAAGGAATATTTTAACTTGTTAATAATGTAACTAAATTGTAATTATGCAGTTAAACTACATAAGAATGGAAAACAGGTATATTTGAGATAAAAAGTGTCATATTTATGTATGTTCAGTGTCATTTATCAAGTCATATAAGTCTGTATTCCCTCGTCTAACTCTACGGCATCTGTTTCACGACTGACCAAGTTGGTGGCGCTGCAAGCAGTTTTGTAGTGGCGAAGTGTTTTCTTTTTTTTATGGTACATCTCGCAGGTCTACCTCTGAGGTTGTGTACAGGCTCAGCAGTGCGTGCTGGCTCGAGCGAGAAACGGGGAGGACGTTGACGTGGACTTCGCGACGGGCTCCGACGGCGAGGGCGGAAGGTCGGTGGTCTGTGATGTCTGTGTATGGTGCTAGTTTCCCTACGGCTTTTTGGAGCAGGGTAGTAGCATCGTCTGGGACTATGAGGGTATGCCGGGGGCGGCCGATCTTGGATATTTTTGAGGGGGTGTACCGGGTAACCGATATAATCAGGGGGTTGTGGTGTTTGGCAGCAGTTTCAATGAAGCACTTGGTGGATCGTTTCATGAACTGCCGTAAAGTGGGGATTACATTACTTTGCGGAGAAAGCGGTTCCGCAGGGTCTCCATCTTATGGAGGTGACGGGGCTTGGCGTGTGCGAAGACTGGGCAAGCATAGGTCATAATTGGACGGATGACTGAGGTATAGGTGCGCAATTTGCACTTGAGTGACAATTTGCTACGGGTGTTCAAAAAGAAGTGGAGTTTACCTTGAGCAAAAGCGGCACGCGAGCGAGCCTGCTTTATGTGCTCGGTGAAGGTTGTAACACCTAAAAATAGAATAAATTTAGATTCGTGGAATGAAGCGTTATTTTGCGAGTTGACAGATGACAGATTGTCGTTTGACGTTTCTTTTTCCAAGTTGATCTGGAGCGAGTCTGCCACTTTAAACTTTATTTATTGGAAAAAGTTCTTAAAAACATTTAATAATGCCTCGAAGGGCAGCTGGAACCAGAGTTAAGTTCAAATGTGTTAAGCATTGGGATGTAGGACGCTGTGAGTATCTTTTTTTGGGTTTTTTCTCTGTGCTGATGCTAAGTCTTAAGCGCGTGGCATTCATGAGTTTCACCAAATCTTTCTATTTGTTGGCAGGGTTCCTACGTTAGATTTATATTAAGGAAAAAACTTTATAAAATGGTCGGATCATAGTTTACATTATATTTTGGAAGAACAATGCAGTTTTGACAATAGCAAAAGGTTCCGTACACAAGCATACACATGTCCAGAAATGCCCAGGATTAGATGACCATGGCATAGATGCCGCTTGAGGACCTCTGAACTGGACCTATAATCTTCGAACGATAGGGTAAAAGTGTTTCAACATAAATTGTAAGTTAAACATACAATTTTCTGTAAACGGAGTGCTATCTAGTGTGATGCAGTGTTGAAAATAAACGTGATATATGTGAAGACCAAATCTAAGGACTCTTATTTACTACATACACACCTCATGCGAAAATACCCGAAGATAGGTAACCAGGGTCTCATGCCATATACTATCTCTGACGCTAGCCGGTGGAAGAAAAAATTACTTTACAAGGTGAGGTGCTGGTCGAGATAAGTATTTGGCCTGCTTCTCCCAGAGTTATAGGCTTGCCTTACATGGTGATTGGACGTGGGGGACTAACAGTCTTACGCGCTTTTGACTAGAGGACAGCCTGACTCTTATCTGAGTTGACCTCGATTCGGAACCATTGGCCCAGCTGGTTTGCGGAGGATTGGAGATTGAGACCTATCTGTTTGGGTGAGATGCCCGAGTAGGAGATGGCCGTGTCATCAGCGAATAATGCTAACTGTGCCTTTTTAGGTTTTGGGATATCGCTGGTAAACAGCGTAAAAACTAGGGGGGATACCACAGAGCCTTGAGGGAATCCTGATCTAATGGGGTAGGGGGAGGATAGAGCGCCCTCTACGCGAAAACGAAAGGTGCAATTAGACAGAAATTCTCGTAAGATGAGCACGTGACGATCTGGCACTCCTAGTTGGTACAACTTAAAGATTAAGCGGTTGTGCCAGACTTTGTTGAGTGCTTTCGCTATATCGAAGTACAAGACACCGGTCATCATACCACGCTGGAACCCAGCGCTCATAGTTTCGACAATGCGGTAGACTTGATGGAAGCACGAGTGTTCGGAGCGGAAGCCGCATTGCTCGTTGGGAATGAGACTCTTAGCTTCGGCAAAATCTTTGAGCCGCTTGTAAATAAGCTTCTTATAGATCTTACCGAGAACATTGATTAAACTAATGCGAAATTGCTTGCCTGGCTTTGGAATACCAATGAGAGTGGCCTGTTTCCACGCTTGGGGGAATATATGATTACTTAGAGCGCCATTGAAGATGGCGGTCATAAGCATAATGAGCTGGGCTGGGAATAGTTGAGTCACTCTGTTGGTTATGCCATCAGAGCCTGCGGTTTTTCTGGGTTGAAGCTTCTTGATGATGTCCTCTACCTCGTCTGGGGTGACGAGGGGTAGTGGATCATCAGGATCTTCAAGGGGGGGGGAGGGGGGGGAGGGGGGGGGGAAGCTTTCCTTTTGACTTCTGCATCAACCATGTCAAGGTGGTCCTGGTCTACTAGTTGAGAACTGGGAGAACATTGGGACTCTAGGCTGTCGGCTAGGCATTCCGCCTTTTCTGCGTTGTCAAAAGTGACACTCTTATCGGGACGAATGAAGTGGCAAAGTGGGGTACGGGGTCGTATTTATACGTGCAAACTTTGTCGTCGCATGCCCGCCGCGCCAGGTGACGTCGTAGAGTTATGATACACCCCTTATACACACCTTTTACAAAGCATGTAAAAGGTACTTTTAGAAAATTAGAGACGCGACAGCTCAGGGCTTTTGTATGTAAGAAATAATATAGAAAATGTAATCGGGGGTGAGGAAAAAGGATCGCTGGCCAGCTAAAAATTTTAGTATAAATTAGGGAGAGATTTCCAATGTAGTACAGTTTGAATCGAGCAGTACAAGAGGAAACTTGAAGAAGTAAAATACTCCAAAAGCCCCTCTGCCAGCTTTTCTCAGGTATATCCCGTCAGGAAATCACTTTTATTGTCTTGCGGTATTTATGTGCTCACTTGATTAGGTTTAAAAAATTTATTCCTCATAAGAACTTAATATAAATAACAGTTCACTTAAAATGAGGTACAAAGTGTTTATGTCTAATTAATAATATAAATTTTGCCTCTGGGGTGTTGGCGATTATAAGGTACATACATGTTTTTTCAGTTTTCTTTTAAATATGTTTAAACTATCACACTTCTTTAAATCCTCCGGTAAATCATTGAACAGTCGTGCTCCCTCAACCAATATGGTTTTTTTGCTGTAATTAGTCCGCGCACGTGCAGTCATTAACTGAAACTTGTTTTTACTTCTTGTGTTGTACGTTACTAGTTTTTTATGTAGTTGTATGTTTGATTGTACGGAATTCATGGTGATTTTTGTAATAAGAATGTGTTAGATTTAATTAATTATGTGATATCATTTCATAATATATTTTGATTTTCCAAGAATATTGGTCGTTGCATTTTAAACATTGGTCACATTTATGAACCTTGGAACAAATGTAGACGTACCTACCTAAGTAAATCTTATTGTGTGTACAGATATAAAACGCTTAACTTCTAAAAAGCTAAATTGATGATACTTCTATAAATTATTACGCATTTTTTAATGATCGTTGTGTTGTATCTTGGATTTTATATTGCTACTTTAATGTAATAAGTTGTTTGAAACGACCCAATCGTTTACAATACTATCAGATAGTGTTAAGATCCAGTGTTATTAAATTGCTTAATACAATCTTATTATGTTTTAAAACAATTAGACTACACAATTATTGATTATTATCACATCTATTATTAGTTTATTCATGACAATCTGTGATTGGTAGAAAATGGCGGAATATTATATGTGACGTTTAAGAAAAGTATCTACTCACAACTTACTATAAAATATGTGTTACTAGTTACTCTTATTCATTACTAAGTTGCTGAAAGTGTAATATATACAACCTCATGGAGAAGAAGCTCTGTTCTAATAACTGCTAATATACTTGATGTAAAAGATTGATTACAAAGGCTCACGTAAGTTATTTGATGTTATATCTTGATTGTTGCTAATAATTGTGTTGATTCTGTGTATGTGCTATGTTAAGTCCCTTGTTTCTAATTATATTAAATGGTATGAAGAAATACCTGTTCATTTTCTTTGCCTTGTCACTGTTATTGTTTCTAAATGGCAAGATATTTCACGTTGTAAATTGGCACAAGCGATAGATCATAGAATTTTATTTATTGTGATAAACGATTATTAATGATGTGTGGGTATAATACCATAAGAGAGCCACCGTGGAGTTTCTTGGTTCGTTCTTCTCCACGAAGACCTAGTTTTGCGAACGGGCCATTAGATTTTCGATTCATGACAAGCCTGTTGGAAATAAATACCTTGTCTTGTCTTTTTGTGATTTACTCAATAAACCCTTCCCTACACACCACATTAATAGGAACTTACATAGCTATAGTTACACTAAGTAACTAGTACATCAAAGCTTAATATGTAGGTAGATATAAATATCTACTCTTAGTTACCTCCATCCTGCTGAAAAATGCATGTGTAATATTTGTAAAGTTATGTGAGATTTAGTAGGTTAGTTTTTTCGTATAATTTTTTTGTTGAATATACGAGTAGATAGGGATAGTGAAATAATACTTTATTGATTTTATTTTGTATTCTTTGTAATGAGTTTAGATTAGATTTAGCGGCTGATCCCCACAGTTCAATTAAGTATTCAAGGTTTAATTTTACTAGAGAGTTATAAATAATGAGACGAACTTTTTTCGGGATACATTTTGCAACTTTCCGTACTGCTCCTAATATAGACAATAATTTTGTTTTGACATGATCGATGTGTAGTTTCCAAGTAAGTTTATCATCTACCCACAGTCCGAGGTATTTTTCGTGACTGGACCGTTTGACTATTTTTCCGTTGATCGTAATAGGTGAAAACTCAGGTACCGGCTTATTTTTCGCGTGATTACTATATTGTTGTGTATTTTGTACCTACTTGATTGTTTTGTTTATGTACCTTTTTGATTACTATATTGTTGTGTTTTGTGTACCTATTTTCTTGATTACTGTGTTGTTTACGTACCTTCTAGTTTACTATACTGTTGTGTTTAATGTGCCAACAATATATGTATTATCATCATCACTACTTGGATGGTAATAGTGGTACTGTCGTTGACAACAACACATGTTTAATAATACTGGTACTATGGCCGACAGCAATATATGTGTACTATCGTCATCATCACTCGAATACATCTAAAGGTACTACTTATTTTGAGTCGACGCCCAATAATAAAATGATTAATTACCTACGTAGAGCCTTCTCCATTTCTACGTAGGTACAGTGTCGACCAAAAGTCAATAGGCAATCTCACAAAGCAATAACTTGACGTTTAGTTTGACCTTCTATTTCCTGGGAGTCTTTAAGTCAAGAGTAAATAGGTTACTTCTAGGCAAGCGTGTTCCATCTTCGACCACATCATTGCTTACCATCAGGTGAGATGGTGGTCAAACGCGTGCATATCAACAATAAAAAATAAAATAAAAATAGACACATGCATCATCATTGTTGTCAACAAGTGATTGTAGTTCATAATTTCAACGTTAATATATGAGTCAAGATGACCTAGTGGTTAAGCGCTCGCAGATAGATGCGTGAATCAGTGAGCCGTGAGTTCAAACCTCACGCAGTACTATTATAGACTTTTTGTAAGTTTTTACTCGATTGGAAGTAATGACACAGAAATATAATATTCTTTATCTTGTTCGCTTTGTTCACACATTTCGTAAAGTTAGAAAGGTAGATCATAAACTAAATAAAGAATTTAGATTTCTGCAAGCTAGACATGAGTTTTATAAATATTTAACTTGATCAAAATTAAACGATGTCGATTGGTTGTAGTTGTTGGTTAGTGACGTGTGGTTTAATAGTTAGTGGTATTAGATATTTTTTTCTCAAAATGCAAGCAAATATTAATATTGAGGCAAGGGCGACTATTATTGCGCTGCATAAAAGTGGTCTAAATAAAACACAAATAGCTGATGAAACCTTATTGAAAGTAAGTACCTATTATATTGATGAATTGTAACTTAAATTTTTATTTGAAATCTATACACATTATTTGGTGACTTATGGGTTAATAAAATTGTTTTTATTGTTTTTTAAATCCATCATGAGGCCTAAAAGATAAATAATTACTTACTGTTTATTATTGGATTTATAAATGCAGAGTTTTAATATTATATATTACATAAATATTATAATATTAAATAAATATGAAGTCACTAGTACTTATGAAGACACTTAGTACTTTGTTACCTGTAGCTACCTAATATCATTTTTGGTTTTCTTTTAGAGGAATACTGTAAGTCTCTGGATCAAACGATTTGAGGAAGAGGGTAGCCTTGCAAGTCGACAGCGAAGTGGAAGGCCGTCGCTTATTAGCGAGGCGCAGCGACGACGTATGGTGGCCGAGTATAAAAACAATAGTTTCACACCTACGAGACGCTTTTCGGAGTTATTTGACACTTCATTACAAACTGTTCGCCGTGCCCTCTACGCTGAAGGCTTGTATCACAGAAGATCAGCAAAAAAGTCTTTCCTAACAGAAAGACATAAACAAGACCGTTTACGTTTCGCACGGGCTTATTTAGATTTTGACTGGAATACTACCATATTTTCAGATGAAAAGACATTTAAATCTAGTCAAAGGGGTGGGCTATATTTATGACGCAAGGATAACACTCGCTGGTGTGAAAAAAACGTAATCCCTAATACAGACTCAAGTCGAATTACGATTAATATGTGAGGATGAATAAGTGCAGCAGGGCCAGGAGAACTGATTTTATTCCTCCACGCACCAACAGTTCTAATTAAGTAGAAGTATTAGATGATGTCATGCTACCTACTGTGCGCAACATTTACCCAGCTGATGAGTTGACTGGACACAACTCACATTTGTCCAGGACCACTGTCCTATTTACCGGGCGAGCACTGTGCGTGAGTGGTTTCACAATCACTCGGAGATAATTGTTGTTCCATGGCCAGCGCGATCACCCGATCTCAATCCCATAGAAAATCTATGGGGTTTCATGGTGCAAAGGTAGGATACACGAGATGAGCGGTGTATAGAACAACTAAAAATGAATGACGACACGGTTGGCGCAGTGGTTGAGCGTTCGGCTGCTGCGCTGCGTGTCGCGGGTTCGATCCCCGCACGGAACAAATATTTGTATGACCTACAGATAGTTGTTCCGGGTCTGGGTGTCTTGTGTATGTGAGTATACATGTTTGTGAACGCACCCACGATACAGGAGTAATTCCTAGTGTGGGGCAGCGTTTAATAAAAGAAAAAAAAAAGAATAAAAAAACTCACTGCATGGAGGTGTGGGAAAATTTAAGAGGATCAGAAATATGTAGTAATATTGTCGGGTCCATGCGCAAACGTCTACTTGACTGCATTGAAAGTAATAAGGGTTATACAAAATATTAACCTAGATGTTATGTTTTTAATATGTAATTAGACGGTGTAACAAAATATTTATTGATACCTATTAACGTCCGTAATTATTTAATGTTCTTAAATTGAGGTTTAGTTTCAATCTTCTTTTCGTCAAGAAAATGACTATTTAAGCTATAACCTCAATACATTTATTGTGACGTTACATAACGTTCATAAAGTCTAAATTATATTTGTGTACTAGTTTTCAATAACACTTTCATATACAGGGTGTAGGTAAGGTACATGAACGCACATACGTGTTCCAGTGATTCAGTACATGATTCTGGACCCCCTAGCGTTGGAATTTTTCGTTGACTTTTTCCTAATTTTTGAAAAAAAATTCTGCGTTTTCTTTTACATTAAACTGTATAAAATCGTTATACCTATCTACCTCGATGACATTTTTAATTAAAAAATAATTAGTTCGCTTTTTTCGCAAAAAACGCAATGTAAATAAAATTAAAAGAAGCTTCCTGCTCAGCTGATTTCTTAAGTTCACCGGAGGTCATCGCGGGCCCAGTAGGTACCTACGCGCGCAATACCGGCCAAAGACCGCCGCCGGCATTTCTTTGTCGGCACAATGCTCATACAGACCGCCAAATTTCCTTTCTCGGCAAATGCTCACACAGGCCTATGAATCTAACAGACGCGACAAGTTAGGCATTATAAGTGTCTACAAAAATTGATATCCTATTGACTACTTTTATTTGAACTTATTTTGAGGGGAGGTTATTTTTATAAACCTTCATCGAAATAAGTAAAGAAGATCTAAAAAAAATGTGTAATACAATTTACTGATAACGACTTATTTCTTAGATACATTTTTGTTATCAACAAAGTTAAGTTAAGTAATACAATACAACAACGTTACTTACTCATTTCGTTAAAACCACATTCTTACATTTCGTATACCTACATCAAAATAATTACTAAGTGAGTAGGTAGTAGGTACAATCGCATTAAGATTGTACAGTCTATCAATTTCATTGATCTATGCGGTCTGTAAGCGTCGGCGGCATATTCAAAAGCGTACCTACACTAATAAATAAAATTTTATTTCTTTAGCATTTCGCCGACGACGAATTTTTGTTTTTTGTTAGTTACGTGTTTATGTTCATCGCAAACGGATGTGAAGTTGGTAGTGAATTTAGCTTGTTATCGTAAAGTTATAAAAAACAAGTTATTGTGTTTGTTAGTATGTGTGTTTTTGTTTTGCTTGTTGAGTGTGTGCTTGTTGTGTGCGAGAGTGTTTTTAAACAACACCTCAGTGCCCAGGCAAATGCTCATGCATGAAGCATGTAGTAGCCTCGGGATCGTAAGAAATGAACGAACTTTAAGGTGAGTTTGTTCATTAGTTAAGTACACGGTTAATAACCGCGTCCCTGACAGAGGTGTTCGTGGTTGGCGAGCGGCAGAGCTGTAGGTACCCACGAAATTACAAAATTCAAAATCACCAAGGTCACTTCTGTAGGGACGCGATTGGCGACCGCAGGCGCTTTATACTACATTCCTGGAGCGCAATGTAGGTACTTACAAGCTTCTTTATTATTATCTATCCTAATCTTTATCTAACCTTATCTTCAGTATTCTTGAGGGATTAAAAATGTATGTGATATCAATGTTGTCGTCATTAGAATAAACAGTTAAAGGTGCCCCGGAACATTATACGTATTTGTCGTTTTAAACGTTTCACACACGTATGCGCTTATGTCTATTAAGTATCTGATCTAGTTGTTTATCACATCGATCGGAAACATCGGAAACATCGACGTAAATGTATTTTTATCACAAAGTAGATAGGTAGTCTGTCACACAGGAACAGGTGTGTCTGTGTGTATAAATTAAATTAAATTAAATATAATTTATTTCAGGCAATTATTAAACCCATATCATATAGAGACATACTCTTAACTACTACTAACTACCGTAAACATTAACAAAAATAACACAGATAGAATATTAAAATAAGTACACAAATACAATTACTAAAAATATATATTACAAGTCTTTACCTCTCTTGCAAGATGGACGACACGGTACACAGCTTTTACAATTTCATTCCTACTCAGGGTTACCCTTGTGTAGAATGACTCTCTGAGTTTACTTAGCAGCGCGGCAAAGCCGGCAACGTTGCTCTCGGCGAACATGTCAGTCGCACTACACCGCCAGGGCAAGTTCATCATAGCCCGGAAAGCATTATTATACTGTACACGAAGAGTGTTATAAGCACTCCTCGTGTACCGGTACCAAAGTTGGCTGGTGTATAACGACTGACAGTAGGCTCTGAACAGCGTCACCTTAACTTGATTCGAGCAGTGATAAAAACGTCTAGCTAGCATATTGCTTCTACAAGCAATACTGCGTCTCTGTCGTTCCAAATCATCAACATCCGATAAGTTTTCTGTTACAATATGCCCGAGATATTTAAATTTTGTAACTATTTTTAAATTAGTTCCACCTAAACTAATAGGGAGTATTACATCAGGGCCTTTCTTATATTTAAAAATCATAACTTCCGTTTTATTTACATTGTATGTCAGGTGGTGTTTAGTTGCGTACTTCTCACAGATGTCTATTAGTTTTCTGAGGCCACTGACCGACGGACTAAGCAGCACCATGTCGTCGGCGTAGCTAAGGTTATTAACGCGCACACCACCGACTTGGCATCCGACTCTGGTGCTGCTCAGCTCCTCGATCAACTGGTTTACATACAGGTTGAACCATACCGGTGACGTCAGACCACCCTGTCTCACTCCACTAGTTAGCCTGTAATTCTCTGACAGTGTATTATTCCACTTAACCTGATTGACTTGATTAGCATACCAGAATTCTAAAATGTTTACTATTTTCGGTGGTACTTCTGTTTTTCTTAATTTTTCCCACAGTATATTATAATTAATTGAATCAAATGCCCGGCTTAGGTCTAGAAAGCATGAATAAACTGTTGTATTCCTATTTAAGTACTCGTAAACTGTATTTTTTAAAGCAAAGATAGCTGGGTCGGTGGATGAGCCTCGTCTGAAACCAAACTGAGCGTTGTTTAGCGGTATGTTCTTTTCATTCAAATGTTTCATGATTATGTTTTCAAATACTTTAGAAAATATAGTGGCTAACGAGATAGGTCGGTAGTTCGATGAACTGGATACGTCACCGGTTCTGTTTTTTACAATAGGAACAACAACAGTTCTCATAAAATCTGTAGGTAAATAACTGTGATCGATACATGAATTAAATAACAAAGCTAACTTCTCAAAAAGTAATACAGATGCAAATAGAAGGTGCTCGACACTTAGCCCATCGTGGCCCGGAGATTTGCCGCGTTTCATTCCCCCGACACATCTAAACACATCCTCCGCAGTGACGTGCAGCGCAGCGGTGGCAGTGCACTCTTCACGCTCATGTAACGACACCGTTGGCGTCTCCGAACCACAATAGGCCTCGCGACTATCGGAAATGGAAAGGGCAGACTGAGATTGAGGTGTAGGGTTAAATTTATCAACAAACAAATTAGCTATACCAGATGGGTCCTGATTGCCGTTAATGGACATAGGCCTATTTAATTTATAATTTAATTTGTTGGTTTCCTTCCAGAAATTTCCGAAATCCTTGTTATATCTATGCGTGGCTATAATATCCATTTTTATTTTTGTTTCGTTCAACTGACACCATCTTATTTTATTCTTAAAAACCTTTTTGCTATGTATCATATCATCGTATAATTGACCCTGCGTAGGGCGTCCATAAAAGTTCCACAATTGATAATGCTGCCTTGCTACAGTATGACACTCTGTTACATGATAGTTCCACCCAATAACTGGTTTTTGTTTGTTAGTATGTGTTTTACCTCGATACGAGTGTTTTGCAGCTTTCGTTATACTATTTACTATCTGATTATAATATGTATCAATTAAACTGTGATGTTGATAATCTTTGCATGAATCTACTTTACAGGCAATAGTGGGCCACTCACATAAATCTAAATACTTAAAACATAGGTTTGCATAATTACATTTTTGTTCGGGAATTCTATCACCCCATATCACCTTATTGATTGCGCTACTATGTGACTTATCTATCTTTGGTATTAACGTATCAATATTACATTTAATTATAATAGGGAAATGATCCGACCAATATACATCATTTGAAATAGAAATATTGTCAACAATTTTTAAACCGGCCTCAGTAACAATGCAGTGGTCTAACCAGCTCGTGGTTCCGTGCGCGTCACTTAGATATGTAAATGAATTCGAAGATGAACCAAGTAAGGCAAGATCAGCACAGATCCAGCTCTGGTCTTGACAAAATTCCAGCATCTTACCTCCGAACAAACTACTTGAAAGCGAGACATCCGCATTAAAATCACCGAGCACTAGCACTGATTCTGTATCACTCGTTTCAATGACCGCACTTATAACACCCAAACATTCCGTAAACAGAGGCAGATTATCCGCGTCCTCCGTAGGCATGTACACCGACATTACTATGAAGCTGCGTCCGTCCGAGAACTGGATACTTACAGCTGCGACGCGCGTCGAGCCTGTGTCGATTGGTTTTACGTTGGAAAATACCGACTTTTTCCATAATATTGCTACTCCCCCGTAGGGTCTTCCTTTTAACACGCCAGTCGTCATATCTATCGCTGGACGTGGTAGGTAACTACGTACTACGCACTCGCGCGCGCCTACTTCATTGCGAAGCGTTGAGATCGCATTGTTCACAATACATTGCGTGCTTGAAAATGTCAATTTCTGCAATCGATAATTACCGAGATTAATGACTATCATAATTTAGTTACTGACATTAGGTGTAACCTTTTCGCGAAGTTTGCGGTATCTTGTTCCTTACAGCCTGTATACTTACGTATAAAACGTGGGTATCACTATTTAGTTGTTTAAATTACAATATCCTTTCCTTGTTATGTTATCATGAATTGACTTAGTGGGTATACAACAAAAAATCTTATGAACAGTTACAAGAGAACTTATTTTATGTAGGTAGGAATGTGACGTCACAATTCTCATAAAAGTTTGGTAATTTTAAGTAGGTATACATAAATAAAACGAATAAACATTGGTGTTATGATTCAGAACTACTTTTTTATTTCCACCTTCCAACTCCGATAAGATAAAATACATAATCGCATATGTATAGGTAAATAACAATACAATAACTAATTTTAACTTTTTACAAAAAATAAATAATAAGCAAGAATATATTATAAATAAACTTAAATACTTAACAAGATCTTGCTTAAACAAAATACAAACATTATTATTATTTAAAATAAACAAAAACAGAAATTCCTTGTGTTTCCTTGATTCGAACTCGGACCTCATTGACCGTGAACCCATTGCTTAGCTCAAACAGCTACCGGAACATGTTAGATTTATGCGAATTTTAGCAATGCTATGAACAGGTCGTCATTATGACGCGTATTCAAAATGCAACAGCAATATAATGTTATTTCGCGTAGTGCGACGACAGTTCATTAGTGTGTGTTATCTGTGGAATGTTGAGGCATCACTCATACACACAAACCCACAAGCACGGGCTTTATTGTGCTCAAGTTCATAGCAATGTAATCCTTAGCACGCTAATGGAGTTTTTCTTAGAGATTGTACATAAAAAATTTAGATGATTAATCAGTTTGTTTGGCGCCAATTCAAAATTAGTTTAAATAAAATTTTATGTAAATAAGCTCAATATTCAAGACTTAAGAGATTTCTTTTTTGTGCTTTCTAGTTCTTTTTCGTCGGTTTAATTTTTTGTTAACCACTCATGAACTGGGATTTTAATGATTTTTTGGAATCGTGGTGATTACAAAAAATAAAATACACGTATTGGTGGATATTTAAAAAAAAATATTACTTGGAAAGAAAATCACAAAAATAGGAAGTGTTGCTTGTAGGCAACACTGAAACAAGTGGTCAAAATATATATAATACGGCAACACAATCATATGTTACGAAAGACGGAAGTTTCTGAAGCGATTCTTGGTTTTCGTGTATCATATGGCTACCCCGTATTTTTCACATACATTATGGTTAAATCCAACATACTTTGGAAACTTACATCTGATTTTCTTATCAGACCATTGCGGCCAGTGCCCAATCTGGTCTTGCCGGACTGCTTTTGGAGGCACATGCTGAGCAGCAGGCGTATGCCTTCCTTGATGCTTTGTTTATATCTGTACTTGGTGCTTTTTGGCTTGGATCTCACTTTCAAGCGACTACCGACTCGATAAACTAGGTTTTATACCCATTTGGTAAAGGGTCACAGCAGCTTCCTGACGAAAATCTTCTGATGGTAAGCAGCCTAATTGAAGTCTTGTGTTTGGCAATCTTTTTGTAAAGTAGCCATGCATTGGATATCGTGAAATCCAAATAATTATAAAACTGTCGCAAGTGCCATCGTTTGCTTCGCAAACATATTTTATATAATTATACCCATGATGCTGTCAAGAAGATCGACGCCACCCATGTGGCGATTGTACTCTCCCACCACATAAGGTCGCTTTATGTTCATATACCTCGTGTTCTGTTTGTCCCATCTTCGAACCCGAGTTTCAGGTTTTTGCCCAGCAAAGGTAGACGCGAGATTGATGATTTTGTTATCCTTCCATGCGACAGTTGAAACATCGATCTCGTTGTCGTCGGCCTCTATCTTTTTTTCATTATTATTTTTTCTAATGACAGCTTACAATCCGGTATTCTATTTCTTCTCATAGTACTGAGTGGGAATACCTTTTTTGGCCAGATATTCAACCAGACGTAGAGAAGTAAAAAAGTTGTCAAAATAGAGTTTGAAGTTCTGATGCCTTGGAATCATACATAGCAGTACTCTCGTGTGATGGTGCAGTTTTCGTGAAAGAAGAAGGACTTTCATCAATGTTTTCTAGAGTGTCTATTATGGGATCCATATCAATATCTACCTCTGGAGCTAGATCTTCGAAGGTGTCCAATTCAGGAATAAAATCAGGATTGACAAGGCTGTCATCATCAAAATCAAGGCTACTTTCAGTATCTGTACCATTATTTAGCGCAATTCCAATAACTTTATCACCAAAGAATTGCTTACGAGACATCATATCATTCTCCTGCCCTTATCCCAATTTATTTGGGGTCGGCGCAACATGTCTTTTTCTTCCATACTCCTCTATTAGTCGTCATCTCTGTAGTCACCCCTTTTTTACCCATATCCTCTTTCACACAGTCCAACCATCGTTTCTTTGGCCTTCCCCTACTTTTATAGCCATCCACATCCATACACAAGACTTTCCTCACGACATTTTCTTCATTCCTCCGCATCACATGCCCATACCACGACAACCGATTTCCACACAACTTTTCAGTCAGCGGTGCCACTTTCAGACTTCCTCTTATATACTCATTCCTAATTCTATCCATGCGCGTAACACCACACATCGCTCTTAGCATTCTCATCTCAGCTACATGCAATTGCTTTTCATTCATCCCTTTTGTGGCCCAACATTCTGAACCATACAAGACAGCAGGTCTGACCATTGTTTTATAAATCTTCCCCTTAAGTTTTAGGGGAATGCGGGAATCACAGATAGTCCCGGTGACCTGCCGCCATTTCATCCATCCAGTGTTAATTCTGTGCTTAACAGTCCGATCTATTTCGCCATCGCTTTGCACGAGTGAACCGAGATACCGAAAATCGGAGCAGACTGGGAGAAGCGCGCCATCTAGCACTACAGCTTCAGAACTGGAGAGACCGCCGAAATCGCAGAACATGTATTCAGTTTTGGTTCTGCTGATTTTCAAGCCAACTTTCTCCAGCTTCTGTTGCCATTTCTCCAATCTGCTCTGGATCTCAGGTCCATCTTCACCGACCAGAACAATGTCGTCGGCAAACAGCATGCACCAGGGTGCCTCTTCCTGTATTTCCGACGTAAGAGCGTCCATAATCAACAGGAAGAGGTAAGGACTTAAAGCCGACCCTTGATGCAAGCCTACAGCCACACTGAACTTATCGGTGTTGCCAGCAGCCGACCGGACGTAGGTACTAGATTGTCTGTACATAGCACGAATCAACTCAACATACTTCCCAGGCAAACCTTTCTCTTTTAAGGCCCACCACAACACATCCCGAGGTACCCTATCATACGCTTTCTCAAGATCAATGAACACCATGTGCAAGTTCTTGTGCACACGTCTGTACTTCTCGCACAATTGACGGAGAGCGAAGGTGGCGTCCATTGTCCCTCGACCTGGCATAAACCCAAACTGGTTCGGGGTAATCTCACTCTCCTCTCGCAATCTTTTCTCTATCACTTTCTCCCATACTTTCATAGTATGTGACATGAGCTTTATCCCTCGATAGTTGTTGCAGTCCTGTACATCCCCTTTATTCTTGAAGATGGGCACTAGCGAACTATTGCACCATTCTTGTGGGATCACTTCTTCATACAACAACTTATTGAAGAATAAAGTCAGCCACATACATCCATCCTCTTTTAAACACTTCCATACTTCCACTGGTATGTCATCAGGGCCCATGGCCTTTCCATTTTTCATACATTGAACTGCCTGTCTTACTTCATCCATGCTAATTTCTCTCAACAAACCCATATTTACTTGTACCTCTTTGAGCACACCACTCCATTCATTCTCTTCGTTCATCAACTTTTCAAAATAAACCTTCCATCGCTCTTTTATTTCGTCATCTTTCGACAAGACTTTACCGAGTTCATCTTTCATACATTTTATATGCATTATATCCCTCGTTCTCCTTTCTCTTAATTTTGTAATCCGGTAGAGCTCCTTCTGGCCACTAGGGCTGTCCAGTAAATTATATAACTTTTCCTGCGCCTTAGCCCTGGAAACTGCAACCGCCTTTTTAGCCTTCCTCTTCCATTCTTTATAAATTTTCTTTTTCTCTTCTTTCAAATTATCATTTCCGGTTTCTACATTCTGCCATACTTTAAACGAAATTTCCTTTTCTTTTAGCATCTTTTGCACATCTTCATTCCACCACCATGTATCCTTTTCTATCATGCCTTTACCTTGCGATTCTCCAGACACATCTTTTGCTACTCGCCTTATACAATCCGCCATCTCTTTCCAACATTCATCCACAGATTTTCCTTCCATATCCTTCATTTCTATCATTTTATCTATCACTTGACTCTTAAACATACTTGCACACTCCTCATTTTCTATCATACGCCATCTGATTTTGGGTGGGGGCCGTTCTTTGTTCCTACTGGACGAGACACTGACTGTTACGTCCATCAATATGAGCCTGTGTTGAGAGACTAAGCATTCGCCTGGCAACACTTTACAGTTTTTGACTGTTTTGAGACTGTTTCGTCTCACCAAGAAAAAGTCAATTTGGGTCGCGTGCTGGCCACTTTTGTAAGTGATCAGGTGTTCGTCTTTCTTTTTGAACCAGGTGTTAGTTATTGCCAGGTCAAAAGCCGAAGCAGCTTGCAGCAATGTCTCGCCATCAGTATTACGGTCTCCGTACCCCCAACCACCATGCACTCTCTCATAACCGTACTTCAGACTTCCTACATGCCCATTAAAATCACCCCCCACAAACACCTCTTCACTCTCCTGTACATTCATCATCACACAATCGAAGTCCTTCCAAAACTTTTCTTTTACACTATCCTCACATCCTGATTGGGGTGCATACGCACTAATAACATTTACTATCATACTCTCCACAACCACTTTAATAGCTATCACTCTATCACTTACTCTTTTAACATCCACCACACATTCTTTTAACTCACTATCCAAAACTATGCCCACACCATTCCGTTTGCCATCACTTCCACAGTAATAAAACTTATATCCTTCTCTTAATTCTCTTGCTTTTGCACCCTTCCATTTCGTTTCTTGCAAACACGCTATATTTATCCGTCGCCTTTTTAAAACATCTGCTAACTCTCTTCCTTTTCCAGTCATAGTACCTAAATTCCAGCTCGCACACCTCAATCTTAATTCTCTCACTCTCCGAGCTTGCGTCTTACGTCGCACCCGCCCGTCCTGGTGCGACAACCCTTGTCCATTTCCCACAGGAGCCGGGTGCTGCCCCTGCGCGTCGCCTGTGGGGTACGCCCTAGCCCTATCGCACATCACATTTTTCCAGACCATGATGCAAAAAGGTTTTGGCAAAAGTTTTATAGCCGGCCGCCTGCCTGACGCCAACCCTCCTTGGGAATGCTGTTGTTGGTGGTTTACCCGCCACCACGCGGGTGGCCCAAGGTGCTTTAGTAGTATGCACTAGGGCTCAAGCTCCCTTAGTCGCCTCTTACGACACCCACGGGAAGTGATGGGATGGTACTATTCTTTTACGTCCGACACCATACGGTACAATTGCTTACGAGACATCCTGGAACATAAAAAAAAACATCAATCAGCATAGCATTTTTGTCTGATGTAGCCTACGGGCAACAATCATATTTTCTCAGAAAACGTGAAAATTATTCAAAAATTACGTTAGACAATAAAGTTCAAATACTTACCTCTCCAATTTATGAAGATAATTCACAAAACTTAAGCAGAAAGATTTTTTATTATATTTTGAAACCACAGTCAACCGCCACGTTTTATAAATACCGACTCTCGAAATGCAAATCTCAATTTGTAGCAAGTAGCGCCGTCTAGTCGTATTTTTTGGTACTTGTGCGTTATTTCGGAGTGTAAACTATGATTTACAATGCATAATTCAGTTAAGAAATCAATTATATTAAATTTCGAAGCGTTTATACGGTATGTTACCTACAGTCTACACTATGATACAGAGGCAAAGTTTTTTGTATTTTATCCCCCAAAACAATCCCAAAAATTTTGAATTTATTTATTCACGTTACACGTCACGGACGTGGTTTTATTTTAATTAGGTCACAAAAGTTTATGTGCGTACCAAATATCAACTGAATCGGTCCAGTAGACTCGGAGAAAATGGACTGTGACAGACGGACAGACAGACACATGAGTGATCTTTTTTTATTCTATGAGGGATCTTTTTTTCATTCGGACGTTCGACGAAATATAGTCGATGTCATTTATTTGTTGTCGAAACAAACACAACTTTAATTTCCAAAACCGTAGAATGTTAAAGGATCAAGTAACCATATGGTTTGTAAGTATGTATTGTATTTTTTTTTCTTTCTCAGTTTGTCTTGAATTCTTTAATTTTTATTGTACACCAAACAACTAACATAATTAATACACAGTGATCACACACACACACACACGCACACACAGACACACTCACACACACACACACACACACACACACACACACACAGTGGTCACAGTGAGTGACGGTGAGTGTGAGTCGGTGAGTGAGTGTCTTTTATATAAATTGCAGCTGCAATATTCTGTATCTGCATCACCAAAGCTCGACTGTTAGAAAATGCCTGAGGCACATTAAGTCCGCCTTTGTACATTGTGTTTACTTGTGCATAAAATATTGGATATATAAATAAATAATAAACATTATTTTATTTTTTTGGTCTCTATTCCGTGAGTGTGTCCGTGGCATTACAGGCCCTATCAGAATAAAAGCGCTGCGTTTTTTTATAATAGCATATGTTGAGATAGGATCCTTTAATATGCCTTATTATGCTACTAATTTTTTATTAGTAAAGTTATTAGTAGTGAAAATAATTCCAACAATTACGTGACTTGAAAAGCTTATTACGTATTATTTCGTATGTAGTGTTGTTGCCGAAACTAATAGAAGATGTAATAAAAAGATAATATTAACGTCACTTTTTTCTTACGAAACGGTTACTTTTTTATCGTTTTGCTGGCTTACTCTCGGCCGTAGATATTAGCAATCAGGATGACTTGATAAGGTTGAAGTAGATATTACCAAGTGGATTTAAGAGTGCCTGTCATAGATATATATCTGCATAGTCTTTTTCCCACCTATCTTGAGGTCGGCTTCCAGTCTATCTGGATGCAGCTGAATAACAGTGTCATACATATACATACTATATACATATATATATTATCGTTACGTCGTACGTTTCTGTTTAACTGACCACCTTAGCTAGCTTTAAAATATTTTTTTTTATATCATCGTATGTAATTGTGTTTGTTAACCCAAATAATTTACCTCTTATTTGTATAAAACAGAATCGCTTTCTGCCTTTTTGTTTCTCCGCTTATTTCTTCTAAAGAACGTTATGAATTTTGATACGGTTTTCACTAACAGCAAAAGCGATAAACGAGGAAGATTTGTGTATATAATTTGAACCAGTGCAAGCTGGGGCAGGTCGCTAATAGAAAAATAATTTCTTACAAAAAATAGAACCGACTTCCAAAAAAAACACAAAAAAAGTGCAATATAACTTGTTATTGGAAGTCGGTTCTATTTTTTGGATTTTTTTTTATTTTTCACTTTTTAGTTGTGGTTCTCCATTAAATTGTGTTAACAATACATAGACAAACGACCCCAATAAAATTATCGCGAGTCATTTGCTGTTAGTTATTGAAGAGTTCCACTGTCTATCTCCTAAAGTATTAAATACTAAAACCTTCCTTAAAAAATATGCATTTGAATAATGGAAACCCCATCCAAATCGGATCAGTAGTTTTCGAGAACCTCCTTTTTTGAAGTCAGTTAAAAATAAATGTAAAGTTTTTTTGAACGGCTCGATATTGGGACCATTCTTGTTTTTGGTGTATAGTCTTGGCCAAGGCCAAGGTATTAGACGAACTGTTTTTTTTTTACTAATTACCTACATTTGTTCCACGAGTTTATATGCAATAATAGTTCATAGTGTGATGTCGTACGCCATTCTGTTGTGGGGAAATGCCACTTACTCAGACAATTTTGTTTTACGGAAAAGGCCTATTCGTGCAATTTATAAATTAAGTCCCAGATACTCCCTCAGAGACAAATTTAAAGAGATTAATATTATGACTGTTCCCTCTCAGTATATTTATGAGAATCTTATGTATGCACATACAAATGTTAATCTGTTTAAAAGATACTGACTGATATCCATAGCATAAATACTAGGAATAAACACAAATTTACTGTACCTAAAACCAGACTCAAGAAGAAAATAGGTGGTTCATTTAGATGTCAATGTATACGTTTCTATCATAAACTTCCTAACCAAATTTAAGAACTAAGCATAAATAAATTTAAATAATTTATTAAACGTAAGCTATGCCAGAAAGCTTTTTACACAATTAATGACTACCGTGAGGACAAAAAGGCGTGGGAATGAGCTGCTTCAATGATATACATGAGCCATTGTTTTCATATGTTCTTTATAGTTTATAAACTCTGATGACATATTTTTTTATGTTCGTTTTTGACATGAATACTTGTATAGTACCTATTATATTATAATTAGATTTTTTTTTATTGACATTTTATTATTATAATTTTTTTGACATGAATATTTACTTTGTAAAGTATCATATTCATTATTTTTCTCCTCCTTTTTACAGTAATTTTTAACGCTGTCTGATAGTTTGAGCACTTTTGCGGCCTACCCAAATGTCCTTTCTTTGGTATTGTTCGTCAAGTCATTGAGCTCCTTAGTAGTTTTAAGTTGAGCTATTCGACTGTTGACAAATGCTTGCACTAACTGGACAGGTCCACTCAAATTATGTGTGGTTCTTTTTTCAAAAGACGATTACAAACACTAAGCTGCATGGTCCTCATATACATATGTTCAATGTCCAAAGGTAACATTGAAAATATAGCATAATGTGAATGCGAGAACTATGTATGGCGTTATATTTATGTAGATTTTATGATTGTCTGGCAGTTTGAGTATTTTTGCGGCTAACCCAAAAGTCCTTACTTTGGTATTGTTCGTTGGTTCGTTGAGCTTCTCAAAGTTCTGAGTTGACCTTCACGATAACTGACAAATGCTTGCACTGTCTGGACAGGTCCACTCGAATTTGCGTGTTGCTTTCCTCATAAGCTCATCCCAGACTTAAACGTACATAGTTCACATATGATTTTACCAGTACATTTGTTTAGATTTTAACACTTTAAAAGAGACTTTGACCTCTGAGTTTGTTTCGGTGTTTCTTCTCAGGGTAGTTAGCTAGGAAACACCGGCCTCATCTAGCTAAAACTGACAAAAAAAATGTTGACGTGTAAAAGTTTTATTAAAACCTACTTACAAAAATAAAATCATTAATCATTTAATTTTTTTAAACTTAAAATTTAATAATATTAATTTTTTGCTCATCTGTACTTAATGTTGCATTAGAATAGTCTACAAAAAAAGATGTACTTCATATGAAGACAACAATTCAGATAAGAAGCGTCACACATCGAAACATAAAGCTTCGTACGCATTAAACTAGGTACCTGATGCCGCTGTTTTTTAATAATAAGCTTTTTTGGTTAATTATTCAAAAACAGATATATGTAATGACCATTATATTTCACACACACATGTGAAATTAAATGCACTTGAAACACTTTCAAATAAAATTGAATAATATATGTAGGTTACAATAATAGAGCTAAAGCTAAGCTGTCTTTAACAGAACCCTAATGGCATATCCAAACAAAATTATGGTACATAGTTTATCCTCTTTGTGCATACAACACTTGGCGTCACCGTCTCTGTTTTAAATGATTCCAAACGTAAACCAAACTTCAAATTCACAGCAGACCCCAGTTTTATTAGATCTTCAAACAAAAAAGGTCACTAGACCAATATCTGGCTTGACCGGATTTAATTGAATCTAGCCCTGACTTCAAGGTGATGTATTACGGCCATTACTGGCCATTTGAAGCAGACGTACATAGTTCAACGGTGGACTTAGATAGGTTTATCATTTCTGTACCGAGGTTAATAAGTAAGTATTTAGGTTCGGTGTAATGTTTTCTTGGCTTAATTATACCGTTATTTACAGTTATGTACAATAATAAGATATTTAATTATACCTAGTTACTAAAAGCGTATTTGCATGGGAACAACTTCGGTTTTTTCTTAGGTATTTACTTGTCTTTGTTTTGCATTACAAGCCGACGATGTCAAATGCCACAAAAAAACATTCGGTTTTAATTATTTTATCTGATCCTGTTATTCCTTCTCCCAAAAACTCTGAAACTTAAACTTGAAGAAATGTTTTCCAAACCAAAATAGATAGAGAACACAATTCAATTCTGATAAAACATCTAAAGCATGAAGTTTGAACGAGTTTTCATCCCGTTATCATGAAGGCGTCCTTATGAGAGCGCATCGCGGACAATACAGCGCTTACAGTGCTGCACTGACGTTATCGCTGTCACTTCCCTTTCCTGTGTGTTTCTAAATAAAGCGCAGACAAAGCGACGACTGCTGAAAGAGAAAAAAGTTTTTTTTTACTTAAATGGGGCAGCCAAATCCGATGTTTATGTCACCGGATAAATGTGAACACTTAGTTTATGAAAAATCGCGTAAAACTGTACCTACTCTTTATTTTCAAAAAACAATGTAAATTAATGAATGAGAGTTATTTTATTTGAAATGATCTTGTTTCATAATAATTATATGAAGAGCTAGATTTATTACAATCTGACGGTATTTGCAATTATCCGGTGACATAGATTATATTTTTTTTTTTGCCAAAATGTCGATTTGAGGCCATTTTTTGCTGTTGTTTGATATCTATTTTTTAGGTTAACGAGTTGCCATTTTATTTTGGATAGATTTGGATATTCTGAATTTCAACGTGAATTGAAAAATTACAAATTTTTTAGCAACTTTTTTTTTTGGAGAATCTATAAAATTAATCTCTAAACTCACGAGATTCGACAGACCCTGAATTTTTTGGTGTAGATATCTAAAAGACGTGTAGGGTTCAATCTAGATCACTACAAGCAAAATAGTCATTACTTTGATATCGGGATACCTAATACTAGTATGCGAAAATTTGGGTTATTCTCTTCTCTGAGTACTCCGATCCCTGAGGCCCCCGTCCCGAAGGAACCCGATTTATTTTTATCTTGATAAACTCAACTCAAAGTCAGTATTGCTTAAAAGTAGGTACCGTCAGCAGATGTTAATGTTAAACAAAATTTTATTACTTACTAAAATAATAATATAATTTCAAAATCAGAAAAAATTATAAAGTCTAGCTTGATTATGGTAAATATTATAATTAGAGAATACAATATAGTCTCTTAGAGCCTTCGATCAATAATTTATCGAAGCTTAGAGCAATTACATGTTTTAATTATTATCACAATAGTTCCTTTTTCAATACAGAAACAAATTGTTAGTGTATTTTCTTTTTTGGAAGAAGGTAGTATTTTTGTAAAAAAGTTTTAACAACCTTATTGGGAGTTACATGTTTGAGCTGTTTGGGGTTGAAACACTGGGGCTATGGGGCCCGAGTGCTCATCGAGTTTTTGTCATATCAGTAAGCTGTGTGTTAGTCGACTCTTCATGTGACCAGAAACCGTTGAACCGTGGACCCGAAAAAGTTTTTTATTTTTCACTTTTTAGTTGTTAAACCCCTGAAAAAATACTAAATATAAAAATTACGTCCGAATTGATAACCCCAATAACATGAAACATGGAATTTGAACATACTCGTAATTGGAGGAAACCAAAACGTCCTTTAGGTATACATATTTTTTGTATTTGTTGATTTTTTCAAAAAGTACTGAAGTAATTTCGATAAAATTTATAAGGGACCGCCTCTGTTCTTTTTTGGAAGTCATTAGAATTTTTTGTAAAGTTTTCTATTTTTCACTTTTTAGTTGTTATACCACAAAAATAATACTAAATATTGTGACGCCCGAATTGATTACCCCAATAACATGGAACATGGAATTTGAACATGCTCGTATTGGAGGAAACCAAAACATCATTTATGTATACATTTTTTTTTGTTGATTTTTTCAAAAAGCGCTGAAGCAATATGGATAAAAATTTTATGGGACCACCTCTAGAGTACACTATTTCGAATGAAAAAAGAATTTAGAAAATCGGTCCACAACTGACAGACAAATCGGTGGATATACATAAAGCATTCATACAGTCGAACATAGAATCGAAATAGAATCCTCCTTTTTTCGAAGTCGGTTAAAAATCTAAATACCTACTGTACTTACATGGAACATAAACATAATTTAAACATAAGCAAAAATAGTCTCACTTTCAGGAATTATTTTTTATAAAGTAGCAAAGTCACAAAATCAAAATACCAACTCTACATGGAACATAAACATAATTTAAAAATACGCAAAAACAGTCTCACATTCAGGAATTATTTTTTATAAAGTAGCAAAGTATTGTTTGCCATTACCTCTATTATAACTAGTGGGTGCCCGCTCTGGTAAAATTTCTCTGGGTCGGGGGGCTTTCGGGACCGGGACCGCGGTCCCGGATTCCATCTGTGTTTATTTTGGAGTGGTATTTCGGGACCACAAATAAGACAAATGAAGTTTGTATTGGGAAAGTACAGTCACCCAGATTCAGAAGATAGACAAATAAAAGGCGAAAATTAATGGAAGATGACCGATGAAGTTATGGGATATGGATAGGATATAGGTTATAGGAAAAAGGAAATACATAGGTCAGGAGCACATACCTTACGATTTCTGGTAGGATCCTGGTGGTGAGATGAAGATTGTTCCCGAAATGCGCTCCTTCGAACTGGAACGCAGGAACCTTGCCGGGAAATCACTCCGACGACAATTGGATGAACTACCTAAATACGATGCTACACGAGCTGATAGATAGAGCGAGGGTAACGATAGTTGTAGACGTCTCGCTCACACACAAGCAAAGGTTTTTGTCCAGGAGGTTAAAACAGGACTCAAAGTGTTTCGTATCCAAAGTAGTAAGCAAAAGTGTCAAAAACGGCCGTTTTTGGAACCGTTTTTTGATGCTTCCACAACGTAAAAATACCTTATCTTATGTGTAACAAACGCAACATGGATTCTTAAATCTTTCTTTTGTAGTATGAAATACTACAATATGTTTTCGAATTTTTGGTTCTAAGACATGCCGGTTTCCTCACGATGTTTTCCTTCACTGTTTTGAGAGCAGTGGTGATAAAATAATTTACACAAAGTAAAACCTTTACCTGGGTTTGAACTCACGACCTACTTGTAAGTCACGGCCGTTACCACTGGGCCACCACTGCTGCAATTTCTGTATGATGTATACAAATCGCGAAAGTTTAATAAGAAACATTTTCATACTTGGCAAATATCAAATGTATGATTGAATTTATTATAAAGCATATTTTAATTTAACCTGATAAAGAAAAAGAATTTAAGTAAAGTAAAAAAAAATAATTATTCTTACCTTTTTATGTAAAACACTGTCACTGTCATTGTCACTCTTTCTCTTCAAGATGCATCGCAAATACTTAAAACCGTGGAACCGTAGGTAGGTACGTTATCAACATAATGTGTACACAATATGTTACAATATAAACTTAGCTTTTAGATAGTAACAATATTTTTACGAGGCTGTGGTTTGCAGCCGCAGGCGAGGACGTAATTCAGCCGAGTGTGTAATGAGCAGAGCTCACGAGTTTCACACGACGATTTTCAACACATTACAAGCAAGTGTGTTGAAAATAATATTACATTTTATTTTGTACCGGTGATCAAAATATTATATCAGCGGTTTCGTTAACTGTACTTTAACTTCATTTTTCTTGTGGTCCCAAAATATCACTCAAAAATAATATAGGTGGAATCCGGGACCGCGGTCCCGGTCCCAAAAGCCCCACGACCCATTTCTCTGTTAACTGTTCTCGCGCGACTGTGCTTCGAATTTGAAATGAATGTTAATTGCAATAAATGGTAAAACAATTTTGTCAAGTATGATTTGATTATACTGTAAAATTTATTTAAAATTATTGATACATTTTATTCAAACTGTCTCGAATTACCTCTATTAAAACTATAATTTAACATTGTACAAAATTTCAAATAAACTACTTTCGTCTTATGTATTTCAAAAACATACATTTAAGCAGAAATGTATTCATATTTATCGTATTCATGGTTCTTCGGGACGGGGGCCTCGGAGATCGGGGTACTCAGGGAATAACCCGAAAATTTGATGAAAATCACGACAAAAACCAAAGCAGTTTTAGGCGGTTAATGGGCTTAGTAGATATGGTATCAAAAAAAAAATGCAATGCCTGGATAACATAATTATGAACAACTTTTTTGTTTCTTGAATTAAAAAAAAAACTTTATTAAAATTTTATAGACCCTAGTCCGGAAAATTCGGAGTAGGTATGTTAAATTAATTTTTAAATTAGTGTGTTCTACATTGAAAAAGAATGTACTTATTTATTTTTACAAGCACAGACATAAGCAAAGGTAGGCCAATAAATAAATAAGACTAAAAATAAGTACCTAACAAATTAGCAGTGTTTAAATCTAATAAAATGCATTGGTAAAAATATTCTTTTTTTATGGGGTTCCGTTGGTTATCCTTTGGGTACGGAACCCTATTACTAAACTTTCGCTGTCCGTAGTCCATCCGTTCGTCTTTCTATCAACGAGCTGCATCTCATGAACCGTAATAAGTAGACAGTTAAAGTTATCATATAACGTGTGTTTTAATTGCCGCTATAACAAAAAATAATAAAAATCGATGCGAGTCAAACTCGCACTTGACCGGTTATTAAATTATGCAGAAAATCTTACTTTATTGTGTTGCATGAATATTCTATTATGTTATTAAAGTTTCCCCTTTCTCTATGTCGGTCAACCTACTTTTAGAGCGCCCCTCTAAAAATAACTTAACCTAACCCGACTCCACAAATATTTTGGGTTAGCGTCGAAATCGATTAAAAGTCACTTTATGTACATGATCATGATACATTTCCTTACTGGAATACATTTAATTGTTCCAAAGTTTCTTGACGTTTCGATCCAGACAACTTGTCTGTATAAATTGTTGACACATATTTTAATTGGCGGACGATTAACTAGTTTCGTGAATTAACGTACTTTTATATTTATATAGGTAGTTATCCTCAAACAGATTATGTTTGAGGATAACTTCTTTAAGTATTAATTTACTGATAGAATGCTACACTATGGCTGATACTACTTTTTACTTAGTGTTACCAACTCCTAAAATATTTACCTCTTAAACTAAAATCAAAAACCCCAAAAATCGCCACATTTTCACGGAAATCTCCCTAAAATTAAACAAAAAATAAAAAAATTGGATTTGTAATATTTTTTACTTAATATTTCAAGTATTATTTCGATTTAACCTGATTCTATTTTTTTTTTTACATCATACATTTGAATACAATAAGCTTAACATTACATATTTATTACATGAGCAGTGGTGGCCCAGTGGTATTGGCCGCGACTTACAAGTTGTTTGTCGTGAGTTCAAACCCAGGCAGGTGCTTTACTTTGTGTAAATTATTTCATCACCACTGCTCTCAAACCGGTGAAGGAAAACATCGTGAGGAAACCGGCATGTCCCAGAACCAAAAATTCGAAGATAAGTGACATCCATCAATCCGCATTGGGCCCGCGTGGTGAATTACGACCCACACCCTCTCTCAAAGAGGAGGCCTGTGCCCCAGCAGTGGGCGCATTAAAATAATGATGATGATGATGATGAAACTTAACATTGTAGTGGATGGATTACCTAAATGATATGCAAGCAAGTATTCTTATTAACGAGGAATTGCACTAAGTGTAATTAAATATTAAATTATCCCAGAACTTACCTATAATTAATAAACAAGTCCCTAAAAATCCCATCCTCTTTTTACCCCTTTCAGGGGAAAACCCTTAAGTTAGGAACCCTGTTGTAACTCCTACAAGGTGGACCGATGACCTAGTGAGGGTCGCGGGCATCCGATGGTTGCGTGACGCACAGGACTGGTTGTTGTAGCCACACTTATGGAAGGCCTATGTCCAGCAGTGGACGTCTTTCGACTGAATGGACGATGATGATTATGAATCGGTGGTAGTACTGATCCGAGCATGAAAATTCTATTACAACCTAACAGAATAGTTATTACATTATCACTAAATGCCATAGTTTACTTTATATTTAAGTGGTTAGGCCACCGGAAAAAAACTGATGAAAAGCTAGTGTTTGAATTTAGCTAATATACGTGGATAAAAAGTATGTTCAGATTATTATTAGTACAGAAAAAAATTATGTAGTCTAATTATTCTCACCACGGTTATATTATACTACTCAACTTCCATGGCGAATAATTTACGACATCCGGATTATTTTATCAAAGGGTTTTGCAAAGGGTTCATAAAATTCACACTAACAAAATCGCAAGGGTAAAAACACTCTGTGTATAAATATAGCCTCAAAGGAAGAAACCCTTTGTTGTCGCGTTTTAATAGGCTATTACTAACACCCATTGAAATATTATGGTATAAAATGAAAATATACGAATAAAGTTCTTCAAAATGGAGGTACAGAGAGAGTTTTCAGAGTTTTCTATTCACCTAAATCAAGGTCCAAGTGTATAGAAAACAAGGACAAACAAAAATGGTAATATTGTAGAGACTCCTTCATCAGCATCTCTTAAGATGGTTTTGAATTCATGGCACATTATAAAGAAATAAATAAACACGAATTAAAGTTTTAGATATTATTATAATTGAATAGTCATAAGCCAAAAAAAAAAGTTGTGTGTTGTCTATGAAATAAGAATTATTTTATTAATTTAACATGTTTATTATTGCAATCCCGTGTTTCTGTTATTACTACACTACAAAACGTAAGAGTACACACAACTCAAGTGCCGCTGCTGAGCTACACGTCCTCATTCTTTAAAGTATTGCATTCTACAAAACTCTTGTTTTGAATTAGCATTGTTCTAAAAACTAAGAAATTTAAATTTCAACTCAAATATTATTAGAGCCACTTTCAACATTCATGAGTCTGTTATTGATCGGTCCAATAATATCTCAGCCGGTGGCAGTTATTAATTTTGAGTAAAAGGTCAGATGCTCAAATAAGACGAGCAGCATAAAATCTGTCGTACCCAACCCGATACCGAAATAACAAGAACAAATTAAATGTTATATCGTAGAACTGACGTTACCGTAATAAAATATCAGTTATGAAATAATACTGGGTGTAAGATCCTCTTGGAAGACGATACGGGGTCCTGTAAAAGCTGCTAGTAAAAAATATTTATTGCCAATAAATGGTGGCCGCTGTATCGTTACGACGATCTGGTGGGCTTGCGGCAGTAAATTTAATTTGGCCATTGATCGACCACGGTGATACACTGTAGGTACCTACGGGGTCTGTGTATGTGTAGCTCAAAGTGAATGTTATCGGATATTGTGTGACTTAACTTAAAAACTATACTAAGTATAGTAGTACTTTGACGTTTTATAGACAAATAAAAATATGTATACCGTGTGCAAAGCAAAGTTAGACGTACCAATCGGTATCAGAGAACGTAAACTAACTTTACTGAGGTAAATATTGACAGAGAGTAAACCCTCACTTGATTCAGAGCAGCACTTATAAAAATAACGTAAAAAATAAACCTACAGCAAATAAAAGCACCTATAAGAACTAGAAAATTATCAATCATAGACTACACTCCCACTCACATTCTATTTGTAGTATACAATAGATTTCCCCGGAGAACTCTTAGGAATATATTATTTTTTGAGAAGTAAAGGGGTCGTAAGTCAAACAAGTTTGTGAACCGCTGGATTTGAGCGTATTTCCCGCGGGTGACTTGATTACTGTGCCGAATGTACTGTAAAGTACGAGTACTTGATGGTCGTATGTCGCTAGAGAATTTTATGGAATATGTTTGTGTGCATTTTAGGTTTCCATACCCGTCCGTCTATCAGCGGGCTGTACCTCACGATAATGTGTGAAAATTTCAACTATCTACCTATTACGGATCATGAGATACAATCCAAGAAAACCCAAAAAAAAACATGATTCTAGAAACGTGTTTTTTTTTTTTTTTCAGTTAATGGTACGGAACCCTTCGTGTGCGAGTTCTACTCGCACTTGGCCGTTTCTTTTTTGTTTTTCTTCGTTAATGCATGCTAGTCTGAGAGTAAAACAAACGTGCCAGTTTTAATAATGTCACGTAGCCTTTCCACTTACCCTGTACTTCCAGAATGAAAAGGAATGGACTTTACCAAGTTTCAGTTCAGTTTTCTTGAAGCTTATTGTATACTGTCTATTGTACCATACTCTTAGTCAATAGATACATCACAAAACATGGATATTGTATCGTAAGTACTTACTAAATATTAACATATACACAACTATGCAATTAACTTCAAGTATCTCAGTGTTTACTTGCAGATTTGAGTTAATCACGTTTATTAGTCACTAATGTATCACTAACGTAGAATTTACATATGTAACCATTACTTAGCTAATTCATCGTTATCAGTATAACGGCCTCAGATTTCTGAAGGTGACTCCGGAAATTCTATTTCCATCATCATTATCATTTCAGCCGAAATACATCCACTGATGGACATACCCTTCTGCGAAGCAGTAATGCTCGCGAAGGAGGAGGCGGAAGGAGGGACAGGCTGCAACGACAGTCTTGCCCTCACGCCCTCAGCAGCAGCCGCCGCAGGAGACGCCAGAGGCTTCCGGCGACGTGAGGCGATCTCTGGCCACCGTAGACCCGGGCCTGCGGACGGCGAGTAGTGGGTAGCTCGCCGTCCGATCAGAACCAGGCCCGAGAGTCGACGGCGTGTAGTGTTCCACACGCGCCTCAAAGAGTTGTCAGCATACATGACGGGTTCAGGATAAATTCGAAAGAGTTACCTCGTCCCTGGGCATTCAGGGCAGGGAGGAACAGGGGAGGGTTTTTGCCAGTAAGTGTCCGACACGCCCTTCCGCTCCACCCTAGAGCGGGAGAAGTCACTGGATGATTTCCCATTACCCCAAAAAAAAAAAAAAGTGTCGTCACAACGACCGATCCTTTGCGTTTCCGATGCATCGGCTACCTGCAACCCTCATCAGGTTATCTGTCCACCTTGGGGGAGGGCTTCTAACTCTTTTTAACTGCCGCAATTTTCCTGAGAAATTTTCTATTCAATTACTTCCTCTATTGTGCAAAGGAAGCATCAAACTAATAAAGTCAAGTCCCACTTCAGAAGTTCTTATTCGCACTTCACATGTTTATTTTACCCTCAATAAATTTACTACGCAGCCTTCAATGTGACACTTTTATTGTGACCTTAAAGTTAGGAAAAAGTTTGCTAGTGTACTCGAAAAGTGTCATTTATGAATTTACGACACTATTATTTTTCCCACCCTACTTAAGTGGGGACTAGAGATAGAATAGTTTGGTTTGACATATGCCGCTAATGCGTTTGCTTTATACGAAGATAAAAGTTTTGATTGCTTTTGTAAAGTAGTTTTGTCATTGATGGCGTATGTTAAAAAAGTAGGAAGTAAAATATTGGGACGTGGGACGTGGTAATAAAACTGTAATATAAGTGAACAGCGGCGATGATCGCGTGCCAACTTTATGCAACGTGGCGCAGGCATTCACTGTGATTAATGTCGGTTCACTACAGGCGGGCTTGCAGAAGAACAACAAACTGGTTATTGATGATGACAAAGAGTTGCCAAACTGAAAAACCGTAACAACAAATATAAAAATGTCCTTTATTATTTAGCTGCTCTCAAAACGGTGAAGGAAAACATCATGAGGAAACCGGCTTAACCTAGAACCAAAAATTCGAAGACATGTGACATCCACCAACCCGTACCGGGCCCGCGTGGTGGATTACGGCCTATTCCTTCTCCTAGAGAAGAGGCATGAGTCCCGTTAGTAGGAACATTATACTTAGGGCATACTGAAAGTTTCTGTATTCTGATAAATAAGACTAGGTTTAAGACGTTTTTTTTTGGCGGTTTGGGAAATCATCCAATGACATCTCCCGCTCTGGGTGGAGCGGGAGGGTGTGTCAGACTCTTACTGACTAAAACCCACCCCTGTTCCTTCCCTGCTTGAGTGCACAGGGGAGCGGTAACTCTGTTAAGAATTTATCTTCAACCCCTAGTCATTTTTTTTTGTGGGGGTGGGAAATCATCCAATGACTTCTCTCGCTCTGGGTGGAGCGGAAGAGCGTGTCAGACTCTTACTGACTAAAACCCACCCCTGTTCCTTCCCTGCCAGAGTGCCCAGGGGTGCGGTAACTCATTTTCAGAATTTATCCGCTACCCCTAGGCATGGGCCGATGAATTACCTGGGACTCGTCCTCGACAGCCGGTGGAACTTCGTCGAGCATTTCCGACGTTTGGCTCCCAGATTGGAGCGGGCCAGTGCTGCTCTGAAGCGGCTTCAACCCAATCTGGGGGGTCCAAACGCCTCCTGCCGGAGGCTCTACGCGGGGATCGTGCGGTCCATGGCCCTTTACGGAGCACCGGTGTGGGCGTGTTCCCTGAGGAAGCGACCAGCTCGCCGGTTGAACGCATCCCGAAGGGTCATGGCCATGCGGCTCATCCGCGGATACCGCACGGTCTCTTGTGAGGCGGCGAGCCTCCTTGCCGGACTGTCGCCATGGGATCTAGAGGCCAGGGTCCTCGCGCTGCTCTGAGAGTGGCGCGAGGAGGCCAAACGCCGGGGCGAAACTCTGCTGCCGCGACACCTCGCGGCTCGGCGGACGGAGCTCCGGCAGGATCTCATGGCGACATGGAGACAGCGACTGTTACAACCCAGCGCTGGGCACGCCACCATTGCGGCGGTAGGGCCCTTCTTTGAGGAGTGGCTGGAGAGGCGTCACGGCGTCCTCACCTTCCCCCTGACGCAGGTCCTCACCGGACACTGTTGTTTCGGGAGGTTCCTGCATCAGATCGGGCAGAAGGAAACGCCCGGGTGTTACCACTGCGCGGATCGCCCAGAGGACACGGTGGAGGTCTGCCCCGCTTGGGCGGAACACCGCCGTGTCCTCGTGGATGCGATAAGTGGCGGCGATCTCTCGCGCCCGGCCATGGTTCAGGCCATGGTACGGAGCGAGAGGGAATGGGAGGCAGTCTCCGCCTTCTGCGAAACAGTAATGCTCGTGAAGGCGGAGGCGGGACGCGTGACGGAAACTCAACGGAGTGGCCCTTGCGGCCCCGGCTGCTACCACCGCAGGAGAGGTACTGGGCATACCAGGCGTAGGACGTCGCAAAATGATTTCCGGCCACCATAGACCCGGGCCTGCGGACGGCGAGCAGTGGATAGCTCGCCGTCCGATCAGCACCAGGCCCGTGAGTCGACGGCGCGTAGTGTTCCACGCGCGCCTCAAAGAGATGTAGTCAGCCACTACTGACGGGGCCCATCGTGGCCGGTGCCTGCATGCCTAGGGGTAGCGGATAAATTCTGAAAATGAGTTACCGCACCCCTGGGCATTAAGGCAGGGAAGGAACAGGAGTGGGTTTTAGTCAGTAAGAGTCTGACACGCCCTCCCGCTCCACCCTAGAGCGGGAGAAGTCATTGCATGATTTCCCACCCCACAAAAAAAAAAAAAACCCCTAGGCATGCAGGCACCGGCCACGGTGGGCCCCGTCAGTGGTGGCTGACACCTCTCTCTCTCTTCTCTCTCTCTCGTCTCTTTGAGGTGCGCGTGGAACATTACGCGCCGTCGACTCACGGGCCTGGTGCTGATCGGACGGCGAGCTACCCACTGCTCGCCGTCCGCAGGCCCGGGTCTACGGTGGCCGGAGATTGTCTCGCGACGTCCTACGCCCGGTACGCCCAGTTTCTCTCCTGTGGTGGTAGCGGCCGCAGCCGTGAGGGCCACTCCGTTGAGCTTCCCTCACGCGTCCCGCCTCTGACGTCGCAAGCATTACTGCTTCGCAAAAGGCGGAGACTGCTTCCCATTCCCTCTCGATCCGTACCATGGCCTCAACCAGGGCCGGGCGCGAGAGGTAGCCGCCATCTATCGCATCCACGAGGACACGGCGGTGCTCCGCCCAAGCTGGGCAGACCTCCACCGTATGCTCAACCGTGTCCTCTGGGCAATCCGCACAGTGGTAGCACCCGGGCGTTTCCTCCCGCCTGATTTGATGCAGGAACCTCCCGAAACAACCGTGTCCGGTGAGACCCCTAGGCATAGGTATAAGACTTTCGATACATTTTTTATTTTTCGAAGTATATTCCCTTGCAATTAATGCATTTTTGCATTCACTACAACCATTGTACAATGCAGTTTGACTAGTATTCTTTAGGGACCTCTTCAATGTCTTCATGGAATGCTTTCACCGCCTATTCAGGGCTCGTAAAACGTGTGCCTCTAAGTTTGTCTTTAATTTTTTGAATCAAAAATAAGACGCAGTGTGCGAGTTCCGGGCTGTAAGGCGAACGCGTCATCAGTTTCACATTTGTAGCCTTCAAATACGATTCCGTTACCTTAGCGGTATGTGAGGATGCGTTATCGTGGTAAAGGAGGAAATTGCTTCAAGGACACTTTTCGCGAACTTTTTTTAAGACTCTGGGCCGGTCCTTTGATTTTCAAGAGATACTGTAGTGTAATGTCCTGATTTGCTGAAAAAAGAAGCATACATTTTCTACCAATGCTTCGAATTTTCTTAACTTTCGTCGGCAAATCTACAAAAGGAAAGACCCACTGTGCCGACTGGCTTTTTCTTTCGGGTTCAAAGCAGTACCTACACCCAGGTATCGACACCTGTCACAATATTATAGCCGGGCAATAACTGTCCTCCGTTAAACTGTATTATCATTTTACGGCACCACTGGACACGCAGTCGTTTCTGATCCTCCATTAAGTCATGCGGTATCCATCGAGTGCAAAGCATTCGAACACAAGCATTCGATACATGGAAATGTTTTGCACTTGACTCATTCCAATGCCCCAACAAAGTACAAATTTGCTGAAAAGTATTTTTTTTATCAGTTTCAATAAGTTGTCGTACGGTATCAATATTAGATTCTGTAACCGCAGTCGCCGGCCGACCTTCATGTACCTCGTTATGGAGATGATCATGTCCACGTCTTAATTCTCCAAACCACGAATACACAGAGCTACGTTATGGTGCTTCATCACCAAATGTTAATTGAAGTTTCTGGCAACTCTCTTGTTACAGTAGACTTAAGCGGCAGCGAAAATCATAAAAAATCATTGAACGAAAATGTTCAGCAGTTAAATTAATTTTGATAGCGACACACAATTTTTGAAAGGACGCCACAATGAAAAAAACAAAAGACTGTGTTGCAAATAAACAAGTAACATGTACCCATAGAGTTCCATTTTCGTATTCCATAATTGTTTTTTTTTTATTTTATTGTAAGTGACCAGATCCATAAATTTTCAGTATGCCCCACGTATAAAGGCTGATTAAACAACTATGCTTATTCAGCTAGTTTCTTCCAACTGTATTACCTTTTTAAACATTCGGTCATGCCTACAAAAGCAGTTGTTAATGTTGTCCAAATAATCAAATAACTCCGACCTTTAGTTAATTAATGGTAAATATCAAATAAACAGGTATATGCCAACTCCACGTTAATAGTTTCAACCACCCGTAACAAAGTATTAGGCCCACCCTAAAAGGTAACTGCTCTAGGCTCAACGGTAGCAAAATTGCAAATCTTGCTATAAACTTCTAACAAATTCTATCATCCTCCGACCTTATTGCCCTTGTTTGGCTCGTTTTATGTATTTTAACCGTCGTAAATGAGATGTAAATCCGAGGTAGCATCAACCTGTATAAACTTCTGTTATTAGGGGATTAAGCCTCTCCAATTAGGTATAACAACCTGCTTTATTAACACGGCTAATCATTTCAACCTCTTTATTTATTTATTTCATTATTCATCAATTGAGGCAAAAAACGTCCTCAGCTGGACATAGGCCTCCCCAAGTGTCGCTACAATTACCAGCCCTGTGCGTCTCGCTTCCATCGGATTCCCGCAACCCTCACCAGATCATCGGCCCACTTTGTGCGAGGCCTTTCAACGCTGCGTCTTCCGGTACACGGTCATCACTCCAGAACTTTTCGGCCCATCGACGATCTGTTCTGAGAGCAATGTGCCCTGCCTCCTGTCACTTAAGTTTGGCGATTCTTCGGGATATGTTGGTACCCTGTGATTCTCCTGCGGATATATACATTTCAGATTCGATCACGCAAGTAAACTCCGAGCATAGCCCTCTGAGGCCCATTCTGAGTTTATTTATTTATGTACACACAAAACACTTAAAAGACCAAAGAACTAATACAGATAGAAGAACACAAAGGTGCTACCTATTTCAAAATAAATTTCTACCACAGACCTGCGACAGGAAGTTTGGATGAGAGATTTACCTAACTAATTTATACATAAATATGTACCTAAAGTTACAATTAAGAAATGTATAAATGTACATATTATATTATAGTACCTGGATGACCAAGATTTTCTCGGTTTTAAAACGTCGTTTTCTAAAAATGAAACCTAGCTAGATCGATTAATCGCCCCCGAACCCCTCTGCATACAAAATTTCATGAAAATCGTTGGAGCCGTTTCCGAGATTCAGATTATATATATTTATATACAAGAATTGCTCGTTTAAAGGTATTATATACTCGTATAGATAAAATACATCTTCTTTTCAGGCGAAAGACGTCCACTGCTGGACATAACGTAGGCCTTTCCCAAGTGTCACCACAAGGACCGGTCCTGTGCGTCTCGCATCCGTAGCATTTCCACGACCCTCACCAGGACATTGGTCCACTTTGTGGATACATATCTATAATATTTTGTATACCATTACGGTAGAGAGGTATTGCTCTTTGTTCTCTTTTGAAGTCATGCGGGTAGGCAGAAACTACAGAACGCCACCTGCTACGACCATTACATTCTCTTCTCGCTTCGTTTACGTTCATACATCTGGTCATACACGTAAGCCAGTTGCGAGTACCTACTACGCACCTGGCCTCTTTTATCATTTTGTAACGATTACTCTCTAGTTACAGAGTGAGCCAACACGTGCAGAGAGTCAACAATGGGGTTAACGTCTAAAAAAATCTAATTAGTCCGTAAGTCAGATATATTACCAAACGGGCTATGTTTGGTAATATATCTGACTTACGGAACTTTGAAGCGTTCTGTCTTTGTAATTTTTCATTAATTTGCTATAGCAAATATATATAAATATGTGTCCAATATTTTTTGATAATCTAACTTGCGAACTTAATAGAATTATTATTTTTTACCATTTGTATTACATTATTATTAATAAGTTAAATCAGAAAAATTAAAACAATAAAAACATAACACAATAAAATTACACAAAACACATAAACACAACACATCTACCAATAAGGTACCTTATCCTTTTGGGGCGTACAAATTACATATGGAAGTCTTACTTACTTTAGTCATGCGTTTCTATTAGCATCACTTTGATTCGACGGTTCATTGACGTATAACATATTACAGTAATGGTAATAGGGTATGTATCGCCAGTTCATGGTGCGGCAATATCGCGTGATGGTATTTCCTTTGATTCGAACATAGTCATAATGTGTAATTGCAAAATTCGCGCCATGGAATGTTATTAATAATATCTTAGGAATGTTTCAGCTGAATTTGAATAATTAATTTTCAGATATGAAGAGTTAGCTATGATTTGATTATTTTTCATACGATTTCATTAGAAATGGTGGCTCTCAACTTAATTTTTTTACTCTTTGTAATTATTTTAAAATATTTTAACAAAATAAAATTAATGACTACCCTTCTCCGTACCCATATTCCATGACAAAGTCCTAATCTGTGGCAAAGGCAATGTTAGTCGTCCCTCGCAAGCGGCTGGGGTGTTAATACGATCTAAATGAACCGTAAAACTTTAAGGCTCATGGCTAGTAATTTAAGCTCACTGGATAGCGTACCGCTACTCTCTCGGTAAATTTTCGATAAAATTTTCGACGCGACATGTTTTAATTATGTGGAAAATTGTTTCATGTTTTACCAGTAGAGTCGTATGGTGTTAGTACAAATGCGAAAAATCTCTGTCTATTTGTTATGAAATGTCATTGGATGATTTCCCACCACCCAAAAAAAAAAACACTATGTAACATTAAATTGAGAAAATAAGATTTTTTAAATGTTTGTAAATCTGTCACGCCTCAACAGTTTAACGGAACTGGTTAAAATTCGGAACACAGGTAGATCATTGGGAGTAGGAGGTCTTTTCAGCAGCGGAACAAAACGTGCTAAATAGACAGGTGGATTGGAAGACCATGGCCATGATTCGGGCATCTGATACTTTTATCTCAGTAGTACGTCCTCGTAGGATTATTTTCAATTATCCCGCGACCAAATGCCACTGGATACCTTCAAATAAAACGTAAAAAACCGGCCATGTGTGTGTCGGGCCACGCGCATTGTAGGGTTCTGTAGTCGCCCGTTATAACATGCGGACTTAGAAGGGTGCTTTATGTTTATACCTATGAACATATTAATTGAGTTCACGATTTAACAGATACTACTAACGTTTAAATTAAAAGAGTTTTTTTTCCAAATTTTCACATGTTTACCTGTTTAAAATATCAATTAAAAAGTAAAAACTTCACTCAAGTATTTTTTCCAAGGATTTTATGTTTTGTACAAAATTTTCCAAGTCGGTACATTTTATAAGTTAAGCGACTCATCATCATACTACCCTACTATTACTCTTTGACTAACAGAGCTAACTTAGCCGTTATAGTTTTCCTTCAAAGTTCATTATTATATACTACCATCACGATGTTTTTTAGCTTCTATTGAGAGGGGGGGGGGGGGACTCTACTCGCAAACGAATCACTAAATCGAAAAGTAGCCTTCACAAACCTTTAATGATTTTGAAAGACCTATCCAACGATGCACACAAAAGGATAGGCAAGAAAAAATTTCATCACCTCTTTACATGTACGGGAGCTACCATAAAAAAAATCTTGGAGTAATTATAATATACCCATCAAAATTGCAGCTTCCTAGTACTTACCGTCTCTACGCTATGCCTCGGACGGACAGACGGACAGACCGAAACTATAAGGGTTCCTTGTCTGTGGACTACGGAACCCTAAAAAGAAGCGAAAAGTGATTCGAAACAAAACTAAAAAAATTATTATAAAAAAGTGGGGCGAAAAAGGAAAATCAAAAATGAGACGAACTTTGTGGGGTGGATCTGGAACAAACCAAGACTCAACTAAGAAAAACATAATTTTCTGTTAACCCTTGTTACGCTTAACCCCTTAACGCAATTGGACCAATCACCTTTTCAAGATCACGTAACAGATTCTGATATTGATCCAATTAGGAAACCCTTAAAATTGCTTTGGACCTCTGGGATATTCTATATTTACCTGTTCCTTTACTACCTATTCAATCCTTTCCGGTAAGTCAAAAGTTGCCCCTTGAGAAGTATCAAAATAGCGATCAAAAACAGATTAAAGTTTTCCTAATTCGGATTTACCCGACACACAAATTCCCTGTTAAATAACTTTTAATGGAGGTACTAAATGTTTATATATTTTTGATTCTAGGCCTTTATTGTTAAGTGTCAATTCTATGCTACCAATTTAAGTAGGAATTGGTATTACGGTTGTTTATGGTTCATTTATTTTTAACCGACTTCAAAAAAAGGAAGGTTCTCAATTCGACAGTGTGTTATATATTTTTTCTTTTTTTTATGTGTGTTACCTCAAAACTTCTGAACTGGTGGACCGATTTTGATGATCTTCTTTTATTTTAAAGCTGGTGCTTATCATATGGTCCTGGTGAAGATCTGATAAAGAACTTCAGAGATAGACAATGGAACTCTTTAATAAATGATAGCAAACCTTTCAGAATTGCAGCAATCGCATGTCTGTTTATTAATTACACCAATTCATAACATAACATCACGCTGATACGCTCTGAAGGGGTACACAGATTTGTACAGTTATTTATGGAAGTTGGTTGTATATTTTTCATAAATCGGTTGTTAAGCATCGTGCAACTTATCCTACATAAATTATAAATTGCGAAAGTTTGCACAAAGGTTATAATTTATAGTAGGGGAATTAAAAATAACACGCGGGCGAAATCGCTGACAGAAGCTAGTGTAGTGATAATATTCAAAGGTGAACTTAATGCTATAAGGGACTATTCAAAGGTGGACTTAATGCAATAAGGGACTATTCACCAGATAACTATTCAATTAATCGGTTTACCTAAAATCTTTGGGTATGAGTAAGTACAACATTTTGACTACCACAAACAAAACACACCCATGATTTATTATAACAATTACATAAAACCTTAAAGCATCAACTCATGAATTCAAACGCAATACCAACGAAGTAAATTCACTAAAAGAATAATGGAAGAGATTATCGTGCCTCTTGAAAAACATCGTCGACTCGAGCTCCGAAGAGTTATTCACATAGAGTAATCTTTTATTTCCCGGGAGTGAACGGAGTCCTACCGCGGCGGAGATTTGCAGATTCCTTCAAGAGGGAAGCGAATCAACGTTAGCTTTGTTTAGGCGGAATTACCTCCCGCAGAGGGAAATGTTGTGTTTAAAGGTAAATGCTCGTCTTACCCAGTCGTTGATTATACAATATTTTATCATTTTCCGCTGGGGTAGTTAAAGTGTTGTCGGACGCAGTGATAACGCTCACCATTGTATTAATAATTGTGTCGCCAGCACCTGTAGCTATCAGTATTTCCACTAATTAATTCATGTAATTTATAACGCTCGGTGAAATATTCTAGCTAATGACACTGGTAACTGGATAACTTGAATATTCATTGATGGGAATATTTAATACTTGTTTCAAAGTGAGTCTTGGGTAAACATTGTAGCAAACGATAATAATATTGTTTATGTTCAAAATTAATATTGATATTACTAAGTCTAAAAATTCTACGACAAAAGATACTGTAAAACGAACGAAAACATCGTAAAACTAAATAGAAAAACAATTTATTGCGATTTAAGATCGAGAATTTATGATTAGGAATGCAGATATATTATTTTTCTTGCGTTAAAGCAAATATGTTAGCCGCAAATACTGAACAAAATCAAGCACAAAAATTTCTTAAAGGTAGAAAATCAACATGATAGTGTAAATGATAGTGTTTACAAATTCACGGCTTTAATACCGAGCCTAAAAGGAAACGCAAAAAATGTTTAAGCATTCAAATAAAGCCACGTCTGACCGAGTGCAACGGTTCGGACTTAATAGCCTCGTTACTTTTATGTTTCTGGTTCATAAACCATGCTCCCTTAGCGTCGCTCTGGAAACGGAGCATATCCACAGATGCCCGCAGATTCTGCTCAGATCCAATACAAATGGATATTGATGTCTATTCTAAAACCTCTGAGGATATTTGAGTGTATTTTTGTTTTAAACTAGAGGGTGGGGTTTGGATGTCTCCATGTTTTCTGATTTATTGGTTTACATTATCTACGTGTCTTTTTTGAGTAGTAATTTATTGATAGTAGAAACTTAAATTCGGTAGTTTTCGTGTACATCTACACGCATTTTAATACATTTAATTTATTCTGATCTTGTTGTGGTAATCGAATTCTTGAAAAGGTTGCATCCGTCAACTAGTCGTACTGAATGCTTTTCTTCCACATTTTATTATGAGCTCAGTCAAATATCGAACTCTCCAACAAAGTCTGTTTTAGCCTGTTTGTTATCCTTCAAAACAAGAATAACGAGAAGGCGTCTTCTTGGCTCGCTCGTTCCATCGCAGACCTCATTCATCACTTTCATCACGCGGGATCGAGGTCAAGGTAGTGGTAGGTATTTTAATTTTATGACAACCCTTAAATCGCCTAAAAGGCATATACACGCACACCCAACGTGGTTAACGCAAAGCTTTCTAAGCCGGTAGATTTTGTGCAGGGATGGCCAGAATCACAATTGATGATGGTAACGCCCTACAAAAATCGGTGTCATAAGGACCTCGAGCTACGCTAACAACGCTGCGATGACTTTTGTAGCAGGGAATAGTCGTGGCAGTTGTCAGAAGTATAGTTATATTTTTTCATGCTTGTGTACAGATTTTATTAAATCTGAATTGGAAACACGTTTGATTTATGAGAGAACTTGGTGTATAAAACGCTTTCTAAGGTATTTGACGCGTTTGCTGCCAACTCCGCGTAAAACAATAGAGTTTTAACTGTTTTAATGTGGAATGGTAGTTTTTTTTTTTTGGGAATGGTAGCTAAAGTGTCAAAGCGCACCTAGACACTATAAACTGCCAAAACTAGAGATTTAGTAAACTTTTTATGATTAGATACCTTTTTTATTTATTATTAACAAATAAAATGTTTTGCAAAGGGATTTCTAGCTATTCAACCCAATATATCAAGAGGTACGAGTAAGTATGATTTCATTAATTTAATATATTGTGTAACTATGTTCCGATACAACGAATTATGTAAGACGGAGTTCCAATTTACGTTGCTTATTCCACTAGCAGGTGTTGATTCAGGAATTCCGTCAATGAATCTACGTAGGTAGGTATGTATATTTGAGATCTTAAATTAAGGAAATCTTATTACGAAATTCCGACATGTGTCGCAAGCTAAAAGCCGGGGCGGGGGATCCGTGTGGCCTTAATGAACGTGCTCAAAATTTATAACACTCTTAACCTTTTAGTTACTTTGCAAGTAAATTGGACCTCAAACGCGCTTACCTTAATGGGCAATAACTTTTGTATAATATTTTGTACACATCACCGAGGAATGTTCGCGGAATAACTCGCCTGAAGCCTGTCAACTCCTTAATGAAGTGCCAATTTTTTCGGGATGGGTCTGATCGCTGAAACGCGTTTACAGGGGGTGTTTATGTTCCCATCCAGGCTTATCTTCATTGAAATTTCATTATTTCCGACAGACAAAAGCTGTGAAATATAATCTATCTGAACATTTATATTTGTTAAACCTATTGTTTGTGGCTATTCATAAATTGGACATTAATAAAAATTAAGCCAGAAACAGAAAACGTATAATGTATTTCATTTCGTAACAAGTTCAGTAATCCGTGATAAATTAATATTCAAATGTTTGCCGGCGTGTTGTCAAGCGTGATATTGCTATCAAAGCCCATTATTACTGTAATAGGCATTAATTGAGAGAGGTACAAGGACACTGTGAGCATAAAGGGAATTAAATACGAGATGTAAATATACTTAATATTTATTTAAAACTTATACAAACATACAGAAACTATCTCTTAATAAATAGTCAGTGACAACACATATTGTCAACTGGGTTAAACACATAATAGAGGGCAACCATTTCCTTACTTTCTAATAAAACAAAAAAATGTATACCTACATTTTTTACGTTAATAAAAATGACAAACGTAAAAAAGCTCGGTGACCACTTATATATAATTTATTCATTATTTTCAATATTTTCGCTAGCAAAAACAAAAGAAATATATTTTTTTTAGAAGCATCTTAATGGATCCTTAGCTAATGATCTTAACTGTTATAAGTTGAGCTAAAGTGAACAGAACCAGTGCAGCAAGTCCCGGCTGGAAGGAAGAAGCTCCACTTGTGACGCTTCTTATCCACGAGGTGTAGTTGGCGACACGGGTGTACACTTCAGGGTATGTATTCAGCGTGCAGTCGGTAATCATTGAAAGAACACCAGCAAGTCCGCCGTTGCAGACTAATCCGTTGCCATGGTCACCCTGTAAATAACAGTATCATATTAAGCACTAGCACTCCGCCCGCGACTTAGCACTTACAAATAACTTACTTTACTAATGAAAGAATTTTCAAAATCGGTTTAGGAGTTCCGGAGATTACCCTCCCAGATTAAAATATTAGTATAGATTAAATAATAAGTAAAACCAAGCAACGGATGGCCGAAATGTATCGTTCCATGTACAATTTTATCAATATTCTGTCGCATAATGTTACCAGAGAGCTCGCCAAACTTGAAAATGCAAGCTTGTTTACAACTTCACTTGTGTATATTCTGTTTATTTTTTCAGTATATCAGCCTATTCAAACTAGTAAGCAACGTAAAGAAATGTACCCACTAAGCTATGCATAGGTGCCAATTGATTAAATTATTAAAAGCAGAACTAAACCTGTGAGCAAAAATAAATGGGTGTCTGTGTGAAATAATACAGCGTTGGTTTAATCTTAGTGATACGCCCAACACACACACGTCACATTTTTGGAGGAAAGTGTTGATCCTTAAATAATTGGGATAGAATAAGGCTGAAAGACAAATCCTCAGGATTTACTCTTTACATCATTCAGAATTATTATAACAAGGTTATTTAGATCTTAGATAAATAAATATATACTCGTACATTTATTATTATGCTAATGACACAGAACAAGAATGTATTTTAGCAGTCTTTTTAAAAAAAACGTTGCTCCGCACTAGGAATTAATCTTGTCACGTGGGTGCATTCACAAACATGTAAACTCACATATACAAGACAACTCAGACCCGAAACAACTATTTGTAGACTGTCATACGCATTGCGTTTATAAAAGTCCCTAATTTAAATAAGAATAAAAAAAAAAAACTATTTGTAGGCCATGCAAATATTTATTCCTTGCGGAAATCTAACCCGCCACACGCAGCGCAGCAACCAATCTCTCAACCACTGCGCCAACCTTGCCGTCAATTGCTTTATACCATTACGCTTCCATTTTAAAACTTACATTTTTTTAAATTTATTTATTTAACTTACGAGTAATGCACAAGTAAAATTACTGTACAAAGGCGGACAAAAGAAGTAAGTCAGCCACGTCTGCGGAGTTGTTCATCTATTTGCAATATTTTACATGAAGCGACGGCATAAAGATCTGACCGCTACATCCCAGTTTCTAGATCTATCAAAGATCTCATCATCGTCATCATAATTTCAGCCGGAAAGGTTCACGTTGGGAAATAATTTTATGGTAGTACTCACAGTGCATCCAGAAGACGGGCGGTCAAGCGGTGATGCACAAATCATAGACGGTAAAATATTAGGGGATAGTTCTTGTAAATTGTACTGCAAAGCACAAATTTTCTGACTAGGGATGACCTTTCTTGAAAACATCTGATTCACGCTAGCCTGAGGAAATAATAAATAAAAATTAGCAACCAACGTCTAGTAGTTTAAGGGTTTGCTTCATTTACAAATCAAAAAATAAGAGCAGATTCAGAGGTAGTAAATTTAAACTATTCTCGCTTGCTGTCGTTGTTGTTTTTGTTTTTTAAGACTTGGCTCTTTTGATTATTTTTGTCGTTTTCAAGTTCCATACATACCTATGTTAAATTGTATTATGATTAAGTAGAAGACTCACAGTGGTGCTGGTATTTTGAGAACCCCATCCGGCGGTGACACATTCAGCTCCTTCAGCCGGCTCGAAGGATTCGTGTGGTATTGACAGAGGACTTGCTACTGCGCTGGTGAATGGATTGTTGAGCTGAAATTAACATAAAGGTTAGATAATTTCTTGCAATGTTAACACTACTAAACGCTCCTAATATCTTAAGGGTCTAATACCCGCCAAGTGGCGTCTTCATTGAATAAAAAATCGTAGCATAGCATATAAAATAAAGATTAAAGAATCCTACGTTGCGTTTATTACAAAGAAGATAACGTATTTTTACGTTGTTAAAACAGGACTCAAAATGTTTCGTATCTAAAGTAGTAAGCAAAAGTACATTATAAAAAACCTACGTAACAAGGATTTAAAAGATATTTCTGTTTCTAAGAACAATTTAACAAGACAAAAATGGCTTGAATACACTATACTAAATAACCTGCACTTTAGTCCAATCACGAGTTCCAACTTTTTTCGATTAATAAAAAAAAGATGATTTCTATTTTTCATATTTTTAAAGTTTATTAATTTCTCAATGATTTAAATTAATTTTTAATAGGCTAACCCGCTTTTTCTTCGGTTTATTTCCGAGAAACGAAATCACAGAATTATAATTATAGGTAAAATTGCCATAAAGAAAAATAGAATCGCTGCAAGGAGCTAAGGATGACCAGTGCGATAATTTCAATTTCATTTCATTTAAATTCCTTTCGATGTAGTGATGTTAGGGTTTCGGCCCTTAGTAGTCAAAGTTTAGAATACTTACAGTAAGAATAGCAATATCGTTGACAAACATTGGATAACCAGTGTAGCTGGGATGCCTAGTGACGTTTACTACCATGCGGAATTGCTCAGGAGAAGAGTCGTTGGTCAGAACGACTGAACCAGTAAATACCCTGTACTCACTCGGTACCATTGGGGTTGCTACAGCCAGATTCCTGCAAAATAAAATATTGTTAATAAACACTACAACATGGTATACCCTGAAGCAATTATATTGAAGATCCATGTAATAAGGGCGAGCCTATTGCTAAAATACATACTCCGGGCAGTAGTGGCCCAGTGGTAACAGCCGCGACATACAAGTTGTAGGTCGTGAGTTCAAACCCAGGCAGGCTGCCTAGGGTCGTGGATTAATAATTTGAAATAGAGTTACCGCGTCCCTTGGCACTCAGGTAACTAAAAGAACAGGGGTGGGTTTTAGTCAGTAAAAGTCTGACACATCCTCCCGCTCCATTCAGAGCGGAAAAAAAGGCAGGCGCTTTACTTTGTGTACATTATTTAATCACGGCATGTCCTAGAACCAAAAATTTAAAGACATATGACATACACCAACCCGCATTGGGCTCGCGTGGTGGATTACGTCCCATACCCTCTCACAGATAGGAGGACTGGATGATGATGATGATGATGATATTCCGGGCTACTATTGAGCAACAGCAGATATAAAAACCCAATAACATTTCGTTTGACTTAGGAATTGAACCCAAGACCTGCTGCCTTATTACCAACAAACCAGTAATTAAATTATACGAAAGAAATAAAAGTTTACAAGAATGGAAAGACAGTGCAGAAAAAAAAACTTGAAATAACAACGAAAACAGGAAAATGTAAGAGCATAATATTAGTTTGATTTCTTATCAGTTAATGTTCCGTTGGAGTTCAACATATGACTAATCTGATAAACAAGATAAGTGAACGACTAAACAAGTAGAAATGGATATCCGTAAGTTAATCAGATAAGTTCTCAGAATCTTCGCTAAGTTTATTAGAGTCGCTACAAGATTTATTACTTCGAACTCAGTTGTGTCATCAACGTAGCTTAGCTATAAAGTGATTGGGAAGAGGGAAGTCATTGTGTTGGTAGATATTATTGAGTAACGGTTTCCAGCTGATAGTTTATTAGGCAATTGGAAACAAAAAAGTGATGGTCAGAAATAGGATCCGGTATATTTGCGCGAAAAACATTTCTGCAAAAGACACTTGCGTGACTGGACTTTTGTGCAAAGAGGCTCTTACGCGAATAGAAACTTGCGTGAATAGACACTTTCGCGAAAGACACAATTTTTTTTTCTATAAACAATAATAATAGACTGAAATCATGATTTTCTTTTATATTTTCAAATTTTTCGATGCGCCTTACAAAGTGACATTTTAACAGCAATAACGGTTGTCCAAATTCCAAAATGTATGGCACTGACATGCGCTACTTTACTGTCACGTGGCCAGTGGAAGATGTCAGCAGCCGACGGTCGCGCGGACACCGCGCAGCATTGAGAAATGCCCACCTTGGGAAGTGCAGCGCCGTGACCTCGTCGCGGCGGTCGGTGCTGCAGATAACCTCTCACTTGCGGACATAATCCAGACCATGGTCGCAAGCGAGAGCGTGTGAGACGCTGTCGCCTCCTTTTACGAGCAAGTAATGGTCACGAAGGAGGTGGCGAAAAGGATGCGAGAGAATACAACCTCTCTCTCTATCCGTAGTAGACACGCTGGGCGCTGGAGAGTGTGGAACGATCTCCGGCTGCCATAGGGATATGGTCTGCAGGTAACAGACTTTGGGACTCTGTCATTTGGATAGACAAAGGCCCAAGGCGACGGCAAGGCATCTGTCTAGAGGAATTACTGCCGTACGCGGCCCCAGAAATGAACGGGGTCCGCATGTATTCATGCGGGCCTAGCCGGGGTATCGTGATGAAATAGGCACACACTCAAGCGCCAGTGAAATGTAACTGCAGGACACCATGTCGTTTTAGTCAGTAAGACAGGCAGGAGGACATCCATGAGAGAACTGTTCAAATTGAAAAAAAAAACTTACCCGCCCAAGTATGTGTACGTGCAGGCAGCTGTTGTCAAAACATGCCGTAGTGATATCAAAACTCCTCCACATCTGTGACCCCTTGTCAACTGACCCAATTGATTGATTTGCTGTATGGAAACCTGTAAGATAAGGTTATTACTAGTCATTGTTGACTCTGCTGCGGAGTGACTGTAGTATTTTCTGTCTACATGTTTGTATCTTACAAGGTGAAGTGGTTATCTCTAGTTATAGTATTTTTGACCTTCGGTTAGTTCGGAATGATACTTTATATAAGAGTCTGTGTGTAGGTTTTTACATCCAAAGCCGTTTTTCAGACCAAGAGGTAAGCTAATTTGTATTATTATTATTTAGCTTAGTGTTATGCACGCGTTTGACCACTATCTCACTTGATGGTAAGCGATGATGAGGTCGAAGATGGAACAAGCTTGCCTAGAAATAACCTATTCACTCTTGACTAATGGACCCCCAGGTTGTAGCTACTTTGGCAGGGAATTCCACTCTATAGCTGTACGCACAATACATGTATTTCCAAAACGTTTTGTTAGTGTGCGTGTGTCCACCATGCACCGGTGGCGCATCGCCGTACGTCTAGTGGTCCGAACGAGCTTGGCAGAATTAAACTATACAATTCCGTCGTATACTTCCCAAAATGCAACCGATAGAAAATCGACCGGCTAGCAACTCGGAGTTGATGCTTAAGACTTTAGAGGCTCAACTCGATAAGCCTATCATTGCCGATGATCCTCTTGGCTCGTTCCTCAATTGACTCAAGCGCATCAAGCTGGTATCTGGCAGATCCATCCCGAAGACGAGAGCAGTACTCCATATACGATCGAACTTGCGCTTGATATAGTAGCAGCTGTTTCGGCTTGAAGTACCTACCGTCTCACTTTTGCTACTTTGCTAAGATCTCCAACTTTTTGGTACACTTGAGCCTTTGCCAATAAGAAAGAACCAAAATAGAGGGTTGATGTTGGTTGGTTATCCGCACGGCTACACCTCGGAAAGATGGAAACATAAAGATGGTCATACTTGTGTAGACCGTTAATTTTAACCGACTTCAAAAAGGAGGAGGTTCTCAATTCGTCTGTATGTTTTTTTTTTCTTGCACGCGATTACTCCGCAACTCGTAAATAGATTTAGATGATTCTTTTTTTGTTTGGTAGGTCATAGGAGTGTTAGAGGTGGTCCCTAAATTTATCGATATTGATTCAACACTTTTTGAAAAAATCATTCATCAAAAAATTATGTATACAGAAATGACGTTTTGGTTTACTCCAATTTTGTTCAAATTCCATGTTATTGCGATTTTCCATTCGGGCATAAAAAATATTTAGTTTTATTTCTGGGGTAAAACGACAAAAAAGTTAAAAATAGAAAACTATTTTACAAAAAAACATACAACCGACTTCCAAAAACGAAAATACACAAAAAAATGCAAAATAACTTAAATTTTTGAAGTAGGTGTAAACTAAATTGGATAGATATTAAATTTAAGCTTAGCCTTTATTGGTCTGCAATCAGCTACTAACAGTAAAATGCTTTCATTCCTTGGTTTGGTTCAGCAACCATTAAATTGCGAATCTTTAACACCTTGCCAAAAAAAACTATGAAATTGGATCCGTTCAAGGCTACCTAGCCTTGAACGGATCCAATTTCGTGGTTTATGAATACGATTTTAAATCAGAGAGTATTCAATAAGTAGGTACTGTGATTTTTTTTTTTTTTTATTAAATGGGTTAAAAATTAGTAACCCATTTTTCAAACGCTTTCTGGTCTTTTATTAAGCAATAAAAATAATTAATTAATTTTTAATTTCCCAATGCAATAATACAGTAGTTTGAAACTGGTCTGATGATGAAGCTGGAAAGTGGCCAAAGGCTCTCCTCTACCAAACAAGATGGCACCATCGGGTTTGGTCTCATTGCATATATTTTGACAAGTGACGTTAGACTAGGTGGTGCCTAAGGTCTGATGATAGAGCTGAAAAGTGTCCATCGGATCTCCGTAATCAAATAAGATAGCACCATCGTGTTTCAGCTGATTAGTGATGTATTGACAAGCGATATTACATTTAGTGGTAGTGGTACCCAGGGTCCGATAATAAAACCGGAAGCCGGACAACCGGACAACTCCTCAACTAAACAAGATAGCAGTATCGTGTTTGGGTTTATTGTATTTGTATTGTTCTGACTAGTGTTATTACACTAGAAGGTGGTCAGGGTCTAATTATATATATGTATAGGATCTTCAACCACAGAACATAGCACGGTCGTGATTAGACTCATTGAATATGTACCTACTTTCTAACCAGTTTCATTATACTAGGTGGTGACTAGAGTCTGATGATAGAGTCAGAAGGGTACCATACCAACGTTTGATCTCGTCGATTTTGTGTTTACTAAAACTATAGTTCCAGGTATAGATTAGGGTTGATGTTGGATCTGGACGGTCATCATAGAAAACCCTCAACTTAACAATGTAGCCCGATGAGGTAAGGCCAGTTAGATTTGTCATGCTAAGTTATAGCACAGGCCGTATAGATTCGATTTTCTTTTGACTGACTGAATAATGTCAGATTGCTGCTGCCCCAGGTACTGACTCTTTCGGCCTTACAGTAAACACGCTCCTGGTGTCAGGATAAGTATTTCAATAAAGTATAATGTTAAAAAGTATAAAATAAAGTATAGATAAACTAAAATCTTTAAGGCAAGCTTCAATCAAATAAAAACATAAACTGAAAATGTTATTGTTGTAAATCTAACATTTCTGTAAAGCTTGAGGTGTGAACGTCTCCTTTAGACGATCCTTATAGGATCACTCGTGTGTCTGTCTGTCCGTCTGTCACAGACAATTTGCTCCGAATCTGCTGGACCGATATAGTTGAAATTTGGTACACACACATGTATATCTGTGCCCCAAACAAATTAATTTCGTGTCGTGCAATACATCAAATGAAAGGGCACATGGTGAAAGTCTCGAATATATTTTTTTCATAATTTTAAAATATATAATTTTAAATTTATTTAAGAAAATAGATGAAAAATGACCATTCCCCCTCCTCTTATCTCCGTAAACACTGGGCCTTCCTGAGAATTTAACGAATAGTTTAAAAACTAGTTCACCCAAATTGGTCCAGCCGTTCTCGAGTTTTGCGAGTAGCAACAGATTTAGCCATTATTTTTTATTTAAATAAATTATTTGGTATTGAGTTTAGGTATCTTTAGAACATAACTTATCAACATGTTATTGTAGGCTAATTAGACTTAATTAATCATTAAGATTGCATTTCTAAGAAGATTATATATAAGTATTTTATCAGAATACCTGAGAATTTAATTAAGTAATCTGCTGCAAAATCTACTAAATAAATCTCATTTCCCAAGAATGTTTTTATTTTGGGATTTCCTTTGATGAATGTCATGTAGGTATGGAAACAAATATTACAGGAATTAATCTTAACTTCCGACTAATATTATAAATGCGAAAGTTGGAATGGATTTATGTTTGTTACTCCATTACACCAGCCTCCCCCCTTTTTTTTTGGGGGGTGGGGAATCATCTTATGACTCCTTCCGCTCTAGGGTGGAGCGGAAGGGCGTGTCAGACTCTTACTGACTAAAACCCACCCCTCCCTGCCCTACGCGCCCGGGGGCGAGGTAACTCTTTCGAATTTATCCTCCACCCCCTAGCCAAATAACTTTTATAATAGCGCTAACGCTTCACGCAAAATGTATGACAACGACATTACCTGCGGAGAGAACTGTCACGTGACTCACGCGCAGTAATGTCGATGCCATACATTTTGCACGAAGCGTTAGCGTTAGCGCTATTATAAAAATTATTTGGCTAGAGGGGCAGAACGGCTATAGATACAATTTGAGCAGAGATAGATTATAGTTTGGAATAGCACATAGGCTATAATTTGTAGTGGGAAAGTACTAATGCCACACGGGCATAGCCACTGGCAGAAGCTAGCATATTGTAAAGGTAAACTTGTTTTTGTTTATATGTTTGTAAAAGGAAATCTCTTAAAGTATTATTGATCCAAATACGTTAATTCTTTCTGTGATGGAAAGCTTCACTATTTTCCAGTGTGATCTTCTATGTCTTACTAATATATAAATGCGAATGTGAATTTATTTGTTAGTTTGTTACGCTTTCACGCTTTAACGGTTGAACGGGATTTGCATGAAACTTTACTCTAGGGTTAAGACCATTGACCATGTCCTGAAACAGGACATAAGATACTTTTTATGCCGGAAGTATGTTTCCCGGGATGATTTTCAAATTTCACGCGGGTTAAGTCGCTGGCAGAAGTTATAAATCGTTGACTTAATTCATTAGTGGCACAAGTCGAATTGTAGCATTATGATTATATGTGATGAATTCTGGTTCCAAATAAGGTATTTTATGCAACTAAGAATAAACTAAGTATTAATACTCGGAGTCACCATCTTCTGGACCTCATATTAATCAAAATAACTAAAGCTCCATCAAAATTATAACTGCTGGCAACTGAAGCTTTAACATAGATAATTATATAAAACCTAAATATCGACTAATTATTCCATATATAATTAATTAATACATAATTAAATTGTACGAATACTCAAATTGTTGAATTTTGTCCTATGACACTATTTTATTCATTCAACGAAATGTACGGTGCCTGTGGGATTAACCAATACATCGAAGCCGTGGAAAAATCTCAGTAGTTGATATTGGTATCAATCCTTTTCTTTGCGCTTTAGAATCTCCTATACAATTTATTAGCTACAACAAAGATAAAATTAGCTAAGCTGTGCTTAGCTATTCATCGAAAATCAACTAACATTGATATGCCAAATGATTTGTTGTGGTAACAGGACTGGGCAATTAAAACATGGTGGCAGGCATTTGGCCCGACGCCACACATACCACGGCTATGACCTATTAGCTCTCATAATTTTCGATGAATTATAAACGGATAATGTTGTGTATGATTTTCTTTTATTTTATGCAAAAAATTGCTGAATACACACAGTGATCATAGATATTCTTCTTCCAACCACAGCTTGGTATAGACTTTCTCCCTGTTGTGTGATGCTGTCACCCTAATAGCGTAACACATACTCTCTTTCACAACCGGAGGAAAATCCTGATCTAATATTTTATTATCTTTAATTGTCTACTTGAATTGTCAAGCAGACAATTTTTAAACATATTGGGTTGTTACATCGATTGCATGGAATATCAAGTGTTGAATTAACAAAATTAGTTTATTTTATTTTATTTGAGCATTCGTGTGACACGCAATTACTCCGCTTGTTTTTGAAACACTTATTCAAGTGTTACCCGAGTCCCTTTGTAGAACATTATCCTACGTATACTTATGACTTAAATATTTAATTAGAATGTTTGGACGGATGGATAGTATATAGATGAATGAAATTTGGAACAGAGGTAAATTATGGTTGAAATAGCACATGCTATAATTTAAAATGGGGGAAGTATTAATTCCACACTTAAAGCCGCTAGCAGAAGCTAGTTTGATATAAAATCTTTAGTGATTATTATACTCGTAGTATCAAAACCGTTATCGTTTTGAAATTATTTTTGTGATCAAAATCAATTTGTTTTTATGCAAGCAATTCATTTTTTACGTCAGATTCAAATCAATCTGCCTAGCCTTTAACCAACTATCTTGAGGTCGGCTTCCAGTCTAACCGGATGTAGCTGAGTACCAGTATTATACATGGAGCGACTGGCTGTCTGGCCTCCACAACCTAGTTACTGGGTATTACGATACCCCTTGATAAGACTGGTTGTCAGACTTTCGGGCTTCTGACGACCCGGAACGACTGTCAAAAATCCACGATTGACAGCCGGGACCAAAGGCTTAACGTGCTTTCTGAGGCAAGGAGGAGTCTCGATATATAAAGATGGTTACCCATCCATGGACCAACCCCGGCAAGCGTAGCGTAGGTCCTTAGTATTAGTATTTTACGTCAGGTCCGAACGTCTAAAATAATGTTTGAAAATCCAATGTTCTTTAAAGGACATTTTCGATTGCAATTTTAAAACAATTTGTATGGCTTTAAGTAGTTAAGTCCGAATTTACAAAAATACGTTTTAATCATAAGATTATCGTCATTATCGGCATTATCTGAAGACATGTTATTATTATTATCGTTTAATAATAACGCGTCTACATCCGGCACGTTTGTTTTTACTCAATAAAATGGATTATTATGAATTATTATTGATTAAGAGGTTTTTCCCTAAAAAGCGAGTCGACCCGATGCGATTTAATTGCTTGAGGCACACCATATTGAAGCCACAATAAAACACCATTTACCCTGCCTGTTTAGAGGACGCAAATCAAATCAATTAGTCATTTATGCAGCAAATAGGTTGGCTGCATAAATTTGATTATATGTCACAAGCAAGAAAATTAATACGATTGGCGAGGATGATTCATAAAGGACAGTCATTATATACTTAATAATGGGATTTTAAAATTACTTACTGCATATGGAAATTCATTTTCTCTTGCTGCCACTCCACCGATTATACGGCTTTCAGGCAGGCGACTTTCCGGTATGGTTGCAGCGCTTGCAGCTGTTGAGAAAGAAATCAAACATGTTTATTAACGTCTGAAGGAGATGGCAGGATGCACTGTAGCATACCATTTTATAAAAATCTCGCCATGAAAACATGGGTGGCGTGAACAATGCGTGATCTCCAATCCATCCAATCAAGATGGAGCAACAGATTATTTTAAGTTTTCTCCACCACACGCTCAAACTTTCACGGTGAAGTGTTTACTGAACGGACCAGCTAGGTTCTATAACAAACTATAAGGAGGCCGAGTGGGTTCACGAAAGGTGGAAGTGGAAGGAACCAAAGGCCCATTTAGTGGAGTAAACCATTCCTACAATTTTACGCCTTTCTCCCTAGAGGTGGGCAGAAACTACAGAACGCCACCTGTTACGACCCCTACATACTTCTTTTACTTCATTTATGTTCATAATTATGTATATCGGTCATACAGTCACGCCGTACACAACACAGTACTTTTTATTTTCGTTGCTCCACACTAGGAATTACTTCTGTACTGTGGGTGCGACCCGAAACCACTATCCGTAGGCACAAATATTTGTTTCGTGCGGAATCGAACCTGCAACACGGAGCGTAGCAGCCAATCGCTCAACCACTGCGCCAACCTTACCGATCAACTACTCGTACTGTGCACTAGACCTTTCTATAGAACATTACCAATTAGGTTTTTAGAGGTCCTTCTTGGTAGTAAGTGCAAAATGTGTGAAATTCTGCCTTTTGAATACCTACCTGTCGTTATTCACTTTCATTTATTTACCGAGCGGTCAATAACTGTCATTAAAAAAAAGGTCAACTGTGAGTTGGATACGAAGGGTTCTGTATCATCGGTAGATTTCATGATTATAAGTCAACGGCAAGTAGTACCCTATAGGTTTTGCGAGTGGTGAAAATTATGGCATTGCGAGCCCATGGTGCGCGAGTCCGACTCGTACTTGACCGGTTTTTATTATTTTTTGATATACTTTAATGTTAACACTGTATACTTGCAAATTTTAACGATTTTTTGTACTGTAATAGATCGAACTCAAAAATAACCCAAAAAATGCCGATATACTCGTAAATCACTTTTCATGTATTATATTTTTTGTAGTGTTAGAAATATTATGGTTCGTGAGAAACAGCCCGCTGACAGACAAACATCGGAGGCTAACTAATAGGGATCCCGTTACCTTTTGGGTACGAAACCCTAATAAAGTAAATTATTTTAGGACAATTAACTAAGTATAACTTTTATGCATAACTGACGGAATTGTAATTTTACTCATTGCATGATTTAAAATAAAAATTAATGATGTTGACGTAAATAAGTTTGAATCAAGAATCAACAACCGTTACGTTTGCGCTTATGCAGTGTATAAATATAAATATTGCGATAAAATCAAGATAAGATGTTATCCGTTTTATAAGCATCTAAAAATGTTATATTCGCATCATTATCGTCCTCCTACTCTTATCTCAATTTATTTGGTGCTGCATTTCTTCTTCCAGATATATCTATTTTTCGTCACCCCTAGCTGGCCCTATCATCTTTCACACAGGCAATCCACCGTTTCTTTGGTCTTTCTCTTCCTCTGTAACCATCAAAATTTACACTTAAAACTTACCTGACGATCTGCTCCCCATTCCTGCTCCTCACATGCTTTCATACCGATTTCATTGGATACACATTTAGAACTGCTCTTAGAAACTCATCACTAATTTTATCCTTTCACGTAACAACAAAAATCCCTCTAAGTATTCACATCTCAATTGCGTGTAACTGCCTCTACTTTATAATTTTGTGGTTAAAAATGTTATAAAACTAAACAAACAAAAAAATGAGTATGATACACTTACCGCAAACAGCGAGTGCAATAAAGCACAAAAGATTTTCCATCTTTAAATAAAATAAATCACAGCGTTAGTACAAAATGATCTTATGACACACAGCTTTCATGGAAGTGAGACAATCTGTATATTAAAAAAAGACTCATTTTTATCAAAAACCAACTCACTATCTAATCTGCATACGTAGATACAACTATCATATATTATCGAAAAGTATTTATCGACAAAAAACTTAACATTGGCCGAAAATATTTGATACACATTTTCCTGTTTCGATAAGAATGACTCACGTCGTTGTGTGTAATTAGAAATAGTTTTCCACTCACATTATCACACTTCGGTAAATCATCACCAGGATTATGACGACGATTTATAAAGCGGAACTACTTTATCAAGCGTACACACAGTTCTTAAGAACAAAACATTGCTCACTCATTATACAAGTATTTACTTAGTTCCTTTGGGCTCTAGACAAACTAACATTCCATCGGCGATAAGTTGATAAATTTTAGCATGTGTACATTTGATCGTTATCATAATAGCACATAGCATAATCAGAATGTTAATGGTTCGATTGCTGGGACACAGGGCTCCTCTCAAGGACCCAATGTGGGTTGCTGGATGTCACATGTCTTCGAAGTTTTGGTTCATGCCAGTTTCCTCACGAAATTTTCCTTCACCGTTTTGAGAGCAGGGGTGATGAAATAATTTACACAAAGTAAAGCGCCTGCTTGGATTCTAACCAACGACACATATTGAGCCACCACTGCTCTCCATCTGCTTCTTCCTAACCCTTCGAGAAATACAGATGTGGTGTGATATTTGTTTGGTGCGCGTCCCTGCGGTGGGAATGTTAAAACGCTGATAATGCTTATTTATATATATGGAGATGCGTCCACATCCATTCAGACGCGGAAAGCTGAACGGTCTCCATACGAAATCGTTGTTTTCCATGGACACAAAAACTGAACACAGCTGAATAAGTGTGTTAGTCCCTTAGAGATGTAAATACAGTAACAGACTGTGAAACCAACTTAAGTTGGTTTCACAGTCTCGTCAGTCGTATACATATGAGTAATATATCAAGTTATAGTAAATAAATGCTTATGCTATGCTGAGGCAGAGGATTTGGCGATTCTACGGGCTATGTCGGTAACCTTAGTTCTCTTGCGGATATCATCATTCCTGATTCTATCACGCAAGGAAACTCTGAGCATTGCCCTCTCCATTACCCTTGTAGTGACTTTAAGATTGTAAGTATTTAAAATATGACCACGCATTTCCGCTAAAGCCTGTATCTGTAGAAGCATTGAAACACTGGTGACAAGCAGAGATGCGATGAACTTGACATGCATATTTGTAGATGCATTGGAACACTGGTGACAAGCAGAGATGCGATGAACTTAGCATGCATATTTCAGTAAAAGTTTTAAGTCTTTACGGAATAATTAGAGATGGCTCAAACGTTACATGATCGGAAGATCGGATGTTCGTCTGACGTGGCGTACCTATTTTACCCAGGGTCTACCCTGGAGCACAATTTTAAGCCACGCGCTGGTATATGCATGTACGCCCGGGACGACATCTGCTATCGGCGTCTCCGTAACCTTGAGGACTCCAGGTTCTCAACTCTTTGGGTCCTAGTGGACACAGGCCTAGATAAAACTGTCTACGCCTGTGTCTACCGTTTGCACAGCGGTGATTTGGAGACAACTATGCTCACACAACACCTGAGAAAAGCGGCGGATGTGGCTCAGCAACGGTACGCTTCTGCCCAATTGGTGTTACTGGGGGACTTCAACGCCCACCATCAGGAGTGGCTCTTCCCACACCAGTGCACAGACCATGCTGGACAAGAGACGTATAAGCTAGCGCTAGCTTTAATTCTCACCCAGCTGGTCCAGGGGGCAACGAGGGTACCGGATGTTGATTCGCACACAGCCAATTGCTTGGACCTTCTGCTGACAACTGATCCAGACCGTTACTCAGTGTCGATTTCTTCACCATTAGGTACTTCCGACCACTGTCTGGTGAAGTCTGTATCCGTCTACTCCCAGCCCGATCCTAGCCCTAGAGGCACCAGGCGGGTTTGGCGATACAGGTCAGCAGATTGGGATGGCATGCGATCTTTCTTCGCATGTTATCCTTGGCGGCCCACTTGCTTTTCTTCGACTGATGTTTCGTCCTGCGCGGACGCCGTGACGGCTGTGTTGCGGCGGGGAATGGAGTACTACATTCCATTCTCTGACGTAACAATGTCTGGTGGGGCTCGACCATGGTTTGGTGCCGAGTATAATCGCGCTGATGCGCTTGTTTAAGCGCCCTACCTGGCATGGGTCGACGCTCGGACGCATAAAGAATACAATACAATACAATACAATTATAGATACATAAATACATACATGCTAAAAATATAGGCAAGAAAATAAGTGACAACAATTAAAAAAAAAAAAATGGTCACAGTGACAAGTAATGCTCCCTAACTAGTCTTTTAATATTGGTAGTGATTGCGCGCGTTTTATTGCAACTGGCAATGCATTCCACAGACGAGCGGCCTGGACTGTAAAGGATTTATCTTGGAAAGTAGTGGAATGCATTGGCATTTTAAGTCTCAAGTTATCTGATGACCTTAGAACTTTCGTGTGGGAGTCGCAAAGAAACTGGAAACGTTTCTTGAAGTAAAGAGGGGTGAAAGGCGAAAAAAGCACATTGTACAGAAGGGCAAGAATACGAGCATTTCGGCGAAGGCGGATTGGCAACCACTTGAGTTTCAGGAGGAATTCGGAAACGGTCATATTTTCGCAAACCAAATATGAACCTTATGCAAAAATTTTGAAGTCGCTCAAGTTTATCAAGTTGCATTTCAGTGAGGTCGAGATAGCTGGCATCAGCATAATCAAAGATGGGTAGAAGAAGAGATTGTGCAAGCGCAATCTTGGTAGCAGTCGGCAGGAAATTACGCAGTCTTCTCAAAGATGCAGCAGATGCGAATAGCTTCCGGCTAACTTTCTGTAGCTGGGCAGTCCAAGAGAAGTTTTTGTCAATAAATATCCCCAAGTTCTTAACTTTCTCACTAAAAGGAATAATGGAGTTGTCAAAAGAAACTTGGGGAAGAGTTGTCCAGTCGATCCTTGAGACCGTCCTAGAACTGCCCACCACTACAACCTGTGTCTTTATGGGATTCACCGTAAGTCCGTGTCTCTTGCTCCAGTCACTTATACGACCCAGATCACGATTTATGGTCAAGATAGCCTCAGACAGATTTCCAAGAGGAGCTCTGGAGTAAATTTGAAGATCATCTGCATAAAGGTGGTAGAAAGAGATCAATTCGTTGGAGATTGAGTTAATAAACACTGCGAAAAGTAAAGGAGATAAGACGCCACCCTGTGGTACCCCGGCAGAAGTGCTACACCAGGAAGACACAGTCTCCCCAAACAAATAACTACGAAACCAGTCAATTATCGATGGAGATATATTAAGAGAGCTTAGAATGCCAAGCAAAACATTGAAATCTACCGTATTAAAGGCATTACTGAAATCCAGTAGAGCCAAAACCGTCAGATTTCCCATTTCCATGGCTGATCTTATATCGTCCGTGATATTCAGAAGCGCTGTAGTGGTGCTATGACCAGGACGGAAACCGGACTGAAAGGGGTTAAGGAGATTATTTTTGGAAAGGAAAGTGCTGATTTGGTTGTGAATTCACCGTTCAAGGACTTTGGATAGGAATGGTAAGACAGATATTGGACGGTATTCTGAGAAGGATGTGGGATTGGACTTTTTAGGTAAAGGAATTATTTGAGCATCTTTCCATGAAAATGGAAAGACACCGCTAGATACAGAAAAATTCAGGATGTGACAGATGACGGGAAGGATTAAATCAAGCACTGGGAGTAACATTTTGCGGCTGATACAGTCACTTCCTACTGCATTTGGCGTAATCGATAGTATGCTCTTCTTAACATCACATACGGAAAATTGATCAAAAACAAATGGAGAATAACTGGGAGTCGGAAGAGATGAAAGTTGATTTAACGTATCAAAATTGGACGAAGCTATAAAATGATTATTCATTGCATCAATGTCTAAATCTTTTGAGATAGTTTCTTGACGGTTTTTACCGACCCCCAATGACCTTAGAAATTTCCAAACTTTGGATGTGTCCCCATTTTGGACAGAATCATGAATGTGATGGCGATTAGCATTTCTACACACCTTATTGCAGTGTTTACGGATTGAGACATATCTTTCCCTGTTAGCATCATTAGGGCGACGCTTAAATTTGGACTTAGCCAAAGCTTTTTTGTTCATAAGGGTTTTAATTTCCTGCGTCAACCATGGTGCTGGTAAATGTCTGACCTTAACTGCTCGAACAGGAGCGTGCACATCATATAACTCAACAAGTTTCGTCGTGAAAAAATTGACTTGCTCATCGACTGAAGTAGAGGCAAATACAGAAGACCAATCTATCATGCTGGCATCCTCGCAAAGACTGTCGATGTTGATACCACCAAAATTGCGCTGCATTAGAATTTTGGTTTTAGCCTTAGGTGGGCGAATTTTATAAGAAAGAAAAATCAGATCATGATAGGAAAAGGCATTGGCTGAGCATTGACCATGCTTAGCGACGCGATCAGGAGAAGAGAGAAAAATCAAGTCAAGAAGTGAAGGAGAAGAGTTTGGAAACTGATGAGTGGCACTTAGTGGAAGAATGGAAAGATTACTAGAAGCCGTAATATTGGTTAGAGAGGAAGAACGTTGGTCTTTCTTAAGGAGACAAGTATTAAAATCAGCCATGATTATGCTGTGACTGTAAGACAGGATTAACATTTCTAGGAGCTTTTCAAAAGATGAGTAGAAATTCACGCGTAAAGAGTAACAGTAATACACGCCAAGAAGTAAGTTTGAATGGTATAGTTCGACCTCAAGAAAAAGATGCTCACCAGCATTTGATGGCGGTGGCTGCGCAGACACATTGACAATAGAGCAAGGAATATATTTGCGAATATATATGGCAACACCGCCACCACCACCACTCGTCCGGTCGTTTCTTATGAGCACGAAGCCGGGAAGAGAGTAACTAGTAGAAGGGAGACAAGGTTTTAGCCACGACTCGGAAATAAGAATAGCATGAATATTTTTACAGTCAAAGCTTGCCAGCATATCGTGGAAATGAACCGGAATACTCTGGGCGTTGATGTGTATAACGTTAAAATTCTTAGGAACATCAGAAAACTGCGCAGTAAGACGGTCTGCAAGAGAAGAAATGCTTACATAACTGTCATCGCTACTCGTTACAGGAAAAAAACTTTTGTTGTCACTGCTTTCATCAGTGGACATTAAATTCACCTAATATAATATTCTTAAGGACCAGAAGCGGTTATTATTTAAATGAAAATAAATGACTCATCAACCAAGACAATTTTATTCTTTAAAAACGTTTTACAATAACAAGTACGTTCCTACTTCTACAACATTATAAACACGATCTTTGAATAACATTATAACGACTCTAAAATACGTCAGTCGCGTCCGGAGCCAAACGAAGAAGAGAGCCCGTTGACAGCGCGCCATGCATTTTTATACACTTCCACTCGTTCCGGGTAGGTTGGAAGGGAGAATATGTAACAATATATGTAAAAATAAAAACAAAATACCTAAAATCCAATAACAAGTTTACTTGCCGGTTGCGTTATAAAGTTGTTACAAATAAAAAAACTGTGAATAATGGAGTCCGAGTAACAAAGTTAATTAGCAGAACCAAACTTAAAAAAAAAACAAACATAAAAATCATAAACTTGCAAGTGCACCGTTACATAAAACGGAACGCATATATTAGAACAGAAATTGACATTCATGACAGTAGTGACATTGACAGGTTAAAAGGTTATAAAGTTTCATTCAAAATATGTCAAAAAACTATTATCAACAATAAAAATGTGAAGGTAAAAACACTAAAAATAAAAAAGAATGTTACCCGTACCTTCAATAAAACATCACAAGGGATGAAATCACTTCTTCAAAGCGGCAACTCGCTTTAACCTGGCGGTCTTCGCAGTAGTAGGAGTCCGAACCGAGTCTGGCCCTGTCGATTTAGGCTCGGGCGCATTGGGAATCGGCGCTATCTTGTACAATTCGGCGAGGGACTCAACTCGATTACGCGTATCGTTGGGACCAAGGACATACACACAGCCCGCCTTAGTCCAGCTCTTGGAGACGCCGCATCTTTCCCTCGCAGCCATGAACACGTGATGCCGCCCCTTTGTTAGGAACTCGGAAATGGTGATGTGATTCAGTTCACTAAGAGTGCTTGACAATGTATCCATAGCGATGTGAAGTGAATAGTAGTTAAAGTAGGATTTGTGGAGAGATAACGCTACACCAGCAGGTACCAACTATGAACTTTTAAAATATTGCATAAATAATTGATAATAATGATTAAATTAAATTTTAATGAATTTTAAAACAGAGCTAAATTTTTCTTTGTGTTACTGTTACAATTACCCACCAGCAAAAAAACTTTTGATCAAAATAATTTTGTTACTTTAACATCTACCCTCAATTTTGGTCCCTTCATCGAGGCAAAGGCTCAAAGTGGCTGCCACAAAGTTGGGGATCCTCGCAAAGGTGAGACGATACTTCACGCCGGAACAGCTGCTCCAACTCTATCAAGCGCAAGTCCGATCGTGTATGGAGTACTGCTTTCATCTTTGGGATGGATCTGCCAGATACCAGCTTGATGCCCTTGAGTCAATTGAGAAACGAGCCAAGAGGATCATCGGCATTGATAGGCTCGTTGAGTCGAAACTCCAAAGTCTTGAACATAGACGCCGAGTTGCTAGCCTGTCGGTTTTCTATCGATTACATTTTGGGGAGTGTGCGACGTAATTGCATAATTTGATTCCGCCAAGCCCGTTTCATCAAAGTACCACAAGACGTACGGCGAAGTGCCACCGGTTCATGGACATCCCATCCATACGCACAAAGCGTTTTGAGAAAACATTCATTGCGCGTACAGCTAGGGAGTGGAATTCTCTACCGGAGTCTGTGTTTCCTGTAAGCTACAACCTGGGAGTCTTTAAGTCAAGAGTGAATAGGTCTAGGCAAGCGTGCTCCATCTTCGACCACATCATCGCTTACCATCAGGTGAGATAGTGGTCAAACGCGAGCCTATCAAACAAAAAAAAAAACATACGTCGCCGAATAATGCAATAAAATCTCGATAACCTCAAATTCCCAGTGATTAACTAAAAAAATATTTTACTTGATGTGTTGTTAGTTGTTTTCACTTGGAGCGAAAAAAATTAAATCAATTTTTGATAACAACTTCGACCTATGACTTTGATTCAAATAATAAAAAGTTAGACGACATTGAGTAAGATGGCTGAAAACTCGATTACGGATAAGATTACTCATTACTGCATTTACGATTACGCATTACCAGCAAATATTTAAAGAAGGTTTCAATGCGATAAAGTCGAGGGAAAGGTATTCATTTTCAGACATTTTGAAATATCCAGAAATACAGGGTGTAGCGGAAATGCGTGGTCATATTTTAAATACAATCTTAAAGTCACTCAAAGGGCAATGGAGAGGGCAATGTTCAGAGGTTCCTTGCGTGATAGAATCAGGAATGACGATATTCGCAAGAGAACTAAGGTTTTCAATTCTTCCACCAAACCCACCACCAAACCAAACACCAAACACCAAACCACCAAACAAACTCAAACACCAAACTGAAGTGGCAGTGGGCAGGGCACATTGCTCCCAGAACAGATGGTCGATGGGGCCGAATAGTTCTCGAGTGGCGACCGTGTACCGGAAGACGCAGCGTTGGAAGGCAACCCACAAGGTGAACCGATGACCTGGTGAGGGTCGCGGGTAGCCGATGGATGCAAGACTCACAGGACCGGTCGTTGTGGTGACACATGGGGGAGGCCTATGTCCAGCAAAGGACGTCTTTCGGCTGAAATGATGATGCATGTTAAGTTCATCGCATCTCTGCTTGTCACCAGTGTTCCAATGCTTTTATAAACACAGGGTGTAGCGGAAATGCATGGTCATATTTTAAATACTGCTTCTGCCCATGGAACTGAATAACTTTCTTCAAGGAAATCACAGAACATTCCCGAAAAAAAATTGGCCTTTCCGTACAAAGTCATCATCAGCTAGTCAAAATTAGTATGAGAGGTTAATTTTCTTCGGAATTGGTTATGTGTTTCTTGACAAAAGTCATTTCTATAAGCAAAAGCAATATTTAAATACTACACAACACGCGTCGCAGTCTTGAAACTGTGGCTTAAGTTTTGCATAAAAAGCAAATCTCGAAGCTGCAGTACTTAACAAAAGCGTCAGCTAAATACTTAAACTTACGAGTGCACTCTCCGTCACCACGTTCTCGGAGCGCCTTCCCGACGTATGATGTTGAGAACGCGTTATACATATTGTGATACATATTATGCAATATACATTTAGGTATATGCACCAAACGCCGCACGATCTTAGCATACGCGATGCGATTAGTGTTGTCATGTAATGCATATATTATGAATAACGTGCAATTATAACTGAGAGATGACGATGAACACGAACACGAACGAAGACGACGATGAACACGACGTAACACTAATAATGTAGAACTCAAACCACATTTCAAATGAATTTTCTCGAACAATTTTGGGCATTGCAGATTTTTGTTGGATTTAGGTGTACAGGGTCTTATAATGAAGACTCGCTTTTTAATGTAGTCAATACTCAACGCATCTCGCCAATTTGACCAATAGTGAGTTCAGAACCGATGCCAAAATGGCTTACAAAAAATTTGTTGTGACAATTTTAATGTCAATTTATTTGTCTCGCTATTACCAATTGAATAATTTTGCTTCACAGAAAAGTGTCTAAACCTAGAATCATGATAAAGACATGATCTATAAATCTACATAGATTGAACACCGGATAAAATGGATAAAACACATAATACGAGTACGACAATCGTGCGCATCATCATAAAATGCGAATCGTGTGCATTTAGGTTCTTTCCTAGTTTTTGTGTCTTATACAATTTATCATACATATATTTTATTACTGCATGAATCAGAATGCCAAACAGATTTTATGAGCCGTTCATTTAGCAAGTTGTCGTTATGGCCATATGAATTAGGAATATCGGCCATTCAACCGAGTGATTAGCGATGCACTTGATTAGAATTGGCTCAATCTTAACTGTTACCATGTAGACCGCACGGTATTATTGGTAAATAAAACTTGTGCAACATTATTGCAGCATCATATATTATAAAACGGGTGTTACGGATAATTCATTTATCAACGGTGAAGTCAAAAATTTACACAAACTGAAAAAAAGCGTTTATTTTTCTTGAAAAGTTGACAATTTGTATTCAGCAGTCTGGCAGTTACCTCGTGATTGAGACGCAATTAAAATCTATTGTCTCTGCTAATTTATATATCTTAATTATAATGACTTAGTAGGACCAAAAAAAGTTTTTAACCGACAAAAAAAAGGAGGAGGTTCTCAATTCTGCCGACACGGTGCATCACCAGGTTTGCTGGGGACGGCCACAATTCTTTGACCTAGAGTATTCCAATGGAAAAGGAAGTCATGGCCTGTTTAGGAATGCGATCGTAATCCCTCCGAAGCATGTGACCAATCCGTCTCCACTTATGACGCTTAATTTGGCGGTCGATCGGGCTCTCGTGGTATTTTGTCCAACAGCTCTACGTTAGAGATGGTCTTGAGCCAGTGAATGATTTGGTGTGAGATATCCTTTGTTGCCTTCCTCGTTTCGCATCCATAGAGAAGCACGGAATTGACCTTGGTCTCGATACATGGTCATCACTTTAGAATTTTTCAGCCTCAACAGGCCCAAGTTCGTAACACGCGAAGCTATGTCCTTTTTAACATTGTGTATTATTTTCAGCAGATGACCCACTCTGTTCTATGCGGTTTTAGACTTTCGTACTATTAGTTTAACCATATCAAATAGCATGTAGTGCGTAGTCCATCGACAGAGCCAAGATAACGCTTTTTAACTGCCGACTGGCCACGGCTAGTAGGCACACATCAACGACACGAAAAAGGAGGCGGTTCTATGTTCGTCTGTACGTGTTTTTTTTGGTGTTAATGATTATTATTACTTTTTTTTACTTTTCAAAAGTTATAGTATTGTATAATTTCGATGCATTTTCTAATTTTGTAAATATTATAATAATTATGGGCATTAGAATTATGTTATTATGTTACTGCTTTTTTGTCATGAACGAGAGTATGACAGTTGAGAGTGTGTCATGCTCACTCAAATGTCGGAGGTCAACCCGACGGGTCGCGGTCGGGTACTGAATGGTAAGCTCCTGGAATAAGCTAACGATATCCTTAGTGACCGACAGTATTGTTGGTCACTAAGGATATTGTGAGCTGGCTTTCGCCGAAATCGATTTAATCAACTGGGAATCTTCTAGCGCATGCCATTCGTATAATATAATATAATATAATATTCCACGACTATCACACAACGCCATCTAGTCCCAAGCTAAGCAGAGCTTGTGTTATGGGTACTAGACAACTGATAAACATACTTATATATTTCTAAATACATACATATTATAGATAAATTACACCCAGACACAGAACAAATGATCGTGCTCATTACACAAACATTTGTCCTGGGTGGGAATCGAACCCACGACCTCCAGTATAGCAGTCAGGGTCACTAACCACTAGACCAACAGGCCAGTCAAATGTCGTATGTGGAGTGAGGCCATCGAGAAACACGGGAGAGCACTTGCGGTATCCCTTGAAATCTCGAAAGCCTTCGACAGGGTCTGCTTCTCACGGTAGCCTTATTAGTAAGCTTCCTTTCTTCGGTCTACGCGCCGGATTGTGTGAATGGATTGCAGATTTCCTGAGGGATCGGTCAATGCAATTGGTCATAGATGGCAGCTCGTCAGATGTTACTGATCTCAGCAACATTGTTCTTGCTACATATTAACGATCTGCATAAAACCGGTACCTTTGGATATGCAGACGACAGCACTGTTACTGAGAGATACGTGTCTAACGCACGAGCTGGTGGGTCGCAGATCCGGTCTGTCCGAGAGGCTATGGTTGAGCACTTGAACTTGTCCTTACAGACTGTCTCTGAATGAGGCGATACCAATCTGGTCAAGTTCAATTGTGCTAAAACCCCGAAGTGTCTTTTCTCCGTTAAAAGAAGACAATTTCATCCGGCTCCATCTTTCGGAGGTTTAACCGTGCCGATAACCGATCATCTTGGTCTTCTTGGTATCATTTTAACATCCACTCTCAATTTTTGGCCATATATCGAGGCATAGCCTCAACTAGCTGCCAAAAACTTGGGAATCCTAGCAAAAGTGAGACGGTATTTCACGCCGGTACAGCTGCTCAAACTTTATCAAGCGCAAGTTCGATTATGTATAGAGTACGGCTCCTATTTTTGGGACGGATCTGGCAGACACCAACATGATGCGCTTGAGTCAATTGAGAAACGAGCCAAGAGGATCATTGACGATGATAGGTTCGTTGAGTTGAGGCTCCAGAGTCTTGAGCATCGACGCCGAGTTGCTAGGCTGTTGGTTTTCTATCAATAGCATTTTGGAGAGTGTACGATAGAATTGCATAGTCTAATTCCACCAACCCCGTTCCATCATCGGAACACTAGATGTACGGCGTTGTGCCACCGGTACATGGTGAACATCCCACCCACAAGCACAAAACGTTTAGCGAACACATTCAATGTACGTACAGCTAAGGAGTGGAATTCCCTGCCAGAGTCCGATTTTCCTGATAGCTACAACCTGAGTGTCTTTAAGTCAAGAGTGAATAGGTTTCTCTTCCAGTTAATTTAGATGAGTCGTAGAGCAGTTTTAGAAAAAAAAAGAATAAATAAACTATACTTTGCTTTATACTTACTTAAAGCAGTCGATTAATTAATTCTTCACTTCAATTTGTTTCTGGTTGAAAATGCCAAAATGATCATTGACTTTTTATATTACTAACTATGTATTACATTTCTACTGTTATCATACACGCTCAGTTATGATTGACACTGTCACTTAGCTTAGGATTATAGGATTATATCCCACTCGATTCTCCAACATAGTAACTAAAAGCACTGCTAATGCTCTTGATGTAGTCGAATTCTGGTAAAAGCTACTAAATATGTATCTTTTTATTGTCCTCATGACTTTGCATCTTAAAAAGAAGAAATAACAGGTTTAGATAGTCAAGAAAATGTTTGTCTTGGTATTATACCAAGTCACGCTATAAGAGGAGATAAAAAGTATTATTTTGAGATTGGTTACCGATGGGTTTAAATAATATAACATAGTTTTTACTTTTTCTGAGTCCTATCCTTCTCTGACATTTGTGTTTTTGGGCATACCTATGTAAATGATAAATGATGTTTATTCAGTAAATAGGTTACAAAGAACACTTTTACACGTTAATGTTTTTTGTCAGTTTAAGCTAGATGAGGCTGGTGTTTCCTAGCTGACTACCCTGAGAAGAAACACCGAAACAAACTCAGAGGTCAAAGTCTCTTTTAAAGTGTTCAAATCCATACAATGTGTACTGGTTAAATCATATGAGAACCATGTACGATTATGTCTGGGATGAGCTTTTTGAAGAAAGCAACACACAAATTCGAGTGGACCTGTCCAGACAATGCAAGCATTTGTCAGTCATCGCGAAGCTCAACTCAGAACTTTGAGGAGCTCAACGAACCGACGAACAATACCAAAGTAAGGACATTTGAGTAGGCCGCAAAAATACTCAAACTGCCAGACAATCATAAAATCTACATGAATATAACGACATACATAGTTCTCGCATTCACATTATCCTATATGAGGACCATGCAGCTTAGTGTCTGTAGTGGTCTTTTGAAGAAAGAACCAAACATATTTACCAAAGCAAGCGAGAGGTGCTCAGGGGCCCTCCGATCACGTTCGAAGCTCGTTACCTGTGGTATCAAGTCAAGGATAGGCCGATGAAGAAGACTTAATTCGAGTGGTGAAGAAGAAGAAGAAGCCTGCTTCTCGCAATCAGTGCGGTACCGCATTGACAGGCCCGAACTTTATGCTGCGTCCTGCTATTCCGTCGACGCAGCTGTACGTGTCACGTCTGCATCACTCCACGAAGGTAGAGGAGGTCGTGGAGTATATCAAGATGAAGACCAAGTTCACCCTGAGAGTCGAAAGGTTGGAGTCGCGCCACAAGATTAACTTCAAATCTTTTGTGGTGCGGGTACCGACTCACCATCTAGAGACTTTCTTGAAGGAAGAATTTTGGCCGACGGGTGTCGTGTTTCGGCGTTTTCGCGGACGGCTACATGACACCACGACTCAGCGCAATACGTCGCCGACCTAACGTAGTTTAGATTTTATGTTTTTATTAATATTATGTATTAGTTTATTATTTTTTAAGGTTACTAATGTTGTGTATTTTATCTATGGGCCTTAGATGCCTGAAAATAAAGAATTATTATTATATTTGAGTGGACCTATCCAGTCAGTGCAAGCATTTGTCAATAGTCGAATAGCTCAACTTAAAAACCACTAAGGAGCTCAATGACTTGACGAACAATACCAAAGAAAAGACATTTGGGTAGGCCGCAAAAGTACTCAAACTGTCAGACAAAAAGAGGAGAAAATAATAATAATAACCCTATGTGGGTCCTCACATTTACAATAATTAAAAAAACAAAAAAAAATAAAAATATAATACTTTACAAAGTAAATATTTGTGTCAAACAAAATAGTATTAAAAATATGTCAATCAAAAATTAAAAATAAATGTAATACTTAACAAATTATTCAAGTCAAAAAAAAAAAAAATAATAATAAAATGTCAATAAAAAAAAAAATAATATAATACTATACAAGTATTCATGTCAAAAACGAACATTAAAAAAAATATATATAAAAAAATTTCATCAGTAAGTAGTACATAATTATGAAAACAATGACTCTTGTATATCATTGAAGCAGCTCAATCCCACGCCTTTTTGTCCTCAAGAAAGTCATTAATTGTGTAAAAGCTTTCTGGCATAGTTTACGTTTAATAAATGATTTAAATTTATTTATGCTTAGTTCTTGAATTTGGCTAGGAAGTTTATTATAGAAACGTATACATTGGCATCTAAACGAACCACCTATTTTTTTATATGTATATCTATTATGTATATCTATTAAGTTCGTGGCATAGTAACAAATAACGAGTGTTGTCGAATGTTTGGTACGAGTGTATTCACGGACAAATATGTGCTTAATCTTATCCGATTCGAGGATTTATATAAAACAATTAGCGATAAAACGTCAAGGGAAAAGTCCCCTTTTATTAAAATATATTTATCTATAACCTTTATTTGAATATTAAGTGCTATTAAATAAAAGACAAAATCATATCAGGGTAACTATAATTTTATGAAAAAGAAATGAATGTTCTGTATTTAAGAGTCTCTCCGCCAAGATCATTACAAAAAAGAGGTACTATTTAAAGATAAATTAATCAATAATTAATTCTTATTGTCTTGTCCTTCAGATAAGCATTTTACTGTTGGGTATAAGCGAGATGACAGCGACTTAAGATCTATAATTTCATATATTTTTTGATATAGTTACACAATAGTTATATTACTACAACACTAGTTATATTTATTTTACTACACAATAGTTATATTTTTTGATATAGTTACACAATAGTTATATTACAATAGTTATAGTTACACCAGGTTGGTAGTTCGTTCAGCAGAGTAAACGCTATACATGGTGGCTCATTAATTTTCATAAATAATATACTTAAGTTTAAAGACCGCAAGGATATTGTGAGCCTCTCTGTTGAACAGACAGTTGAAATTGCCTGTATTGAATTGGAGCAGTTTGTTATATTAAGTGTGTACAGACCACCTAAAGGATTGTATGATTGTTTTGAAAAAGTAATGGATGAAGTGTTGCAAAAAATTTGTAACTCTAGTAAGTCTGTCATCGTTTGTGGCGACTTCAACGTTAATTTGTTAGAAACTTCTAGCCTAAGCACTAAAATTATAAGTTTGTTTCAGTCATACAATCTTGTAAATCTATTTATGGAGCCTACTAGAATAACCCCCACTACTGCATCTTGCCTAGATAATATTTATGCAGATATTTTACCTACCCACAAAAAAATTATTAATTTATTAGACTCTGATCATAGTGGACTATTGATCACTATACCAAATATAAACAAATATAAACGAAAAAAAGATATCACTGTTAACCCAAAATCTAAAGGTCGCTTGGAAACATTTAAAACTAAACTCTCAAATAAAATCCCACTTTTGTCAACTAATGATGACCCTAATCAACATTATAATGATTTTTTCAAAATGTATTGCACGCAATTTGATACTACTTTTATTCCTAAGACGATTTCGGTAAATGGCAATACTTCCTTCAGTGACTGGGCCACCATTGGTATTAATAAAAGTAGAAAACGGCTGTATGAGCTGTATGAAGAACGGACTTATATTAACACTGTAGAATTTAATTTATATGTTAAGAATTATTCTAAATTATTTAAAAAAGTATGTTATTTGGCGAAATCTCGCTACTTAAGTTCAAAAATTAAAAATAGTAGTAATGTAATTAAAATGACTTGGGATATTATTAATAGCGAAACGGGAAGGTCTTGCAACCGAAGTAGTGATTACAGCCTTGCTATTGATGACAGTATCATTAAATCAGATTCGCAAGTCGCCGCGGTATTTGAAAATTTCTTTGCAGAGATTCCCGTATCGACTACAAAATCTCTAAATTCATCACCAACTGCTGCAGAAATTTTACTTAAAGAAAACGTTCCAGTTTGTGAATCCCAATTTTATTTCCAATATGTCACTTGTAATGATGTAATCAAAACTTTTAATACTTTAAATGTTAAAAAGACTGCAGATCTATGGGGTAATTCTGTTGACGTTGCTAGGTCTATTATAGACATTGTAGCACCTACTTTAGCAGTAATCTTTAATAATTGTATAGATTGTGGTGAGTTTCCTGATCTAATGAAATATAGTAAAATTATACCATTGTTTAAATCGGGTAGTACATCAGACCCTACTAATTATAGACCTATATCAGTGCTACCTACTTTTAGTAAAATTTTTGAGAAAATTATTTTAGATCAAATTCAAAGATATTTTAATAAACACAAATTATTACACAACAAACAGTTTGGTTTCACAAAGGGTCGTTCAACAACTGATGCTGGTGTTGAACTTTTGGGACACATTTATAATGCATGGGAAGATAAATGCGATGCGTTGGGCATTTTTTGCGATTTGTCTAAGGCTTTCGATTGCGTTCTCCATGATACATTGATCAGGAAGCTGCACTACTACGGAGTCCGGGGCGCCTCTCTGGATCTTCTTACTTCATACTTGGGTAATAGGATTCAGAGAGTTGATGTGAACGGCAAAAGGTCTTCCGGGTCTGTAGTCAGAATGGGGGTTCCTCAAGGCTCAATTCTGGGTCCTTTTTTGTTTCTAATCTATATCAACGACTTGCCTTACCTCATAAAGGATAAACATGATATAGTGCTGTTTGCAGATGACACTTCACTTTTATTTAAACTCAAACGTCAGCAGGTGGTTGTTGATAATGTAAATAATGCTCTTTCAACTGTAGTTAACTGGTTTAATGTCAATAATCTTCTCCTTAACGAGAAAAAAACAAAATGCATAAAGTTCACATTACCCAATGTAATACAAGTGAACACTAGTGTGTCAATAAAGGGTGAAGAGTTGAAACCCGAGGATTCCACAGTGTTCTTAGGTTTAACTTTGGATGCGCAGCTTCAGTGGAGCCCCCATATAGATAAACTGTCCAAAAAACTTAGCTCTGCAGCATACGCCGTAAGGAAAATTCGTGGTTTAACTGATTTGGAGACGGCTCGTTTAGTGTACTTTAGTTATTTTCATAGTGTGATGTCGTACGGCATTCTGTTGTGGGGAAATGCCGCCGATATTCAGACAATTTTTGTTTTACAGAAAAGGGCTATTCGTGCAATTTATAAATTAAGTCCCAGACACTCCCTCAGAGACAAATTTAAAGAGATTAATATTATGACTGTTCCCTCTCAATATATTTATGAGAATCTCATGTATGCACATAAAAATATTAATCTGTTTAAAAGATACAGTGATATCCATAGCATAAATACTAGGAACAAACACAAATTTATTGTACCAAAAACCAGGCTCAAGAAAAAAATAGGTGGTTCGTTTAGATGTCAATGTATACGTTTCTATAATAAACTTCCTAGCCAAATTCAAGAACTAAGCATAAATAAATTTAAATCATTTATTAAACGTAAGCTATGCCAGAGAGCTTTTTACACAATTAATGACTTTCTTGAGGACAAAAAGGCGTGGGATTGAGCTGCTTCAATGATATACATGAGCCATTGTTTTCATATGTACTACTTACTGATGAAAAATTTTTTATATATATATATATTTTTTTTTTTTTTTTTAATATTCGTTTTTGACATGAATACTTGTATAGTATTGCATTATATTTTTTTATTGACATTTTATTATTATTATTATTTTTTTTGACTTGAATACTTTGTTAAGTATTATATTTATTTTTATTTTTTGATTGACATATTATGATTACTATTTTGTTTGACACAAATATTTACTTTGTAAAGTATTATATTTTTATTTTTTTTTGATTACTTAATTATTGTAAATGTGAGGACTATGTGGGTTATTATTATTATTTTCTCCTCCTTTTTACAGTAATTTTCAACGTTGTCTGACAGTTTGAGTACTTTTGCGGCCTACCCAAATGTCTTTTCTTTGGTATTGTTCGTCATGTCATTGAGCTCCTTAGTGGTTTTTAAGTTGAGCTATTCGACTATTGACAAATGCTTGCACTGACTGGACAGGTCCACTCAAATATGTTTGGTTCTTTCTTCAAAAGACCACTACAGACACTAAGCTGCATGGTCCTCATATAGAATAATGTGAATGCGAGAACTATGTATGTCGTTATATTCATGTAGATTTTATGATTGTCTGGCAGTTTGAGTATTTTTTGCGGCCTACTCAAATGTCCTTACTTTGGTATTGTTCGTCGGTTCGTTGAGCACCTCAGAGTTCTGAGTTGAGCTTCGCGATGACTGACAAATGCTTGCACTGTCTGGACAGGTCCACTCGAATTCGTGTGTTGCTTTCTTCATAAAGCTCATCCCAGACATAAACGTACATGGTTCTCATAGGATCTAACCAGTCCACATTGTATGGATTTGAACACTAAAAGAGACTTTGACCTCTGAGTTTGTTTCGGTGTTTCTTCTCAGGGTAGTCAGCTAGGAAACACCGGCCTCATCTAGCTTAAACTGACAAAAAAACATTGACGTGTAAAAGTGTTCCTTGTAACCTATTTACTGAATAAACATCATTTATCATTTATCATTTATCATTTATCAATCAATTGAAATTAGTATGATGATTAAGAAAAGAATCCTCTTTTTCATTCGTGGTTATCAAATTGGAAATCATGACGTTCATTCGGAAATCTATATTAAAAATCCAGATTCGTTACTACTTTTGTGCCCCGTTTCAACAACCCATACAAAGCAGTAAAACGCACTAAACTAGCGACCCAATTTAGATACTTTCCGAATTTCGTGGAACAGAGTGCGAATAATGTGAATGCATCATATATAACTTAGGCATAGTACAGCCTCTGTATACGACCACGACCGTTCATTTCTATCGTATGCTAACGCCGCCAGCAACCGCAGTTTTCTGTAATAATCCTTGGAATAGGTCCAGTAGAGAATTTTAAGGTTTATGCGTGTGTTATCTCATTCATTGCTACGATTCTCTTCGGAAAAAGTAATTTCAGTGAGGTTCGTTTTATGTAAAATATCATTATTATTGTTTTAATATTTCATGTCACAAAAATACTTGTCAAGTTGTACGTAGGTACGTTAATTAAGTGCCCAACACTTCTTCTTACTTCAACGAATCTTAAATACTTGAACACTATGAATTTCTGCAGTTGGGTAACGTAACGTCAAAAAGCCAAATATATACGACACACACACACACACACACCATGTGATATAAAATTCTGCAAGTTTAATAAAATAAACAGTGCCATTCCAACGTTGCAAAGATTCTAAAAGAAACCCGCTTCATCGATTGTAGAATGGTTTATGTATGTGGAAAGATCTATTTGGTTCACTTGAATTTGTATCCTAATATTTAGATCAGCCGAGATCCCATTTATTTTTATTACGGGTCTGATATCAGCATACAAATGTGTAACAAAAAACGCAATAAGATGTTTCTCTCGCTCCAGTGTAACTATTTTATTTTTATTGGAGATATAAGGTTTTATTTTCAATTAGAATATTATCTCGACTTGTTTTCGGATCCGTTTTATATGAAAAATGGTTTGCTGACTCATAACGTTTCATGAAGTAGGTATGATACTTATATTTATAAATCACCTTCACAGGCTGATTTGGTTAATGTTCTAATGTTTATTGATACTCTAACTATTATAAATGGCTATGATAAACAATGTTAATAATAACCTAGACCATATAAATTTCGGAAACTCCTTTAACTGTAGCCCTGAGGACTGTCCTAAATACTCGTATATCAAATCGACCGGAAGTAACATAAATATACTACATTTAAACATACGTAGCGTAAACAAAAACTTTAACCAACTTCAAGTTTTGCTGAATTTGACAAAAATTAACTTTGACATCATTGTTTTGACGGAATGCTGGCTGAGTAAAGTTAATACACTACCTGTTCTAGATGGATTTCAGTCTCACTCGTCAGTGATCAACGCTAATCAGAACGATGGAGTTATAATATACTCAAGATTAGGTTTACAAAGCTCCGTGTGGGAGCCGACTTTTGAAGGGGGGAATTGCCTAGTATGTCAAATAGATAAAAAGTTATCGGTGGTCGCCGTTTATCGCTCCCCTTCTTACAATACCAGAGAGGAGTTTAACAATTTCACGACAAGCCTGTGTAATGTGTATCAGAAAATATCCTCCTGCTCCAGTATCGCCCTTGTAGGAGATCTAAACATAGATATAAGTCCAAGTAGTAGGAATGACCAAAGCTTCGAATACCTTACAATTAACGCCTCGCATGGGCTGATGCCGACCCCCCTATTCCCTACTCGACTGGAGCACTGCATTGATCACCTGCTCCTCAAATCTGACTATCACTCTACAACACTTGTACTGGAATCTCATATTACGGATCACAAGCCTATTCTTCTATCCATAGCTCACGTTTGTCCAGCAAGGAAAATGAGTAATGTTATCACCCGCCTAGATTACGAATCCATTATTGTTGAGCTAGAAAACTCGGACTTTACGAAATTATACCAAATTGATGACGTAAACGTGTGCATGAATAGATTTATAGATATCGTTAGATCAGCAATTACGAAACATTCGAAACAGGTTAAAATTCCCAGGAGATATAGAACAATTAAACCATGGATGACTCCTGGTCTATTAAAATGTATAAAAAATAGAGATAAAATGCACATCAAAACAAAAAAAAATCCTGATAACCCAATACTGAAAACTACATATAGTCGTTACAGGAACTTTTGTAATAACTTACTTCGAAAATTAAAAATAGCTTACGAAACTGCAGAGTTAGAAAAAGGAAGAAATAATCCTAAAATTTTATGGAATACGATTAAACAAATAGCAAACACACAAAAGACCCATAACAGCCCTTCAGAGCTGCTGAAATTGAGAGAAGATCCTAAATCTTCCTTGAATGAGGTCAATCGCTTCCTTAGTAACGTAGGTAAAAGTATGGCTGCAGAGATTATGGCACAGGCACCTGGACAGACAACAGCAGCAAGTGATCAATCTCGTTCTATTCAATTTAAACACAGTACTCATAACCCAATTGTCGGTTCTCTTGCCTTGTTGGAAGTAGATGAATCAGAGGTGGAATCTCTCATTTTACAGTTACGTCATGACTGCGCCGTTGGATGGGATGGTATCTCGTCCATATTGTTAAAAACATGCCGTCATGTATTGGTCCCACCTTTAACCTTTCTTTGTAATCGCAGCCTTCAAACGGGTGTATTTCCGGATGCCCTGAAAAAGGCAATAATACACCCAATTCACAAGGGAGGGGACAGAGACTGTGTTAGTAACTATAGGCCAATTTCTGTTTTGACTGCCCTTTCCAAAATGCTGGAGAGGATCCTGGCAGATTCTCTAAGGAACTTCCTGGACAAACACCACATCATTGCCAAAAACCAATACGGCTTTCGTAGAGGGGTGTCGACGGAAGATGCAGTTTTAGACTTTACGCAACAGGTTGCCAGGAAGCTAGACAATAAAACAAGGTGCCTGGGGATCTGTCTGGACCTCTCTAAAGCCTTTGACACAGTTTCTGTTCCTAAACTTATTGACAAATTGGAACGTATTGGCGTGCGTGGGATTCCGCTTGAAATTTTTAAAAGTTACCTCAATAATCGAACGCAGTTAGTCAAGGTTGATTCATATTATAGTGACGAGGAGCTAATAACATACGGCATCCCGCAAGGTAGTATACTCGGGCCTATACTCTTTCAAATATACGTAAACGACCTTTGTGAGATGAACCTGCCTAACTGTGACATTTACGCGTACGCAGATGACACCGCGATCCTCGTTTACGGACCTACTTGGGACATGGTTAAAACTACTGCAGAAGAAACCCTGTCCAAAATAAAGAGATGGCTGAATTCTAACCTTCTGACACTCAACTTAACCAAAACCACTTACATCCCATTCGCAATCCGACGTAACACGAGGCCGTCACATACCTTTTGTATTACAGCTCACTCATGCCTAAATCCAGTACCATCTTGTGACTGTCCAACTCTTACCAGATCTGATAATATAAAATATCTCGGAGTTCAGATTGATGATGGTCTCAGATGGGACAAACAAATTGACGTCCTTACCACAAGAACAATGCGCCTTATACGCATCTTTAAGTCACTGAGGGAGTCGGCCAAACTTGACACTCTGAAGATGGTGTATTATGCACTATGCCAATCTGTTATTGGATATTGTATTACAGCATGGGGCGGAGCAACAAAAACTAAAATGTTAAGAGTAGAAAGAGCACAAAGAGCCATTCTTAAAGTAATGACCAGAAAACCCTACAGATACCCAACTTCTGAACTATACTCTAACTGCGAAGTCCTTACGGTACGTCAGCTTTTCGTGCTTCGATCGATTTTAAGAACTCATGCTAAACTGCCACCGCCAAATCTAAATAAGCGATTACAACTCATCACTGGATCTCAGCATAAAACCACTTTTGCAACGCATCAATTTTATACACTTAGTAATTATATTTACAATAAAATTAATAAACAATTAAAAATCATAAAACTAAACACCCACGCGGTAAAAACTAAAGTAACAGAGTGGCTTCTAGAAAGGGACTATGCCTACACGGAGTCTCTACTTACATCAATACACCACCTAATCTCTCACGCACACCTAATTCATAACATCACTTTAAACATGCGTGCACGCACCCCCCGCCCACCCCACCTTATCACACATGCACTCACCCCCACACAATACTCACCTTCCACTACATGCATACACACCCTCCCACACAAATATACACGTCACAATCACAACTATTACAGAATCACATAGTTCATTACAGTGGCAGCGGTAGAACGACACCGTTCATTAAATTTTAATGTTGTAACAGTAATAGTGTATAAGAATTTTGTGGTCGTACACTGTTTCTCAAAACACAGGTTATATTCGTAACCTAGTTTGAGAGGCAGGGTTTTAAAAATATTTCGTACAGATTTTACTACAAACATGATTAACTGTTTTACTCTCTACCCACTGTTTGTTGCTGTAACTATCTGTAATTTTTGATGAATAAACATATTATTATATTATTATTATTATTTATTCAATATAACTCATATTGAAACAAATCGACACAAGAAAGAAATTAAAAATTCAAGTTCAAATTAAAAAAAAACCATTTACAGGCACTTTTGAATTGTCCGAGGTCAACACCCGCAGTCTTCACTGTCTGACACTGCGACTTGTTTATGGTTTTTACGAAGCATACACTTACAGGGCACGTGCTTGAATAGGATGGGGTAATTCTGAGAAATTAATGGCAAACGTAGAATAAACTTCGAGAAAGCGGGTAACCGTTGAATCCGAGACGGCTAGGCAGCGTCCGGGATGTTGCGCGGTATCTTCTCGTTTCACATACCACAGTGTCTCAAGACGGAAGTCATCGTTTTGTCAGTGATGATATATAGCACTGAAACATATTCGCTTACAATGTGCTTCATCAGAAGGCTTACTCGTAAAGTCACCCAAAGGGCAATGGAGAGGGCTATGTCCAGAGTTTCGTTGCGTGATCGAATCAGGAATTAAGAAATCCGCAGCAGAGCCAAGGTCACTGACATAGCCCGAAGAATCGCCACTACACACACAACTGAAGTTGCACAGGGCAGGACACATTGCTCGCAGAACAGATGGTCGATGGGGCAGGATGATTCCGTAGTGGTGACCGCGTACCGGAACGCAGCACTAGAGGCTTCCCACAAGGTGGACCGATGACCTGGTGAGAGCATACGATTGATGCGAGATTCACAGGACTGGTCGTTTTAGCGACACGTGGGGAGGCCTATGTCCATCAGTGTACGTCTATCGGCTGAAATGATGATAATAATGTGGTTAAATAGTTTCGTCAACACGACAACCCCTAAGAATTTTTCACCTCGATTATATTTCTCTGCAGAGTTTGATCGGGACTGAAATGCGCTGGATGACCTACAATTGACATTGATATTTTTTAAATAGCCCAATCACACACGCAAGAATTTCCTAGGTACAGTATTCGACTGAATTCCCCGTACATTAGACAAATCAGTTCTTCTAAATTGGGAACTACTCTACCGAGAATCTTTGATAGATAGTCTTCACCAACTTTTGAAATAATTCGGCGAATTTCTGAATCAAACGCGGTCTATGAACTCGTGATAGAGACATATCATAGAGACTTCCGTTTAAAAAAAGCGTTCACCACGTGAGCTCTATTTTCTTGTGTCACAGACAGTTGAATTTGACAGAAAGCGCCGCCATAGATAATTTGTCTTATTTCCTGCGGATCTCTTGCAGAGGTCTTTTACAGCCTCCGCTGCTTTTCTATTTGCCATAGTGTATTCGTCCCATACGATCAAAGACAAATCCCATGAGGGCCAATCTGGTCAAGTTCAATGCTGCTAAGACTCAAGCGTGTCTTTTTTTGCTAAAAGGAGCCAATTTCTACCGGCTCCATCTTTCTGAGGTGTAACCGTGCCGATAACCGACCAATTTGATCTTCTTGGTGTTACGTTAACATCTACCCTCAATTTTGGTCTCTTCATAGTGGCAAAGGCGCAAGTGGCTGCCAAAAAGTTGCGGATCCTCGCAAAGGTGAGACGGTACTTCACACCCCGGAACAACTGCTCAAATTTTATCAAGCGCAAGTTCGATCGTGTATGAAGTACTGCTCCATCATTGTACCACAAGACGTATGGCGATGCGCCACCGGTACATGGTGAACATCCCATCCACACGCACAGAACGTTTTGAGAACGCATTCATTGTGCGTACAGCTAGGGAGAGGAATTCACTGCCGGAGTCTGTGTTTCCTGATAGCTACAACCTGGGAGTCTTTAAGTCAAGAGTGAATAGGTTACTTCTAGGCAATCGTGATCCATTTTCGACCACATCATTGGTGAGATAGTGGTCAAGCGCGCACTTATCAAGAATAAAAAAAAGTAACGACGGAACGATAAAAATGTATTTAATCTAATCGACGGAACGATACCGATAGCAACTATTTTTAAACTTTAATTTGCTATTTTTTTATTGTATATAAAAGTAGTAAGAATGAAAAAAAATAAGAATGTCATGTTTACAGTAAGATAATACATAAAAAAAACAAAACAATCACCAAAAGAATAAAAATGCCAGATTTGAACCTGCATCTTGGTACTTGCTAGTCAGTCCTGAAACCAACGCGCTACGATCTTCCCTGATACAAAATCAAAATTGAATGTAACTGCTAAATATGCAATAATTTTACTAATTTTTTATGCGAAAGTTTGTATAATTGTGAGTTTGTGTTTCAATCTCGCAAAAACGTCCGAAGGGATTTGAATGAAGTTATCATCATTCTGTGTGCAACAGATTGATGTTAACCTGGATTAAAACATAGGCTACTTTTTAACATGGAAGCGAAGTCGCTGGCAGAAGATAATGTAAAAAAAATTGTGTATAGTTTTTATGCCACTTCGATTTTACTATGATGGGTTCGTTTTTACAAAAACATTCCGAAAAATATCAAATTAAAATGTCTAAGTTATGTTAAAAGTCATTATAATAATATTTTTGAAATATCATCGTAAAATAAACAAAAAAAAAGATAAAATAATCACAAAAACATTTTTCAGTCATGAATTGGGTTGATGACTAAAAAAATCTAATGAGTCCGTCAGCTAGATTACCAAAAAATAATGGACACGTATTTTTTCGTTTGTCACGTAAACAATAAATAAAAATGATAGAGTGCGTTGAAATTTCGTATGATGTCACACTTGAGTCAAAATTATTATAGACGACTTTTTACTCAAAAGTGACGTAACAAGCCCCAGACTCCTGAACTTTGATGGGTTTTATTCATTTATTTGTAATTCTATTTAGTTCGTAACTTTGATTATCAAAAATATTAGACACGTAATCACAAAATACGTGTCTAATATTTTTTGATAATCAAAATTACGAACTAAATAGAATTACTATTTTTTACCCTGGAATCATCTCTATTGCCAAGTTGAAACTTGAAAGATTTGTTATTTATCGTTAAGAGCTGTTTACGTACTTTGTCATCATCATTATCATCATCATTTCAGCCGAAAGGTGTCCACTGCTAGACATAAGCCTCCCCAAGTGTCGGCACAACGTCCGGTCCTGTGCGTCTTGCATCCATCAACTACCCGTGACCCTCACCAGCTCAACGAATCACCTTGTAGGAGGCCTTCCAACGCTATCTCCTTCTGTGAGAATGTCATCTCGCAGAAGGAGGCTGCGGAACGGAAAAGGGAGATGACTAGTGCACCTTCCCGAACCAGGCGCACCGGGCGTCGGAGAAGGGTGGACAACGTCCTCTTCCAGCCCCCCTAGGGTCTCGGGCCGACTGATTCGGGGACGTCCGTTGGTCCATCAACCGAGACCCGAGATGGCGGCGCATAGTGTTCCACGCGCGCATCTCTTAGACGTGAGGGGAGTTAAGATCTCACTCCTCACCACGGGATGAGGCCCGCAGACAGCGGGCCGGTACTGGTCCGGGGCAGCGGAAGTCCCATTCGCACCCGCAGCCCCGGAGTCAAGTATATGAGGGGTGGTTTTTAGTCAGTAAGAGTCTGACAAACCCCTTCGCCCACCCCAGGTGAAGGACATCCATGAGGATCTTCCACCCCGGTAACAAAAAAAAATGCCCTTCAACGCTACGTCTTCCGGTTCGCGGATGCCACTCCAGAACTTACCGGCCCCATCGACCATCTGTTTTGCGAGCAATGTGCCTTACCCACTGCCAGTTCAGTTTGACGATTCTTCGGGCTATGTCGGTAACCTTGATTTTCTTTCGAATAATATAATTCCTGATTCGATCACGTAAGGAAACTACGAACATGGCCCTATCCTCCTTTGGGTGATTTTAAGCCTTTTGATAAGGCCCATTGTGAACGATCACGTTTCTGTTCCATAAATGTCATCACTGGCAACACGCACTGGTCATAGACTTTCGTCTTGAGACACTGTAGTATGTGATAGTAGGTAGAAGTATTTTGTAAGTACATATGTCTATCTAATGTTACTTCTTGTTTATTGATGCTGAACAAATAAAGCAAAATTTAAAGACGGTTTTTTGAGCTTGGCATTACTATTCTTATAGCCAATTAGTAAGGCACATAACTTCTCGCATATAATGATCGATCAAGGTGACATCTATGCCTCGGGAAGTACATATATAGTTTTTATTTACAAAATAGGAAAACCAAACTAAAGATTAGGAAGATATGAGTAGGTGGTGCAACATTTTTAATGATGATCCATTATTTAGCAGCTTTATCACATTCAGAACACAATCATTCATTATTATCTACTCAGAAAGTAAAGGGTTCCGTAATAGAATTATTATTTTATTTAGTAGCAAAATGTTGTTATTTAGCCCAATAAAGAGAAGGAAAAGTACTTATGTAATAAAGGATTTTTCAATTCGAAGACAACCTTTAACAACGCTGAATTTGAAACAATTATTTAACGGTATGTATCGCAGATTTCTAAGTCCTTGAAAAGTGACTTACGCTACTTTAAAATCCAATTGCTCCAACGTAAAACCCAATTTCTTCTCGAAAACGTTCTATTGAACGCAATTGGGTTTCACTCAGGGCTTCTAGATCGTTGCAGGAGGTTTTTCTATTGGGCAGAGTTAGCTCACGAAACTGAAGACCGATTATGTTAGAACCATATACGCCAATTCGGAGCTTCTAAGAGAGATAGAGATTACCTATAGGCAGCTGTACACGTCAATTACTAACGCCGCTACTAATCTAACAAACGACCCAGGAGCTAGATTGACCAGACACTATAGTGAAGGCTTTTCAGATGTTAAGCCTATACGAGATTATGATAACTTTGAAGTAGCTTTAAAAACAACACGGCGTCGAGTGATGACAGAATTACGGCAGAACTCCAGAAGGCGGGTTGTAAACCAGTCTTTAAGGCCTTTCAGAAGCTGTTTAATTCGGTCACATTCGAGGGGAAAACACCACAAGCTTGAAGCAGAGCTTATGTTGTATTCTTTTTTAAAAATAGTGTGAATGCCCTGCTTAAGAACTAACTTCTAAGCTATGTCTACAAGCTGTTTTCCAGATTCATCACGAACCGTCTCACACGCAGGTTTGATGACTTCGTCCTCCCGAAAAACTGGATTTTCAAAAGGCATTCGCATTGTAGACCATTTACATACTCTGCGTAAAGTAATACAGACGACCAAAGTGTATAATCTACCCATCTGCATAGCGTTTGAAAACAACGAGATAGCCTTTGATTCGATTGAGACTTGAGTTGTACTACAAACTCTCCAACGTTGCCAGATTGACTATCGGTACATCGAGGTGCTCAAGAGATTGTACGAAAGTGCCACCATGTCGGCTCATGTAGCACCCACTGCTATATAGATCGGACACTCTACACTCAAAATTTGTAGACGATTATAATGAAATCGTCTAGAGGTCTAACTTCGAGAAAGAGGTCAACTGTCGAATTCGACTCAGGTAAGCAGGCGTTCGGGAAGATGCGCGATATTTATTTATTTATTTACACTTCACGCAACAAAATTACAAAGGCGGACTTAATGCCTTAGGCATTCGCTACCAGTCAACCAAGGGTGGTGGAGAGATAATTTGGTAGGTGCAAAAAAAAATGCAAACAATGTAATAATACCTAAGTAAAAAATAATTAAAAACGGGAATGAAAATATATATAAGTATACTAATAATAAACATACATATATATTTAATATAACTTCTCGCCTCACAAACCACAGTGTCACAAGACACGCACCACCACCACAACTGCCAGTGATAACATAATTATGTCACTGAAACGTGGTCACTCAGAATGGGCCTCATCAGACGGTTTAAAGTCACCCAAAGGGAAATGGTGGGAATTATGTTCGGCGTTTCCTTGCGTGATCGAATTAGGAATGAAGATATTATGCAGAAGAACCAAGTTTACCGTTATAGTTTGAAGAAACGCCAAATGTAAGTGGCGGCGGACAGGGCACATTGCTCGCAGAACAGGTAGTCGATACGCCTGAAAGGTCCTGTAGTAGTGATCGCGTACTGTACAACGCAATGTTGGGTTCCCACAAGGAGAACCGATGACCTGGTGAGGATCGCGGGAATCCAATGGAGGCGAAACGAAAAGAATCAGTCGTTCTGGCGGTAAGTAATTATCATGTTTTCTGCCACTGTTTTCCAAAACAGTTTTTAAACGACGACAAAGACCATGGATGTTCTTAAATAAACCACGAAACAATAGAAGGACGTGTCGGAATAAACAGTTGTACAGGCCAGGGAAATGTGCTGGCTCCCGAGTGCGTGTATTTAATCCGTTTTGATACGGGTTCCTAATTTTTTTGTAATTATACGATAAACTAGTGATTCATAAGCAACCAAAATTTGATAAGATTGTAGATACCTATATAAATTAGCCCAAGATTAGCAATATAAATCAGTGATCAACTGTGTGTTCAACAGTTGTCTGATTTTGTTTTAACCCTACTAGTTAATTCCACACTTGGACAATGAATAAGTTTGTGTTTTTATTTGTGATTGCACTTTGTGGTAAGAATTTAAGTGTTGTTATTTTCAAATAAATACTAAATTGTGTTGATTAATTACTTATTTTAAAACATGTGGGCGAAATTCGTCATTGCAGTCTTGGCTTCATATCGACCTTAACTTCGGCTCGGGGTACAATCCCGCCTTGACTACAAATACTGCAGTGTGACTGCATTTCTTCCTAATTTTATACTGAGATAACACAGTTGGCTCTTAACAAAAAAATCAAGGGACTATTTTAAATAACTTTTAGTCACTTTCTTTCATTGGTGCAATGATGCGCACAAAATCAGATCTCGCCTTAATGAGTTTTATTGTTCAAGTTGTACATGTTTAAGAACACTAATTTAATTTTCTTTTCATGAACAGGCACACACACGAGTTCTTTAAATATTGAAAGGACAAACAGAATAACAGGTGGAACGCCGGTAGCAGATAATCGGCTAAACTACATGGTAATTATATTTTTTACTAGAGGCTTTAAAACAATATTTTTGCTTGTAAAAACAACCAATTTTGTTTTTTACTCGAAAAGGGCTCATTGTAGTCAATACGGACAAAAAAAAATTGTTACGAGACAATCATGAAATCTTAAAATTACTACAAATTAATAGAGTCAAGTTTACGTGACCATGTATCGAGGCAAACAATAAACGGTACAACTAAAAATACCACACGAATATCATTAGGTCGAAATAACCATGTATTCTAAACCAGAAGTGGAGTTAATTTAAAAGAAAGAGAAATATAAAAGAAACTGATTTAAATTCTAAAGAACCCTAATCACAATAATAGTTAGAGCCACAACTAAAATGTCCGTCACGTCTGAATGCCACCGCAAAGAAAAGTGAGTGCCGTCCATCGCCTCGTCCGTCGTTGCAACCAGGCCGGCGCCGGCGCACCGCTCTCGCCCCACCGCTCACGTGATCCTACGTTACGCGATGGCGCGATGTTAGGCTCCGCCCGTTGGTCTGATTTTTCTAACACATGTTTATATTCTTTTAGATTTCTTTACAAGAAATAAGTCAGTTATCAACTGACACGAGAGGACATAAATGCGGGGGAGCGTTGGTGACGTTACGTCACGCAGTTACAGCTGCATCTTGCATTCAAGAGAGCCGAAATGGGTTAGTATTTACTATTAATTTATTAGTCAGGATTGATAGAGCAGTAGTGACTTTTCCCTGCTTCAAACGAGTGAAGTTTATTTTACTGAGGCAATATCCATGCTAATATTATAAATGGGAACATCACGCTATCTGTCTGTTATGTTGTGACCACAATAAGGCTCCGTTTGGACTCTTAGTGTACGGAACCCTAAAAAGTACCCGAATGAAGCGTTTTGCACATGAATAGAGAAACATTTTTGGATCTTTCTTCGTTTCTGAGTAATTTATTTGAACCAATAGTATCTAGTTATTGACAGATCCTAAAAAGTTTACATTTACTCTTATTTTCAGGGCCGTAGTTACACTCAACCCGAGTGAATACAGGGTGTTTGCTGGTGCAGCGGTTCTTACAAACGATAGTTCTGCTGATCGTCATCGTGGCGTAGAAAGATTCACTCTACATCCTAATTATAACACGAATAACCTGTATGTAAACAATATCGCCGTTATTACCGTGAGTAACATATTGCTAAATAATAAGTAAATTATGAGATGTCAAATAGCTATAATAAGTTTCGCCTGTGATCGTAACAATTTGTACGGTAAGACGATGAGCTCAATCTAAAACATCTTGAAGTTTTGCAATATTGTTGTTGCTGTTAGAATATCACCTCGTGAAAAGAGATAGAATAGAATAATACTTAATTGTACACTAAAACAGTTAATAAACTTGTATAAATGAACTTAAATCTATGGGTACAATGGCGGTCTTATCGCTGACAGCGATATCTACCAGACGACCTTTGAATGGACTGAAAACGACGAACGAAACGAACGATGTTAACGTTGTTTTTGTAAAGTGACTTTTCTGTCTTAGTGAGATAATTATATCTAGTTTTATCAGCTTTTTGTAACTTTTTCAGCTCGTCAGTGAGTTTCCAAGTAACGCAGTAGCATTAGTGTCACTGGCAGTTAACGACCCCACCATGATACAGGGACCAGTTTGCACATCTTCCGGCTGGGGAACCCAAAACGGAACCAGTTCTGTAAGTAAACAGCCTAGCTATTTTTTTTTTCGTTATACTTGTATAACGGCAATAGACTACACGGATGGCGAAGTGGTCCAGCGATCGGCTGCTGCACTGCGTGTCGCGGGTTTAATTTCCGCACGGAACAAATATTAGTATGCCCTACAAATAGTTGTTCCAGGTCTGCGTGTCTTGTGTTTGTGTGTTTATATGTTTGTGAAAGTACCCACGATACAGTAGTAATTCTGAGTGTGCGCAACGTTTTATAAAAAAAAAAACAGAAAACGTATAAATAAATATAAAATAGCATGAGACAAGCGCTATGTGGTCACAGTCCCGATTCGAAACAAAATGCAAGTAATCGTGTATTAATTTTGTTTCAGTTTTTTTAATTTATTGCGAATTCCTCACTTTTTTTATCGCGTACGAGCTATGTGGCTGTTAAAAAAATGTTTTGTAAACACCACTGTATCCTAAGAACGACCACGTACTAAAACTTGCAAGTAATATTTATAGCTGTCGCTTTATAATTACAAACGTTTAAGAAAAATCAATAATACATTTTTAACCAACGAAAAAAAAAATAAAAAGTATGTTCAGCCCTCATTTCGTTATTTATGAACCAATTATGATGATTCTTTTTTATTAAGTAGACCCGGTCCCATGTCAATGATGACGGGATCCTGCCAAAATTTAGAGAAACCCTCGTTATTGTGGGCAAGAATAGTGTTTCTGTTTATTTTTCATACTTAAGGCCCAGATCTCTATAAAGCGCGGTCACTCTCGGATTGCATAAAAAAGAAAGAGATGCACTATGACAAATGGTTGCAATTTATTGCAAAATATGAAGTATTTTATCGATTTACTTAGGATTTACTAATAAATTTATAAAAAATAATCCATCACTGGATGCAACTTAGCATTTGAAATTTTATGGTATATTTTTTATTATGATTATAATTGTTAATGAAGGGATAAACTGCTTTTAAGGATAATTTAGAGGTATGTTAGAAGATTTTTTTTGATACATTAAAGTATGTTAAATTATGTTTCTAGTTCCATCACTGTATGCAAGTAGGACTTAAAAATATCATATTTTTTTTATTTCTCAAAACTATTTACGGTTTAAGAGATACACTGCTTTAAAAAACCACCTTTTTGACCATTTTTGGGAACCTCCGCCTTAAGGTAATTGCGATCAGGAATCATCACATCATGAAGTTGAGCTGATGATGGAAACCATACCTTTCTTAACCTGTAGCGTATCTAGCAGACACAATAGATTTTTTATTGTTTAGGGCCCATGCGCTGTCTGCCAGCAACGCAAGAGTTTATACAATAAGAAGTTAGATATAAAAGGATGCTGCGAGCCACAAAAAAATCTTAAAATAAAACTTTTTAACAAATAATTAAACTACGACAAAAATAACTAAAAAGCACAAAATAAATAAACCTTTTAAGTCTTGATTATTGAGCTTATTTACATAAACTATCAAATTTTAATATAAACTAATTTTGAGTTGGCGCCAAATAATAAAATGATTAATTAGGTACCTACGAGCTTTCTATATTTCTACGTACTACGTAGAAAATGTAGATGATTAATTAGTTTGTGTGCAATACTTAAAAGATTTATTTATTTAGTGCTTTTTAGTTCCTTTTTTGTCAGTTTAATTTTTTTGTTAAAAAGTTTTTCAAAAAACCTTTTTACAAAAAAATAGAACGGACTTCCAAAAAATGCGCAAAATAACTTCAATTTCGGAAGTCAGAATTTCTTGGTTTTGTGTCTTCGTTATTATAAACGTTAAGTTGTTGTGCACTTTTTTAACCGACGAAAAACAAAGGAGGAGGTTCTCAATTCGACCGTACTTATATATATTTATTGGAAGTCGGTTCTAATTTTTTGTAAAAAAGTTTTTTATTTTACACTTTTTTTTTGTGGTTCCGCATTAAATTGAGTTAACAATTCATAGACATACGATCGCAGCAATCGCGGTTGATTTGTTGTCAATTTTTGAAGATTTCTGTTGTCTGTTTCCGAAACCCGTCATCAGATCTATGTGAAATTTAAATGGGACCATTTCGGAACAAACCCCTTTCGAACAAAAAAAATATTTTTCAAATTCGACAATTGACGGAGTTATGCCCGAACATACATAAAAAAAGAATTGATAACCTCCTCCTTTTTGAAGTCGGTTAAAAAGACAAAAAAAAATAGCAATCGCCAAAATTTTCTTAAAATATTAACTTGATCAGTAACTTACTGTTTGTTTTATTTTAGGTCAGTATTCAGTTGATGCAGTCATCGAAGACGGTGTATGAACAGCCAGCTTGCACACTTTTTTACTCTGGGATTTCGCCCGGAGTCCCTGTTATCACTTTACAAAATACCCAGGTCTGCGCGATAGACCCCACATCAGCTGCATGCACGGTAATAACTTGTAAAATGTAACACTGGTAATAATTATCCAAATAGATTATAGTTGACACGTAGGAGTATAACAGCAATAATCTGCGAAGTACTAAAATTCGATAAATTAGTACTCTTAGTTTTTAGACATTCTATGTCCAATAACTTGTAGTAGTAGTAGTAGTATTAGGGGAGTAATATCGAAATTCGACCTCATTAATTTTTTTTAAGTTTGAACACATGACGGTGAAACGAAACAAATATGAGTAAACCGCATGGTGGAGTGTGTGACGCTTTTTATTCATTTAATTTATTTCTAATGCATATGATACATATAAAAAAATTAGGTTTCTACACTCATTCTCCATATAAACTATAACTGTACCAAATTTCATACTTCTCCGTCCCCGTGATTTTCGTGAAAAGGAATGGACAATTTTTTCTTCACGTGTTAATATAATTATATAGATAATACCTACCATCAAAAAACCTTGCAAAATCTTGTTGATAAGGAATTCACAAAAGAACCCAAAAATAAATCAAAATAATTTAGATAAATACAGCTCGGATGGTTATTAAAGGTGGATAGGCATATCATCTCTTATTTGACATTGTTGTAATATTTATGATATTTTCAGGGTGACTTGGGCAACCCGTTGGTATGCGACGGCAACCTCAACGGTATTCTAATTTACCACGCGGCCGAATGCTCAGGCGTACCAGCCACGGCAGGACCCGAAATTTACACCCGGATCACCAGTTTCCGCTCATGGATTGACACAACGGCAGGAGCATCCACTTTCCAACCAGGAATGGCAGTGTTAGCGTTGATCTCTATTGTTCAAATTGTTAAAGTTTTAAATTAATAGTTTTAGTAATAAGAGTCAGTCCATCCAAAGGTTGTGTGTAAGAGATTGCCTTGTGCATTAAGACCGCCTCCTGTGGTACAGTTATTTTGCAAATGTTTGTCCTGTATTGTCATAAAGTGTACAATGAAATATATAATATTTTAATACATTACTAGTTTCTTATTTTTTTATATCTTTTTAATCGACGAAAAAATAGGAGGAGGTTCTCAATTCGACCGTATATATGTTTTTTTTTTGTGTATGTTTAGCCCTCACTCCGTCATTTATGAACCGATCTTGATGATTATTTTTTTGTTAGATAGGGTCAAGGGTCTCAAGGGTGGTCCCATGTCAAGAAAATCTGATAGTGAAATCCTGATAAAATTGAGAGAAAACCTCAAAAATTGTTGGCACGTTTAGCGTTTCTGTACGTATGTTGGGCTGAGGGCCCAACATACGTACAGAACAACTCCGTTGTTTATGAACCGATTGTGATAATTCTTTTTTTCTTAGATAGGGTATACCTCATGAGTGGTCCCATGTCAAGAACATCAGGATATGATTATGGAATCCTTATAAAATTGAGAGAAAACCTCAAAAATTGGGTACGAATATTGTTTCTGTTTACTTTTCATCATAACTTAATCAGGTATTTGCATTTAGGAATCATCACATCATGAAACTGAGCTGATGATGGAAACCATACCTTTTCTAAACAATAGAAGTTAGATATAAAGAACTGGTTTTAGTGACAGATACCACTTAATATGTTTTGACGAAAAGACGTCTTTACAATATTGGAGGTAACCTCAACTGGTCAATATCCTGGGAACCTCATGGAAGGATGGTTACACCATCAGCTCAGTGCCAAGAGGATTGATAAAGTATTAGAAATTAGCCACAGAGTATTAAAAGATGATGCGAGTCACAAAAAATCATAAAATAAAAAACTTTTTAACAAAAAATACAACCGACGAAAAAGAACTAAAAAGCAAAAAATAAATAAACCTTTAATATCAAATTTCATAATAGACTAATTTTGAGTCGGCGCCAAACAACAATCTGATTATTAAATATCTAAATCTTATATGGACGTAGAAATGAAGAAGGCTAGGTAGGTAATTAATCATTTTATGGCTTTTTGGTTCTTTTTCGTCGGATGAATTTTTTGTTAAAAAGTTTTTTATTTAGTCTTCATAGTGAGAGAAATTCAAAGTACCTAATAATATTTAGATAATAGACGTGCTAGCAGTGATGTCAACATAGCAACAACGGGTGGTAGTCTGTTACTACAAGAAGCTAGCATGAGCGAATGAAAACAGCTTTCGAAAGAGTTTTTAACTTCGTACACAGTTACTAAGACTTTTTGTTCCGTGGCACCTTTAACTGTTTATTCTTATGACGACAACATTGATATCACATACATTTTTAATCCCTCAAGAATACTGAAGATAAGGTTAGATAAAGATTAGGATAGATAATAATAAAGAAGCTTGTAAGTTTCTACATTGCGCTCCAGGAATGTAGGTATAAAACGCCTGCTACACGGTCGTCAATCGCGTCCCTACAGAAGTGACTTTAGTGATTTTGAATTTTGAAATTTCTTGGGTACAGCTCTGCCGCTCGCCAATCACGAGCACCTCTGTCGGGGACGCGGTTGACAAACGTGTACTTAACCAATGAACCAACTCACCTTAAAGTTCGTTTATTTCTTACGAGGAAGGCGCCTACGTGCTTCATGTATGAACATTTTCCTGGGCACTGATGTGTTGTTTCAACAAGCAAAACAAAAAACACACACACTAACAAACAGAAAATAACTTATGTTTTTGATAACTTTACGATAATAACCTAAATTCGCGACCAACTGCACATCCGTTTGCGATGAAAAATTTGTCGTCGGCGAAATTTTTTTTATTTTTTTTTATTAGGGAAAACAAACAATTGTACATTTAGTCTTACATCTAAGTATACAATAAAGTAGGTTAACGTACAATCAACAACGTTTCCACATATTACTATAAACATTTATATAGGTACAGAATGGATGAAATGTATGTCTAATTTTAATGTTGTACTAAATTTAATTATTTTTAAGTGTATTAACTAATTCTTTTTTAAATACATTATGAGATAACGCAAATATGTCTATTTTAACAAAATTTTGGTTGTATATTTTGACTAGTCTGTGGAGAGGCGCCCGCTTACCCGCATTTGTACGACTAGTTGTCGTAGCAAAGAGTTGGTAAGCACGCGCCTCTCGTCTTTATACAGTTCTGGGCAAGATATTATAAAATATATTATTCACAAGTTCAGGGCAATCAAACTTGTTGTGTATCAGTCCACGGAGCATCATGGCTTGGAGTAACATACGCCTTGAATGTAATGTTAGTAATTTAAATTTAACCAACGACTCCTCATACGGTAGACGCTCCAAGTGACATTTAAATCGCAGTGTTTTCAAAAACTTACGTTGAATTCTTTCTAATGCTTGGTCATATTTTGCATAGAGAGGGTCCCATATTATACACGCATACTCTACTTGTGGTCGTAATAAAAAGTTGAATAGATGTAGATATGTGGCTGGGCGTTTGAAATCGGATGATGAAGTCATAACAAAATTGTACATTTGGAAAGCTTTGGCAATTATCATTATATTCAATGTGCAAATTAAGGTGAAGTTTGCAATCCAAAAGCACACCCAGATCGCAAATTTGAGTTTCCTTAAGAAGGAGTTCATCGCAGAAGCAATAATTGTAGTTAATAATTTGTTTCTTTTTGGTAAAGTTAATGTATTTACATTTGCTGATGCTTAATTTTAGTTGATTTTTTATACAGTAATTAGATAATCTATCTAAATCGTCTTCAAGAAGGTAACAGTCTTTAATCTATATAATTTTCTTAAAAATTTTGAGGTCATCGGTGTATCACAAAAATTTACAGTTTTGATTAATTACCGATATCCTTAATTTAAATAATAAACAACAAAGGACCCAAAATTGATCCCTGTGGAACTCCAGATGTTGCCAAAAATGTGTTAGAATGGTACCCGATATTTACTATAGTTTGACTGCGATTACTAATATAAGACTGGAACCAGTGTAGTAGATTGCCCTTGATGCCGTTAAACGAAATTTTGTTTAATAGTATTTTATGGTCAACTCTGTCAAAGGCTTTTTTAAAGTCAGTGTAAATTGTGTCAGTTTGGGCTCTGAGGTCCATATTATTAAACAAGTAGTTGGTAAAAATCATCAAGTTTGTAACAGTACTTTTTCGTTTCACAAAACCATGGTGCTCCGGAATTATACAATGTTCAATAAATGGATATATCTCGTGGTGAACAAGCTTTTCAAATAGTTTAGCCAGTGTACAAAGAATCGAAATAGGCCGATAATTCTCAATATTTTGTATGTCACCACCTTTATAGACAGGAACTATATTAGCCATTTTCCAAACGGCAGGGAACGAACCATTGCTAATACCTACATTGATTGAAGATTTTAAATAGAGGTTTGCATAATGTATTCGCAGACCCCTTATTCAAGTCTAGTATCTTTAATTGTTTGCAAATTAATGGAAGGCTAAAATGTGAGCTACACAGCGATGTATTTTTGTCATTGGATTGATCAGGGGCCGGACTCCAATCAGGTGTTAGACTAGATGGTTCGTAAACGGACCGGAAAAAGGTCAAGAAGAGGTTACAAATTTTAATAGATGATGGTACTAGATGTATCATCTTTATAATACATTCTGGAAGGAATCCCAGATTTGCCTTTGCGATTAGCAATGATGCCCAAAAGTGTTTCACATTTTTAGGAATACTATCCTCAACACTGTTAATATAGAAACGATAGCATTTGATACACTCTGTTTTAAAACGATCTCTGTATAAGGTGAAAATTTCATAGTCGGATAAGTTTTTATATTTTTTCCATTTTGTCCAGGCCTTTTTTTATAATTAAAAATATGTATAAGTGCTTTTGAAAACCATACGGGAAAATTTGAGTTTTTCGGTTTGGAAAGTGGGACCCGGTTTTTGATTATACCGTATAGGTGGTCCTATGACCACCTATACGGTGATTCAGCCGAAAAAAACGTAGAAGTTTTCTATAAAACTTCTACGTTTTTTTCGGCTGAATCACCATCTAATTCCATGACCCAATCAATTTCGTCAATATCTCTATTAATAAGGATATAGTCAGCCTTTCAGAAATTATATTTAGGCGTGCATTGAGGACGTATCGGAGTAATTTTAAAATTTAATGAGAGAAGAGTGTAAAATGGAGGATGGTGGTTATCAACTTGAAGCAGGTTTTGATTAGGTTTGTCTACATGACAATTAGTATTGGAGATTAGAAGGTCCAGAGTTCGCCCGTTTAAATTAGTTAGATGGTTATATTGCTGAACATTGTGAACAGTCATAAAGTTTCTTAAGCGTTGACAGATTGCAGAATTGCCCATGCAAGGTCTTATCCAGTTGGCCGTCCGTATGTTATAATCTCCAAGTAAATTTTCGATATCAACTGAATTAATTAAATTATTCATTAAATCAAAATGTAAGTTATATGTTGCGAGTGGTGAATCATTAGCAATATATACTGCACTGATGAGAGTTTGTGTGGTAGCGTTATTAGTAGGTATTGATATAACAACTTGTTCAAAGTGTTTATCTAAAATATTTTGCGACTGAAGCGAGATTCTAATGGGGTTGTATTTTCGTAACACAGCTACCAACACACCACCCCCATCAGACTTATTTGTTGCATTTCTATTACGATCACAGCGAAATATAATATAACGATTATCAATAAATTCGCTATTGTTTATCGTAGGGATCAACCATGTTTCTGTCAAAATATTAACATCAAAACAGTTAGATAGAATACTCATTATGTACAGTGTTTAATTTTGTGCGTATACCTCTACTATTTTGATAGTATATACAAAAGTCACTTGTATTAGAAGCCATTGTAACTGTCTTGAATTCATCATTAAGTAAATCTTTTAGTTAAATGTTTAATTAATAATGTTAGTTGTAATTTTACATAAATCGTCTTTGCTTTTTATGGCTACAGTAGGAGAGGTTTCGCAACGTTAAGCAAGTATGGTAGAGTGTTTAACCCAAACAAAATTTTTGAAATTGCATTTATTAGCCGCCTCGCGAGTGTCTCGTAAAAGTTGTTTTTTTTTGGAGAGTCAAGTGCTCATAGACAACACGAGATGTACCAGAAATGCCCAAGTCAGTCGAAGTGAGACCTGTTTTGAGTCGGTAAGTGCTAAGTACATTATCTCTTAAAGATCGGGTTTTGAACTTAGCGATAATATTCTTCGGCCTCTCGTTGGACGTTGCCTGAGGGACACGATGTATGGCTGTTATCTCATCATGTGGTAGCTAAATTGATTTTTTTGCCGATTTCTTCCAATATAGTGAATAAGTTCTCCTCCCGCCGTTCCGGAACGTTAGATAACTCCAAGTTACACAGTCTGGCTTGCTGCTCAAATGCTAAAGAAATAAGATTTTATTTATTAGCGTAGGTACGCTTTTGAATTTGCCGATATGCTCATAGACCGCATAGACTGTACAATCGCATTAAGTTGTACCTAGTACCTACTCACTCTGTAATTATATATATAGGTATAAGAAATGTATGAATGTAGTTTTAACGAAATGAGTAAGTAACGTTATTGTATTGTATAACTTAACTTAACTTTGTTGATAACAAAAATATATCTAAGAATTATGTCGTCATCAGTAAACTGTAACACATTTTTTTTAGATCTTCTTTACTTATTTCGATGAAGGTTTATAAAAATAACCTCTCCTCAAAATAAGTTCAAATAAAAGTAGTCAATGGGATATCAATTTTTGTAGACACTTAAAATGCCTAACGTGTCGCGTCTGTTAGATTCACTGGTCTGTATGAGCATTTGGCGACAAAGGAACGTCTGGGTCTTTGGCCGATGTTGCGTGGGGTCGCAACGACTGGGGTCAATGGACCGGGCCTGCGATGACATCCGGTGAACTTAGAAAATCAGCTGAGCAGGGAGCTTCTTGTAATTTTATTTACATTGCGTTTTTTTGCGAAAAAAGCGAACGAATTATTTTTTAATTAAAAATGTCATTGGGGTAGATAGGTATAACGATTTTATACAGTTTAATGTAAAAAAAACGCATTCTTTTTATTCAAAAATTAGGAAAAAGCCGACGAAAATTCCAACTTAGCGTTGGAATTTTCGTCGGCTTTTTCCTATTTTTTGGGGTCCAGAATCATGTACTGAATCACTGGTACACGTATGTACGTTTATGTACCTTACATTCAGCATAATTTTACTTACCTAGAGAAAACTAAACATTATTTGAATTTTCTCTACCTCTCTTCTATTATTGCTCTGCCTTGTATGTGGATAGTGCAATATTCTAAGTAATGATCCAATATTCAGCAGTGTCATCGCTTTCTGAATACAGTAATTATCTACTCACATAGAAGCAAAGACTGCCATGAAAGAAATAAGTCGGCTCCAACTTATTCTAATTTTTTTAATTAAGAAGAAACAATTTTGATATAAATTTCCCCCAAAATGCACCGAGAGGTAGAAAAGTACTGTTGTAATAGAAAATTTCAGTGTTGTGTCCCGGGTTGTCGCATTTAATATCATCGCGACTTTGATAATTATTATTTTGTGCAGAAGATTAATCTAAATAATGTTATTTGATTTAAACTTTTGAATATTTTTGATGCCTATGTACCGTCAAGGGCTCCATCTATTTCATGAGATTGTAGCATAAGCACTAACCTTTATATTTTGAGGGATACCCTCTACTCAGCTGAACCAAATTGACGGTTATAGCTTGTTTATTGGCATTAATGGATAAATTTTCAATAAAATTATTTTTTTTCCGTTGTCGCTACGGTTAAGTCGATTGGAGTGGAAGAATTTTCCTTAGTCTAAGTTTTCATTTTTTATATTTTGTCATTTCTCGGTTTGTTTTTCTCGAGATTTGGTAAATATGTTCTGTGTTTCACAGCCAATCTTGTTTTTATCAGTTTTCGGATGATTAAAAGAATACGAATGCTCTAAAAGATACCACTAAGGAATATAAGAACTTATCGGAATAGACAGTTGTACAGGCCAGGGCCATGAGGCGGCTCCCAATCCCAAGTGTGCGAATTTTATCCGTTATGATACGGGTTCATAAATTTTTATAATTACATGATAAACTAGTGTATTGTGCGTATATCCTTTTAATTTGATAAGATTGTAGATACCTATATAAAATAGTCCAAGATTGCCGATATGAATCAGTCATCAAACGAGTGTGTTCGACAGTTACCTGATTTCGTTTTTTAAACCTATCCTAGTTGCATTTGGACAATGCATAAGTTTGTGTTTTTATTTGTGATTGCTCTTTGTGGTAAGAATTTTATAGTATTTTATTTTCAAAGAATTACTAAATTGCGTTGATTAATTAGTTATGATTAAACTAGTGGGCGAAGTTTGTCATTGCACTCTCGGCTCCATATCGCCCTCAACTTCAGATCGGGCGCCAATCCCACCTTTTTTTTTTTTGGGTATTGGAAAATTTTCCAATGACATCTCCCGCTCTAGGTGGAGCGGGCGGGTGTGTCGAACTCTTACTGCCTAAAACCCAACCCTGTTCCTTCCCTACCCTGAGTGCCCAGGGGCGCAGTTACTCTGTTTCGAATTTATCCACAACCTCTAGGCAGGCATCGGCCATGACGGGCCCTGTCATGACGCCGATGCTGACAACTCTTTGAGGCGTGCGTGGAACAATACGTGCCGTCGACTCTCGGGCTTGGTGATCGGACGGCGACCTACCCACTACTCGCCGTCCGCAGGTCCGGGTCTACGGTGGCCGGAGATCGTCTCGCGACGTCCTACGCCCAGGGCGTCTCCTGCGGCGGCTGCTTGTGCAAATTCTGCAAAGCGACTGTATTTTGTCATAATTTTATATTGGAATACAACACGGTTTCCTGTAAACAAAAAAAAAACGGGAGTCTATTTTAAATAACTTTTAGTCACTTTCCTTCACTGGTGCGATGGTGCGCATAAAATCGGATCTTTTTTAATATTGATAAGCTCGCGTTTGACCACTATCTCACCTGATGGTAAGCTATGATAAAGATGGAGCACGCTTGCCTAGAAGTAACCTATTCACTCTTGACTTAAGTTCTCCCAGGTTGTAGCTATCTGTAAGCACAGATTCTGGCAGAGAATTTCATCCTCAGCTGTTCGCACAATGTTAATGATCTCACCCAAATCAGTTTTATTTTTCAAGTTATTTATTGTATCTATTTAGGTATACTTATTTCATTTTCTGTGTGATGACAGGCACATACGCAAGCTCTTTAAATATTGAAAAGAGCAACAGAATAACAGGTGGAATGCCGGTAGCAGATAATCAGCTCCGCTATATGGTAATTATATATATTTAGTATGGAGGCGTTATAACCATAAAATTTTCTTCTACATACAACATAAATGTTTTCGCAAGCACTGAACCGAACAATCACTGTAGTAATCATTACGTACAATTAATTTTTATTACGAGACAATCAAGAAAACTTAAAATTACTGCATTTTAACAGGGTCACGTTTACGTGACCATGTATCGAGGCAACAACAGCTAATAATACCACATGAATATCAGTAGATCGCAATAATTATGTTTATATTGTTTTAGATTTCTTTGCAACAAATAAGTCAGTTATCAACTTTCACGAGAGGACATAGATGCGGGGGAGCATTGGTGTCATTACGTCACGCAGTAACAGCTGCAGCTTGCGTTCAAGAGATCCGAAACGGGTTAGTATTTATTTTTGGTCAGAAACATTAGGGTAATATCAATGCTAATATTATAAATGGGAACATCACTCTGTCTGCTGCGTTGTCACGCCCTAACCGCTGAAGAATTTTTTAGTCATTTTGGTCAACTTGAAGAAAATAAGTATTTGAACTTGGGGCATAACGTAGGCCACTTGTGCTAGGAGAACGTTCCCTTGGAGCATGACGAAGGTCACTTGTGGTAGGAGTACGTTCCCTTGGAGCATGACGTAGGCCACTTGTGCTAGAAGCACGTTCCCATGGGGCATGACGTAAGCCACTTGTGATAAGAGTACGTTCCCTTGGAGCATGACGTAGGCCACTTGTGCTAGGAGTACATTCCCTTGGGGCATGACATAGGCCACTTGTGCTAGTAGTATTTGCCTTAGAGCATGACGTAGGCCACTTGTGCTAGGAGTACGTTTCCTTGGGCCATGACGTAGGCCACTTGTGCTAGGAGTACGTTCCCTTGTGGAATGACGTAGGCCACTTGTGCTAGGAGTAAGTTCCCTTGGGGCATGAGGTAGGCCACTTGTGCAAGGAGTGCGTTCCCTTGGGGCATGACGTAGGCCACTTGTGCTAGACATTCGTTCTCTTAGGGCATGACGTAAGCCATTTCTGCTAGGAGTACATTCCCTTGGAGCATGACGTAGGCCACTTGTGCCAGGAGTACGTTCTCTTGGGGCATAACGTAGGCCACTTGTGCTATTAGCACATTCCCTTGGGGCATGACGTAAGCCACTTGTGCTAGGAGTACAGACTGTTATCAACATTATCTAACCCACCCTAAAATCAAACGACTTTGGACCCTCTGCCTGTAACATTAAGGTTTATTTAATTTATATGAGCTTATCAGACAAGTGCTCGAGGACTCGATGAACAAAAATACAATAATAACACAGACACGCAAATTTGATCTTTAACACGTAACGTTAAGGTAAACCCACCCAACATAGTCGGAGCCACCGGCATTATATAAGTTTTTGTTAAGCTATTTTAATCATTATCTCGTTAACATTAAAGTTGAAAAGCTTTTAAGTCACACTACATAATTACAACCCAATCTTTAATTTCGCGTATTCCCAACAAGTTCCTGTGGCTTAGCGGTATGTTGCTGGATTGACGACGAATAGCATGTGGGTTCGAAAACACAGTCCACCTATTACATCAGCTTCTTTTTTAATTTTTTTTTTCATTTCTACAATATTGCTTGCAATATTAAAGAACGACCAATATAATTTTCGCCTAATAACTTATCTTGTAAACGGGTGGGTAATTTAAAAAACTTTAAGTTCACAGAATTTATATTTACCAAGAATGGTTGAATACGAAGTAAAACATATTTACTTCGTGAGGTAGATCATAAATTCATCTAAGTAACAAAAGTTACACTACGCCTAATAGCAGTGACTGCACACACACATTTATTTTTAAGCAATTTGCTGCAATAAAGCATTATGTCGCAACTTGACGACTATACCAAGCATAAAATAATATTTTTTTATGAGCAGAATGTTGGAATTATAGAGATTGGTCGCCGACTTAATATAGCAGTAAGTGTTGTTTTATACCTATTTTATTTTATTGATTGTGATTAATGAACGCGTAGTTGGCTATTTTACCATTACATTCACTCCTTACAAGTTACATATAACACGGTTCCAAAAATGTTTATTTTTGTTTTAGAGAAATACGGTCAGGCTATAGCTAAGACGTTATGGAGACAATGGAAATATTCAGCGGATTTGTCCAGGAGAAAAAGCCATTAAGTATAGTCCCGAATTTGAACGCCACCGGGCTATTGTTTCAAGCCACGTTGAAAATCCATTTTTGCCCATTCGTGCAACCGCAATAAACCACAATATTTTAGTGGAAACAGTGAGAAGGCATTTACACGTTGCTGGGATAAAGAATTATAAACCGGTACAGAAAATTGCATTGACACCTGCTCTTCGTGCAGAAAGGGTCCGTTTTGCCCAAGAATATTTAAATTTTAATTGGGAAGAAAACGTTGTGATCTTCACTGATGAAAAATCATTTAAATCGGACAAAGATGGACGTAAAATCTTATGGCGGAGGAAAGGAGAACGTTACAACGAGTAGTGTTTGCAACCTTGTAGAACCAGCAGTAGAATAACCCTGAGCTACTGGGGCTGGATGTCGTCCATGGGACCTGGTGAATTGGTGGAAGTTGGTGGTACGAGTAGGTTTAATAGCAATTTGTATTTGGAGATTCTGCGTGACGTCATGCTGCCGACTGTGCGAATTGCCTATCCAACGTCACATATTTATTTCATGCACGATAACTGCTCCATCCACCGTGCAGGCATTGTGCAGGAATGGTAAGCTGCTGAAGAAGGTGTGACAGTTATTAGTTGGCCATCTAAAAGTCTTGATTTGAACCCTATAGAAAATCTATGGGGTCAAATGGTTTTAAATTGGGACACAACGGAAGTGCGAAACAAACACAACTTGGCTGAGGTCGTGACATTGACTTGGGAGCACATGAGAGGCAAAGATTTGTGTTGGAACATGGTGCGCGGTATGCGTTTTTTTTTTTTTTTTTTTTTTTTGGGGGGTGGGAAATCATCTAATGACTCTTTCCGCTCTGGGGTGGAGCGGAAGGGCGTGTCAGACTCTTACTGACTAAAACCCACCCCTGTTCCTCCCTGCCCTACGCGCGAGGTAACTCTTTCGAATTTATCCTCCACCCCCGGGCAGGCACTGGCCGTGGCAGGCCCCGTCCTTTGCTGACAACTCTTTGAGGCGCGCGTGAAACACTACGCGCCGTCGACTCTCGGGCCTGGTGCTGATCGGACGGCGAGTTACCCGCTACTCGCCGTTCGCAGGCCCGGGGCGCGGTATGCGTAGCCGCTTACAACAAGTTATAGCAGGGGACGGTGCGCCACTCCGCTACTAGTTCATCTAGTAGGTATATTTAAACACACCATGTAAGTAAATGCTCAATGGATTGATTGTTAAACCATTAAAATGTTGCAGATTATGTGGTGATTTTATTGCTATAAATAGATTTTTTCTATTTAAATAACATGTTTATTCACTACATATAGGCAGCTATAAATTTGTAAAGCATTTCACAGATGAATTCATTTTCTCGATAACAAACTTTTAAGCATAAGCATGCCTTTTTTAATGTTTATATGGCATACTAATATAAAAAGTATATTAATTTGGAAATATGTGAGCATTTACTTACTTTATCTTACTTAAGTGTTTTAATGAAATAATACACATTTTAAACTTGCATTTTTTTAGTTTTATTTCTATACAAACTGCCCGTTTAAAAAGACAATACCATACGTCGTCTATTAAAGAAATGTAAAAAAGTGTAATAAAATATCTAAATTTAGGTTAAACTTGGTTTCGAACGTAGACAACGATGAACATCGCACTACCTTAGTGACCACAAGACCAACACAACTCTTATAAACCGCATTGAAATTTGATCTTAGTTGTAATGCTAGACGCAATATTCTAAAAAATTTGAACCATATAGTATACTATCATAAAGTTTATTCTTGCACAGCTTGAGCAGCCATCTTCTCCTCGTGCAAATTATTTTGTATTTTAAATAATCACTCCATAGTAGCATTTGAATACCAGCTTCATAATGAATACGAATATTTATTTTTCAACTACCCACTTATTACAAGTTATGTGAAAATATTACCATTTTAAAAAGTTTATGTATAGTCTGTAGTTCTTTTCAATAATACAAGAAATAGTTTTGGACTACAAATTCTATATTGAAAGCAAAACAATATCTTTGTCGCAGGATTTGATCTCGAAACTTGTTTTTCTCAGTCTTATACACAGACCACGAGACCAGAATTACTTGAACTCAATCATTAAAATAAGCTATTACACTTATCATATTATAACAAATAGTTATAAAATATAACCTAATGCTAACGTTTTAAAGATCAAATTTGCGTGTCTGTATTATTATTGTATTTGTTCATCAAATCCTCGAGCACTTGTTTAATAAGCTCATATAACTTGAATAAACCTTAATGTTACATGCAGAGGGTCCAAATTCGTTTGTTTTAGCGTGGGTTAGATAATGTTGACAACAGACTGTACGTTCCCTTGGAGCATGACGTAGGCCACTTGTGCTAGGAGTATGTTCCCTTGGGATAGTTTTCGACTTTCACACCGGCGAAACCTATTCTCGAAATTTTGACAATGTGAACTACTAATTCATTTTCGCTAAAGCCTATTTAAAAACAAATAAACCATCGGAAAGAGCAGTGGTGAACCAGTGGTGACAGCCGCGACTTACAAATTGTAAGTAAAGCACCTGTCTGTCTGGTTCAAGCTAAGATAGGCGCTTAACTTTGTGTAAATTATTAGATCACCACTGCAACGGTGAAAGAAAACATTGTGCGGAAACCGGCTTCTCCTAGAACAAAAACTTCGAAGACATGTCACATCCACCAACCCACATTGGGCCCGCGTCATGGAATACGGCCCACACCCCCTCACAGAGAGGAGGCCTGTGCCCCAGCAATGGGGACATAAAAGGGCTGATTATGATGAAACCACCGCAGATATATGTTTTCAAAATGATGGTACAAAATGCGGCAAAATCTGTTGTATAGTTTAGAGGAACTTAAATACTGAATATAAAATGGGCACTCTATTGACCCAACTGCAAGGAAAGGGTTATGTTTTTTTATATCTATAATTTATTAATATGCTATGATGATAGATTGAGTTGAGAAGCATACTCAAATATTAACTTTTGAAACAGATAAATTTTATCACCACTGTCTGTCTATTCTAATGCCAAAAGAGGAAGAGGAAAAAGTTCCCGAATGGGGCGTTTTGCAGCCACTTATAGTTATATAATATTTGTAGTTCTTTCTTCGTTCCTGAGCAATTTGAACCGATAGTATCTTATTACCGGCAGAACGTGAAAAGTTAACATTTACACTATTTTCAGGGCCTTTGCTACACTCAACCCGAGTGAATACAGGGTATTTGCTGGTGCAGCGGTTCTTACAAACGATAATTCCGCTGATCGTCATCGTGGCATACAAAGATTTACTGTACATCCTAATTATAACGGGAATAATCCGTATTTAAACAATATCGCTGTTATTACCGTGAGTAATATTTTGCTTAAAAATACATAAATTTTGTTATGTTATAACAAATAGCTGTAATAATTATTGCTGTGATTTTAACTATTAGTACCGTGAGGCTGAGTACTATTTTATGGATTGATATGATATCCATTGCCAAAATATCACGAGATCAATCTTTAACATTTTGAAGTTAGTTTGTGTTAGAATGTTACCTTGCGAAAAGTAATCAACGTTTTTGTTAGGTGACCGTAACTACCCTGTTTTATTGACATAGCTGGGTTTTATCAGTTGATTGTAACTTTTTCAGCTCGTCAGTAACTTCCCAAGTAACGCAGTATCACCAGTGTCACTGGCAGTTAACGACCCCACCATGGCACAGGGTTCAATTTGCACGTCTTCCGGCTGGGGAACCCAAAACCAAACAGCTTCTGTAAGTCAGCCTAGCTATTCTTCTTTTTCTATTTCCGTTTTACTTATCTACCGGAAATAGAACGAGACCAGCACTATGACGTCACAGTCCCGATTCGAAACAAAATGCAAGTAATCGTGTATTCATTTTGTTTCGGTTTTTTTTCTATTATTGCGACAGTTCAAGGAGCCTCATTCTTCACTTCGTTATCGCGTACGTGGCAGTTAAAAAACAAATAGAGTTAACCTGCATGTTATATTTATAGCTATCACCCTGTAACGAAAGAACACCGTTGGTTTTAAAAAAAAAAACGTAAAATTGTAGACTTTTTATTTTCAAAAAGACTACTTCCTACACATTGTAAATTATTGAATTTTAATTAATTTTATTACATTTGGAAATTATCTATTCAGAAATACAGAGAGTTTCCACTTCCATAAGATTTTATACAATCTTACGGTGTTTTCAATTTTCCGGTGACATATCGATCACCAATATTTTCTTGTAATATTAACTTGATTCAACCTCAACTTGTTGTTTTTTTTAGGTCAGTATTCAGTTGATGCAGGTTTCGAAGACGGCTTATGACCAGCCGGCTTGCCAAGGTTATTACACTGGGCTGGTGACCGGATTCCCTCAGCTCACTTTACAAAATACCCAGATCTGTGCGATTGACTTCTCATCATCTTCATGCACGGTAATAAGTTATTTTAACACTGTTGAAACTTATCCAAACAGATTTTAGTTGTCACCCAAGCAGCAACTGCCCGGGGGTGGAGGCTGCCCGGGGGTGGAGGATAAACTGCCCGGGGGTGGAGGATAAATTCGAAAGAGTTACCTCGCCCCCGGGCACTCGAGGCAGGGAGGAACAGGGGTGGGTTTTAGTCAGTAAGAGTCTGACACACCCTTCCGCTCCACCCTAGAGCGGAAGAAGTCATAGGATGATTTCCCACCCCCCAAAAAAAAAAAAAAAAAACCCAAGCAGCAATATTCTTATTCTTCTTTCGAATCAATGGTTTCGGTCTTAATAAATACTTTGCGCCCAGAAGCTGGCTACGTTAATTGCAGCATCAGTAGCTTTCATCAGGATCTCCATAGTGCAGGTGTATGGGCACTTGGGGCATTCCAGTATGTAAGGCATGTTCTGGACAGGGGCACCGCAATCACACTGGGTATTATTATAGCAGCATTAACCTGTGAAGTTATAATTCGATTAAATAGTTCTCTAAACTTTTAGATATTCCATCTTTAAATATTTATTATACCTACCATCAAATAAACTTGCGGTAAGGAATTCACAAAAAAAAATAACAAAAATAAATTAAAATCATTTATTCGCTGAATTTTATATTATTTAAGTATATAAAGTTTGAATTATTCTTAAAGATAGGTAGACATAGATCTCTTATTCTGCCATTACAACAGGGTATTTGTTATAATAATAATATTTATTTTGCAAAAGTACACAATTTCAGGTGACAATTTTGAGTACAGTAGACAAGGGTACAGAATATATGATCAATGACCCCCATGCTAGGACAACCTGTGTTACAGGGGTCGTCCATCCATCCATTATTTGACTGATTAAATTTAACAAATTAAAAATAATGTGGACTTTAAGAAACAAGTAAAAATAAACTAGACTAGTACAATTTGGGGATTGGGGTCCCTCCCAATGCCCAAATTGTTTTCCCCCGAAAGGAAAAAACTAAATTGGAATTAAGGAGCAAGGGAATGTTTTTTTTGTGTCGGGTGTGTTGTGTGTATATATGAATGTGAGTGAGCCTTAAGTTGCGTGTGCTCTATGGTTTAAGAATTTCTTTCGTATCGTCGTAGTTAAGGGTAAGGAGAAATTCTCTTACCTTGGTACCAAGTTACAATGCAAATGCATCGTAACTTGTTCAAATTATGAATTATTAGTTTTTTGTTGTAAATTTGTGCTCTTAAGTAGCGGTTATATGTGCGAAGGTCGTATTAATACAAACTCTAGAACAAACTGAGTTTGTACTAATTACTATACATATATGTTGTTTTCAGGGCGACTTAGGAAACCCGTTAGTGTGCAATAGCAACCTCAACGGTATTCTAATTTACCACACGGCCGATTGCTCAGGTGCACCCTACGCGGCGGGACCCGAAATTTACACCCGGATCACCAGTTTCCGCTCATGGATTAACACAACGGCAGGAGCATCGACTTTTCAACCAGGAATGGCAGTGTTAGCGTTGATCTTTATTGTTCAAATTATTACCAATAAAGTTTTTATTTAATTAATCTTAGTAAAAAGTGTAAGTCCAGTCTATTATTTTATTTATTAATTTCATAAAAAAATTATTCATAATTTTTTTTTTTATTGAAACACTACATTTTAATTTTAAGATTTGACAGGGGACCATAATTATCAGTGAAATTTCTATTCGTTTAAAATAGCGTCGAGAGATAATGGCCTCTTAGGAAACGAATATTGAATTGTTCTATGGAAAAGAACTTTTCTTTCAATGGCTTGCGACCCTTTTGGAACTCATTAAAGAAAAGACCCTAATTAACAGCAAGAAGATATTCTATTCATTCAAAATAAAAAAAACAATATTGAGGGTTTTGGAAAGTATTTCTATTTTGTGTTTTATGGCAAACAGATGGCAAAAGGGAAAAGAAAGAAAATACGTTCTTAAATAAAGGGGGGGGGGAGGGTTTTAAGGGTTGGCTGGGAAGCGATATCTTTACAAATTCTAAGAAGTTGGGTAAAATCATTGTGCCAAAAACAATTAAGACTTAGTACGCGAGGCGAGATAGGCGAGACCCTTGAAGAGATTGGAGGTGGTAGTTTGGTAAGCTCGTCGGAGGGCACGGGACAGTCAGTGATGGTGAGTGGTTGAAGACGGTGATGTGGTAGCGGGGCTGGGGTACGAGTCTGGTAGAGTGTGCAGTACTTTGTAAATGGTTTGTAGACTTATTCTCTTCAGGAAACTGTAGCGACATCTATGACGCCGCACACAAACTAAAATAACAAGATCCTACATCGCGCAAGCAGAGTTCTCCGCGCGATTTGAACATAAACAACAGTCCGAAATCAACCATTGGGCAGTTGCCCGGACCAGACACAACACCCGTCTGGTCGGAGGATCCTCCCTTTTCAATGGAGGTTGTGGGACTTTACACCCTGTTTTGAGAAGAATGAAGAAGAATTCAACGAAGAACTAAAGAATTTACAATTTCAGAAGAAGAGAAGAAGTGAAGTTCAAAGGAGGCAAACTAGGGATTTGCCATCTAACGCCGAATTAGCTCTTGGGCAATTACGTAGACGAAACTTAGTAAATAGGCTATGGCGTTCACGTCTTAGTTAATTATTATATTAATATAATAATTTTTTGTTATGAATAAACGCCATTATATTTCTGGAAACTTTAAATTGCGTAACTTTTTGTTTATTTACGTTTTGACGTTTTTTATTTTTGCAAGAAATACAACAACAAATTAGAGAACCTATCTTTTGATGCATCATTCGCCTATCTGCATTATTTAGTTTCTGTGTAAGTAATCACAGGCGATGACTAGGTAGGTACCGCAATTGGCTGTTCTAGCGGCCAACTATTTTTGATCATAGCGACTTAGTTTTTTTTGCAACAAATTCAGGAAAACTGGTATGTATAGTAACAAATCACCACTAATTTCTGGCAAACTTTCATCAAATTGTATGAGTTGGCCGCGCGGTTGAAATTGACATTGCGTACTGTGCACCGTTTCTAAGTTTTCTTTCGCCTTTTCTGTCTTGGAGAGCCCTCCCAATTTGTGAAATGGTTGTAGATTCAATAAATTTCTATTTTTGGCACATCGGGAAATGTAAAAAATCAAAACTAATAACCAATGGACAAAATAATAAATTCAATAAAACTGCTTTAATACTCGTACTTATAGTTATAAAACAAAAAAAAATACCTTAAAAATTACTCCTCCTTTTGTTAGCAGAAGTGACCACTATTTGTTTTAACTTAGCCAAAATTTATTTTTGTTGTTTAATCTAAGTGGCATACATTATCATAGTTTTTAAACATTATTGCACAAAAGTTTTAAAACATTAGTGTTCATAGTTGTTTAATAAATTAAGAAAATTTTAGTATGAAAAATGCAACCTCTTTAAAATTCACCGTACAAACGCTGGTTTCATAGGTTTCACGTACCGTCAGCGTAGCAGACAACGCCGGCGAGAGGTCGCCGCCACCTATCGCATCCACGAGGACACGACGGTGCTCCGCCCAAGCGGGGCAGACCTCCACAGTATGCTCCACCGTGTCCTCTGGGCAATCCGCATAGTGATAATACCCGGGCGTTCCCTCCCGCCTTATCCGAAACAATAACCCCCCGAAACAATCATGTCCGGTGAGAACCTGCGTCAAGTGGAAGGTGAGGACGCCGTGACTCTACAGCCACTCCTCAAAGAGGGGCACTACCGCCGCTATGGTGGCGTGCCCAGCGCTGGGTTGCGACAGTCGCTATCTTCATGTCGCCATGAGATCCTGCTGGAGCTCCGTCCGCTGAGCCACGAGATGTCACGGCAGCGGAGTTTCGCCCCGGCGTTTGGCCTCCTCGCGCCACTCCCAGAGCAGTGCAACGACCTTGGCCTCCAGATCCCATGGCGACAGTCCGGCAAGGAGGCTTGCCGACTCACAGGAAACGCCGCCGCCGCCGCCGCCGTGCGGTAACCTCGGATCAGCCAAATGGCAATGACCCTATGGGACGCGTTCAACCGGCGAGCTGGTCGTCGTCTCACGGAACGCGCCCACACCTGTGCCCCGAAAAGGGCCATGGACCGCACGATCACCGCGTGGAGCCTCCGGCAGGAGGCGTTTGGACCCCCCAGATTGGGCAGGAGTCGCTTTAAAGCAGCACTGGACCACTCCAATCTGGGAGCCAAACGTCGGAAGTGCTCGACGAAGTTCCACCGGCTGTCGAGGACGAGTCCCAGGTACTTCATCGTCCCCTCGATGCCGATGCTCCCAGTCATACCCGATGTTCCACAGAGGCGGCCCCAGGACCGATCCCTGTGGAACACCGTATGACATTTCTCGCCGGTTGTATTCTCCCTGGTGACCAGGGTAGATGACAGCCCTGTCCATCAGGTAAGCCTCGACCACGCGACGGAGGTAGGGCGGCACCTGGTGATACAGGAGTGCCTCCACTATGCACTCCAGGGCAGGGTGTTGAAGACATTGGCCATGTCCAGAGACACCGCCAAGACGACCCTACCCCGGGCCACTGCATCCGCCATCGTGAGGGCTCAGACCAGAGATCACAGGTAAGCTCCGGCGACCACCAGTACATCTGTCGCCGAGCACAAGGCTGAACCCGGGGCATTGCCACGTCTCAAATCTCGGACATGGCCTCCTGGAACCACTCTGCCTCGTCGTTAATATCGGCAGGCCTGTCCGGTGATGACACCCCGATGGGATCCGGGCTCCGGTCTTGGTGACCTTCACCCGGACGCCGTCGGTACACTCCACCTCCTCGAGGCTCACCGCCGTCTTTGTTTTGGTAGATCACGGCCCTCTTAACCGCCTCCGGCTGTAGTGTTATCACTACAGCTGCGGACTTTGGGGCGCGGAGCCTAGCCACGATGGCTCGCTCTTTCTGCCACTTCCGCCTCTACCTCCATTTGGCCGCCCTTGCAGCCTTGCCCGCCTTCCTCTTCTCCCCGGCCACTTGCCAATCAGCGTCGGCCGTGGAATGATCAGGAGTCGGGACAAGCTGTGGTGGCCGTCTCGCCGCCTGGGCTGGGGCCTACGGGGCCTTCTCCGCTCTTGCTGCCGCTCCACCCTGCTTGGGCGGCACCTCCGACGTTTTCAACGGGGTGGGGCCGACCCCGCGAATCTAAGCACAGACCCGCGGTTGGCCTGTCCCGCCGAGCTCGGTTTGAGCGCAGCAGCCGCGGCGGCGGCCAATGATTCCGGTTGCCGCTGGCTCAAGGCCGGCTGGCTCGCCGCTAGCGGAGGGCACAGGACAGTGCCCTCTGGCACGGAGAACCGACTGTTAAACGCCAGCTCGTGCCGCACCAGGCCTAGAACCTAGTTCTCCGCGGCGGGCAGGGGCTGACTTGTCCCGTGCTTGCGCTTCACCCGCGCTCCCCGCCGGGGGCCTGCTCCTCGGAGCTCGGCCAGGTCTACTCGGAGATTCTCGTTCTCCTTCACGAGTAGCTCCGTAGTGGCGGTCAGGCGGGCGACCTCCACCCGCAATTTGGACGTCTCGTCCAGTGCAGACGGATGCCCGCTGAAACTCATCGCCTCCGCCACCGCCACAATGGAGGCCGTGGCCGCGGATGTGGCCCTGCTGCTGGATGAAGGTAGCCTCTTCTGGATCACATCCTTGATTGCGGACTCCACAACCCCCGCAAGCCTGGCGGCTCGCTACGAGTTGGAGCTGACAGTGGTCCCCGGCTCTCCGCTCGAAGACCCCGAGAGCGAGACCCGGGACCCCACTCCGGGCAGGCGACCCTGCGCGGCGAGGCTCGCGTCTCGCCTGCCCGCCTTCGTCGCCTTGGACGGCCTTCCCAATCCCCTACCCAGCACGCTGGTGGGGACCTTGAGGGGCGGAGCTATGACCTTCCCATTGGAGGACGACCCGTTGCCATCCCCCGGTTTAGAGCGCTTCAGGTAGAACCGAGAGCATCCACTCGCGGCCCCTCCCGAAGCCCTCTCCTCCTCACGCTCCGGGCTTCCAGAGCCCAGAGTGGTGAGGAGTCCTGCTCGGACTCCGACGCCGCACCACTCACCGCCTCTATGCCGACTTCGCTTAGGCTTTCTTCGCCCGAGCGCGGCTTGTCGGGCGTCTTAAAGCGGAAGTTGATCATCTCCTCAAATGGAGGAGATGATCTGGAGCCTCGCCGGCTCTCGTTGCCATTGTAACTCTTGATAGTCGGTTTTGGACAGTAGTTGCCCGCCCCAGAATACGTGGGGCTTGACGCTCCCGAAGGAAACGTGGCGGATTCTCCAGCTGGGGAGCAGCTGGTACCACCCTGGGGTAAAATTTGCTTATCTGTCTTATTATTTATGGTTTGTTCCTTTTAAAAGGGTATGGTCCTTGTCTCCTCCTCTCTCTTTCCCCTCTCTCCCTCTCTTTCTCTCACTCACTCACTCACTCAGACTTCCTTTACGGGCCCCCCAGTTTCGTCGCAACTCTCACGGTCACATCTGATGAACAGATGCGTACCAGAGAACAGTGATGAAGATCCCCTAGGTTCCACGCCATTAGGAGACTCGAACAGCTTGTTCAAGTCTCCCAACGATGCGGCCCTCTTGTGAGGCGCTAGCATCCGGACATCCCTCCAGTATGCATCCCATAGCCACGCCTCCAAGCTTAGGATTGGGTGGCGGTCGCATCCACTGGCAATATACGATGATCGACTGACAATGGATGCGACCCCCGCCCCGGTGTGTTCCTCTTGGTCAGGTCTCTCCCCTGGACCCCTCCGGCACAAGTGAGTCACTCATGCCGGAAGTCCCCAAGATCAAGGAGACCCACAAGCCCCACCACGACGGTAACGTGGAAACACTCGGTGGGGAATATCAACCGCTGGACACCATTTGTGGTGAACAGAGTCAAGTGAATCAAAGACGTAATAACATCAAATAATGTAAAGGTTCATATTTTTTTGTAATTTCGTGATAAAGTTATAGTGTATTCTACGTATATCTATTAATTTGATAAGATTATAGATAACTACATAGCATAGTCCAAGATTGGCGACATGAATCAGTCATCAAACGAATGTGTTCGACAGTTGTCTGATTTAGTTTTTTTAAACTATCCTAGTTACGAGTACACTTGGACAATGCATAAGTTTGTGTTTTTATTTGTGATTGCTCTTTGTGGTAAGAATTTTATAGTGTTTTTATTTTCAAAGAATTACTAAATTGCGTGAATAAAATCAAATATCTTGACTTAGCACACGAGGTGGTCGATATGTGGAATGTGGACTCGGCTGTCATTGTGCCAACGGGCTGATGGCCAAAAGCCTCGACGACCACATGTCAAAGCTGTCAATGCACGGTTGGATCAAGGGCTTGATTTAGAAGATAGTACTCCTCGATACGGCTCGCATTGTGAGGAGGTTCCTGTCTCTGGAGCCCTAACCACCGGTATCTTGGACCGTGCTCCCGATACCGGCGGATTACTCATTTTTATATTTTTATATGTTCTTTACATGTTCCCTTTAAAAAATGTAAATAATGTGTGTAAAAATGAATATACGAGATAATAGTTTATTTCTAAATATATAACATCAAAAATTTATACACGACCATAAATGGCTAAACGATAGACAGTAATTAAAAACCCTAACTTCTAAACTGGGTTCTTACCATTGCCACTCGAAAAAGGACATTTTATTCATATCAGTGAATAAAACTCTCTTTTAGTCACTGAGTGAATAAAAACATTTTGAGTTTGGAACAAGCACGATTATACGAATTATGTACAAAAATAAATAAAACGTGCTTACAGTACGTACTGGCTGGCTCAATGGAGCTATTCCATAGAGCTATAAAATTAAATTAAAAAAAAATATCCCTCAAAATTTAGGTTCTTTTCTATCTGTTATTGTGGTTGTTTTAAGTCATTGGAAAATCTAATAACATGAATTATATTAAAATGAGTTCTTCCAGTGACGAAAATGAGACACTGACTTCGGAATCATTTCGAAATAAAGCAGCAATTATAGTAGACAATTTGTTGCCGCCAAAATGTCGGGAGTTGTACTTGAAAACATACAATTTGTTCTGCAACTGGAAAACCACCAATTGGGTCAATTCCTTCTTAGAGTCCGTATTTCTTAACTATTTCAACGAATTAACCAACACTAAGAAGCCGTCGACACTTTGGTGCATATTTATATTCTATGCTAAAAGCCACAGTGAGAATCAAACATAACATTGATATTTCAAACTACTCAAAGTTAGTAGCATACTTAAAGACTATCCGAGGGTAATAAGCCAAAGAAATCTAGTGTGCTAACCTCCAAAAACATTGAACGTTTTCTAAATGATGCGCCTGTCCACAGTTTTCTGGCCGTAAAAGTAAGTTTGGTTTAGTGTTCTTATAGTACCTATTTATCTACAAACCTACTGTACTTTATAGGTTTTCCTGTAAATACATATTATTTTAATTATTATTCACAGGTTGTGCAAACTTTTGGCATGAATGGAGCCTGTCGCAGTAATGAATTATTAAAGATAACTATGAACGACATTAAAAATCACTCGGAAAATTTATTACTGATCGTTTTAACTGATACTAAAATTGATAGAACGTTCGTGATACGGCAAGAGTACGTAAAAATCGTCGAAACATATCAAACTTCACGGCCCACTAATACAAACACCGAGAGGTTTTTCATACCATGGCGGAAAATGTACTCGGCAACCTATTGGAATCAATAAAATAGGTGCGATGCCAAAAGAGATTGCCACATTCTTGAATATATCAAATCCCGAAAAGTACACATGACATTGCTTCCGTAGAAGCTCTGCCACCCTTTTAGCAAATGCTAGTGCTGATCTTATAGCACAGTAGCAGAAAGCTATATCGAGGATTCAATTGAAAACAAAGCCAAAAGATGCAGCCGAATAGTTGACAGTTTATATCTAAAACCGTCTACCGTTGACCCTTGGGCGCCACTATCTCCGGCGCGCCCATCAACATCGAAAGGATAACCTTGTGGAACAACTACATTACAGCTTTCTCAGCAACAGCAATCACAAAAGATGGCGACTTTGCCAAACACCCAAGTTTTATTTAATACGACCGATTCAAAACCAAACAAGAAACTGAATTTTGAAAACTGTTCTAATTTCACTATTAATTTTTAATGTTTATAAATTAATCCTTTGATATCTACCGATTCTAAAATAAAATGTGATAAATACTCCACTTACTACTATTTATTTTCTCGCAGTCAATGGTAAAAAGTAGAGAAGGTACACAACTCGTGAAAAAAATAATTCATATCGGTCCTTGTATCCCTCGCTCCGCTCAGGATACAAATAGAAGAATCTAGAATACCTCGCTACGCTCGGGATTCTACTCTAAAATCCTTCGCTGCTTTCGGGATCCAACTTAGTCCCACGAATTAAATTCCATTTTTTCGCTTGTAATATAATCTACTATTATGTACCTGTATCTTAGAAGCCAGTGAACCTTCGATATTTGAGTGCAGTCTATGCCTCTTACGTTATACCTAGATAAGACACGAGTACGTTCAGTTCACACAACGTTGAATAGCAATGCTTATTCATTGGCCACAGAAAAGCCCAGCCCTCTGGTCACGTGAAGACTTGACTAACAGCTTGCTGATATGCCGAAAAACTCGATGAGTACTCGGACGCCATGGCCCTAGTGTTTCAACCCCAAACAGCCCAAACATGTAACTCCCAATAAGGTTGTTATAGTTGCGCCGTTTGAGGTTTTCTGCACCTGCAGCTGCCTTCCCAGCGCAACCCACTGTGCTAAGAAGATGGGATGGCGCAAGAGTGTCGACACATGTTGCATCCCACACCAAAGGCCTACCAAACTCCCAAGGTATTATGGTCATTCCGTCTGGCCTCTTCCCATTGTCACGTGCCAAGCCATTGGTTTCTAAAACAACTAGCGCCCCGGCGGTGACAAGAGCCCGACGGATGATGTCATTAATGCTGTCGTGCTCACAGCCCCCTCTGGAATCAAAACCAAACTGTTGGGGCTGGAATTTGTTCGTCAGTGATTTGTTTTGCATTTTGCGACAAATTTTGGCTGCCATACGCCTGTAGGAGCACCCGATGGCAATGGGGCGAATGCCGCCGTCCTTCTTGCACAGGGCACATAGGCTGGCCTCTTAGAAGACATAAACGACGCCGTCGTTCACACCGCCGGAGAGCATTAAGGTAACTAAAGCCAAGGGCTCCTTCAAAAGCGACTCACCAGCTTCCCCGGCGCTTAAAAGCTTAAAAGATCCTTCAAGTGCTGAGGAGTCAGACTGTCGAGGTTGCCGGTGGAACCGCTTCTGAAGGAGCTCACGGCTGCTAACAACTGGAGGCTGTAATTTTGAAAAATGAGGAATCTGGACCCTCCTGACACCCCTAGGTGTGAAAGTGAGGTCATCCGCAGGCGTTGGATGTTTATTCTCCAGGGCTGAGATTGTATCTGAAGAGTAAAGCGCCACTGCTGAATGTAGCCTGGCAGCCCCCCTAATGTCACCCTTGCTTAATTTGGATTTTACATGTGAACAGCCTTTCTGGGGAACGTTATTAAAAACGGGTAATTTTGCATCTAAAATGTAGGCCGAATTGTTGCAATTGTCTTTAAGTTGGGTCGTTAATTTTTTTTGTAGTCATATTTTTTTGAACATGTAGAATTTTATAGGGGAAGGTGAGTAATTCCTCCCAGGCAGTTTGTATGTTCCCCTGGGCCGCAAGACGGACGCATCGTGCTAAACTCAGCGCAACAGACCGTCTTGCGTCCCGGGGAACTCTCTTTAGAATAGGAGTTTTAAAATTTAAATAGTGTTTTCCAAAGTGACTCGTAATGTGTTGATGTTTGAGAAGGGCCGGGGGCACAAAGGTACACTTTGTGGTTTTTGAGCCTTGCCATAGTGCATCTTTAACCCCCATTCACTTTTAAAAAAACGTGCTTGGGAGCAATGGGGACACCTTACTAATTGGGTGTCGAGCGATGTGGCACGTTTACTGCTACAGTTTCCGGCGTCGTTACAGTCGGCGTTTGACATTAAGAAAAGGATTCCACTTACTTACATATTACAAAAACTCTATAAATAATAAAATACTAGAAAATTCACAAAAACTAAAAATTCAAATCGTCTGACGGCTTGCACTGACGTGACGGCGCGCATGTTGGTCTCCATTTGATGGACAAGAAATTAGCATTTGATACAAGCTGTCGATCAGCTGATGAGCGCGCTTCGTAATATAATGTCTTCTGTACGGTTGGTAACCATACCAGTGCATAAACTCGACGTAGCTCGTCTTTCTGAGTAATAATTTGGGAAGCATTTTTTGACGATTCGCTAAGACGAAGTTCTATGCGACTCATGAGGAAAAACTGTTTAATTCTGCCTGTTGGTTCTGAGGAAGGACGAATTGAGTGTGTTAGAGAGACGGAGGTAACTACGTGTGTAGATATTTATATCTACCTAGTTTTGTTTCGTCGTGGCTGGAGCGGGATCGGTGAAGACTACGACGTTCGAAAATGAGTACTTCAAGACTTTTATATAAGCAGTTTATTACTACCAATTACAATGATAACTTATCAACTAGTCTACGTAGTTATGTACTCTCAATTGAAAGTATGATTACGTCATAACTCATTAATTTAACGGATGTTTTCCCTTATCATCGTGGTCACGGCATAATTTTCTAATAATTTACTTAACAAACGAACCATAAAAAGTGTCGTATTAGTTACGGAACAGTACTTAAAATATGAATTATGATTTAGTTTTACGATTCTTAAAATTCCACGGTACTGATAAATTATACTTTACGACTTTCTGGAAACTGTGTCGCGATAACAGATTTCCCCTTCCTTAGTTTTCACACCATATAAAACACCACGATAACCAAGCAAGATCATTCCTAGTTTTGCCGTCTTAACGTAGACTAGTTGATAAGTTACCATTGTAATTGGTAGTAATAAACTGCTTATATAAAAGTCTTGAAGTACTCATTTTCGAACGTCGTAGTCTTCACCGATCCCGCTCCAGCCACGACGAAACAAAACTGGCGCAGTCGGTAGGATATTTCGCAAAGATTCGTCGGTAACACGTTCTGGCGATAAGAACACAGCAACGCAAAAGAATCCCAAAGGATCGTCGTCGCTACGTCAACTTCTCACCGAGCAACACCGAACGAGTACTCCATCCCGAAGAACAGCTTCTTGACGAGCAAGCACGCTTCGAGAGCAAGACTCAAACACAGCAGCAACCCCACTGGTAACTTACAACTTGAAGGCATCTAGAAATCGGTAAGAGATCTTCTCTTTCCATAATCTTCATGTTCAACCCACAACATCCTAACAGATCTTGTGAGCAGCAACAGACTAATTTATTCTGTCTATTAGCCATCATAAAACAATTACAAATTAAACTTGAAGGACTATTAGCAGAATTTAATTACCAGCTTTACATTTGTAAGGTAGAACACCGTCGGAACCAGTAATTGTATTTAATCTTGTACTAATTATAAGATTTTGTAATTTAACACTAAGTACGGGTAATAAGTACTACCAAAATGTCTAAAAATTTTAACACCATTCCAAGTGAAATGGTCAACATTATTCCATACTATGATGGAAACACTAGACAAACGTATCTATTTTTAAAGAAATGTGATTACATTAATTCTATGTATAATGGTAAAAAGGAACAAGAGGAATATAACTTCCAAGTTATAACTAGCAGACTTACGGGTGAAGCAGCTAGTCTAATCGGTGAAAGAGAGGATATTACAAATTATCAAGATTTTAAAAATTTGATTAAACAACATTTCGGAAACCCACTAAGCGAGGAATGTCTTGCTATTCAGTTACAAAATGCCAGAAAAAGGCCAACTGAAAATAATCTCCAATTTTGCCATAGAATTCAACTATTAAAAAGCAATTTATATTGTAAAATTAACCAAACAACACAAAATGAAACAGAGCGAACAAGTATATCGCTTAGTATATTTTTATGTAATTTGGATGAAAATATGGCGAGGTCTGTCAGACTTCAACATCCTAAAACTCTAGAAAAGGCGTTAGAACTAGCACTAGAAGAAGAAAACTTCCAAAGGCAATACCGATTAAATAATAAACTAAATACAAATAATAAACATAAACCACCAGTAAAACATCAGCCTAATCAAAGCCGCTTTAATTATTTTCAACCTAATCGTTTTCAGAACGAACCTAAAATACAACCTAATTACCTACCTCAATCAAATTATAATCGAAAACGAGCTGAGTATATGACTCAAGAGTTTAGGCGTTCTAAACCACAATTACCTAAACCACAAACTAATTACATAACGCGTAATCCAAGCCAACCACCCGAAACTTTTCTTAAATGTCAACCGAGCTATTCAGCACAAACACCCAACTTGAATTTATATAATTCACAAACAATTAACGAAAAAGAAAATAACGTCGAAGAAAATATCGGTAGAGATACGGTGGACAGCGAAAATTTTCAAATAGAAGCCTCAACCTCGTATGTATACAAATAACTTCGTGTAAATCAGAATTACCATTTATATTTATACCAGACCTTAATGCGAAATTACTGTTGGATACGGGCAGTACACGATCTTTTCTTAGCAATGAAATGGTAGAAAAGTATTTTTCAAAAGAAAAAATTAACGAAAAATTTCAGGTCGTGAGTACGCACGCAATGTCTGAACATAATGGCGCAGTCAAAATTAAATTATTTAATAACTTCAATACAGATAAAATTTATAAATTTTATATATTAGATATTGGGAAATCTTACGATGGTCTAATTGGAAACGACTTACTATTCGAACTTAAAGCAATTATTAACCTAGAAAAGGCTCAGCTCATAACCGAGCAAGCAGTCTTACCAATTCACTTTCAATGGCGCTTAAGTAATTTCCCGCCAGTGAAAATTGAATTATCGCCAAGGTGCGAAATGAAAGTAAAAATACCAACTGACCTATATCACGGTTACGCTATAATAGAATTTAAAGAATTTACTACGGGTGTTAGAATGCCCAGCGCGATCGTAAAATGCAACAAAGGCTACGCGCATACAATAATTCAAAACACTAATGAGCAAGATTTCACGCTCACAATTACGGCACCATTTAGAGTAACTAAGTATGAGCCGGAGGATCATAAAATACAATGTTGTAGGGTAAATCATTTGTGGTCCAAAGAAAACTTAGACCAAGTATTAATTCAAAACTTGGAAAAATTAAGACTCGATCATATGAACGAGGAAGAAAAACAAAAGATTTATAATTTATGCATCGAATTTAAAGATGTATTTTATTGCGAAGAGGTTCCACTATCTTTCACTAACGACGTAAAACATTGCATACGTACAACGAATAATAATCCCATTTATGTTAAACAATATCGACAGTCACCAATGCAAAACGCTGAAATAAAAAGACAAATAGAAAAACTATTAAAAGAAAATATAATACAACCTAGTTTTTCTCCTTGGAGTGCACCAGTGCACCTAGTACCAAAGAAATTGGACGCCACTGGCGAACAAAAATACAGAATGGTCGTAGACTATAGAAAGCTAAATGAAATAACCTGTGACGACAAATATCCTCTGCCAAATATAGCAGATATTTTCGATAAATTAGGAAATAGTTCATATTTTACAACCCTTGACCTTGCAAGTGGTTATCACCAAATAGAGGTCCAAAAAGAAGACATACCTAAGACCGCATTTAACACCCAGTATGGTCATTATGAATTTAAAAGAATGCCGTTTGGACTAAAGACAGCTCCTGCTACTTTCCAACGAGCCATGGATAATATACTTAGAGGATTGCAAGGGATACATTGCCTAATTTATTTAGATGATTTAATAGTCTTTTCTAATAGTCTAGAAGAACACATTCATAAATTAAAATTGATTTTTAAAACTTTAAGAAATGCAAACTTAAAGGTACAACTGGATAAGTCAGAATTCCTTAAGAAAGAAGTTCTTTACTTGGGCCACACGATAACTAAAGACGGACTTAAACCGAATGAAGATAAAATTAAAACAATTTTAAAATATCCTGTGCCCAAAACAGTAAAAGAAGTCAGATCCTTCTTTGGATTGATTGGTTATTATCGAAAATTCATAAAAGATTTCGCTAAGATAACAAAACCATTTACAATCATCCTTAAAAAGAATAAATCATTCGAAATAACAAAACAATTATAAAATTTATAAATTTTATCTGTATTGAAGTTATTAAATAATTTAATTTTGACTGCGCCATTATGTTCAGACATTGCGTGCGTACTCACGACCTGAAATTTTTCGTTAATTTTTTCTTTTGAAAAATACTTTCCTACCATTTCATTGCTAAGAAAAGATCGTGTACTGCCCGTATCCAACAGTAATTTCGCATTAAGGTCTGGTATAAATATAAATGGTAATTCTGATTTACACGAAGTTATTTGTATACATACGAGGTTGAGGCTTCTATTTGAAAATTTTCGCTGTCCACCGTATCTCTACCGATATTTTCTTCGATGTTATTTTCTTTTTCGTTAATTGTTTGTGAATTATATAAATTCAAGTTGGGTGTTTGTGCTGAATAGCTCGGTTGACATTTAAGAAAAGTTTCGGGTGGTTGGCTTGGATTACGCGTTATTTAATTAGTTTGTGGTTTAGGTAATTGTGGTTTAGAACGCCTAAACTCTTGAGTCATATACTCAGCTCGTTTTCGATTATAATTTGATTGAGGTAGGTAATTAGGTTGTATTTTAGGTTCGTTCTGAAAACGATTAGGTTGAAAATAATTAAAGCGGCTTTGATTAGGCTGATGTTTTACTGGTGGTTTATGTTTATTATTTGTATTTAGTTTATTATTTAATCGGTATTGCCTTTGGAAGTTTTCTTCTTCTAGTGCTAGTTCTAACGCCTTTTCTAGAGTTTTAGGATGTTGAAGTCTGACAGACCTCGCCATATTTTCATCCAAATTACATAAAAATATACTAAGCGATATACTTGTTCGCTCTGTTTCATTTTGTGTTGTTTGGTTAATTTTACAATATAAATTGCTTTTTAATAGTTGAATTCTATGGCAAAATTGGAGATTATTTTCAGTTGGCCTTTTTCTGGCATTTTGTAACTGAATAGCAAGACATTCCTCGCTTAGTGGGTTTCCGAAATGTTGTTTAATCAAATTTTTAAAATCTTGATAATTTGTAATATCCTCTCTTTCACCGATTAGACTAGCTGCTTCACCCGTAAGTCTGCTAGTTATAACTTGGAAGTTATATTCCTCTTGTTCCTTTTTACCATTATACATAGAATTAATGTAATCACATTTCTTTAAAAATAGATACGTTTGACTAGTGTTTCCATCATAGTATGGAATAATGTTGACCATTTCACTTGGAATGGTGTTAAAATTTTTAGACATTTTGGTAGTACTTATTACCCGTACTTAGTGTTAAATTACAAAATCTTATAATTAGTACAAGATTAAATACAATTACTGGTTCCAACGGTGTTCTACCTTACAAATGTAAAGCTGGTAATTAAATTCTGCTAATAGTCCTTCAAGTTTAATTTGTAATTGTTTTATGATGGCTAATAGACAGAATAAATTAGTCTGTTGCTGCTCACAAGATCTGTTAGGATGTTGTGGGTTGAACATGAAGATTATGGAAAGAGAAGATCTCTTACCGATTTCTAGATGCCTTCAAGTTGTAAGTTACCAGTGGGGTTGCTGCTGTGTTTGAGTCTTGCTCTCGAAGCGTGTTTGCTCGTCAAGAAGCTGTTCTTCGGGATGGAGTACTCGTTCGGTGTTGCTCGGTGAGAAGTTGACGTAGCGACGACGATCCTTTGGGATTCTTTTGCGTTGCTGTGTTCTTATCGCCAGAACGTGTTACCGACGAATCTTTGCGAAATATCCTACCGACTGCGCCAGTTTTGTTTCGTCGTGGCTGGAGCGGGATCGGTGAAGACTACGACGTTCGAAAATGAGTACTTCAAGACTTTTATATAAGCAGTTTATTACTACCAATTACAATGGTAACTTATCAACTAGTCTACGTTAAGACGGCAAAACTAGGAATGATCTTGCTTGGTTATCGTGGTGTTTTATATGGTGTGAAAACTAAGGAAGGGGAAATCTGTTATCGCGACACAGTTTCCAGAAAGTCGTAAAGTATAATTTGTCAGTACCGTGGAATTTTAAGAATCGTAAAACTAAATCGTAATTCATATTTTAAGTACTGTTCCGTAACTAATACGACACTTTTTATGGTTCGTTTGTTAAGTAAATTATTAGAAAATTATGCCGTGACCACGATATTTGATAAGGGAAAACATCCGTTAAATTAATGAGTTATGACGTAATCATACTTTCAATTGAGAGTACATAACTACCTACATAACAAGCTTTGATGTTTACTAGTTATTTACTGTGTATGAAAGTTCCTATGAATGTGGTGTTTTAAGGAAAGGATTTATTAAGAAAAGCACAGAAAGACAAAGTGGGTATTTATTTCCAATAGGCTTGTCATTTTAATCGAAAATCTAGTTACATGTTTGCTATACTAGGTCTTCATGGAGAAGCACGAGGCAAAAAACTCCATGGTAACTTTTATTATTATATCAAATCATCATAAATAATCGTTTATCACAATAAATCTAATTCTGTGATCTATCACTTGTACCATATTACAACAATAAATATCTTGCCATTAAGAAACAATAACAATGGCAAGGCAAAGAGTATGAATAGGTATTCCTTAACACCATTTAACATCATTAGAAACAATGATAAAACATCAAATAACTTAAGTAAGCCTTAGTAAGCCTTGGCAGTCGATCTTTCACAATACATTAACAGTTATTAGAACAGAGCTTCTTCTACATGGGGTTATAATTATAGCAACAACTAGCCAAAACACCGAACTATTTATGTAAATAATGGTCCATGATCATTATTCTATTCAACATAATAACAAAAACAATCAAACGCAATAACCACAGCAAAACAACAAATATTAATCAGAATATAATAATAACAGCAATAAAATAACTTAATTTTTACCTGTAGGCCGGAACTCCGTTCTGGGTGTGATGAAAGAGTACCGGGGACGGCGAGTCTTTGAAATGAGGGAGGGTTCGTATCGGCTGACAGCAGTGTCAAAGAAACACTTGGTGAGATGTTTCATGAACTGCTGAATAGTGGGGAGTTTGAGATCTAAGTGCAGATTCTCATTCCGAACAAAGAAGGGGGCTTCCATTACTTTACGGAGGAAGCGGTCCTGGAGGGTCTGCATCTTATGGACGTGAAGGGGCTTGGCGTGTGCAAAGACAGCGCAGGCATATGTCATAATGGGACGGATTACCGTGGTGAATATGCGCAGTTTGTACTTGAGTGACAGTTTACTGCGGGCGGTCAACATACAATGGAGTCTACCTTGAGCGAAGGCGGTGAGTGAATTGTCTCGGTTTCGAGTAGAGAACCACCTGACTCTTATCCGGGTTAACTTCGATTCACCATTTCCTGAACCAATAGGACTGGAGGTTTCGGGTTATTGGGTTGGGATTGACACCATTATAGTACTATAATGGTGCACTATTCGCACTATGGAGCACTATTCGGCCTTTTTACTTTTCAGGATATTAGTTTGCGAGTTCTTCCAGAGAGGGTGTCAAGGTTTTTATGCCAATTAAGAAGTAGATCGATATGTTCACCTAGCAATGTAACGCTCGAGGACTTAGAGATTCCCATACAGTCACAGATGGAGGAAGCCGTACATGTATGATCTATAAGAATAAGGGAAGGTGGTGGGCACAAAGTAGACCTTGTAGCGAATGGCACAAAAACCGTTTCACTGACATTTAGGGTGAGAAGGTTATTACACAACCATTCCATTTCACATATCAGTGCACTCTTAGCATTTTGATAGCCCTGGACCCCATCTTCTTCATCTATAAGCAGGGAAATATCGTCAGCGTATGTAGAGATTTTACAATTTTCGATAGGAAGGGTACAGAGATTATTGATACAGATCAGGAACAGCGTAGGGCTCAATATACTTCCTTGAGGCATGCCGAAATCAATGGAAAGCTCTTCACTCTCAAATGGTCCAATCCTAACCACTTATCACTTAACACACAAACCACTAACACACACAAATATTTCCAACACGGCCTCGAATTTCAATGCTCTCCATCTTGTTCAGTAAAGCCGGAACAGAAACGGTGTCAAAAGCCTTAAACAAATCCAAGAACTATACTTTTTTTTTAATAGTCTTCACGACATGGTCAGACATTATACCCGTTAGCCATTATAGCATTTTCGGTGCTCATTCCTTTCCAGAAACCAAATTGGTTAGGGGCTAAGATTTTGTTAGCTTCGATGAATCTGACGAGACTCTTGTTTAAAATGCGCTCCAATATATTTGACATGACGGACAGAACCGAGATAGGTCTGTAGTTGTTAACATATCGTCTCTACATCCGACTGTATGAACGGGGTGCACCACGGTCTTTTTGAAGACTACTGGGAAGATACCAGATGAAATGGCAAGATTGCAAGCATGTGTTATGATTGGGACCAATACTTTCTTTGTGGTCTTAATGATGCTAATGGGGAACCATCCCAACCAGTAGCGGAGTCAGACTTGAGGCTCAGAATAATATTTTCAACATCCATTTCTTATGGAGAACCATTGAACCACTAGAATTCACCAACGATGTTGTAGGAGTAGCAGACACAGGTTTAATTTTAGTAGCCACAGGCTGCGTGGCAGTCCCAACACTATCCTGCAATCTATGGCCGCCGACCGACAGCCCGCTGGTGTGGGTACTTACAAATAGGGCCCGATCGGTTTTAGTTATTAAGTACTAACATAGACTAAGCTATTTTGTTACTGGCACTATAGACCATATTGTAGTCTGATAAAATAAAGATTATTATTATTATAATACCTGTAAAGTAATTATTGACTAGATTAAGTGAAGACCCTGGAGAGTCAGAAAGATGAGGGGGGAAGGAGAGTGTGAACAACGGTCAGTTACCTTTGTTCATGCAGACAAGGCGTGAATCATAGTCCGCACCAGGCGCGGAGGGTGCGGTGCGGCGCGAGACGAAACCGCGGCAGCACGCTGGCCGCTGCCGCACCCTCCATTGACTCCGATACTGAACACGAGCGACGACGCGCGCGCAAACTTCTTGATCAAGTGCCCAACATTGTATTGTCTTTATAGAACCACATTAAAATACGTATGTACGTATGTTTACAGTCCACTTTACTTTAATTTAATAATGTTCAGTACGGTCCTTAACAATCTTTTTTACCACATCCCATGTTCCTCTAATATTATTGTTTGCTTAGCGAACTCCTCCTTGTAGGGTACATGCATAAATGTGTATATGTTTAATATGTGGGTATACGGAAATAAACCAGAAAAGTTGTCAATCGGAATCGCAATTTCATACGTCGCTCCCGCTATTATATTTCCTAAAACAAAACTGTTGACGAGGAAAATAATTAAATTCGTGTGGTTTACATTATTTAAGTGTGGGACTTCAACATGCTGTAGCGACATCCATGACGCTACATACGAACTAGAACAGCAAATTCCTACATCGCGCAAGCAGAGTTCTCCGCGCGATTTGATCATATACAACAGCCCGAAATCAACTTTCGGGCAGCTGCCCGGACCAGACACAACACCCGTCTGGTCGGAGGATCCTCCCTTTTCAACGGAGGTTTGCGGGACTTTACACCCTGTTCCGCATGCCTTCTATAATGCCTATCGAGAAAATTGAAGACTTTGACCTGACAAGTAAAAATTCATAACCTTAAATGAAATAAAACCAGAATTATAAGTTGTAACGTTGGTAACGTTGGTAGGAGCAGCCACGTATGACTTAATGTGTGATTTGTGTGCACCTAATCATCCAGAAAACAAAACTTTGAATATTGGAGCAAAACGTTTCGAAATACCTGAACGCCATGTTTTTAGACAAAGACGTCAAAATAAAGGCGAATCTCTCAGTAATAATAATAATAATAGTAATAATGTTTTATTGATATAAAAAAAAAGGTTATACATTTTCGTTTGAAACCCTGACTCCTGAGCTAGGTGAGACCTGTGTTACAGTAGTCAGTGTCTTCTCCCGTTCTTTAGAATTAACAATTTATACAATAATTCGAACAAGTAAATCACTTAAAACTAAATTTAATGCAAGCCTGCTATTGCTTGGTGTGTATTTTGCGCGTGTATGTGTGTGTGTGAGTGTGTGTGTGTGTGTGCGTGTGTGTGTGTGTGTGTGTGTGCGTACGTGTGTATAGCTGCGTATGTTTGTGTGTGGATTTGGGTGTGTCTGTATGTTTGTGTGAGTATTATGTTTGGGGTTATACATACATATACATAAGAGAGTTACATTTTATATTTTATTGTTCAATCATCATCAGTACTGTTCCTTTATTAAGTTTTCTGTCTGCAGGTAGTCCAACGTTTGAAGCCATGAATTTAGTTTAATCTTAGTTTTATATATTGTAAGTGGGTTAATGTAGTGTGGTGTGTTATGTGTGGGTCAGTGAATACTTACAGACACTCATACACCTGGCCAGTACGTGTAGTTTTAATATTACACTGGAAGAAAATCTACGCGATCAATTTGTGTTGGGTTTGGCCAGTAATAAAATGAGATCACGTATTTTTGCAGAACCATCGATAACATACAAAAAAGCCGTAGAATTGGAGTTAGCATTGGTAGCAGCCGAGCGACATTCACAGACCTCGGCAGAGTATGCCTATAGTCAACTAGATAAAGAGGCACTGAAAATAATTAGTGGAGTTATAAAACACCAACCCCTGAACGCCCGACGGCATGCCCGTATGCGGTACCAGATTACGCGGCTTAAAATAAAGATCTTATATCCTGTGACATGATATCATAACTATAAAATATGATATAATAGAAAAATAGCCTCGCTACGCTGAGATAAATGATTATTAATAAACTGATGCTCGCATAAAACAGCCAAAACTCACCCATTCATTCACCATCACAGCCACCGAGGTTCACGCACTTATCTTCACACTCTACTTACTGATATTTAAAACATAGTATAAACCACTCATGATATTCAAGTATGAACTAATACTCTTGCCTGATCTCTTCAGAGACGTAACCACACACACACTTTAAATACTAAATTAACTTAAACTTGAACTAGTCCACTTATATTTAACTTAATAACAATACTCGTACTTTTAACGGCACGTTTTTTTGACGGCACGGTTGGCGTAGTGGTTGAGCGTTCGACTGCTGCGCTGCGTGTCGCGGGTCCGATCCCCGCACGGAACAAATATTTGTATGGCCTACAGATAGTTGTTCCGGGTCTGGGTGTCTTGTGTATGTGAGTTTAAATGTTTGTGAACGCACCCACGATACAGGAGTTATTCCTAGTGTGGGGCAACGTTTTTATTTAAAAAAAAAAAAAAAAAACAAAAAAAGAAAAACAAATTTTAAAACTACAACTGGACTTAGGCCTCCTAACTCCACAATTATGACCTGCGCTTCACCCAATCTCAAAACCGACTGTCTTCTCTCGCTCCACAAAACTGACTGTCCTCCCTCATTATCCTTTCACCACCTCTCCAAACCACCCTTCCACTTGCCTACAAACCAATCACCGTCTTTCATATTCCAGGCTCCGCCCTACATCGCACGCGCACACAATACAGTTTTTCCCTTGTGACGCTCTTAAAACACTCTGTCTGCTCGAATTTTTGCTTCTTCTATTCGTGTCGTGGTACATTTAAAATTTAGTTATACTGTATGGGCCCAGTAAGTGGCCAGGTTTATAGCGGCATCGGAGGCCCTGTTCAGATCATCGAGGGTGCAGGTAAAAGCACATTTGGGACACTCCAGTAGATGGGACATAGTTTGAACAGAAGCACCGCACTCGCACTGTGTATTAGATGGATCGATGATCCCCCACTTCGCCAGATTGTACTTGCAGCGGCCCACTTGGGTATGCAACTTATTCAAGGCCCTCTATATAGGCGACTGCAGTTCTCGACCGACTGTTCCCTGGGTACTACGAAGTCGTAAGGTGGTGGGTACTTCTCTTCCCACACTTTGATTCTCTCTTTAGGTGGTCTATCCTGGATCGACTGTGTGGATCGCAAAAACTCTTGCGACTTTTTAGTCTACCAGGAATTGGCGTGTAGTCGTAAAGGGGATGTCGGCGATCGGATTCCTGGTCCTTATTTTGTAGCGCGCAAGCGACTTCCCTTCTTACGGCAGGTGGTGCGATACCTGCAAGTGGGAAGAGTTTAATGAGTGGAGTCGATTTTAAGCAACCCGATATTATCCGACACGTCTCATTTAGGGCAATGTCTACTTGCTTGGCATGGGCGGATCGGTGCCACACTGGACATGCAAATTCACCAGCAGAGAAGCATAGAGACATGCCAGTTGTACGGAAAACATCGGGTGCCGCATCCCAGCTGGTTGCATGCGATTTTTGCTAATCAGCAGGGAGTCGGCTCTGTGTCGCCAAGGCCCTATTTTTTACTGCACTCATGTGTACTTCACATGTACTTTGCTCGAATGAGTCGCTCTTGTTTCGATAGAATTTGTAAAGAACGTGACATATTAACTGCCATGAATAATTACTTTAGAAGAGTGCAGGCAAAAGTATCAGACCTTTTCTCGTAAAACAATTCAATATTTATTTTAATCTTGTAACGCTATTTTAAACGAATAGATATTTCATTTTTAATTGAGTTCCCCTGTCAATCCTAAAATTCAGATGGAAGTGTGTTTCTATAAAAAACCTCGACCATATGCGCAAGGCGTTGGTTTTGAAATAAATATAATTTTTATGAAATTAATGAAATATGATTAAAGGTTGGATGGTCACACAGGCAAGGATGGAACAGAAGTGGGTTTTAGTCAGTAAAAGTCCAGAGCGGGTGAAGTCATAGAATGATATCCAATACCTAGACAGACAGCCAGTTTTACAGGAATAGTAGGAGTAACAACTTGGAGATGTCAAAATGAAAAAATTATCTCGAAGCTATGTTTACTGGCCACAATTGGATAATGAAATTGAAACGTTATGTCGAGAATGCAGTGCCTGCCTGCAACAGCACGATGCGTTGAATCGTGCACAGTTGCATATGTGGGCTTTTCCTACACGCCCATTGTAACACTTAAAAATTGAATAAATTTAGATTCGTGGAATGGAGCGTTATTTTGCAAGTTGACAGATGACAGATTGTCGTTTGACGTTTCTTTTTCCAATTTGATCTAGAACAAGTCTGTCTATTAGATTTTATTTATTGGAAAAAACTACTTAAAAGCACCTAATGATGGCTCGAGGTGTAAAAGGGACCAGAGTCAAGTTCAAATGCTGTAAGCATAAGAATGTAGGACGATGTAAGTACTTCTATTGGGATTTTCTGTAGCAACGCTAAGTCTTAAGCATGGCATTTAAGATTCTCACCGAATGTTTTCTTGTCGTCAGGGTTCCTACTTAAGATTTAATTTATATTATGGAAAAACTTTATAAAATGGTCGGATCATAAACTTCACTATATTTTGGAAGAACAATGCGGTCTTAGCAAAGGGTTCCGAGCACGAGCGTCCACGTGTCCAGAGATGACTAAGGTTAGATGACCACGACTTAGATACTGCTTGAGGATCTCCTCACTGGACCTATAATCTTCGATCTTCGAACGATAGGGTAAAAGTGATTCATCATGAATTGTAAGTTCAACATGCAATTTTCTGTGTACTGAGTGTTCTCTTGTGTGATGCAGTGTTAGCAATAAATGTGATAAATGTGAAGACCAAATTCAAAGGACTCTTATTTACCACATACAAACCACATGCGCAGTATACCCGAGGATTGGTAATCAGGGTCTCATGCCATAAAATATCTCTGACGCTAGCCGGTAGAAGAAAAATTTCTTTACTGGCAACAGTTAAATATTGATTTTGCTAATTTTCAAGGAAAATATTATTTAGTAACGATAGATGCACATAGTAAGTGGATAGAATTTCAAAAAATGATAGGAATGAATGCGAACACCACTATAACTAAGTTTTTTTTTTTTTTTGGGTGGTGGGAAATCATCCTATGACTTCTTCCGCTCTAGGGTGGAGCGGAAGGGCGTGTCAGACTCTTACTGACTAAAACCCACCCCTGTTCCTCCCTGCCTCGAGTGCCCAGGGGCGAGGTAACTCTTTCGAATTTATCCTCCACCCCCGGGCAGGCATCGGCCGTGGCAGGCCCCGTCCTTTTGCTGACAACTCTTTGAGGCGCGCGTGGAACACTATGCGCCGTCGACTCTCGGGCCTGGTGCTGATCGGACGGCTAGTTACCCACTACTCGCCGTCCGCAGGCCCGGTTCTACGGTGCCCGGAGATCGTCTCGCGGCGCCCGAACCCCCTGGCGTCTGATGCGGCGGCTGCGGCTGGGGGCGCTAGGGCGACTCGGCTGTTGTCGAGTCTCCCTAACGTATGCCGCCTCTCTCTTCGCGAGCATTACTGCTTCGCAGAAGGAGGAGACGGCTTCCCATTCCCTCTCGCTCCGTACCATGGTCTGAACCAGGGCACGGCGCGAGAGGTCGCTGCCGCCTATCGCATCCACGAGGACACGGCGGTGCTCTGCCCAAGCGGGGCAAACCTCCACCGTATGCTGCACCGTGTCCTCTGGGCACTATAACTAAGTTAAGAAAACTTTTTGCACGTTTCGGAATACCCTCACATATCATTAGTAAGTGCTCGTGCTGACAAATGGGCAGCAGCCACCGTGCTTTCACGAACTGATTCACTCACGTACAAAAGAGAGATAGATACATAAACAAAACGTGTAGTTAATAGATACCTATATGATTATACAGTATAAGGACGGGACTTTAAGGAGAATGAAACATCTCAGATGCCGAGTAAATACTGAGTATATTTGATGTATTGATACGTATAAGTACTCACAGAGGTAGAATATAATATACTTATCTACTACATCACACAGGGTGTAACGGAAAAGTGTGGTCATATTTTAAGAACTGCATTAGCTCATCGACATGAACATCTTTATTCAAGAAAACCTGAGGAAACTCTCAATTTTTTTTTTTATCCCTCATACAAAAATTGATCAGCTGATGATAACTTTGTATGGTAGGTCAATTTTTTTTTTTGAATTTTCAATTTTTTTAGAGAAAGTGGTTCATTTCCATGGGTAGAACCGGTTCTTAAAATATGACCACACCTTTCTGTTACATCCTGTATAAGGTAGCCAGCACAAAGTTGGTATAGTTTCGTTTATCAATTTTATCAAGTATTAGTTCAAAAAAAAATCAAAATAAACAAGTTAACGCTAAACAAATCACCACTGTGTATAATATACTACAAACGTATAACAGGAAATTTGTGTGAATGCCATTGTCGAAAGCGCATCTTAAAAGCCCCGCAACTCACTGGTGAGTCGGACAAAAAAAAAAAATTAAAGAGAAAAAAAAAAAAAAAAAATCGGCTGTCAACCCGGGTTGTCCTCGGGGTTTAATTTGACAACCCGGATTTTGCCGTGGGGCTTCACAGGTTAAGTCAGTTTTTTTTTCGATTTCTCATTCAACCTCAATTGTTTTGTTAGGTAATGTCTTTAAATGAATGTGTATATGTAATTTATATGGGTATGCGGAAATAAACCAGTTGTCAATCGGAATCGCAATTTCGTTCGTCGCTCCCGCTATTATATTTCCTTAAACACAACTCTCCTTTTCATACACCCGCTTAAGTTTCCTTAACAATGAGTTGCAACAGTGTAATTTTTAGAATCTCATTATCACCAGATTTTTTTTAATTTAACGTGCATGCGGTCACGGTTTCGGAAACAGCGTAGTAAACCAGGAGTAATCCATGGCTTAAGCAATCTGAGCTTTCTAGAGACAGTATATTGCCTGTTTTTTGCGGGGTGGGTAATCATCCAATGACATCTCCTGCTCTGGGTGGAGCAGGAGGGCGTGTCAGACTCTTACAGACTAAAACCCACCCCTGTTCCTTCCCTGCCTGAGTGCCTTGGGGAGCGTTAAATATAAAAATAATGAAAGAATTTATCCGCTTCCCCTAGGCATGCAGGCACCGGCCATGATGGGTCCCGTCAGTGGGGGCTGACAATCATTTCTTTAAGGCGCGCGTGAAACACTACGCGACGAGTATTGACGTGTGTTGCTCTTTAGGATGATAGAGAGACCACCTATTAACTTCTCCGCTGCTTTATTTGGATCCAACAACGCTAGGATAGGATACCAATCATTACCATTTATGGCTTCTACAGTTCAGACGTAGTTTATTTTACATTTAGTTCGGGGTAAATTATGATACTTTTTATTAGTTTACAAAAATAGCAGCAATGGTTCCTGATCAGTAATAAACGACTCAATGGCACCCAGCGCTGGGCATGCCACTATCGAGGCGGTAGTGCCCCTCTTTGAGGAGTGGCTGGAGAGGCGTCACGGCGCCCTCACCTTCCGCCTGACGCATCGCATAGGCGGCAGCGACCTCTCGCGCCGTGCCCTGGTTCAGGCCATGGTACGGAGCGAGAGGGAATGGAAAGCCGTCTCCTCCTTCTGCGAAGCAGTAATGCTCGCGAAGAGGGAGGCGGCATACGTTAGGGAGACTCGACAACAGCCGAGTCGCCCTAGCGCCCCCAGCCGCAGCCGCCGCATCGGACGCCAGGGGGTTCGGGCGCCGCGAGACGATCTCCGGCCACCGTAGAACCGGGCCTGCGGACGGCGAGTAGTGGGTAACTCGCCGTCCGATCAGCACCAGGCCCGAGAGTCGACGGCGCGTAGTGTTCCACGCGCGCCTCAAAGAGTTGTCAGCAAAGGACGGGGCCTGCCACGGCTGATGCCTGCCCGGGGATGGGATAAATTCGAAAGAGTTACCTTACCCCTGGGCACTCGAGGCAGGGAGGAACAGGGGTGGGTTTTAGTCAGTAAGAGTCTGTCACGCCCTTCCGCTCCACCCTAGAGCGGAAGAAGTCATAGGATGATTTCCCACGCCCCAAAGAAAAAAAAAAAAAAAAACGACTCAATGGCGATTTCTGTGGCGGATAAATTCGTTTTTAAGAGGACATCATCCTGACAGTTTGAGAAGCGTGTGGGGAACAGGTGAGCAGGGAGAAGCCCATATTTGGCAGCACAGGATAAATACTCGTCTGAGTGACTATCGTTGTTGCTATTCTTGATGACGATGTTGATATCTCCACTCAATACAACGGTCTGTGTGGAGAGCATGAGACTTTCTCCAGACTTTCAATGAAATTGTTAATGTTTTTGTAAGAAGGGGACACACAAATAATTGAGATGCTATCTATTGTACAGATTAGACAATTGGCATCAACAAAATAGGGTTCTATTACGTCATGTTTTATAGAAGATTTAATATATACAGCGCATTCCTCATTTTGATTACATGTATTTTTATAAAATAAGAAGCGAAGGCGTCAAGAGCGGGAAGGTGGCTTATTTTACTCAACCAACATTCGGACAAGACTATGAGATTTACAGTAAAAACCCAGAAGTTGCTTTAGCACTGAGATTTCATCGAAATTTTTAGATATACTCCGAATAGTAATATGTAGTATTTTTAACCCTTACTTTGGACTTGTAACATATCGCGAACAACTTTCAGGTTGACAATTGCGGGATCTTGCTACGGCAAGTGAGTGTAATTCTTGATTTATGTTGTTAAGAATAGCCATTTGTTTTATAATATAAACTACTCAGAACGAGGTACAAAAAGAAGAAATCATGAAAATTTGGCGTGAAGCTATTAAAAGTAAACAATGTAGGTATTTTTATATTATTCAAAAATGTTTGAGACGATAAAATCTTTATTTCTATGTAATAAACATCCAGGTTTAGTAATGAAATATGTAAATAATAATAATAAAAAGCACACATGTAATGAATAAATGAAAGTATAATTATTTTCTATTGGGATAAAATATGGTTTCCTTCCAACCAAAAAAACGGGGTACAATTTTAAATGATTTTTAGTCACTTACCTTCATTGATACAATAGTGTGCTTAAATCGGATCTCTTTTAATTTGATAGGCTCGGGTTTGACCACTATCTCACCTGATGGTCAAGCGTATTCATCTTAACGATGATGTGGTCGAAATGGAACACGCTTGACTGTTTAGTCTTAACTTAAGGCGAGGTTACCTGAATGAACGTCGTTTTGTATTGTGTTTTATTCGTAGATAACACGGATTTAAATTTTGAAAAAAATATATTACATATTTCACACTTCGATCTAGATATTTCGGCCATGCGATACACGATTACTTACACTTTACTGCATCCAATTGAATCGCAAAGATAAGTCTAAATTATAATCTAATTCTTATTTCATTTCAGTTATATTAGGCTTTGAAAAATAAAAATAATTCCATAGTAAAGGTCGTAAAAAATGGGATATAAAACAGCCGACATAATGCGAAATATCTATACCACTAATTCCAAAATCCAGTGTTTTCCCCTGTTCATGCGCTCGCACCGTGTCCTTTAGTCCCGAGTGGAACGTGTTGGAGGTCAGACGTGTGCCAATTTTTTCAAACCCGCCACCCCCGCTATGGTCTGTTACCGGCTGAGTCAAAAATCTATAAATAAAAATGAATCATCGCAATGTATGTACGCGCATAGCTTCCGAACGACTGCAGAAAATTGGATAATTCTTTTTTTGTTGTGTTTGTGTTTGTCAGGACAAAGTTTTTATGAAAGAAAATTTTGAGAATTCAAATAAACAAAAGTAGTAGTAGTAGTAGTTTATAAAAATAATAATAAGTACCTGTATATAGTTTAGTCTCATTAAACTCTGAGAGTTAATTGAGTTTATTGAGTGATAGTTGTGGAATATTATATTATATTATTATATAGATTATATTATTATATTATATTATTTATTACTTTATTATTATATTTTTTTATTTTGTAAAACAAAGTGAGCAAAACCAGAATAAATAAAAAGTTGTCATCGCTGGCTCTACGAAGGCTGAATAAACAATAAAACCGGCCAAGTACGAGTCGGACTTGCACACGAAGGGTTCCGTACCATAAACTGAAAAAAAAGACAACAAAAACACGTTTCTAGAAACGTATTTTGTTTGTTTTTTTTTTTTGGGCTGTTTCTCATAATCTGTAATAGGTAGACAAAACTGTGTAACTGTTACGGATTGAGAGATACAGCCCGCTGACAGACAGACGGACAGCGGAATCTTAGCAAAAGGGTTTCGTTGGTTACCCTTTGGGTACTTCGGGTAGACCCTTTGGGTACGGAACCCTATAAAAGTAAGGATGCTTTGACAATATTATTATTTACCTATATTATATTTTTACTTTACTTACTAGGTATGTACCTACGCGGAATAGATTTACAAACCGCAAATATGTGTAAAACAGTTAAGTTCGGCAATGGAAATAAAGACGCCACGCGCGCAAAAGTAGACGTAAACGTATCGCGGCGGTTTTTTTTTAGCGCACTAGATTTTCAACGCTCCGCTTAGCGCGGAGAGTTGAAAATCCAACGGTGTGTTTTTTCGACGCGCTGGAATTAACTCTGTTGTTGTTGAGTTGGATTCTCAATACTCGGCTCAACACCGAGAGTTCAAAATCCAGTGCGCGAAAAAATCCCATCACGATATTTCTACCGCCATCTCGGGTTTACATTTGGACCTCACTATTGGCTTTACCACCCTCGAAAACTATAAAAATGACACCCATGACAAAGAATTTGAAAATTCTCGCTGATTAGATTTTTTATACTGTAGCATGAATATTTTGCACCCTTATGGAAAGTCAAAAGGCACGCGGCGCGTAGTTTTGAATCGTATCCGTATTAATAATCTTCGTGTCAGTCAGATTTAAATCCACCCTATTCACAAAAATAAATAAGTATACCTACTTATTTTTAATTATTAAGTTTATTAAATTATTAAGTTAAAGTTTACACAATACGTACCTAACTTTTAGATAACCATAAAAAATACTTAGGAACTAGAAAAATAAAACAAAATAAACATAATTATACTAATTCATTCAAGTTGATCTACTGCATATTGTGACGCAACTTAGTACCCACTCGAATTCGTGAACTCATGAGCAGTGCGCTCGGCGCGCGAGTCTCCGCGCATCGTAATTTTTTACGTATCGCTACTCCTTGCGGGGGCAGAGATATGCGTTAAATACCTACGGCGCTCGGGTTGCCTCGCCTTAAACACTCCTAGGTTGTATCTAGGAGTGTTTAAGTTAATAAAACGAACGAAATAAAACGAACGATCTCACTCTATTCATTTTTATTCTTAATTTAATTTATAGTACTTATTTAGATAATATACTTATTTCAATTTCTGTTTGATGAACAGGCACACACGCAAACTCTTTAAATATTAAAAAGAGCAACAGAATGGCAGGTGGAACGACGGTTGGCGATTACGAGCTCCGCTATATGGTGATTATATTTTAACTAAGGCAGAGAGGCGCTAAGACAATAAAATTTTCTTCTACAATAAAAGTTTTTTAAGCCCTAATTTTGAATAGGGTTCATTATAGTCATCATTACGGACAAGAGACGATCATGAAAACTTAAAGTTACTGTGTTTTAATAGGGTCACGTTTACGTAACCATGTATCGTGGCAATTAACAGCTACGAATATCACATGAATATCAGTAGATCGAAATAATCATGTTTATGTTCTTTTAGATTTCTTTGCAACAAATAAGTCAGTTGTCAACATACACGAGAGGACATAGATGCGGGGGAGCCTTGGTGTCCTTACGTCACGCAGTAACAGCTGCAGCTTGCACTCAAGAGATCCGAAACGGGTTAGTATTTACTATAATTTTTTAGAATTATTAAAACGATATCTATGAAATGGCAACTACACCCTGTCTGTCTGTTGCGTTGTCACGCCTTAAGTTGTGCTAGGAGTACGTACCCGTGCTGAGGGGCGAGCTCCAACTTGGAGTGGACCTGACGTGTTACGCAGACGACACGTTGGTCACGGCCCGGGGGAGCTCGTACAGAGAGGCAGCGTTGCTGGTGACGGCTGCGGTCTCACAGGTGGTGGGCCGCATACGACGCCTGGGGCTGGAAATGGCCCTCAACAAGTCGGAGGCCATGGTTTTTCACGGCCTCCGATGGACTCCGCCGCCGGGATCACACATCGTGGTCGGGGGGGTCCAAATCGCTGTCGAGTCCACCATGAAGTATCTAGGATTGGTGCTCGACAGCCGGTGGGATTTTGGCCCCCATTTTCGGCGGCTGACGCCGAGGTTAATGGGCACCGCGGGTGCGCTTGCGACTCTGCTTTCCAATCTGGGGGGCCCGAGCACCGCCTGTAGGCGGCTGTACTTGGGGATTGTGCGATCCATGGCCCTGTATGGGGCCCCGGTATGGGCTTCTGACCTGACGGCCGGCAGCATCGCAATACTGCGAAGACCGCAGAGGGCGATGGCCGTCAGGGCTGTCAGAAGATATCGCACGATCTCCTACGAGGCGGGTTGTGCACTGGCCGGATCGCCGCCCTGGGACTTGGAGGCGAGAGTCCTCGCCTCACTGTACCGGTGGCGCGAGGATGTGCGGACGCGGGGTGGTGAACCGATGCAGCGCGAGATCGAGCTGCGTCGGTTACAGCCCCGCGAGGTTATGGTGGTGGAATGGCGGGACAGGCTTTCGCGCCCTACCGCCGGCCTCGCTACTGTCGACGCGATCCGACCAGTGCTCGACGAATGGCTCGGGAGGAAGCACGGCTCCCTGTCGTTTCGGGCGACGCAGGTGCTCTCGGGGCATGGATGCTTCGGGAAGTACCTGTGTCGCATAAACAGGGAGCCGGACGCTCGGTGCCATCACTGCACCGACTGTCGGGAGGACACGGTGCAGCACACACTGGCAGAGTGTGCCGCATGGGAGGAGCAGCGCCGTGCCCTCGTATCCGAAGTGGGCCCCGACCTGTCGCTGCCGGCCGTCGCTCGTTCGATGGTCGGGAGCACCGAGTCGTGGGATGCGGTGATCTCCTTTTGTGAAGCCGTAATTTTGCAGAAGGCGGCTGCGGAGAGGGAGAGGGAGGTCGTGGCCACTCTCCCGATCCGCAGCAGGCGTACCAGGCGTCGGCGGAGGGTGGACAACGCCCTCTTCCAGCCCCCCTAAATCGGTCCAGAGGGCCGGCGGACTCGGGGTTGTCCGCCGCAACTCATCCAGCAGGACCCGAGGCGGCGGCGCGTAGTGTTCCACGCGCGCCCCTATTAGACGTCGCGGGGAGAGGGCACCTCACTCTCCCCGCGAACCAGAGGTGGCCCGCATAGGCGGGCCGGCACTAGCCGGGGATCATGGAAGTCGTACTAGCTCTCACGATCCCCGGTACAAGTGTGGGACGGAACACTGGGGTGGTTTTTAGTCAGTAAGAGTCTGACAGAACCCTTCGCCTGCCCCAGGTGAAGGACATCCACGAGGATTTTCCACCCCGGCAACAAAAAAAAAAAAAAAAAGTACGTTCCCGTGGGATAGTTTTTGACTTTCACAGCAGCGAAACTTATTCTTGAAATAGAATGTGAACTACTATTTTTTTTTTCGTTACAGCCTATTTAAAAACAAAAAACCATCGGAAATACGTTTTCAAAATGACGTTAAAAACTGCCACTAAATCTGTTTTTTTTTAGGGAATTCCATTTCCTAGCTGTACGCACAATGAATGTGTTCTCAAAACATTTTGTGCGTGTGGATGGGATTTTCACCATGTACCGGCGGCGCATCGCCGTAAGTCTTGTGGTCCGATGATGGAACGGGCTTGGTGGAATCAAATTATGCAATTCCGTCGCACACTCCCCAAAATATAACCAATAAAAAACCGACTTGCAACTCGGCGTCTACGCTTTAGACTTTGGAGCTTCGACTCGACGAGACTATCATGGCCAATGATCCTCTTGGCGCGTTTCTCAACTGTCTCAAGGGTATCACGCTGGTATCTGGTAGATCAGAGAGAGCAGTACTCCATACAGGATTGAACTTGCGCTTGATAAAGTTGGAGCTGCTGTTCCGGTGTGAAGTAACGTCTCACCTTTGCGAGGATTCCCAACTTTTTGGCAGCCACTTGAGCCTTTGCCTCTATGAAGGGACCAAAATTGAGGGTAGGTGTTAACGTAACACCCTAAAGATCAAGTTGGTCAGTTACTGGCACAATTACACCTCGGAAAGATGGCCATGTGAAATTGGCTCCTTTTAAAAAAGGCACGCCTGGGTGGGTGGCAGCATTGAACTTGACCAGGTTGGCATATCGCCCCATTCAGAGACAGCCTGTAAAGACAAGTTCAAGCGCCCATACGCCTGCGACGTGCCATAGCCTCTCGGAGAGACCGGACCTGAGACCCACCAGCTCGTGCTGTTGTCTGCAAACCCAAAGATACCGGGTTTTAGCAGATCATTAATACAAAAAACCAAAAACAAAAACAATGTTGCGGAGAGCACTGACCCCTGGGAAAACCGGCGTTAATAGCCAGCAGTCCGGACAAGCAGCCATCTATGACCACTCGGATAGACCGATCCCTTTGGAAATCTGCAATCCAATCACACAATTCGGAGGGCAGACCGAAGGAAGGAAGCTTAGGCTTATTATGGAGCCAATAAGGCTATCGTGCCCGACCTTGTCGAAGGCCTTCGAGATGTCAAGGGAGACCACAAGGGCTTTTCCGTGTTTCTCGATGGCCTCATTCCAGGTGTGAATGGCACATTTCCAGTCTTAAACGAGAGGCGAAAGAGTCGTGTCAAGATCGGAGACAACTCAGGCGCACAAATCTTCAGTATAATTGCCGGTATCCCGTCGGGGCCACTAGCTTTGTTGACTTCTAGGTTACGCAGTACCTTACGGACATCCTTCTGATGAATGCGAATGTTTGTCATAATCGACTTGCATCCACCAAGACAACCAGGGGGCCTCGCGCCACCAGGATCCAGACGTGAACATTCTGCAAACAGAGAGGTAAACAAGTTTGCTTCTCCTTAGCGGTGTAGGCCAGCGACCCGTCGGGTTTCAGCAGGTAAGGTAGTGAGGATTGGCAGAAGTTCGATTCAACCGGCTTAGCCAGGGACCAAAACGCCTTACTACCAGCTGGGTAAGATGCAAGTTTTTTCTATTATATCAACTTGGCTAATGTGGTCAAACCGAGCCCTCCGCAACACCTTCTTGCAAGACTTGCCAGCCCTGTTTAAGGCTCTCTTCTTCTGACTCACGTCATTTGTTTTGCGCATCCGAGCGTCGACCCATGCCAGGTAGGCCGTGTGTTTAAGCGCATCAGCGCGATTGCACTCGGCACCAAACCATGGACAAGCCTCGCCAACCATTGTTTGTTACGTCAGAGAACGGCGTCCGTGCACGACGAAGCGTCAGTTGAAGAAAAGCAAGTAGGCTGCCTAAGATAGTTTGCGAAAAAGATCGCATGCCATCCCAATCTGCTGACCTGTATCGCCAAACCCACCTGGTGCCTCTAGGGCTAGGATCGGGCGGGGAGTAGACGGATACTGACAACCAGACAGTGGTCGGAAGTACCTAATGGTGAATAAATCGACACCGAGTAAGGTCTGGGTCTATTGTCAGCAGAAGGTCCAAGCAATTGGCTGTGTGCGAATCAACATCCGGCACCCTCGTTTCCCGCTGCACCAGCTGGGTGAGATTTAACGCTAGCGCTAGCTTATGCATCTCTCGTCCAGTATGGTCTGTGTACTGGTATGGGAAGAGCCACTCCTGATGGTGGGCGTTAAAGTCCCCCAGTAACACCAATTGGGCAGAAGTGTACCGCTGCTGAACCGCATTCGCCGCCTCACTGAGGTGTTGTGTGGGCCCAGTTGTCTCCAGATGGCCGCTGTAGGACCGGTAGACACACTTAATTTTATCCCGACCTGTATCCACTAGAACCTGTAGCGACCAAAACCACAACCACCGCACCGTCAATTGAAAGCAGCCATCGCTTGCCACTCCAACTCCAACTGCACTGAGGTTCTCCCGTGGGTGCTGTTGGGCATCCGCAGCGCCTGGAAAAGCGACCTACGAGCTTCCACGGCACAAATTGTCTACGGTGAGCCCCTTCGGCTGCCTGGGCAATTCTTCACGACCAACTCAGACGATGTGGTGGAACCGAGCAGCTTGGTCAGCAGACTTCGGGCCCACATGAATAAACTGGCACCACAACCAACTTTGTGGCATACAAGCAGCAGCAAGACATTTTACGTGCCTAAGGACTTAGGCACAGCGTCCCTCGTCTTCATCCAACAGGGTCCAGCACGAAGGCCGTTGCAAGCAGCATACCTGGGGCCGTACGAAGTATTACGTCATGGGTAGAAGACATTTGACGTCGACGTGGCAGCCAGGGAAGAGTCTTCAGTACCAGATATACAGCAAGCACCAGCAGCTGTCATGAAGACAAAGAGTGGGCGGATAGTTAGATGTCGCAAGCGCCGCCTCCTTCGACTTGGGTGGTCGCGTTCTTTTATTAACGTCGCTGCGGAGCAAGATGGCCGACACTCGTCTTTTGGATTATGAATGAATGTCCCACTAGTATAAATATCCCGTACTAGCATTGTTTACCACATACTCCGCTTTAGCTTGCTTCGCTTACGCTTCACGCTCTGTTTTATTTCTCGCTGCTTATTACTGTGATTATTTTGATCAAATATCTTATTTTGTACAGTAAATTAAATTAGTAAAATAAATAAGTTTAATTAGTGCTTGCTGCTTTAATTTAAATAAATAACACCTGTGAGGTAGCCTACACAAGAAGCGGCCCAAGTCAACATCTTTACGGGCCCCTTCAAACCCAAAGAGTTGAGAACCTAGAGTCCTCAAGGTTGCGGAGACGCCGATAGCAGACTGATGTCGTCCCGGGTGTAAATACACACACCCGCGCGTGGTTTAAAATTGTGCTACAGGGACAACCCTGGGTACGTAAGCTACGAAACGTCTGACGGACATCCGATCTGCGTCTCCGAAAGGAACACGAGCGCTGGTTTCTCAGTCTCCAGGTGGTTGTGGACTGCGGCGAGATTTCAGTGCAGACCTCGTATGTTCGAAAGGTGCACTTTATGCGATAGGTGGCCTGCAATGGAACAACTATTTTGACCCAACTCCTATGAATTGGCTTCACTGAGCATCGTACCAGAACACGGCCCAGTGGGTGGTCGCAAGCCATCGGTCGAAACTAGTTAGTGTCACCTGATTAGCACCACCCAGGGACCACGTGTAGGGACTCAATGGGTATAACTCCTACGGTAACGGACGTGGGTGACTCGGCCCCCAACTCTGTTGGGTAGTTTAGAGGAACTTAACGATTGAATACAAAATGGACACTCTATTTTAAACAATTTATTAATATGCAATAAATGATAATTATTATTATATAGATTACTATGAGAAACTATGGTATCAACTTTTGAAACTGATGAATTTTGTCACCAAGGTCTTGATCAAGGTCTATTCTTATGCCAAATCAAGAGGGAAAAGTACCCGAACGGGGTGTTTTACAACTGCATAGAGTAATATAATATTTGTTGATCTTTCTTCGTTTTTGAGAAATTTAAAAAAAATGGTATCTTATTACAGGCAGAACGTAAAAAATAAACATTTAAACTATTTTCAGGGCCTTAGCTACACTCAACCCGAGTGAATACAGGGTATTTGCTGGTGCAGCGATTCTTACAAACGATAATTCCGCTGATCGTCATCGTGGCATACAAAGATTTACTGTACATCCTAATTATAACGGGAATAATCCGTATTTAAACAATATCGCTGTTATTACCGTGAGTAATATTTTGCATAATAATACGTAAATCTTATTATTTTATATCAAATAGCTGTAATAATTTTTGCTATGATTTTAACTATTAGTTCGGTGAGGCTGAGTACTAATTTATGGATTGATATGATATCCGTTGCCGAAATGTCCCGAGCTCATTCTTTGTTCACGTAAATATAGTTCAACGAAATCATAGCACGAATAATAAATTTGGTAAATTAAGTTTTAGGTTTAGTACCGCTAAGCTCAATAGATGGCGTTGGCGTCGAGTTAGATCGCGGTATGGTTTTGTTATTGAATGATTTATTTAGAAGGCAAATTATTATTTTTGTTTTATTTGAGCAGCAAGTCAAGTACTGTGATTGAATATTAAACACGCTTGGTATTTGAAGTCCAGTGTTTGATTTCCCAACCCGGAGAGGGTTGGGAAATCATTGTAAAGTGTATCATCTATGGTCGACCCTCTTTCAATCTTTCTCAATCTCAAAAAAAGAGGAAAAAAGGGTCGACCATAGATAAACATTGAAGTTAGTTTCAGTTGAATTTCACCTTGCGAAAAGTAATCAAATTTTTTGTGGTAACTGTTACTTTACTACCCTGTCTTATTGACTTAACGGCTTTAATGGGTTTGATCAGTTGTATTGTAACTTTTTCAGCTCGTCAGTAACTTCCTGAGTAACTCAATAGCACCAATTTCACTGGCAGTCAACGATCCCCTCTTGATACATGGTTCAATTTGCACGTCTTCTGGCTGGGGAGCCCAAAACCAAACAGCTTCTGTAAGTAAACAGCCTAGCTATTCTGTTTTTTTCTATTTCCGTTTTACTTAACTAACGAAAATAGCTTGAGACGAACACTATGACGTCACAGTCCCGATCCGAAACTAAATACAAGTCCTAATCGTGTATTCATTTTGTTTCGGATTTTTTTCTATTATTGCGAAAGCTTAAGGAGCCGCATTTCTCACTTACTTCGGCAACACTAAGCGCTCGGCAAAGTTCACCTACTGTTTCGTTTCAAAGATGCCACCTGAGTGAGACTGAGTGCCTACAGCGCGACTAGTACAGGACGGTATCTTTTGAAATAAAAATAAGTAAAAATGAAAAGATTTCGCCGGCTGGAGGAGTGTTATAAACTTGTGAAAATTTGTCATATTTACTGATAAATTTCGCATATTTTATAAAAATAAAACATCTATAATTTTTGATTTATGTTACATTTTTTATACAACTTTTTCTAGTATGTGTGTTAAACCAGGAATACGCTTGGATCAAACAGGGTTTTTGTTACATGCTGTAGAACTGACTTCCAAAAAAAGTGCAAAATAACTTTAATTTCGGAAGTTGGTGTTTCTGGTTTTGTGTCTTCGTTTTTTGACACCAACTTCCGAAATTAAAGTTTTTTTTTTTAGAAGTCAGTTCTATTTTTCGTAAAAAAAAAAATAATAATTTTTACTTTCTAGTTGTGGTCCCCCATTAAATTGTGTTAACACTACATAGACATAAATGATCGCAGCAATCGCAGTTGATTTGCTGTCATTTTTTGAAGAGTTCCGTTGTCTGTCTTCGAAACTCATCATCAGATCTATATGAAATTTAATGGGACAATTTCGGAATAAAGCCTATTTTAATAAGACCCCTACACATCGAAAATTATTGAATTTTGATTACATTTATTGTATTTGAAAATGTTCTATTCATAATACAGAGAGTTTCCACTTCAATAAGATTTTATACAATCTTACGGTGTTTTCAATTTCCCGGTGACAGGGATCACCAATATTTTCTATAACTTGATTCAACGGCAACTTGCTGTTTGTTTTAGGTCAATATTCAGATGATGCAGTCATCGAAGACGGTATATGAAAGTCCGACTTGCCAAGCTTATTACCTTGGGACGATGCCCGTATTCCCTCAGCTCACTATACAAAATACCCAGATCTGCGCGATTAACTACACATCATCTTCATGCACGGTAATTATTTATTTTTAACACTGTTAATACTTATCCAAATTGATTTTAGTTGTCACAGCAGCAATCTTCTTCTTCTTCTATGGAATCAATGGTTTCAATCTTATTAAATATTTTGACCCAGAAGCTGGCTACTTTAATTGCAGCATCAGTAGTTTTCATCAGGATCTCCATAGTGCAGGTGTATGGGCACTTGGGGCATTCCAGTATGTGAGTCATATTCTGGACATGGGTACCGCAATCATACTGGGTATAATAACCAATAACCTGTGAAGATATTATATATAGATATTAACTTAACTCTAAACTTTTAGACATTCCATGTCTTAATATTTGTTACACTCGTACCTACCATCAAATAACCTTGCAGTAAGGAATTAACAAAAAAATAGCAAAAATAAATCAAATCATTTATTTGCTAAATTTTAAATTATGTATATAGAGTTCGAATGTTTTTTAAGATAGATAGACATAGATCTCTTATTCTGCCATTATTATCAATACCCTATAATAATATGTTGTTTTCAGGGCGACTTAGGAAACCCATTAGTATGCAATGGCAACCTCAACGGTATTCTGATTTTTCACTCGGCCGATTGCTCAGGCTTAACTTACTTGGCGGGACCCGAAATTTACACCCGGATCACCAGTTTCCGCTTATGGATTAACACAATGGCAGGAGCATCCACTTTCCAACCAGGAATGGCAGTGTTAGCGTTGATATCTATTGTTCAACTTCTTACCAATAAAGTTTTAACTTAATTAATCTTGCATGACATTCTCATTGATGAATTGAGTCCATCGCATGCGCTGCATACTTCCACCGGTAGCTAAGATCCTATCAGAAGCCGGTGGGCCTCGAGGTCCTCAGCCACTCGACGGCCGGCGTTATTGTACAAATTTTATTTATTTTCTTTTAGCCTGTTTAACCCATTTCGTTATTCATTGGTTTAGTTATGTATTTTAAGTATATTGTAATTAAATATAATAAATGCCTGCCTATATAATAAATTTTAATATTGCGTTTCACAATAAATGTCAATTGATAGTGAAAAATTTTACTTTAACGTAGATATATTTATTAATTCATTAATAATTTGTAGACTAATTTTAAGCTAATTTCAAAATAGCTGTATAACTCGTGTTGCATTTATCTCATATCTACGTAACGCCTGAGAGAAGTTCATAGCGAAAGCTTTGATAGACAAAGTTTTAAAACATTATTAGGATAAAAAAAACATTATATAATTTGAATTTATGACTTATAACTTTTATTAAAAAAGGTTTTAACTCTTTTGTATATTTATGTCAAACGAATTTAGGGCGTATTGTGTTGGATTTCAATTTTATGTCATTCGATTTTATGTGACATTCAATCAATCAATCAATCATTTATTTTGTAAAACATAGGTATGGTTACAGATAGTATATGGTCAAAAATATGTGCACTATGTTTCGCCAATACATGGCGTACAAAATCAATATAAACAAAAAATTTCAATTAAGATGGCATATCAATTAAAAATAAAAGATTACAATATAAAAAATTTAAAAAACGATTCAATTAAAATATGTCAATTAGGTAAACAATTACAATGAAAGTGGCATGTCAATAGAATCACATTAATAGAATAATCAATTTAAAGTAAGTATGTCAATTAGGTTAACAGGTCATTACAATTTTAGATATACCTATAAACACATTCATACTAAACCAATAAATACGAAAAATTAACAAGTCAATCAATCAGTCAATCAGCAAGGAATCGTCATACCTCCGTTTATCAGTAGTAAACTCAGTGATGGAGTAGTAACATCTATCTAACAGGAATTTAAACAAACACCTCTTAAAGGATCCCAGACATTCTTTATTTCTGATAGCTGCAGGTATGCTGTTATATATTTTTGGGGCCATACCTAGCACACTTTTGCCGAAAAATGCGGTGTCATGAGAGGAAACATGAATGGTATTCTAATAACGGCGAGAGCGCAGTTTCACGAACAAATGCAGGTTACAGTGAACAAACACTCCCATTTCATATAAATGTACATAGATGGTAGAGTGAGCAAACTAAGTTCCCTAAAAAATGGTTTACTACTGTCAATCGATTTTAATTTGGTAAAAGATCGCAAGCATTTTTTCTGAGCTTTAAAAGCAATGTCTCTGTCAGTGGAGTTGCCCCAGAAAATGATTCCGTACCTAATGCTAGAGGCCACATAAGCATTATAAACTATTTGCACTGTAATGCGGTTAACTGTTTTAGATAGTTTGTACAGAGCATACGCATATTGGCTAAGCTTCTTTGACAAAGCATCAATATGATGTTGCCAGGTCAGATGACTATCTATGTAAAGACCCAGAAATTTTGTGCTGTCGCTTTCAGAGATTGTTACATTACCATATTTTATATTAAGTTTCGGATTATTTTTTCTTTGATAAAATGTCATTACTGTAGTTTTGTCAAGATTTATTTTTAAATTATTACTATAAACTAAACAATTTATTATATTTTTAAGGTAGTCGTTTATGTCATTTTCAAGAATATTAATGTCATTATCCTATCCTACTAATATTATAAATGCGAAAGTTTGTATGTTTGTTTGTTTGTATGTTTGTATGTTTGTATGTTTGGCTGAAGGTAACGCAAAAACGGCTAAAGGGATTACAATGAAATTTTGCACATACGTAGGTCATATCCTGGATTAACACATAGGCTACTTTTAATCCCGGTAAATGACAAGACTTAGCGAAGGCTGAGGTGGAAGTAGAAATCCAAAGTCAGGCTGAACGAGCGCACACGCTCAAAAAGTACTAGGACACCAGAAACATGAGAAGTATTTCCAGGGCTGAAATCATGAGAGATAAAGACTCACAAAGTACCAGGAGACCAGAATCATGAATAGGTGTTTTCGGGGCTACAATCCTAAGCTGTATAGCTTCACATACCACCAGGATACCAGAATCAAGAAGAAGTGTTTCCGGGGCTATAATCCTGAGTGGTATAGATTCACAACCTATCAGGAGATCAGAATCACAAAATATATTCTGAGGATTAAAGATTTTTTTATTTTATTATTTGATTATAAATAGAAGGTAGGGGCTGGAATCATAAGAGATATAGATTCTCAAACTACCAGGAGACCAGAGTTTTAATATAAACAAAAAAATCTAAGGCGTCAATTGCAGATACAAACGCAGGTAACCCAGGCCTGCGGACTGCAAGAAGTGGGTAGCCCGCCGTCCGATCAGCACCAGGCCCGTGAGTCGACGGCGCGTGGTGTTGTAGTGTTCCACTCGCGCCTCGAAGAGATTATTGTCAGCCACCACTGACGAGGCCCATCATGGCCGGTGCCTGCATGCCCAGGGGTAGCGGATAAATTCGTAACAGAGTTACCGCTTCCCTGGGCCATCAGGCAAGGAAGGAACAGGGGTGGGTTTTAGTCAGTAAGAGTCTGATGTCATTGGATGATTTTCCACCCCACAAAAAAAAAAGAATAGCTCGCCGTCCGATAATGACCAGGCCCGAGAATCGACGACACGTAATGTTTCCCGCTCGCCTCAAGGAGATATCAGTAATACCTGACGGGGCTGGCAGGGCCGATGCCTGCCTGGGGTCGCGGATAAAACCGCGGCTCTTGGCACTCAGGCAACTGAAGGGACAAGGGTGGGTTTTAGTCTGACAAGCCCTCCCACTCCACCCAGAACGGGAGAAGTCATTGGATGATCAATCCACAAAAATCAATGAAAAGGTAGTCCATTGAAAAGAGATGTTCGACGTGGCAAACATTATTGCTTAGGTGAAATCCGCAAAATTTTATCGCCGTCCAACTTTGCTAAGCCCTACGAATATAGGAAATTCTGATTTTCATGATTCTAGCCCTAACTATTAAATTTAACACGGTAAGAGTAACAAGATAGGTACCCCGACACACTGAGCGAGTGTGTGTGCGTCCCAACAGTCTTTATGTAGAACTGTGGCGTTCAAAAAAATTCTAACTTTCGGCCTTAATTACACTTTTCATGCGGGCGAAGCCGCGGGCGGAAGCTAGTTAGAGAATAAAATAGTGCTGTCATCAGCAAATAATACCATCTGGTGTTTACTGACCTTAGGCATATCATTTATGTAAATGTTAAATAATGGAGGGCCAAGAATGCTACCTTGGGGAACACCATAAGTAGTTTTTCTAGGACGTGACCGGTATGTTCTTTCAACTTTCGAGCTCGCACATAGCCTATCAAGCGTTGTGATTTGAGTGCGATCAGAGAGATAAGATTTTAATAAGTTTAGTGGAGTTCCTCGAATCCCATAACGCTCTAACTTGTTTAGCAGTATATCATGATCTACATGGTCGAAAGCTTTAGACATATCCATGAACAATGCCGCTACTGGAGTTCTAGCATCAACACTAGAAACAATTTTCTTGACCGCCTCATAGACCGCCATATTAATGGATTTTCCTTTCCTGAATCCAAATTGTTCTTTGACTATGAGGTCATGCTTTCCAAAAAATGACAAAAGACTATTGTATATCACCTTTTCTATTATTTTGGAAAAAATAGGAATAAGCGCAATCGGTCTATAATTACCCATAATACTTTTATCATCTTTTTTTTGAATAGGTTTAATAACAGTAATTTTTTATTTGTCTGGGAAATGGTCATATTCAATGCAAAGATTGATGATATAACTTACAGGAGGACCTATTAATGGCGCTACATGTTTGACTACTTTTGTAATAATGCCATCATATCCATGGCTATTGGTATTATTTAGAGAACGAATTATAGCCATTATGTCTGCTGGTACTGTAGGAGAAATAAATATGGAGTCACAATTAGTCTCTATATTTGTATAGGAAGGAGTAGAATTATTCGGTTTAATTTCGTCACTAAAATGGTCGTTAAAAGCTTGTGCAATTAGTTCAGGTTTATGTAATTTATTGCCATTTATTGTTACATATTCAGGTATATTTTCTCTAGGATAGTTAATCTTATTTTTATTGATAATGTTCCAAGTCGCTTTAGATTTATTTCTGGCCGAATTTATGTGAAAGTCATTCTGAGATTTTTGGGTCAATGCTATTATTTTCTTTAAACGAGCAGTATATTGCTTTAATAAAAGTTTATTTCTAGAAGTACGAGTAGGGGCTCGCCTGTATTGCCATAACATTTGTCTCTTACGCTTACTACTGAGCCTAATTCCCTTGGAAATCCAGTTTGATTTCTTACGCAGAGTGATTCTTACTTTCCTAAACAGAGGTCATAAAAAAACTTAAAAAGGTCATAAAAACTGTTAAATGCTTCCTCTGGATTGTCGTGCATGTAGACTTCACTAAAACTAAGATTATGAAGAGAATCAATGAATTTAGTTAAGTTTTCTTGGCAATAGTCGCGCCTTCGAGCATAATTGGTATGCTCGAAGGCTTAATGGAACAAGTTTTTTTCACAGGGCATTTGATAACTTGGGCAGTATGATCAGATAGCGCAAGATCAAGTACTGCACACTTACTACCTCTGATATTATGAACGATATTGTCTATGCATTTACCACTAGCTAATCGTGTAGGCTAATGAATTCCAATTTTCAAGTCATAGTGTAAGAGGAGAGTTTGAAAATTATTAAATGGTTTCGATTGTGTCAAAGTGTTTATATTAAAATCACCACAAATAACGACTCTTTTTAAATCACCGAGGCTACACATTCGTAAAATACCATCCAAGCTTGCAAAAAAAAATTCATAACAGTAATTCGTATATTTGGGTGGTCTGTAGATGCAAATCACTATTAAATTTCGGACATTCATTTCGGGCAAGTTATCATTCGGACAAATGATGATTAGGACGGATTGATTTGACGTTGCTCGACGCATACAGACGTGCACATCAATGCATTACAAAATAAATAAATTAACGTTTGCATAAATACTGACCCAGTTTTATAGTGAATTAGCGTGTTTTATAAATTAAGTGAATTATAAGTTAAATAATGATCTGACTAGATTATAAACAGTTTATATAATCTGAAATATGGACGGCAGCCCCTTTAGTCGGAGCGGGATGACGCCGCGCAGCCCTCCATCGACACCAACACCAAGACCACCTCAACCACCCAAGCAAAATCAAGAGGAAGTAGTGGAAACAATATCCACTCCGGAAATTCAGAGCTGGTTAGGGTCCATTGAGCAGTACTTGAACGAGGTATGTACTATTGCCTCTGATGGAAAACTGAATTCAGACCAGAAGATCAGGATAAGTAATCTCTGCAGAAAAGTTGGACATGGAGTTTCGCAAATGGCTGTTCAATACCAGTCGCTGAAGTCAAGAGCCATACAAACCCATACCGCCCTAAAAACCATGACCGAAGCTCGAGACCTAGCGGAGTGTCTTACAGAGATGAACCGCACCATTCAAGAGTCATGTTCGAAGCAGGGAGCTAGTGCCTCCTCTTTTGCCGATATGGTGAAGAAGGGATCCAGCAGTTTCGTTCGTCCGAATAACCTGAGTTCCGTGGCGATTTTCCCGTGTGACAACTCAAAGACCAGTGAACAAACTAAAAACATGGTCCAAGACATCATATGCCCTGAGGAAATGAAGCTGAAAGTTCGAGGCGTACGCAAAATCGGAAAAGGAGGACTTATAATCAGCACAGAGACGAAAGATGACCTAGACAAGCTTAAGAAAACCGTCCAAACTGCTTCGTCAGGGCTTACCGTCGACGAACCCCGTAAGCGTAAACCTCGCATTATAGTAATTGGAGTGCCCGCATCAATGGCTGAAAACGAGGTTTTTAAATGTCTTTATGAACAGAATGTAGCTGATAAACTGCCGACCATGTCCCGAGATACATTTATGACCTCAATCAAACTAAGCCATAAATCTGGGCGAAAAGATGCTGAAAATTGCAACTACATCATAGAAGTTCCAGCCGTCATTCGCAAGGCTCTCATCACCCAGGACCGGTTATTTATAAATTGGACATCCTGTCCGGTACGAGACTTCACACTAGTAACAAGATGTTACAATTGCCAGCAGTACGGTCATGCAGCCAAGACATGTAAGGTTACTGCCCCTACGTGTGGACATTGTGGTGAAGAAGGCCACTCTAGCCAAGACTGTTCAAAGAAAGCCGCTGATCCAAAATGTGCCACCTGTTTACGCTTCAAAAAACAAGCAAACCACAAGACGGGAGACGCAATTTGTCCGGCCAAAATAGCTGCTGAATACAGGTACATAAACTCGGTAGACTATGAAGGCGCCTAAGAGCGCCACATATTTAGTTTACATCTTAGACGTAATTAATTGTTATTAGTTATATATAAAATGGATATTAATAATATAATTTCAGACATAGATAACTCATTCTCAAATGAGTCAAAGTCATGTGAGGTTGAGGACTGCAGACAATATCTTTCTCAGCATCCACACTCACTAACCATACTAACCCAAAACATCCGTAGTGTTTATAAGAACATAGATAGCTTCAACATTTTCCTTCACAGACTTAACTTTGACTGTGATATTATGGTTTTAACAGAGTGCTGGTTATCAATCCGCCACGATAACCTCCCGGTTATACCAGGATATAACACGTTCTACACTGAAATGAATCACAATCAAAATGACGGGGTTGTTGTCTTTGCAAAGGAGTCACTAAAGGTCAATGTTGAAGAAGCTAATCTACAAGATTGTATGAGTAACTGTCTTATAATCAAAATTGGTACAACCACAGCGTTAATTGCTATGTATAGATCTCCTTCCGCTAGAAACCTGACTTCTTTTCACAGTTCCATAAACCAGATTCTTCAAGCACTCAGCCATTTCCAAAATGTAATCCTAACAGGCGATATTAACATTAACATTGGCTCTGAGAACTGCGATGCAGGGACTCAAGACTACCTCAATATCTGCTCATACCATGGTTTTCTCCCCGCTCACACATTGCCTACTCATCAGAGTGGTTCCTGTCTCGATCATATGATGATCAAATCCAGCTATTCATATATTACGCTTGTTACTAACTCAACAATAACCGATCATCATGCTGTCCTACTAAACGTAAATTTAACGCTGCCTAAGCTAAATCGCTCACAAACCAAGACTAACATAAATATAAAAAAACTCGAATATGTTTTACGTAATATCGATTATAGCCCAGTTTATAAAACTGCTGACGCTAATACCGCTTTATCGTACTTAATAAAACATGTCCAACAAGCTATATTGCATAACACGACAATAGTGACACTAAATAAGCGTCATCATAATATCAAACCTTGGATTACGCCTGGCCTAATTCGTTGCATAAGACACAGAGATAAACTCCATCAAAAAACAAAAAAATACCCCGATAATTTAATAGTTCTGAACTCATATAAAAGATACAGGAATTTCTGCAACAATCTTCTAAAGAAGCTGAAAAATAATTATGACAAAAATGAATTAAATAAAGCAGGTAACAATAGCAAGCAACTTTGGAAACATATTAAAAACGTCACTTATATGACTAAACAACGTGAATCAAATTCGAGTTTACTGCTTACTAATCCTTCACCTCTGCTGTCCGCAAACAATGTAAATAACTTTTTTGTAAATGTTGGGAGAAATTTGGCAGAACAGATCCCGAAACGTTGCGTCCAAACATCTTTCCAAAAACTAAGCAACAGCTGTAACCAGAAATCATTTGTTTTGCTGGATACAGATGAAGAAGAAATATCACGTATCATTGCTGGCCTAAAAGATGACTGTGCAGTTGGATGGGATAATATAAGCAATAGGATGCTTAAACTATTTAAGCATATATTTGTACCTCCCTTAACGCATGTGTTTCGAATCTGTCTTTCTAAAGGAATTTTCCCGAGTTGTCTAAAAAAGGCAGTTGTCATCCCGATTTATAAAACTGGAAGCAGAGAAGTGACTTGCAACTATAGGCCAATATCGATACTCCCTTCTATGTCAAAAATACTTGAGAAAATAATTAACAACAGACTAGTAAGCTATTTAGAAAAAAACAACTTCTTGTCACCTGCGCAATTTGGCTTCAGGGCCAAATTGTCCACAGCCGATGCAGTGCATAGCCTTACAGATTATGTCTCAAAAGAGCTAGACAAAGGGAATAAGGTCCTAGGAGTCTTCCTCGATCTAGCGAAAGCCTTTGACACTGTCTCAGTCTCCGCGCTTCTTGACAAATTAGAGGCTATAGGAATAAGGGGAACGCCGCTGTCGCTACTTGCTGACTACTTAAACGGCCGATATCAACGTGTTAGGATAGATAATTTCACGAGCGATGAGCAGAAAAATACTGGTTTTGGTGTTCCCCAGGGAAGTATTTTGGCCCCAACGCTTTTCCTGGTTTATATTAACGACTTGTGTAATTTGAACATTAAGCACGGCAAAATAGTATCATATGCTGACGACACGGCGTTAATATTTACAGCTAAAACCAGTAGCGAACTGCACGAAAACGCTCAACTAGGTTTTAATATTGTGACTAATTGGCTTCAAAGCAATTTACTAACATTAAATGCTGACAAAACAAAATATATACACTTCTCCATGCGCAAGCCGCAACTTAACACTGCTAGCTTTCATCTATACGCCCATCAATGTGGTAACCCTTCAGTCAACATGTGTCATTGTCCTCTTATCCTCAAAACCTGTAACATCAAATACCTCGGGGTAATAATTGACGATACACTCACATTTAGACATCATATTGAAACTCTGGTTAAAAGAGTGCGCAAGTTAATATATGTATTTAAAAAAATACGAACTTTTGCAAATTCAAAATTAATCACACAAGTTTATCTGGCCCTATGCCAGTCTATAATTCAATACTGCATTACTTCATGGGGTGGCGCATCAAAAACCCTCTTGCTTCCTCTTGAAAGAGCTCAGAGAGCAATTTTAAAAGTAGCAAACTTCCATCCCTTTTTCTTTCCCACAGATCAGTTATATAAATCCTGCAACGTGCTGACTGTTCGCCAGCTTTTCATTTTGCACTTAGTATTAAAACAACATACTATGCTTTCGTACATTTCTGACAGTACTAACAAGAGGCGGAATGATATAGTGTGCACTTCTAATGCAACCTCCAAAAATGTCTTTGCAGAAAGATTCTTCTCATTTTTAGGCCCATTTCTGTACAATAGGTTAAATAAAAAACTAAGTTTTTATAAGTTGAACTATTTTAATTGTAAAAAAACTGTCATTTCATTTCTACGAAGCATTGCTTATCAACAGACAGAGGATCTACTCATTGTCGACAAATAACCCGCTAACATGCTGATTCTATTTTTATGTAAGTTTTAATTTTAGTACTTTATACTGTTTAATTTATTTATAATTCTTATAAGATATTTATGAACTGTCTAGCCTGAAACACAGGTTCCACCTAGTTCAAGCTAATATAAAACTGTGCTCTAGTCTAATTGTAAAGATATTTTTATTGTATTTGTCTCCCTTTTATAAAATAAACGATTTTTATTTTTTTTATTATTATTTTTTTATAGGACAAACAAAATTACGGCACTTTAGATTATGAATAGAAAAGTTAGTTAACACGTGTTCCTTCTATCTGGCAGAATCTTGATGTGTCGAAATTTAATTGGCGTATCACACTTGAGATAATCTTCTTAAAACAAATATTTTTAAGGTATAAAAAATATTAAATATAATTATTGTTTGACCGAATGTTTATACTTGTATGTCCAAATTTACAATGGCATACTTTTAAGATTACAGAATATTATATTTATGAATCAGACACACCTTGGTCCGGTCCCTGCCAAGCCCTATATAATATGGGAGTCTTTAAGTCAAGAGTGAATAGGTTACTTCTAGGCAAGCGTGCTCCATCTTCGACCACATCATCGCTTACCATCAGGTGAGATAGTGGTCAGACACACCTTGGTCCGGTCGCTGCCAAGCCCTATATAATATGGGAGTCTTTAAGTCAAGAGTGAATAGGTTACTTCTAGGCAAGCGTGCTTCATCTTCGACCACATCATCGCTTACCATCAGGTGAGATAGTGGTCAAACGCGAGCCTATCAAACATAAAAAAAAAAATATTCCCACCTTTCGTTGCTTTGGAAATTAATATTCTAAGTGAAACGCTCCATGCATAGGTCTTCTGCTTCAGGAAGTCGATACGCTCTGTGACGCGGTTCAGATAATCTCGAGAACTAATATCAGTCCCCGAGAATGCCCGCCTCACAAAGCGCATCACCCTAGGGCGAGTGTTGCCCTCCCTGAAGCAGATAAGCTTGCCGATAAGTGCTCTAGCCTCACCGATACGACGCTCGATCCTGCACTGCCAAGCTGGTAGAGCTGGTCGTGCAGTTCTGTCACTATTGGGGAACTTGACATGAGCTACACGACATGCCGCTGCAGCCGCGCAGTACAATATTGAGTGGGTATCGGCATGGTCTTTGTTGCTATCAAAACAATTTGTTAGCTGCGAACCTAGAGCACACACCAGCGCCTTATTTTTTTTATGCATGGGCAAACGAGGTAGTCGAGGTCTAAGCCCAGGCGGTGTGGAGCGGTGCTCTCGGAACGCATCCTCCAAAGCGCTCCTCAATTGTTCGTTACATTGAGAACTCACGGATATAGCCACGTCATCATCATCTTCACCAACATGGTCGGGTCGCGGTGGGGCACTGGGTTCAAGTTGCACCGCGGCCAGTGGCGAAGCAGGTGAGACACGTCTACTCCGTAATTCGAGGAGTAGTCTATCAAGTACGGCGTCATCCAGCATACGGATACGCTGGATGACCCGCACCTGATCCGACAGTCGTTGGGCCGAAACGTTGACAGCTGGCTCAAGCACCTGAAACAGAGAGAGCATCCGACCACGGTACGCAGTCAGGTTACTTCCCCCCTCTGTAGCCCCAAAGTATGAGCGCATGACGTTTTCGTTAATGGTTTGCGTCCATCACATGCGCTGCACACATCCACCGGCAGCGGCAACCCTATCAGAGGCCGGCCGGGTCTCGAGGTTCCAAGCTGGCTGGTGGTCGGCCTCTTCCCCGTCGACGCGCAGGTGGTGGTGTCGTCGGCGGAGTGGTGTATTCGTCGCTCGAGCTCGACGCAACTGCAGCGGCCGTCGTCCCTGTCGTTTCGAACGACGCAGGTGCTCTCGGGGCATGGCTGCTTCGGGAAGTACTTGTGTCGCATGGGAGGAACAGCATCGTGCCCTCGTATCCGAAGTGGGCCCCGACCTGTCGCTGCCGGCCGTCGCTCATTTGATGGTCGGGAGCGCCGAGTCGTGGGATGCGGTGATCTCCTTCTGTGAAGCCGTAATTTCACAGTAGGAGGCTGCGGAGAGGGAGAGGGAGGCCGTGGCCACTCTCTCGATCTGCAGCAGGCGTACCGGGCGTCGGCGGAGGGCGGATAACGCCCTCTTCCAGCCCCCATAAACAGGTCCGGAGGGACGGTGGACTCGCGGTCGTCCGCCACCCCCCATCCGGCAAGACCCGAGGCGGCGGCGGCGCGTAGTGTTCCACGCGCGCTCCTTTTTAGAAGTCGCGGTGGCAGGACACCTCACTTTCCTCACTGTTTTTCATTATGATTTGCACTGGGTAATATTGTTATGTATTTTTTCTCTCATTTTCGGTCTTAATTTTACTATTTTAAACGTGATAATAAATATAAATAGTTTTGGAAAAATATTTGGAAAAAATTATGACAATCGGCTTGACAGGCGGGCCACAGATTTATTATTATTATTTTATTTATTATTATTAAATATAATATTGGAGCAATTCTCCTTTGTCCACAGTACCCCTGTCACCAACTAAACTATTGAGTATAGTTTCCCGGTTGAAGTTACATTTTATAATCTTTATCATTATGTCCAATAGTGAACAGCCGCATGCAGTTATTTATAATAGAGTTTCCCGGATAATCATTTAACAAAAGGTGTCCTAAATCCTTTCCAATTTCATCACAATACATAACTACTTCTTTACTAACAATTTGGTGGCATAAAGAATTATTCATTTCTACTGGCAAACTGGCCCAAGACCGCGATAAGAAGTTATCATAATGTTGGTAATGAATGATCCGGAGTAGATGCCAGTGATGGTGATTGACAATGCTCACAGTTTGATTTTTGTGAGCTTACCAGTTGATTCATTGCCAAAACATATTCCCTCATTTGTTTCTCTGAGGCTGTATATTTAAAAGTCCTTGAATTAAGTTTCTGTTGTAAAAGGTCAAGAGGTTCACACTGCAAGTATTCAGTGTCAGTTTGGATTTTCTATTACTTTTCTCTAAGTTCAATGAATACATATCAAACTGTTTTAGTAGATTCAACCTTTCCCTATTTAATTTCACTTTTATAATAAAGAACTTTTGCTTTTTTACCATTTTCTTAGTTTTAACAATGTCATCATTCTCCTGCCCTTATCCCAATTTATTTGGGGTCGGCGCAACATGTCTTTTTCTTCCATACTCCTCTATTAGTCGTCATCTCTGTAGTCACCCCCTTTTTACCCATATCCTCTTTCACACAGTCCAACCATCGTTTCTTTGGCCTTCCCCTACACTTATAGCCATCCACATCCATACACAAGACTTTCCTCACGACATTTTCTTCATTCCTCCGCATCACATGCCCATACCACGACAACCGATTTCCACACAATTTTTCAGTCAGCGGTGCCACTTTCAGACTTCCTCTTATATACTCATTCCTAATCCTATCCATGCGCGTAACACCACACATCGCTCTTAGCATTCTCATCTCAGCTACATGCAATTGCTTTTCATTCATCCCTTTTGTGGCCCAACATTCTGAACCATACAAGACAGCAGGTCTGACCATTGTTTTATAAATCTTCCCCTTAAGTTTTAGGGGCATGCGGGAGTCACAGATAGTCCCGGTGACCTGCCGCCATTTCATCCATCCAGTGTTAATTCTGTGCTTAACAGTCCGATCTATTTCGCCATCGCTTTGCACGAGTGAACCGAGATACCGAAAATCGGAGCAGACTGGGAGAAGCGCGCCATCTAGCACTACAGCTTCAGAACTGGAGAGACCGCCGAAATCGCAGAACATGTATTCAGTTTTGGTTTTGCTGATTTTCAAGCCAACTTTCTCCAGCTTCTGTTGCCACTTCTCCAATCTGCTCTGGATCTCAGGTCCATCTTCACCGACCAGAACAATGTCGTCGGCAAACAGCATGCACCAGGGTGCCTCTTCCTGTATTTCCGACGTAAGAGCGTCCATAATCAACAGGAAGAGGTAAGGACTTAAAGCCGACCCTTGATGCAAGCCTACAGCCACACTGAACTCATCGGTGTTGCCAGCAGCCGACCGGACGTAGGTACTAGATTGTTAACAATGTATTTTTATATATTTTTAAGTTTATTTTTACTAGAGATTACCTTGACTGTTTTACTTGATTTGGAATCATCATCACTAGTCAAATCTATAATGTCAGATTGGTTTATTATTTCAACCATTGATGGCAATAGGAATGAACTCGCTGAATATACTTTGATTCAGCGAGGCTGTGATGTTCAGGTTTGTTAACTCAAGTTATGATGTTTGTGTTTGAGCTTCTTGTAGCTGTTGTTGGAATAAATATTCGTGACTAAGAGCTTGTTCATACTCAGTGCTACACTGGCTGAATCCGTCCACAACAAGCTGGAGCTTATCTCGGGCTTCTATGGGCTCAGTGTATTGAATCTGTAACTGAGCTATTTCATTTTTTAACTTCCTATTTTTATCATGGGTTTCAAGGAGCAACCTCTCATTATCATCTATTTCTTTAATCAGTTGATCACAGCACTCTTTAGACGCCTTCAATTCGCTCAAAGCCAGTTTGAGTTTAGACTCCTCTTGGGGAGCATAGACGCTTCGAGTTATAGGCATGATTAAAAGGATTAAAAATGAAATTAGAATACAATAGGCAGATTGGGACAAAAGTGTAAAAGAGAATTAGTTAGATGAAAACGAAATTAAGAAAGGCAATAAGTTCTGTCACCAACTAATGAAGCTTATGTTTACGTTTCAAAGATAATTGTAAGGTAAGGCATCAATAATTAGTCATTTAAAAAAATTAACACTGACGTATGTTAATTAATAGAACGTAAACAGTATAATAGCAAGTAAAATGTAAAGTATTGTACCTGATATCAAGATGACAATGAAAAAATTCTCCCAAGCCGGTAACCTATAACTGTCATCGAGTTTCATAGAAACTTTTTACACTTGATTGCATGAATCTAACTCTAAAAACACATTAATATCCTATTTACTTGATGAGAAGTTGGAAAAAATTGCGAGAATTGAAAAAAGTTGCGCTCACCCCAAATAAATTGGGATAAGGATGATAATATTGCAATTTCTATAAATTATTATTTTTAACCTTAAATTAAAATTGAAATATTGTCTTAAAAAGTCAATATTATGTTGTGTATGCTACAAAAGTTAGTGACAAACGAATCGCTGCAAAACCGACTCCACGTAGTCTTGTCTGCTCTACCCCTAGAGTGTAATTTAAGCCCGCGTAGGCGCGAAGGGTTGAGGCGGCCCGTGAGCTGAGGAGCAGGTAGTTTTAACAGTACTCGCCGGTGGTGAGCGTTAAAACCATCTGCGTTGACTGCATGCAACATGCAATGCAAGCATGGTGTATGCTTTTTTGCATGCTTCTTATTGTTATGGAAGAAACTAAAACTAGAGAATCGCTATCTTTTACTAAAAGGCAGTATGAGAAAAGGACGGCTATAGCTATGATCTAAGTTAGAGATGTCAAATTAACTCACGCCTTGCGCTTTACCGTGTTTTTAGTCGACATGTTTTACATGTACAGACTGTTGTCAACATTATCTGACCCACCCTAAAATCAAACGACTTTGGACCCTCTGCCTGTAACATTAAGGTTTATTTAATTTACATGAGCTTATCAGATAAGTGCACGAGGACTCGATGAACAAAAATAAAATAATAACACAGACACGCAAATTTAATTTTTAACACGTAACGTTAAGGTAAACCCACCCAACATAGTCGGAGCCGCTTAACAAAAACATATATAATGCCGGTGCATTATATATGTTTTTGTTAAGCTATTTTAATCATTATCTCGTTAACATTAAAGTTGAAAAGCTTTTAAGTCACACTACATAATTACAACCCAATCTTTAATTTCGCGTATTCCCAACAAGTTCTTGTGGCTTAGCGGTTTGATGCTGGATTGACGACGAACAGCATGTGGGTTCGAAAACACAGTCCACCTATACATCAGTTTCTTTTTTAATTTCTTTTCATTTCTACAATATTGCTTGCAATATTAAAGAACGACCAATATGATTTTCGCCTAATAACTTATCTTGTAAACGGGTGGGTAATTTAAAAAACTTTAACTTCACAGTTCTTTATAATGAATACGAATATTTATTTTTCAACTACCCACTTATTACAAGTTATGTGAAAATATTACCATTTTAAAAAGTTTATGTATAGTCTGTAGTTCTTTACAATAATACAAGAAATAGTTTTGGAATATAAATTCTATATTGAAAGCAAAACAATATCTTTGTCGCAGGATTTGATCTCGAAACTTGTTTTTCTCAGTCTTACACACAGACCACGAGACCAGAATTACATGAACTCAATCATTAAAATAAGCTATTACACTTAACATATTATAACAAATAGTTATAAAATATAACCTAACGCTAACGTTTTAAAGATCAAATTTGCGTGTCTGTATTATTATTGTATTTTTTCATCGAGTCCTCGTGCACTTGTCTGATAAGCTCATATAAATTAAATAAACCTTAATTTTACAGGCAGAGGGTCCCAAGTCGTTTGATTTTAGGGTGGGTTAGCTAATGTTGACAACAGTCTGAACCCTTAATTTGTAAGGGGCCCCTTTACCTATTAAAATAAGTATTTAAGCCTCTTAGGGCACATCCTTTTTTTGTTGGTTAGAAATCATCCTATGACTTCTCCTAGAGAGAAGGTGGAGCGGCAGGGCGTGTCAGACTTTTATTGACTAAAACCCACCCCTGTTCCATCAGTTGCCTGTGCCAAGGACCGCGGTAACTGTATTTGAAAAGGAGACTGTGGAGCGATCTCATCTGAGCCTACAGAATTTGATTCGATTCGCACTTTGCCAGTTTTTTTACAACCAAGGTTTCTATCCGGTTTCCAACAATACACATTTCACATCTGTGTGAAATGCTTAAAAGGTACCAAGATAATTTAATACCTATCTTGTAATTGTGTCGTTCCTAAATTAGATAAGATTATTGGTATACATGATATTATAGTGATAAACACATTTGCGATAGAACTCTGCCGACAAGTTTGCAGTGTGTTACGATAATTTGTACAAAAAAATATTTGATCGTGTTATTTACTGTATTTTGAAATATGGACAAGTTTTTGTTTTTAATTGTGATTGCCTTGAGTGGTAAGGATTTAATTAAAAAATATTTTAATAATTTTTAAACTTCTGTGTCTTCCTTATAGCTGCTATCGAGCGTTTCAGTTAAGTGTATGTTGTCATACTCGCGCAGAATGCCTGTGTTTTAGACAAAGTCTGTGGTTTAGACTAAACAAACATAGAATAGAGCAAGAGAATTATTTTCTTGGTAACCTACTAAATATACTGATCCAAAAATCTAAGTGAATTTGGTACAGTGGGGTTATCCCCACATTCTATAGTATACATGTACGAGTACTCCAACTGTATGTTTAAAAAAAATGTACATATCTAAAGTATAATGAAAATTTAAGGCAGCTTCAGTAAGTACTCAGAATACTTTTCTTATGATTGGCTCACTCTTTCCCTGATTTTAAAGCTAAGTAGGGGAACAAAAGTGAGATCAGTTATTATGACATAGATTGGTAAGCGGGTAAGCAGCCTGCTTGAACACCACCTCACCATCACTGCCTATGAACCGTTTGATCGGAACTATAAACCAAACCTTGAATTTTTTTCTTGATACTTTTATTTTGCATACTTATTGTTATTTATTCGATGAACAGGCACACTCGCAAGCACTATAAATACCAAAGGGGCAAACAGAATATTAGAAGGAACGGCGGCTAATGAAAACCAATTCCAATATATGGTAAATAAATGTTTTATTTGTTTCAATTATTTTTTGCTTAATATATTTTTTCTATATGAGTAGGTAAGTACTGACATAAGAAATTAAACCAGAAAAGTCCGTTTGACTGGAAGACAACCCCATCATAGTTGGGAATAGGTTAAGCAGATTGATTTGGAAATACCTATAATAGATTAATATTGTTTTAGGTTTCGTTGCAAAAAAGAAGTGAAATACAGGAATACAAAAGAGGACACAGATGTGGGGGAGCATTAGTTACGTTCCAGCATGCAATAATAGCTGCATCTTGCAATTTCGACGTAAATAATGGGTCAGTACCTATCCACTGAAATTCCATTTGAAATATTTTATTTCACGCAAACCTACATTACAAAAACTTTAGAAGCAAGTTTGACGGTTCCGATTGGACGTTTTCTATGGAGAAGAGCCGGCAAGATACTCCCTAGTTTGAAGAATTTGGATTCCGTTCGGAGACGCGACAATAGGTTTTTAATTGTATCTGTTATTCCGGGGCCTGCCGGGAATCATTACATATAACAGTGACCAGGTATGAAAATGTTAGTAATAGACCTGTCAACAAGTTTTAACTACCTGGGTTAAAAATGCGTTGAAAAAAATTGAAATTGGTCTACAATTCGAACCTTCTGTGAGTGTAAAAGGCCATCTTCTTTTTTATTATTATTAATAGACTTTCGATTGTTGACGATGGAGTTAGTTGAGTGGACGTTGTTTTCGTTGACGATGGAGAACGCTTTCCTAGAAGTGCCCAATTTACTCTAGATTTGAAGGCCCACATGTTGTAGCTATCAGGAAACACAGGCTCCGGCAAGGAATTCTAAACCCCTTAGCTGTACGCACATTATACAACTACTATTATGTACAAACAAAAATACTTGACCTTCCAATGCTCTCTAAGCAGTCGCTTTCAGTACCAACTTTTCGAATTGATCATTGTTGAGATTTTTACCAACTGCCAACTTAACTGTTGATTTATTCGACAGACCATAAACGTTAATTTTAGAATTGTTCCACAGTGTCTCCGTGGCAATCAACCCAGAGGAATACAGGGTGTTTTCTGGTGCTGTGAATCTTACCAACGACCAAACTCCCTATCACTTCCGGCTTATAACAAATATCACTGTACACCACGACTATTACTCTAGTACTCCATTTGTAAATGACATCGCTGTTATCTTCGTAAGTACCTTTGTAATGTGTATTTTTGTTTCGCCACGTCACATCAATTTGATATTTGGGGAAAACCAACGATTGGAGTCCAATAAAGTTACTATTTATCATTATTATAATATATACCGCTTTTTATTGGCAAGATTAACGCAACATTCCACTTTTACCTAGAGTGAAGATACCTGCCAAAGGATATTGAACCGAATTGTCGTGGATGTCTATCGTCAATATGATTTATATTTAAAGTTGCGGCGTACAATGGGACTGGTATATTACATATGTAGAGTATTAATAGATAAGTTATGTTGCATGAAACTAAGGATACATTTCGAGACAAAGGAAGTAGAGATCATCATATCATCGACCCAAAATACCAGTTTCGTCATGCGCCGAGAAAAATCAAAATATCGATTAGGTCCCTTTAGTTCGTCTGTTGCCATTTTGAACGAAACCAGTTCAGACCCCTTATGCATGATTGTACACATTGAATTCCAGCTCACCTCTGCATTTACATCGGCAACCAGTGCACCAGTGCTTTTGCCACTCAGGGACGCTGGCGTTACAGACCTAAGTCCTTGTTATGTTTCCGGTTGGGGAGCCCAAAACACTTCAGCTAGTGTAAGTACTTTTTTTTCTTTCTTCACAGAACACAATAGGTGTTGGGTAATTTTATTTGAAGATTTGCCGTAACAAAATGAAAAAAAGTACTATTTGGCCTGAAATTGAAAAATGACACAATTTTTCAGAAAACAACAAAAACTCTTCACAAACAATGAAAAAATTAATAATAGTTTATAGTACTGTCGCATAAAAAATGAAGAGCACAGGAAAAGAACGATCCGGACAGCGCTCCGGCAGGATCATGGCGACATGGAGAGAGCGACTGTCGCAACCCAGCGCTGGGTAATTGCGCTGGTAAGGCCCCTCTTTGAGGAGTGGCTGGAGAGGTGCCACGGCAGCCTCACCTTCCGCCTGACGCAGGTCCTCACCGGTCACTGCTGTTTCGGGAGGTTCCACTGTGCGGATCGTCCCGAGGACACGGTGGAGCATATGGTGGAGTTCTGCCCCGCTTGGGTGGAGCACCGCCGTGTCCTCGTGGAGGCGATCGGTGGCGGTGACCTCTCGCGCCAGGCCCTAGTAAAGGCCATGGTACGAGAGTGAGAGGGCCGGCGAGTAGCGGGTACCTCGCCGTCCGATCAGGACTAGGCCCGAGAGTTGACGACACGTAGTGGTCTATGCACGCTTCAAAGATATGTCAGCAATACCTAACGGGGCCCGTCAAGGCCGATGTCTGCCCAGGGGTCGCGGATAAATTCAAAACAGAGTTACCGCACCACTGGGCACTTAGGCAACTGAAAGAACAGGGTTGGGTTTTAGACAGTAAAAGTCTGATACGCCCACCTCCAGCTCCACTCATAGCGGGAGACTTAATTGCATGATTTCCCACCCCCACAAAAAAGAAAAAGGAAAACTACGATCAAAGTCTTCCTGAAACTGATTTTGAGTCAGTAGCGCCATCTAGTTCGTAAGATGCTAATCTTGCCTATCCTGCAATAGGAAAAGGGTAAATCGTACAAAGTCCAGAAAAACATCGTTTCATTTTTTTGCATGAAAGTTAATAGTGATCATAGTCTAAGCGGTAAAAGTTTGAAACGATCAGAGTCATCAAGACTTTAATCCTTTTTACAAGTTTTCGAACGAATAATCTAAACGTCAAGAAGACAGTTCATATTGATCATTACCTACTTCAATTTATGTTTGAGTATTAATTATTGAAAAGATTAAATAATTATAATGATTGTGAATATTATGTTGTTGTTTTTGTTACAATGGCACAAACATTTCAGAAGTCATTTGTGTCAAGTAGCATTTTTTGTGTCACCTTATCGAATAAATACAAGTATAAAAAATTAAAAAAAAAAAAAATATCGCCAATCACTTAAAGTGACTTCGATCATTATTTCCTTGGGCTCTACAAATCTTAATAAAATAATATGAGTGTGCGTTTATAAACTGATCCGCTCGCTTGGCTGGATTTATAAAAGTATCACACGAATGTTTTGATACCTCTGAATCTGCATTATTATTCACTACTTTATCTAATCTCCTAGAAAACACAATTTAAAATATCGTAAATATGGCGCCAAAATCTAACATGCCAATTGCCAATATAATGTTGAAACGGAGCTAGTCCAAAACTATCGTGCATTATTCATTAATTTTGGATTTACGATAACATGACAATTTTTTTTTTTCGTTTTATATTTTTATTAAATGTAACCTATATTAAATAAAAAGACAAAAGTAGTTGTTGTTACCTATTTTTAAATAATGAAAATAACTATATTTACCTAAGTTGCGTTGTTTAATAATTTTTGTCTTCAACTTCAAGTAATAACTATGATTTAAAATCTCTATGGTCGAGCTGTACAATCCTTAACTTGATTTTAATAGAAAAAAAGTTACTTCATTATTTTATAAGAGAAAATGTGTTCTATAAGAGTTGTACGAGTATGTAGATAAGTCTGTCAATAAGGTAGCTTTAGATTTCATAATTTTATTGAAACTTTACGATATTTATTATATATTTTGGTAAATAAAATTAATTTATAATACGAAAAATACTTTCTTTCTCGGTGCGTGAATCCGATTAGTTCTTTCATTATCTTACTAATACTTCAATTTGCTCTTTAAAAATACTCATACAAACATACTTCATTTTTTATGCACCTGCCACATACCTACTTTTGCACGGTTTGTGCATTTTGCCAGTGTCAAGTAAAGTATTTTATGTTTTCCATTAGAATGCAGATGCAACACATTCTAATGTTTTTGCAGTATTTGGCAGCAAATGTATCGAGCCAGCGTTCTCGGCAAGCTTCTCTGAGGTAGTCAATACTACAATAAAATTCTCAGATTCAATTTACCGAGATCTATTTCGTAGAAACTTGAGACACAAAACTACAACAATTTTACATCACAACGTCAACCAGAACTCAATTTGCGAATAATAAAAACAGCCACTGAACTTCACTTGAAGATATCCCGCCAAAAAAACTGCCATGTTACTTATCTATCCTCTTATTGCATATAGTTTTAATAAATAAATAAATAAAACCTCTTTCTTTTCGTTACAGGCCAGTGTGCAGTTGATGCACTTGCAGAAGCAAGTATATGACCAGACTAACTGCCGTGCTTATTACGGCAGTTTGGCGACTGGGCCACTTAATATTGTAGATAGCATGATCTGTGCCATTGGTTTTCAGCAGACACAGTTTGCTGGATGCAGGGTAATAAATTTAATAATACATAATCCTAAAAATCTCGTGAAAGCCAAGCAAGATAAGCAAATCAAGTATCTTGATTTGGCTCTCCAGGCTGTCGAAATGAGAGACTCAGCCACCATTATACCGATGGTTGTGGCAGCCTGTGGCTTAATAGCCACGAGCCTCGACCACCACCTTTAAAACTGCTCTCGTTAGGCAGCTGGATCATGCTGCTGCTGGTTGTTTCACAAAGCGGTTATGAAGTTCCTCTCTCTGGAGCCCTAACCGCTGGTAGCTTGCACCCTGTTCCTGATAGTATTGCCAATTTTTATATTTTTAATTGCCTTTTGCTCATCAATATAATATTTAGAAATTATGAATAGACTTAATAATCATTTGCAAAGGGGTGTTAAGTCACAACACGTTTATGTGTGTAAGCCCTTGCGATAGATTTCTTAAAAAAAAAAACAAAAGTCAGGAGCGCCTAAAAATAAAGATGGGTTAAAATATTTCGTATACTGTTAATACGACAGTTATAAATGCTATTTTAAAATATGACATAAATTATTGCAGTCAGAGGTGCACCCAAAAATTATCCAGAACATACTCGTACCTATAAGTTCTTAAATAAAGACCGGGTTCGTGGAATTTTGGTTAAACAAGACGTCATGCAGAAAATTTAATTTAATCAAAACATTTTATTTACAGGGCGATATTGGTAACCCATTAGTATGTAATGGTTACTTAAATGGTATTCTAGTTCGGAGTAAAAACTGCGCAATCTCCGCAGACCCTGAAGTTTACACACGGATCTCTAGCTACAGCACATGGATAGATCGTTTAATTACCGGCATGGGTACCGCCCCAGGCGCATCATCCACTTTCCAACCTGGAATGGCAGTTTTTGCAGTTATCGCCATTGCTCAAATTATAATCGCTAATGTCTTAAATTAAGTATTTTTAGAACTATGATAAATTATATTCATAAAGAACGTTTTTCTTATCTATTTCCTTATTATTTTTTAGAAACTCGAATATTGTAATGATAAAATTATTAATCTGTAATAGATAAGTAATTTTAATGGCCGTCACCGGTTTTGTCGCTGGCACTGGTTACGTACCCGTGATAGTGATTACACAGTACACACGCTTAAAGGATGATTCACGTTACACCGTGTCGCCACCGGGCCGTGCCCCGGCCGGGGCACGGTCAATCATTGTTGCATACATTTTGTATGAAGTGATCCATGCTTGGCCGTGCCCTGGACGTGCCCGGTGGCGGCACGATGACAGCCCGGTGTTGCATGAATAACCAGCCCGGTGGACGGCCTGGGCACGGTGGCGACTCGGTGTAACGTGAATCATCCTTAAATTAACAACAGTAAAAAAAAGATGTATCCAAATATTGATTTTTGACAAGTTTTTCGTGTGAGTACATCCCAGACATTGACACTTGACAACAGTTTTGTGCGAATACACCCCAAATCTTCAATTTGACGTTCTTGGATCATTACCCCGCGGGGTCTATAATTTGGCATTATATGCGACCAAGCCAGGGCAAAGGATCCTACTTGAGGAGACAAGAGTTGTGGAAGTGTGCCAGCTGGACCGCCGGCCTCCAACGGGTCGCACACTGTCTGCGATACGCAAAGCTAATCGAATAATCTACAAATGTTTTAAAAGACTTACCCAAGGTTTCTGAAGTATTCCGTCCGGGAACCAACCTGGTTATATGTGTGTATGTCAGAGTTAAATGAGAAGTGTTGTGTTTTTTCAGTAGGTATACCAGTTAAGGTGTCCCTAACAGGAGCTGGTGACTCCACACAGCCTGTGTCTCTCGCAAACCAACCAAACTTCCAAGTATTTACACTATTAATGTGACACAGATCTTCACACACAAGATGACAAGGGTTCTCAAGAAACACGTGGTGACATTAAGATTTACAGGCATAGAATAGCATAATTAGCCTTTATTGATATTCCCACTGTTGGGACAGACGTCGTCTCTGCGAGAGGAGTGGGCTGTAATCTACCACGCTTACCCAGTGATTGGTAGATGTCACATGTCTTCAAATGTTTGGTTCTAGGACATGCTGGGTTCCTCTCTGTTTTCCTCCACCTTGCACCGTTTTGAGAGCATATTTTATGGAAACAATGTTGCTTTTTTAACCGACTGCCTCAGAAGGAAGGTAATGTTTTTCAAGAGTATGTATGGATGTATGTATGTTTAAGAGTTTTTAGAAATAGTTCTTTGGCATGCGCTGTAGCCTAAACTGCTGAAGGAATATCATTAAATGAGGTATCATTAGATTTTTCGTGATTGCGGCAGTGACATAGGCTATATGAATTTTGAAAAAAAAAACAAGATGGCGGCCGCCGTTAGGTAAGTGACGTCGTATTTTTTGTGACTAAGTCATGTGGGGTTTCAAAATAACGGGCTCGAAGAGACGATTCCAAAAATGTAACTCACTAAAATATAGGAAATTAAAAAAAAATACTTGTGTCAAAAAATATGTTTGCTATGTTTATAAGTATGTTTAAAAGTATGGATATATATTTCTTTAATAAGCCCTGTAGCCCGAACAGCTAAATAGATTTTAACAAATCAGGTATCGTTAGATTGGTCTTGACAGCTTTTTTTTTTTTGTTGTAAGGGAAATCATCCAATGACATATCCCGCTTTAGGGAGGAGCGGGAGGGCGAGTCAGACTGTTACTGACTAAAACCCACACCTGTTCCTTCCCTGCCCTGAGTGCCCAGGGCCGCGGTAACTCTGTTTCGAATTAATCCACAACCCTTTCTTTTTTTTTTGGAAGCATAATAGGAAAAAAAATAACGTAACGTTCGTTTTTTTTTGGGACATGGTCATGTGATATAATTATCAAAAAAAAGGACTTGAGGAGGCAATTTAAAAAACATCATTCACTACAGTGACCAATGATTTTGAACTCGACTACAAAAAAAAAAACAATTTGCTTTAGAAGTAGTCTTATGTATGGTAACTCTGCGATTGAAAAGTATATATGGTTAAGAAATTAAAATAAGGTACCATAATGATTATTTTGGTACCTTATCTTAATTTGGAGGAACTCGTGGCTAAAGTAATAACAGCCGCACGGGTCGATCTATCAGGTTAAGCTACGCTTGCCGGGGTTGGTCCATGGATGGGTGACCATCTTTACATACCGAGACTCCTCCGTGCCTCGGAAAGCACGTTAAGCCGTTGGTCCCGGCTGTCAATCGTGGATCTTTGACAGTCGTTACGGGTCGTCAGAAGCCCGAAAGTCTGACAACCAGTCTTACCAATGGGTATCGTATTACCCAGTAACTGGGTTGTGGAGGTCAGATAGGCAGTCGCTCCATGTAAAATACTGGTATTCAGCTGCATCCGGTTAGACTGGAAGCCGACCCCAAGATAGTTGGGAAAAGGCTAGGCAGATGATGAATGATTATTTTGGTAGGTACTTACTGCCGGGTAGGCATTTATCTTACAAGCGATTTATTAACTTTCTTAAGTGTATCTGGTTGTAAAATTTGTGTTTAGTGTCAGTTCATAAAATATTCATTCTTTTACTTGATTTAGGGTTTTTAAAAAGAAGGAAATCTTTACAATAAGAAAGGTCGTACGTATCCCTTTGTATGCAGGTTCGATTGGAACCTTTTTTAAGTCGCGCTGGTGTCCGCGACTCCACGTCCAAAGTGCGTACCAAAGGAAGACCAGCAGCGCCCTGGTGTTACTGTCTAATACACGGAGGTTACCAAGGTTTCCGAAGTATTTTGCCCAGTATTTAGCGAGAGATTAAGGTATACATTTAGACAAATTAGACTACATAGGTATTAATCACTTTATTTTCATTTTCTATTGTTAACTAATTTTATAGGTAGAAACAATACTTTTCATGCAGTCTGTAGGAACTGGAAATAAAAGGCTTTTTTATTTTATTTTATTTTATTTAGCGAGCACTGGGCAGCTTAATAGTAGATGAGCTGTGTCTGGTCTTCCTCCATGCAGGCAGACGCTCATGACAGAAAGGTGCTCATTAAAAGGGATCCACCTTTTATAGCAGAACATTTTATGTCATAATATTATTTTGCATAACAGCGGATAGCATAAACTTCATTTCGCAGAAAATCGTTTGGAAGACACTCATTTAGCATACATTCAAAACTCATAATTTTGTAGTCTCCTGTAAGTCCCTATTAATTAAAAATAGAACCATCATATCACAGAAAGTTCACAGTCAGAATCATCTTTTGGCATACATTTCATATCCATAATAATTGCAAAACTCATCTATCACATTAGAATAATTTTGTATTTCTTACGACACTAAGAAAATTTATTTAAGATTAGTTTAACGTAAATTGTCTTTGTATTTTGTTTAATTAACTATATTTCTGCATGTATTATTATTACTAAATAAAACAGTTAATTGTGAACATGTGGTTTTTATTTCCCTGTAAGAAGCATGCAAACAAGTATACACCATGCATGCAGAAATCATGAAATATGCAAACAAGCATATACCGTGCATGCAGCAAGCACGCAGCAAGCATGCAGTAAGCATGCACAAGCAGGCAGCAAGCGAGTAACATACATGCAGCAATCATGTATCAAGCACGCAACATGCAGCAGGCATGGATTCTGTTACGGCTCCGGCGCTGCGGGGCTCTGGCGGTCCCAAGCGAGCTTATCGTCGCAGATGGCTTTTACATTCACCACCGCAGCTTCCGCCGGCCAGCCTCAGCCGCGGCGGCGAACGTACCAAAACCACCTGCTCCTTAACTCACAGGCCGCCTCGCCCCTCCGCGCCTACGCGGGCTGACTTTATAAGACAATATTTTAATTTTAAGGTTAAAAATGCTTTTTATAGAATGTCATTGTATAAAATGGCAGTATGCCTACTATTATTATTCTAAATGAAATTCTGCCATCTTCATAGTATGCCAAGTGAAATTGTGCCAAATAATTGTCGCTCTAAATAAATGTTACGCTTAACGAAATTCTGCGGAATTTTAACTTTGCCAAAGGTTAAAAAAAAAAATGCCAAATAAAATTCTGCCATCTTAAAAGTATGCCATTGTAAATTCGGACATATACACATTCGGCCAGATAATAATTGTGTTTAATCTAAAAAAGATTAAACACAATTATTATCTGGCCGAATGTGTATATGTCCGAATTTACATACCTCAAAATATATATATATATTATGCCAAGTGTGTTATGCCAAACAAATTTCGGAGCAAGATGATTCTGCCAAGTAGAGGGAACCCTATTAAAAGACCTTAGGCCAGTTGTAACGACTGTGATTTTACGTAACTGAAGTTTGGTCAGTCTTAGGGCCTGCTTTGTGAAGCGGCCATCAACTGAAGGAAGTGCCTCCTTGGTCAGTCTACACTCACTATGATCAGCTCATAGCTTGTTGTTGATCCCTGGTGCGCTTCCTCACCTCAGATTGCGTAGGTATCCGAAAGGTTGGGGCACAATGGATTCAGGCCCCATCACTGCCATGCTCGACCCCCTTCTGGTGAGTTCTTCCGGTGCGTCATTGCCTCGGGAATCTCTATGTCCTTTGATCCATTGAATGGTTACTTTATTGTGTTTATCAACCTAGTTTAGGCGTTGGTGACACTCGTTTATCAGCCCAGAGTTAACTGTGTGGCTGTACAGCGCATGCAAGACAGCCATGCTGTGCGAGAGTATATTATTATCTACTGATAGTCCTTACTTCCCTAGCTAGGATGGCTGAAGCTGCCAGGTAAATGCCCAAACACTCAGCTTGGAAAATGCTGTGTTATGGACCCTCATAGCTGGACTAGCGAATAAATTTGTAACGGAGTTACCGCTCCCCTGGGCACTCAGGCAAGGAAGGAACAGGGGTGGGTTTTAGTCAGTAAAAGTCTGACACGCCTTCCCGCTCCACCCAGAGCAGGAGAACTCATAGGATGATGTCCCACCCCAAAAAAAAAAGTTGCTGCTATGTGAATGTTTAGGTCCTTCGAGAAAGTCCCCGCAGTCGTGCTAGTACCTATTTTGGATCCATCATTGAAGATCTGCAGTTTTGCGAGGCACAACCCTTCGCAGCGGTGATCCTCATGCAGTTGAATTTCATATTTTTTAACGAAGATAATTTTTTTGGGTATCCAGTCGTCAATTGTTTGGTCCAAAGAATTATGAAGGATGTCCAATGCTTCGCATGTATGAAAAATTGTTTTACTTGAAAATCTAATTGAACAAATGAACATTGTTGAATTGCCAAAATCAACAAAAACACTGGCAAAGATATTGATTTCCTCGCGGCTTTCCAAGTATTCAGTTTTTTTATTATAATTCTTGCGCGTCATGTGATCCTAAAATGGAAGTAGATATTTGATAACGTTCCTGTTTTAGATAAGATTATTGGAACCTATATTTACTCGTATATCGATTCAGCAAAGATAGTGATACAGCTCAGCCGACAATTACGCAGTGTGTTACGTTATTTTGCACAGTAAATTAGTGAAAAAATGGATAAGTTTTTGTTTTTATTAGTAATTGCCTTATGTGGTAAGGATTTATCAAAAATATTGTACAGGGAACTTTTTTGTTACTCGTAAAATTAATTCATTAACTTTTTAATATCTGTTTGAAATGTTTACTTTGTTGGGTGCATTTACACTAAAGAAGTCGAATTCAAAGTAGTGCGTGGAGGTATAGTGGGTTAGTGAATCGTAGTGTCATTTACAAACAAAAACTTTTTACAAAAAAGTCGGTTGTATTTTTTTGTACTTATAAAAGTTTTTTATTATTCAGTTTTTAGTTGATGTGCCCCTTAACTAAAACTAAATAGTAAAGTTTTGCCCGAATTACTAGCCCCAAAAACATGGAAGATGAACATAATTGGTGATCTCCGAAGTTCTTCATCAGATCTTCACCAAATTCAAAAATGGGAGCACCCTTTGAAGGAAAGGAAGTATAATTATAACCCTTTCAAACGAAAAAAAAAATCCAAATCGGTTCAAGCATCTTCGAGTAATCGGGGAACATACATAAACAATAAAAAAAGATTCCGACGAATAGAGAACCTCTTCCTTTTTTGAAGTCGGTTAAAAACAAGCAACTCCAGAGAGGAGTTTTCTTACCGAGTCTTACCCCTTTTTTGTTTTAATTTGGTGGGGTGGAAAATTATCAAATGACTTCTCCCGCTCTGGCTAAAGCGGAAAGTGTTAAACTCTTTCTAACTAAAACCTATACGTGGGGGTGAATCTCCTGGCGTTTTGCAGAAAATAATGATGGAGCGTTGCCGACATTGAAAAATTATGCGCAATTCAACTTTAATGCACTAGTATTAAAGTACACTAGTAGTATTCATTGCCTTAGTGCTAGTGTACCTACTTTAATACTATTGTATTAAAGTTGAATTCCCCACGATTCGCCATTGTCGGCAACACTCCGTCATTATTTTCTGCAATATACCTGGAGATTCACCCACGTCACGGGGTCTCATCTCGAACAAAGAAAATTTAGTTCAAATAAATCTCAATAGATGGCGTAATATGCATTGATTTCTTATTGAAGTTTAAGTAATATTAATATTTTGAAAATAAATAGGTATGGTAAAAACTGTATTTTCTTATTTAATAAACTGCCCTAAGCATAATATTGTGGAATAATGGACTTGTAATACAAATTTAGACGATTATTGTAACGAATCCGTAGACATCTTTATTTATTGTACCAATAGATGGCGCTGTTTGAAGTTTTAGAGTTTATCCTTTCACCTCTTTGAAATTGTAATAGTGACACATTTTGATATAGTAAAACTGCTATAAAGTGCCAAAAACACTGTAAAATAATTCCACAATGTGTGAAAATATTGGTAAAACTTTACGTAAATTCATTCAGCTTGCAAGCCGTCGCTGCTAACACCATCTAGCGAGGTGAAGAGGACGGGCCCGAACGAAGAACAAAAGTTACTTGTGCCAGAAAAAATCCCGTAGTTACGGCGGTACCATTTCTTTGCATGGGATGAGGCATCTGTACGCTAGTATTATATTATCTGTGCCCACGTGTTCCTTCACTTGCCCTTTGCGTTCCAGGGCCGCGGTAACTCTTTCGAACAATCCCGTATACCCGGTCTTACCCTCTTTTTTTTTTTGGATGTGGGAAGTCATCCTATGACTTCTCCCGCTGTAGGTAGAGCGGGAGGGCATGTCAGACTCTTACTGACTAAAACCCACCCCTGTTCCTTCCTTGCCTGAGTGCCCAGAGGCGCGGTAATTCTGTTACAAATTTATTCGCAATCCACCGAGTCCAACCCCTATGTTCTTATTTACTTCCATCACTCAACCCTACTCGGCTCGAGTTTTCTTCAATCAAATTGATTATTACATATTAAAAATATCGTCCGGTTGATTAATATGTTGTTCAAAAAAACTCTCGAGTCAAATGTGTTCGTCACCTGCTATTGTATGTCATTAAGGTTGAAATGAAGTGGTCTCGACTGGAGGAAAGATCTAAGAAAACAGGGGTAGTCTTAAAATAGAATATTTTTATCTTCCATTTTTATTGACACATATTTTACTGCTAACAGGGACACGAGCAAGTTCTATCAACACTGAAGGAGCAAACAGAATATTAGAAGGAACAGAATCACATAGTCGATTACAGTTCCCATATATGGTAAATATATTTATATTTTCATTTGATAACCTAAATACGTACCATTTATGTTACTTTCTTACTAGTGGAGACAAAACAAAGCTAATTACTGTGTGATTAACAATCTTTTTTGCATTTTACTTTATCTTTAAAGTGGCCAAATTTTCGCTTTAAATTAATAATGTAATTATCAATCACCCTCATAAATTATAGAGAACCGATTCTCTATATGTTATTTTATATGTATATAATAGCGGTCAGAACCTCGTATTTTTTTTCTGCAATAAAACTTCAAACGCCGAAAAAAGATTTAAAAAATTATGACATACACGTCTTTATCAGAAAAGACCATTTTATTTGATTAAAAAAACAAGACCATCAAAACAAATGAACTTCATCATTAAGATTAGTCAATTTGTGATTGTGATCGATCACAACTTCTATTTAATCGAAACTTGTTCAAATGAAGTAATGAAAAATAACGACATTTCACAAAGTACGTGGAACATCAAGTTCATCATCAATTAATATCGTACTTTCTTGATCGATTCGACAAATCCGTCGTATATTTTATGCACTTCTCGTTGTTCAATCAACTTGAAATCTGTCAGTCCTTCTAAAATCAACAACGTACATTCGTCGATGCAAAACTAATTCTTAGCCTTACAAAATTTCTAGAAGCGACGACAAATATACTGTATTATCAATAAATAAATAAACATGTTGATATCTAATTTTAGGTTTCGTTGCAAAAAAGAAGCGAGTTAGAAAGTTACTTAAGAGGACACAGATGTGGGGGAGCACTGGTTACATTGCAGCATGTAGTGATAGCCGCATCTTGCTGTTATGAAACAGTCGATGGGTCAGTATTTTTTATATACCTACACAGTGGTAGGAAATTTTATGCACAAAGGACAGCTTTATTTAACGATGTGCACATCCTTACTAATATCATAAATGTGAAAGTACTACGGTTACATTTTTACGGCTAAACCGCTGAACCAACTTTGATGACTTTTTTGTATATAGATAGCTTGGAACTTGGTTCTCCAAGGTCCAAGTGCAAAGCCGCTGGCAGAAGGTAGTTAACATATCATCTATTAATAGAGATAGTAACCGTACAGAATTTTCTCCACTTGAAAAATTATACAAGACTGTTGTTTCTTTTAAAATTTCGACAAACAACACATAAACAGGCTGAATTTTTAAGTGAGCGTTGATGGTCCAGCAATACTTTACCAGTATTCTGATTCGGAACTGCATCAGCAACTCCCACCTGATACGATTTTTTTGCGCCATCACAAATTAGTTTAATTTTATTTTTGTATCACAGATGGTGCTGTAGCAAAAACCTTATTCTTCAATATCCAACATGTATATTATTATGGCCTTCAGGATTTCATTTCTTCGGAGGAAAAAAAGAAAAGTTATTTATATTTAAATTGAGTTACTAACTAGTATCTAAATGATCGGGTCAAATGAATAATTCTCATCAGGATGATTCAAATGAGCCCAATCATGTTTGAGCTGCCAGCGAAACTGTAAAGAAACAAAACGTTAACATTGAAATTATTGTCCCACAGTGGCTTCGAACGAATCAACCCAAACGAATACAGGGTGTTTTCCGGTGGATTGAATCTCACCAACGACGTTTCTTACTATACTTTTCGGAGTATCTCACGGATCGCTATTCACCCCGACTATTCCCCGAGTAACCCGTTTGTGAATGACATTGCTGTTATCTTCGTGAGTTATCAAAAATAATGCATTTTTAATTTATTACTAACCCAAGTAAGGAGGAGGAGGGTAGTATAAGGAGATTTTCCTTAATTGTATATCCGGGGCCCATCATGGCCGAGGGCCATGGCCTGCATGCCAAGGGGTCGTGGTTAAATTCGTAAAAGAGTTACCGCACCCCTGGGCACTCAGACGAGGTAGGAACAGGGGTGGGTTTTAGTCAGTAAGAGTCTGACAAGCCCTCCCGCTCCACACAGAGCGGGAGAAGAAGTCATAGGATGATTTCCCACCCCAAAATAAAATAAGTTTCCTATGTAATGATTAAAAGAGAGAATTGCATCTATGCTATGATCAAGTCCAATAATTTTTTTATTGCCTCTGATTGTTAAGACTTGGACAGCTTTCGTATTAGTGCTTACCTGAGGTGAAGATACCCAACTAACCGTGTTCATAATTTTTAGCTTGACTCTGCTTTTACATCGACGACAAGTACACCAGTGCAACTGCCGGTCAGGGAGGCAAGCATTTCAGACATAACTTCTTGTCGTGTTTCTGGCTGGGGAGCACAAAACACTACATCAACTGTAAGTATATTGCACAGATTGATTTTTTAACCGCCCTCTTAGATACGTATATTAATATTCTTCAAACAAACATATAATGCAGCAACAACCTCGTTGCAAATGCTAGAAAAGAAATATTTTTATTCATCAGAATATAATAATATTGTTTTAAGAATTTATTTATGAAAAATTAACTACATTTTAAACATAAATGTGGTGCATGGCCACTTTTTGGGGTAGTGTATTGAAAATTTTCCATCAAAGATAAGGTACACTCAGTCGCTTGGTACGTGAGTTCTGGTCGCACTTTTTATATTTTTGCATGATCATGCTTAATCTCTGACTCATTAATTTTCGTTTTCACAGGCCAGTGTGCAGTTGATGTACTTACAGAAATGGATTACTGAACAGGGCCAGTGTGTTGTACATTACTTTGGCCAACTTAATATAGTAAATAGCATGATCTGCGCGTGGGGTGTTCAACAGGCACAGTTTTCTGGATGCACGGTAATAACTCAACAATATTAAATCTAATGTTCTAACCAAAATATTCAGTTCCATTTGACGTGAACCCGGCGCCAGAATAGTAGGCAAAGGCTATGCAGACGACATGATGGCTATACCAAAATATTTAGGTTGCCACATAATAAACACGACGTCAAAATAAGACAATTTACTTTGCTAAAGTCATAATACGGTGTTCTTAACCAAGACAACAAAGCATAGCAAACAGAAACATTTACAAAAAAACCGGCCACGTGTGAGTCGGACTCACGCGCAAATGGATCCCTAGGAATTATATTTTTTTATGAATGATATTATATTACAATATATATTTATATATATATATAATAGACTTCTCATAGGATTTCCTCTAATCTATAAGTAGAGAACAATTTTCTTTTTTATTTCAAAATTTTTGCCTTAGTAGTCCCAGAAATAAAAGTAAGGGTTTTCTCTATTTTAATATATTTTCTTAAACAACTTTAACATTACTTATTTAAAAAATATTATAAAATATATTTAAGAACATTACAGTAAGCCCTTTCATTTGAGATATGGATACAGTGTGAAAACATTTTTTAAGTTTCTTATTTGTACCCCAAAAGTGACCCCATATTAAAATTTTATTTATTTTATTTACGTTACACGTCCGTGTACCAATTTTCAACTGATTCAATCCACGAGATTCGCAGTAAATAGGTTGTGAGAGACAGGCTGACGGACAGACCTATAAGACTGCCGTCCGTTTTACATTCGGATAAACGTACAGAACCCTTAAAAAATTACAAATTAAAAATACTACATTTACAATTACTTTGTTTCCAGGGTGATATTGGCAACCCATTAGTATGCAACAGTTTCTCACTCAGCGGCGAGCACTTACAAGGTATTCTTATTCGAAACAAAGGCTGCATACTCTCCTCTGACCCTGAAGTATATACCAGAATCTTCAGCTACAGATCATGGATTATGGGTTTAACCGGGTTGGAAGACGACGCTCCTGGCGCAGCTTCCACTTTCCAACCTGAAATGGCAATGTTATTAACAATGACAATTTTAGTAGCTAATATTTTAAAATAAGATGAAAAAATTAAGAAAATAAATAATTTTGCTTAACAACCGTTTTCTTATTTCATCGTAATTATTATATTATATATGTTATTTATATAAATTTGAATTTGAATTTGAATATTATTTGTTTGAAAAATAACGATGTATTAATCGTATTACCATACGTAGGTTAAATGTTACTTGCTTGCACGAATTGCACTATATAAAAAGTAAAGGTTTATTCCCCAAGATTGTAACAGTTATTTTAATAGCTTTATATATATTTCCAGCCTTAATGTACAGAAAAAACTGGTGAAATGCACGTCAAACTCGCTCACGACGGATTTCGTACCTATAAAAACGGCAAAAAAAATCACGTTTGTTGTATGGGAGCCCCCTACTTTATTCTGTTTTTAGTATTTGTTGTTATAGCGGCAACAGAAATACATCATCTGTGAAAGTTTCAACTGTCTATCACGGTTCATGAGATACAGCCTGGTGACAGACGAACAGACAAACGGACAGCGTAGTCTTAATAATAGGGTTCCGTTTTACCCTTTGGGCACGGAACCCTAAAAAGAGAATTGTCAATAATTCAAAGAAACACTTTCATAAATAAGTATAATTGTTATCTACCTGTCCTCATTTCAACTGGAAGACGTTCACTGCTGAAAATAGGCCTTAGCTCAGTTGAATTATGTAGTTTTTTTTCTGTTTTTAGTTACCTATTAAACCGAATTCATCCTATATAATTATCTAAATTTATTACCTACTACGTGAATACTAAAACATAGTTTTGTAAATATTTAAATGATGTGAATTATAACCAATTATTGAAGATAACTCCAAAATTACTCAAGCAAAGTGGGAGGCGGGCATTTTCTACGGAATAAAAAAATATCGCACTGAAATCGCCTGTGTGTATATAAAATTGTTACAGATGATAAAAAAATGATTTCCTGTAATTCCTAATAGATTAAAATACACGTATAAATACAGCAAATTGTTATCTAAATACAGGGTGGTCAACTTGGATGTATAAAACTTTGAAATTAATATAATATAAACACAATTATAAAGATACTTATAACTGTGCGTTAGTAGATATACCTACGCAGTTTTGTAAAGTTGGTTGAAAAATTGAATTTGGCGATTTTAATATAGATTATTTAATTTAATTTTAATTTACTATTGATAGGCACGCGTTTGACCACTATTTCACCTCATGGTAAGCGATGATTTTTTATTGGGGGGTGGGAAATCATCCAAATACTTCTCCCGCTCTGGGTGGAGCGGGAGGGCGTGTCAGACTCTTACTGACTAAAACTCACCACTGTTCCTTCCCTGCCTGAGTGCCCAGGGGTGCGATAACTCATTTTCAGAATTTATCCGCTACCTCTAGGCATGCAGGCACCGGCCACGATAGGCCCCGTCAGTGGTGGCTGACACTAATCTCTTTGAGGCGCGCGTGGAACACTAGGCGCCGTCGACTCACGGGCCTGGTGCTGATCGGACGGCGAGCTACCCACTGCTCGTCGTCCGCAGGCCCGGGACTACGGTGGCTGGAGATCGTCTTTCGACTTCCTACACCCAGTACGTCCAGTACCTCTCCTGCGGTGGTAGTGGCCGGGGCCGTGAGAGCCACTCCGTTGAGCTTCACTCACGTGTTCCGCCTGCGCCTCGCGAACATTACTGCTTCCTATTCCCTCTCGCTCCGTGCCATGGCCTGAACCAGGGCCGGGCGCGAGATGTCGCCGTCACCTATCGCATCTACGAGGACACGGCTGTGCTCCGCCCAAGCGGGGCAGACCTCCACCGTGTCCTCTGGGCGATCCGTGCAGTGGTAACACCCGGGCGTTTCCTCCCGCCTGATCTGATGCATGAACCTCCCGAAACAACCGTGTCCGGTGAGGATCTGCGTCATACGGAAGGGGAGGACGCCGTGACGCCTCTCCAGCCATTGCTCAAAGAGGGGCACTACCACCGCGATAGTGGCGTGCCCAGCGCTGGGTTGCGACAGTCACTGTCTCCATGTCGCTATGAGATCCTGCCGGAGCTCCGTCCGCCGAGTCGCGAGGTTTCGCGGCAGCAGAGTTTCGCCCTGGTGTTTGGCCTCCAGATCCCATGGCGACAGTCCGGCAAGGAGGCTCGCCGCCTCACAGGAAACCGTGCGGTATCCTCGAATGAGCCAAATGGCGATAACCCTTTGGGACGCGTTCAGCCGGTGAGCTGGTCGCCGCCTCAAAGAACACGCCCACACCGGTGCCCCATAAAGGGCCATGGACCGCACGGACCGCGTAGAGCCTCCGGTAGGAGGCGTTTGGACCCTCCAGATTGGGCAGGAGCCGCTACAAAGCAGCACTGGCCCGCTCCAGTCTGGGAGCCAAACGTCAGAAATGCTCGACGAAGTTCCACCGGCTATCGAGGACGAGACCCAGGTACCTCATCGTCCACTTGACGCCGATGTAAACCCCCCTCCTACTGTTATCCGGGAACCCGACGGTGGCGCGTTCCGAGAACCATGAAAACACATAGCTTCGGACTTGTGCAATGCCATCTCAAGTCCCAGTTGCCTTGACCTTCTCAACGACCAGCGTGTCGTCAGCGTAGCAAACTACGCTGACGCCGCTAGATGGTAAGTGATAATGTGGTTGAATATGAAGCACGCTTACTTAGAAGCAACCTATTCACTCTTGACTTAATGACTCCCAGAGTCTGACTCCATCAGGAAACAGACTCTGGCAGGGATTTCCACTCCTTAGCTGTACGCACAATGAATGTGTTCCCAAAACGTTTTGTGCGTGCTACAAGTTCATATAATAGTAAATGACTTTATGTGGTGTTTCTAAGCACCAACGCTTCGCAATGAATGTAGGCGCGCGCGAGTGCGTAGTACGTGGTATTACGTAGTTACCTACCACGTCTTATATACACAAACGCAGGTGGTCGCGCCGCTACGCGCTCAAGTACCTAAATACACTTTCTACTTTGTGATAAAAATACATTTACGTCGATATTTCCGATCGATGTGATAAATAACTAGATCAGATACTTAATAGACATAAGTGCATATGTGCGTAAAACGTTTAAAACGACAAATGCATAATGTTCCGGGAGGGCACCTTTAACTGTTTATTCTAATGACGACAACATTGATATCATATACATTTTTAATCCCTCAAGAATACTGAAGATAAGGTTAGATAAAGATTAGGATAGATAATAATAAAGAAGCTTGTAAGTACCTACATTGCGCTCCAGGAATGTAGGTATTAAAGCGCCTGCTACACGGTTATCAATCGCGTCCCTACAGAAGTGACCTTGGTGATTATGAATTTTGAAATTTCTTAAGTACAGCTCTGCCGCTCGCTAACTACGAACACCTCTGTCGGGGACGCGATTAGCAACTGTGTACTTAACTGATGAACCAACTCACCTTAAATTTTGTTCATTTCTTACGAAGGAGGCGCCTACGTGCTTCATGCATGAGCATTTTCCTGGGCACTGAGGTGTTGTTTAAAAACACTTTCGCACACAACAAGCACACACTCAACAAGCAAAACAAAAAGCACACATAGGTACTAACAAACACATAAAATAACTTGTTTTTGATAACTTTACGATAACAACCTAAATTCGCTACCTGCACATCCGTTTGCGATGAACGTAAACACGGAACTAACAAAAAACAAAAATTGCGAAATGCTAAAGAAATAAAATTTTATTATTAGTTACGCTTTTGAACGTGCCGACATGGTCATAGATCAATAAAATTGATAGACTGTACAATCGCATTAAGTTGTATCTGCTACCTACTTACTCAGTAATTATTTTGATGTAAGTATACGAAATGTAGGAATGTGGTTTTAACAAAATGAGTAAGTAACGTTGTTGTATTGTATTACTTAACTTAACTTTGTTGATGACAAAAATGTACCTAAGAAATAAGTCATTATCAGTAAAATGTAACACATATTTTTTAGATCTTCTTTACTTATTTCGATGAAGGTTTATAAAAATAACCTCCTCTCAAAATAAGTTCAAATAAAAGCATTCAATAGGATATCAATTTTTGTAGACACTTCTTCTTCTTCTTCTTCTTTTTTGTGGAACGTGTCGCGTCTGTTAGATTCATAGGTCTGTGTGAGCATTTGCCGACAAAGGAACGTCGGCGGTCTTTGGCCGATATTACGTGCGTACGTACTGGGCCCCTGCCCGGGGGTGGAGGATAAATTCGAAAGAGTTACCTCGCCCCCGGGCGCGTAGGGCAGGGAGGAACAGGGGTGGGTTTTAGTCAGTAAGAGTCTGACACGCCCTTCCGCTCCACCCCAGAGCGGAAAGAGTCATTGGATGATTTCCCACCCCCCAAAAAAAAAAAAAAAAAAAAAAAAACGTACTGGGCCCGCGATGACTGGAGGTCATCGAACTTAGGAAATCAGCTGAGCAGGTAGTTTCTTTTAACTTTATTGTACATTGCGTTTTTTTGCGAAAAAAAGCGAACTAATTATTTTTTAATTAAAAATTTATTTGATGTATATAGGTATAACGATTTTATACAGTTTAATGTAAAAAAACGCCGATTTTTTTTTCATAACAAGGAAAAAGCCAACGAAAAATTCCAACGCTAGGGGGTCCAGAATCATGTACTGAATCACTGGAACACGTATGTGCGTTCATGTACCTTACACACTGTATTAGTTACAAATATTCTGCTTTTAGTATTTAAAATTGACCGCGACACCTCACTTTAGATAAGCCTACCAAAAAATCAGGATCTGTCAAATTAATGAGATTTGTTTGGGGATCAATTGATTCATTTCCCAAAAAAACATTTCAGTCGTTTTTTAATTCATATTGGTATTATAGAATACAATTAAAGTTAATACAGTGGTTATGGTCTTAAAAACTACTAAAAATAAAATTGCACCTCTTAAACTAAAAAATGGATATTATCAAACGAAAATCTTGTACAAAAGCCGGCCAAGCGCGGGTTGGACTCGCGTGCAAAGGGTTCCGAACGAATCACATACTTTTTAAATAGCTTCTAAAAAAAGTTAAAATATTAACTAAAACTTAGATACATAAGCATCAATCAATCTGGCAGCCTTTTCCCAACTATCTTGGGGTCGGCTTCCAGTCTAATCGGATGCAGCTGAATATCAGTATTTTATGTGGAGCTACTGCCTATCTGAACTCCACAACCCATTAACTGGGTAAGAGAGGTTGCGGACTACGTCCGATACTTATCCGATACTTATCCGTCAAAATACAGATCTATAGAAAACTCGGACTGAACTCGGATCGGTAGTCCGTAACCTACCATACAAATTGTTCTACGACCACGCCGGACCGTCTTTTCACGGATAAGTATCGGACGTAGTGCGCAACCCCTCTTATACGATACCCCTTGGTAAGACTGGACTGGACTTTCGGGCTTCTGACGACCCGTAACGACTGTGAAGGATTCACGATTGACAGCCGTGACCAACCGCTTAACGTGCTTTCCAAGGCACGGAGGAGTCTCGGTATGTAAAGATGGTCACCCATCCATGGACCAACCCATAAGCGTACAACTATAATATTTTAGGCTCATCCAGACATTCACGCCTCAAGCTATAAAGAAAATGTTATACTTACAACTGTAACATTTTCTTGTTTCCGTTATTATTTGATTGAAGCTTGCCTTTAAAACCTTCTAAATTGATGAGATGATATTGATATTTATGTTTGAAATTCGAGTGTGTTAATTATTACCATATAAGCGTTTTGGTTTGTAAACTGTAAGCTTGTACTGTGTCTTTTTAAATGAATAAACAAAAAGATTTGAATTTATCTATACTTTATTTTATACGTTTTAATGTTTATTTTATGGCTTTTAAATACATACTCGTAAATCCAATAAGCAGAAACACGATGGTGCCATCTTGTTTGGTTGAAGAGATCCTATGAATAATATAGTACTATTAAGCTGGTCTGATGATGCAGCTGGAAGGTAGCTTCATCATCAGACCAGCCTAATAGTACTATATTATTGCATTGGGCACTTTATAAGTAATACAATTTTCAGCTTAATCAAAGACCAGAAAGTGTTTGAAAAATGGGTTAATAATTTGTAATACACACAAAACCAAAGCAAGTTAATACAAAGTTTGTAAAAATATAGACTTCCCATAGGGTTTATTTTTAAATTTTAGACTCAGTAGTTTCGGAGGTAAAGGCGGGAATTGTCAATATTCGTGTATTTTGTTGAATAACTTTAAAATAACTGATTTAAAAGTCATGAAAAAAAAAATGACTTTTACAATTGGCCCTTCCATTTGATAAGTCACGCCGCCGTCCGATCAGGACCAGGCTCGTGCGTCGACGGCGCGTAGTGTTCGACGCTCGCCTCAAAGAGATGATTTTCAGCCACCACTGATGGGGCCCATTGTGGCCGGTGCCTGCATGCCAAGGGGTAGCGGATAAATTCTTAACATGAGTTACCGCACCCCTGGGCACTCAGGCAGTTAAGGAACAGGGGTGGGTTTTAGTCAGTAAGAGTCTGACACGTCCTCCCGCTCCACCCAGAGCGGGAGATGTCATTGGATGATTGCCCACGCCACAAAAAAAAAACAAACAAAAAAACGGTACAATTTGAAAAACTTTATTTTAAATTTTTACGATTTTTCACTCAAAAGTGAAACAATAATTTATTTACGTTACTCGCCCGGCTTCGGGTCATAGAAATATATCTATGTAGCAAATTTCAACTTAATCTTGCAGGTAGATTCGGAGTAAATTGGCTGTGAGAGACGGACAGACAGATGCACAAGTGATTCTATAAGGGTTCCGTTTTACATTCGGATGTTTGGAACCCTAAAACTGATGGAAAACTGGTAAAAAAGTTACACTCCTACATAGGATTTGGCCACCCACCCTGTACAAATGATAAAGCTTAGATATGCAATATAATCTTATCTAATATATAATTATATCACGCCGATTTAGGCTCGGGTACAGTTTTTGTTTGAAAGCAACATAGTTTGGCACATTATTTTGTTTGATAAATAATTTATTCGACCTTGTTTAGAAAGACAAAATTCTCATTAAAAAAAATGGGCCAGATTTGGTTTCTCTGTGTGGTTGTTTTTTGTGGTAAGTATTTGTTGGTCATCGACAGTTTTACTCCTAAATAATCGTCAGTTTCCTTGAAGATTACATCTCAAATGTTTCTGATTTTATCGACTAATCGAATGTGACTAGCCATAAGTAGCATTCAATATGTTTTTTGCTATGAAATAATATTAAAGTGTTTAAGTATCTCTAGGCTAGACATTTATGGTGCGGTCCGACCGACACAGCTCCTGCCATCATCATCATCAGCCTTTTAATGTCCTCACTGCTGGGGCACAGACCTCCTCTCAGTAAGAGGGTAAAGTCACAAATAAAGCGCATGCCTGGGTTGGAACTCACGACCTACAACTTGTAAGTCGCGGCCATTACCACTGGGCCACCACTGCTCCCTAGAACTCCTGCCATATTTTTACAAAAACTTTTATAACATTTTATTATTATATTTTAATTAACAGTAACAACCACAAGTTCTGTTTACAATGAAGGATCAAACAGAATAATTAACGGATCACCTGCAACAGAAAACCAGTTTCCATATATGGTAACTATTACATTTTTATATAACTAATATAAAGTGCCATGACGTGTGGGATACTTTCTTCTAAAGATCGATTAAGCCTAAACGTGTAAATTGTACCATCCCCTCCTTCCCTTATAGTCTTACTTTCGTCTAGCCATATTAAAATGTCAAAAATATTTCGAAAACAATGTAAACCCAACTTCAAAAGGTCAAAAAAAAAATATGTCAAGTTAGCTAAAACAAAAATTACAAGGTTATTGTGATATTGTTACATGTTGATAATTATTATTCTTTCAGATATCGTTGCAACGATTAAGTGACATACATAGTGTCAATAGAGGACACAAATGCGGGGGAGCATTGATTACACTTCAGCATGCATTGACAGCTGCCATGTGCATTTTCGAGGTTGGCGATGGACGTATGTCAGTAACGTCAACGATAGTCAATTTAATAAATTTCACACATATACATAGACATGAGAGAGTAATGATAGAAAAAAAAAACCGGTCAAGAGCGTGTCGGACTTCGCACATTTAGGGTTCCGTACCAATTTTTGACAATTATTATAGTATAGCTTTGGGTCAACAAGATGCTTATACTATTAAAGTTTGAAGACTGCACTTTAACCGTTTGACTGTAAAACTTGTCTGACAGACGACGAATGGCCAGATGGACACGTGAGTGACAGCAATAGGGCTCCAATTGAACTCTTCGGGTACGGAACTTTACCACGGTACTTCAATGCTTTCGAATTGAACACATCCCTGTGGTCAATTAAATACTGTAGCATTTCCATGCTCCAGCTGGCTGTATACAGAGATTTTTCGTATGTTGGTGAAATGAAAACGCAATAATACTTTTAATATTATTTTAATTATGAATACACAAGACTTATTATATTCAGACATAAGAAATTTTGTATAGCAGTAGATATAGGTATATGATAAAGCAGCGAAGCAGGAGCTTGCGAACTGACGTAGAGTATTGAAAAACTATATATGTAGTCGTTCTGTAGTGATATTATACTCGTAACAAGGAGATTTCCATCGTTTCTGATGAGTATATATACCGATTCTGTAAGAGCCTTCAATCAAAATCTTCTTTGAATTTTATAGATATGATTATATAGGGTGACTGGTAATTAGTGACCGATACTTAAACACGTGATTGTACTCATGATTATAAACAACTTTCCCAAAAAACTTTTTTTTATACTTATTCACTTTTATCACAATAACAAGTTTGAAATACGCGCGCGCGCGAGGGCAGTGACCGCTGCAATCAGCTGTTAGACGTGGTCACGTATCGTACAGAGCACGGCTCGCAAGCCCGCTTGGTCGGGTACCACGTGCCGTTTTCGGTGTGCCTAAGCAGTGTAGGTACCTACATGTTTCGGTTGTTGCTAAATAAAAAAATATTTTCAAAGACAGCGTGTTTGACTAATACTTTTAAGATGCAACGTATGTCCGCATAACTACAAAATATCTAGGAACGCGCGCGCCGTAACATTAAAAGTAGCAGCGATCTATCAGCTGATAGTCTGACCTCGGGAAAGGGCAAATGTACTAGTAGTAGCGTCTCACCTCACGCTCCCCCGCCGCCCGTACCGCTTCCTTTGCCTCAGTGCTAACAGCTGATCGCGGCGGTCACTGCCCTCACGCGCGCGTGAATTTCAAACTGTTGTTATTGTGAAATAAGTGAATACTTATAAAATAAAAAGTTTCTTAGGGAAAGTTGTTTGTAATCATGAGTACAATCACGTGTTTAAGTATCGGTCACTAACTACCAGTCACCCTATATATTTCTTTATTGTTAACGTTAAAGACTGTTTTGCAGGGTACCAATAAATCGGGATGAATACAGAGTGTTCGCTGGTTCTGTGCTTCTTACCAACGACACTTCTGCTGATCGTGTTCGGCGTATAGCTTACACTACCATACATCCGGAATATGATACGATGCCCGACCCTTCTTTTCCAATAACCAAGCTTATAAACGATATTGGTGTCATAATAGTAAGTAATTTTGCTTCATGGAATTACTTCCTAGGTGTAAGACATTGACCTCCAACTCCATCTAGCCTATTTTATCCCACTGTGCGGCAAAGACCATGGACCTAAAATAGCAGGTATAGCTGGGTTCCCGATTTCTGCTGCAATCCGGATTGGAGATATTTGCCGAGCGGCAAAAAAACATAATTTCGTTTCGCCAATAGAGAAATAACAAATCACGTAACAACTGAAAATTCACTTTCTAATTTGGACTCCTTTCTGGACAATTGTCGACGTTTAGCGATGAAAGGGAAAAGCTTTCAACAAGCCATCGAAAACATAAAAGAAACGTTATCGGGGCACGTGTGGAACGTTTTAATGTTGGCGAATGATTGCTAGACTGTTTTTTGAGATGTCACAGATGCAAAATATCATTAAACAGCGAAAAAACCACCTCGCAATTTTATAATTTATGAATAGAAGAAAATCAAAATTCAGTTAATTTTCGCAATCAACCTTTTTTTTCTGAAAAATGGCAACAAATTTTAACGTACTTATAATAAAAATTGTTTTCGATACTCAGCATGTAAAACATTAATAAAACATTTTCTTTAGCCCAAAGTCACTTTAATAAACTTATTTCAGCTTGGCGCACCGTTCTCTAAGAACACAGTTACTACACTATCAGTAACAGACATTGGTACCACGAGTGCGGTACCATGCACACTTTCCGGCTGGGGAATGCAAAGTTCATCAGCTACTACTGTAAGTTATACTTTTCCTGTTCAGATTAGTACATGTTGCAATTGAAATAACTGCAAAGCTGAAAAGGGTACTTTTATGTTATATATTTTACCATGGAACCAAATGTAGTAGAGGTTTTTAAACATATCTGCTTTTCCATAAATTTTGTAGAGCTATGCGAACGAGTTGTATGATTGAATTAAATATTTCTTGTTTACAATTTCATGTTTTAGATAGCTAAAACATATGTTTCTAATTGTTTGCTATAGGCGAATACGCAGTTGATGTTTGCACAAATGCTGGCTTTCAATCAAACCATGTGCCGTCTATTGGTCAGTGCGTCTTTAGTATCAACCAAGATTTGTGCGTGGGCTCCTAATCTCGGCATAATACAAGGAGCTGCAGGATGCACGGTAAGATTTCTTTTTTTTTTTTGAGCTTCCTTGCAGTGTAAGAATTGAAGAAATCAAAACAGTATTTTTAACCTACCTCTTACGAACAACCAACTTTTCTTCTTCTTTAGATATATAAAATTATGATAATATGTCAGGTCTAACGAAAAGTAGTAAGTAGTTCATGTAGTTTTACAGTTTATTATATTAGGGAAATAAAAAAAATAAGATATTATTAATTAATATATTTTGATAACTTTGACCTGACCAGAGAGCCAAATAGAATTTATATACTTTGTAAAACAAATAATATTTAATGTTTAATTCCAGGAAGATAAGGGCGGTCCGTTAGTCTGCCAGCATGGTCTCGCGGGAATTCTAATCGAAACCAGTGACTGCTCAACTATGCCTTCAAGACCTCAGTTGTACACCCGGGTCTCCAACTACACTACATGGATAAATAATGTCGTCACCCAACCTATACCTGAGCTTGGGCCTGAGCCTACAACAGTGCCTCCGCCGACGACGTTACCAACGACAACACCACAACCTGTGCCTACCCCAGATGCAGCATCCACTTTCCAACCTGCAATAGTAGTGTTCGTAGTGATCGCTATTGCTCAAATTATTACCGCTAATGCCTTATTACTTTAACGCTTTAGAATATTTTAAAGTTTCAATCAAACTTAACAAATCTTTTTATTTTATTTTATTAGATGTATACGAGTATATTTGTTACTAATTTAACTAAGACGTTTTATGAACTTATCGCACTATTTCATTTATTTCTTGTTTTGTGTATGTTTTCCTAGATAAGATCGTATTTACCTATGAAATTGTATTTTTTTTAAAACTGCACAGTGTGAATTGAATTTGAAAATTGAATTCTAGAATTATGATAATTTTGGAATGACTTGTAATAGCGATTCCTGGCACGCTATGGCCAGTTTGCGTATGGCGCCAGCCATATATAAATATATCCGCTGTTCATGCTGCTATATTAGTCCGCTGGATGGACTGAGTAGATTTGCAGTGACAGCTTCAGTGGAGCAAAATATACTAAGACTTTACGCAAGTGTTTTCTGACCCACTAATATGAATTAGTGGGGTAGAGTCAACTACTCTGCACCACTTGTGGGGCAGAGAAGGATAATTTAATAGGTACACTTTAATAGCCGATTTCGAGTCAGCTATGGCAGATATGTAGGTAGGTAGATAGAGGTTAATCTTGTGGTCACTTGTTTCTATCACAAATCTGTAGGTTATCTCTATGTCCAATAGTCAGATGTATTTCAGCTATTTTATAACATTTTAATTATATCATAACTTTTTAACGATTGTTTTTTTGTGACAAGTTCAAATGAGATAATACGCCTTTAAATACAATAAATATGTCAATTTTAGTAACAAAATTCAGTCAACTACGAGTATATAACAGCGAGTGGTGTAACAGTCAATTTGATCTGACATATTGTGTTCATTTTTAATAAGTGAATAGTTTGTTAATAATAATATAAATAATAATGTCTGCCTCTCAAAATGGAAATAAATGGATGTAGGAATGGGTCCCGCGGTACTAAGGAGCTTCTCTTCATAGATATGACCATTAGCCAACAGGTTCAGCGTTCCCGAAAGGATCTGTCGACATGTTGGATAGACTATAAGAAGGCCTATGACTCAGTTCCTCATACATGGCTCATGAGGGAGCTAGAATTGTATAAAGTTGATGCAACCCTACGCACCTTCCTGATGTCATGTATGGGGAAATGGAGGACGGTCCTTCGCAATCCAGGATGTTGACAAATCCAGAGGAATAGCGAACCGATATGGATCGAGCGGGGTATACTCCAAGGTGACAGTTTGAGTCCGCTTTGGTTTTGCCTAGCCTTGAATCCTCTAAGCACACTGCTGGAGAATTCAGGGCTAGGCTATCGGTTGAAGAGAGGTGGTCAGGTTATATCTCACCTCCTTTACATGGATGACTTAAAACTTTTTGCCCCCAGCAATCTGCAACTGATGGAGCTACTGAAGGTAACTGAAACCTTCAGTAGTGCCATCAGGATGGAGCTTGGTCTGGACAAATGTGCGGTCATGCATGTAAAGCGAGGGGAGATTGTGGAATCCGTGGGAACTCAACTCTCGGATTCCATAAACCCGAGATCCCTCTCTCCAACCGAAACCTATAAGTATTTAGGTATGTCGGAAGTGTTAGGTATCAATGCCACTAACATGAAGCAACCGTTGAAGGAGCGCTTCTTTGGCCGCCTGAAGAAGGTATTCAATAGCCATCTTTCGGGCGGAAACAAGGTGCGTGCCTTCAACGGTTGGGTCATGCCGGTATTGATGTACTCTTTCGGCGTACTCAAATGGACTCAAACAGAACTTGACGCCTTGCATAGGCGGGTGCGTACACTACTAACTGCATACCGAATGCATCACCCACGTTCGTCAGTGATGAGACTGTATATCCCGCGGAAGTGTGGAGGCCGAGGCTTTTTAAATGCTAAGACCCTCCACAACCGCGAGGTATGCAGTCTAAGGGAATATTTCCTAGCTGCTGACGTGGGTATGCATCGAGATGTAGTGGCGGTGGACAAGGGCCTTACTCCACTCTCCTTGGCTAATGAGAACTGACGCAAACCTCTAGTGCTTGACACTAACGATCACAGAGAAGTATGGCAGAGTAAGGAACTTCACGGACGCTTTTTCCGGGCTCTACATGGACCCGATGTAGACCAACTAGCGTCCGTAGCCTGGCTGTGTGTCGGTGACCTCTTTGGGGTAACCGAAGGTTTTGTCTGTGCAATTATGGACTAAGTTATCATGACGAAAAACTACCGGAGATTTATTGTGAAGGACGGCACGGTTGACATAATATGTCGGGCATGTCATCGTCCGGGAGAATCAATCCGCCACATAATCTCTGGTTGTTCTCGTCTAGCTAACGGTCAGTACTTGCATAGGCATAACCTTGTAGCAAGGATTATCCATCAGCAACTTGCTCTGAAATACTCTCTTGTGGAATCGGAAGTGCCGTACTACAGATATGCGCCCGACCCAGTTCTCGATAATGGTCATATCTCATTGTACTGGGATCGGTCCATCATCACTGACAGGACTATAATAGCCAATAAGCCTGATATAGTAGTGGTGGACCGAATCGAGAGGCGTGCAATGATTGTTGACATTACCGTCCCACATGACAAGAACCTCGTGAAAGCCGAGAAAGATAATCAAATCAAGTATATTGACTTGACTCGCGAGGTTGTCGACATGTGGGTTGTGAACTCAGTGATCATTGTACCGATAGTCGTGTCAGCCAATGGCCTAATAGCCACGAGCCTCGACCAACAACTCAGGATGCTCTCGTTAGGCGGCTGGATCAAGGGCTTGATTCAGAAAGCTGTACTTCTGGACACGGCTCGCATTGTCAGGCGGTTCCTCTCTCTGGAGCCCTGACCGCCGGTAGCTTGGACCCTGTTCCCGATACCGGTGAGATACTGTTTTATATATTTTTAAATGTTTTTTTTATCTTGTCTAGGAATCAATATTTAAAAATATATAAATTATGTATGTACTACTGAATATACGGAGTAATAATCATGAAACCATTTGTGTTTTTGTTTTTGATTGCTTTGCATGGTAAGAGTTTTGTTTCAAGACTTTTATACTCGTATGTATACTTGTATATACTCGTATTTTTAACAAAAATCTTTTATTTTTCACTAACTTCTGCCAGAGGCTTCGCTTGCGTGGCATTAGTACTTCTTCTAATAAATTATAACCTATGTGCTATTTCAGACTATAATCTATAGAGATAGAAATTTGGAACAGAGGTTCCAAATTTCATTCAGATCCGCTCGGTTGTTCTGGCGTGATTGAGTAATCAATCCATCCAAACTTTCACATTTATAATATTATAAAGAAATATTTTAGGGTAGTAGGATTACGATACATTTCCTGTCACTTGGAGATGACTACTGGCTACAGTGCCAAATCGGTTCTATTGAACGCTACAAAAACAGCAGTGATGACCACGGCTGATATTTTTTAGGGTTGCGCAGTCCTAACAAGGACAAGGAACACTTATAGTTTCGGTCAATCCGTCTGTCCGTCCGAGGCATAGCTTAGAGACTGTTAGTACCAGAAAGCTGAAATTTTTGCATGGATATAACATAATTAATTATGCCAAGAAAACTATGGGTGGGGATAATTTTTATTTTTATTTTTCTTGCCTATCCTATAGTGTGTGGTCTCACTGGATAGGTCTTTCAAAACCATTGCAGTTTTTTTTTTAATATGAGTATTATTAATAGGCTTGCGCTTGACCACTATCTTACCGGATGGTAAGCGATTTAGTATGAGACCTTGACTCTTAGAGAACAGCTAAAGTGTTCAATAAACTTCCTACTATATGACAAAAGTTTTGTCATATAGTAGAACCATTTTTTTTAAACGGCCCATGTTAATTATTACTCCTGTACCGTGGATGCGTTCTCACAAACATGTGACTTAGGAATATGTTACCGAAGCAACTATCTTTAGACCATAAAGATATTTGTTCCGTGCGGGAATCGAGCCCACGAAACGCAGCGCAGCAGCCAGTCGTTCAACTACTGCGACCACCGTGCTGTCAAAACAATATAAGACAAACAGACACTACAACTTCAGATTCATAGTTTTGCTTCATGCTGTGTTTTTTCTCGGTTTCCTTTTACATTAGCAACAGAAGCTAACTCAATTATAGGTACCTATACAGCCAATGAGCTTTTCAGAAGGACTTACGGCAAAAGAAAATCGGTTCCCATAAATGGTAAATATATTTTTGTATACGGGCTGGTCAGGGGTTGTTCCCCTCAACGCCCCCGCCTCTTATCGCAGTTTGACATATTTACGACCGGGCTCATAAAAAACAACTTGCTGAGGTTTCTATTGGAGCGAGGCACTTAAAGTAAACTTTTTTGGGTTTTTGAATAAACAGACCTTAGAATAACATGTAAACAATACTTGTAATTCAAGAGTTGAATTTTATTCAAATTCTGTTATCAACGATTTGTCGGGAATAGTGTGTGTGTGTGTGTGTGTGTGTGGGTAGTTGTTAAAACCACTGTATCAATTTACATGAAATTTTGCATGTTGCACTATGAATAGACAAGTAATAGAGTTGTTGTGTTGGAGTTGTAGAGTCCGATATCATGTTTTCCTATTATTCACACTCAAAACTTCAAATTACGAAATCAAAACAACATAACGGCTTTTTAAAATTGCGTTTCTGCGTTTGCGTTGCGTTTTGTGTTGCGTTTTTTTTCTAACACTATGTAATAACTATCTAAGAATGCATGTGCACCATGCCACAGGATATAAGATCTTTAGTTATTTAATAATAGAGGTTTAAGCCGCGTAATCTGGATCGGCATACGGGTATGCCGTCGGGCGTTCAAGGGTTAAGAAAAATAATATTGTTTATTGGTGCACTGACACAGCGACTCGGGGTCGCTGCAGACCACGAAGGAGATGGGGGGGGACTTTGATGTTTTCCTTAAGAATTGGAAAGAACAAGCAAAAATCGTGACCGTTGGAACTAGCTCGTACTGTCCCACAGCTGGGTATAGGCTTCCCTCCATTCCTTGCAACTGTCACGATTTTCGCTTCTTCTCTCCAATTGATAGTGTAGATAGTCGTCAAGCGCAAGCCTATCAATAATACTTAATAATTTAAAAAAATGGCCATGTAGGGTTCCGTAGACACCCGTTACAACACGAATTGTGAGTAAGGCAATCGGTGCGTGTGTCCAAGAACTCCATGAACTCATTGAAACTAAATTTCCGATGGTAGAAAGGGTTCTACCATTGGACATCTAGACGCACTGCAAGTTACCATCCCTACCTTATTGCTATTCCATCAATTCGCACTAAGCGTTTTCAAATGTCTTTCATAATGCGTACAGCAAAGGAGTGAAACTCTCTGCCTGCGTCTCCTTCGTCCGTCGTCTCCTTTATATCATAAGTTCAAGGCTAATAGATCAGTCGACCTTGCGTATGTTCAAAGTGAACAATAAACTTACTACCATATCAGAAACAACGGAAGTTCTGCTTAATTCTCTTATACCTGATGATTCATTAGTAAATGATACTGAATCCCAACAACAGATTAGAGCGTGGGCTGCATGACGAATTCATGAATGTTGTCAGGAGACTACCTCTCAACGAATCAGAAGGTGAAGATACTCATAAAATATCTAACAAAATGATTATAGAAGCGTATAAAACAGCAGATGTCGCGATTTCGTCTATAACCGATGCATCGTCATCAGCCTTTTAATGTCTCCACTGCTGGGGCACAGGCCTCCGCTCTGTGAGAAGATATGGGCCGTAATCTACCACGCGGTCCCACTGCGGGTTAGTGGATGTCACATATCTTCGAATTTTTGGTTCTAGGACATGCCGGTTTCCTCACGAGGTTTTCCTTCACCGTTTTGAGAGCAGTAGTGATGAATTAATTTACACAAAGTAAAGCGCCTGCCTGGGTTTTAACTTCACGATTTACAACTTGTAAGTCGCGGCCAATACCACTGGGCTGCTCCATATCTTGGACATCGTTCTCTAACAAAATCTCTAGCCATGGGATGTCCTCAGGGCTCAGTGATACTCGTAAGCCCGTATGTATGGAATTTGGGGTAAAATATTTTTCTCGTGATTCCTCTTCCCTGCGGTTGCTCATTAACCGGATATGCAGAAGATGGGCTGCTGATCATTCAGTCATGCACTCGGGCTGGACTTGAGAGTTTGGCTGACACATCCCTACGATTAATATCTCAGTGGGGTAATCGGAACCGTCTTACCTTTGCACCGTATAAAACCTGTCAACTTATGTTGAAAGGTAACCTTAAGTCTTGGCCTAGTATTAAGTTTAATAACGTTCCCGTCAAAAATAAACACTCCGTGTGTTGCCTTGGTATGGTTTTAGAAAAGATCTTTCCATTTATTGAGCACGTAAAAACAGGTTTTAGGTCAAAAAGCTAAAAAGAACTTCTATGCCTTGACGAGGATATCGAGGGCTATCTGGGGCCTATCATTTCTAACGTTACAAAAAATCTATGGGATTACTTACCAGGGTTGTATGTGCTACGGGGCACCTGTTTGGGCTGATAGCCACCATAGGGGCGGTACGACGTAAATTGCTCCAAAGCCAACGTTTAGCTTTGATTTTCCTATATAAAGCGTATAGGATGGTTAGCACTGAAGTACGGTTAGCACTGTACCTGTAAGTACGGGTAAGGACTCTTACTTGCAGGTGTACATCCAGTCGATCTTAAGGTGCAGCGACGTGCTGCAATGTGAATAGTACATTGCGCACGAAAGACTACGGACCCAGACTTTTTACCCCAACGCGATCGTGCCAAGATTTCTAGATTACTTAAATATATATATATATATATATAATATATATTTTTTTTTAATTTTTTTTTTTATGTATAATATATATTTCTTGATTACTTTCACCGTTACTTCGTGTACAGTAGTTTTTGTTTATTGTATAATAATTACACTACGAAAAACTACTGTATTGTCTGACGTAAGGAGCCTACGTGGGATGAAAAATAACAACACGTACCTCGGTCAACGTTAAAAATATATAATTTAAAATAGAGAAAGGGTGTGGGAAGGTTTGCAGTCACAAAATTCGTATTCCCTGGGAGATAGCACGCTACTGCCCTGACTCAGCCTTGGTGTCTCGGGGAAGCCACGTTGCGTTTGCCCCGGAGGTGTTGGCCGGCAGGTAGCAGCGCCGGCTCGCAGGGTCGACAGGAGCCAGGATGGGCCGGCCGGCAGGTGGTCTAGCCAGCTCGGAGACGGCCTGCTGAGGCCACGCGGGTAAAGGGATACCCGGCGTGGAGCGAGCCGCCGACTCGTAGATCGTCAGGGCCCGGAAAGCGACGGCCGGCAGGTGATAGTGCCGGCTCGGAGACGGCCTGCTGAGGCCACGCGGGTAAATAGGCACCCGGCGTGGAGCGAGCCGCCGTGGTGAGTGGCCTAGTGGCCGCGCCACGAGGCACTGCGGCAGGATGGCCGCGATGGAGGACGATGTAGGTGCGTGCTCAGAGCGTAGGGCTCCAAGTCCTCCCCCTCCATATTCCGAATTTGGGAATCTGGGACCCTGGAAATAATGTCCAGCGTGTCAATGATGGTTGATGAGCTTCTCCGCTGATTTTGACACCTAAGCATGAGCAAAGCGGCTGTACGTGTGCTAACAAGTGTGGTTGTCAAAATCAGACGGAGTTTACAAAGGTGACGTGGAAAAGCATGATGACATGCACATTCGAGCGCAGCGGCAGCCACGCACAAGTAGTATGCGCATAGCAAAAGCCTCGTAAAATAAACCATGCGGAAGGCGTGATTACAATGTGCGACAGATCTTTTGTAGGTTATGAGCCTTGATTATACAATGCTAAGAAAAGAAGTAAGAAAGACATCTTCTGGAAAGAATTTATACACATGATTAGGAACACAGAATGCACAAAGCTACCTGTATGCTGTTCAAACACTCACCCAATTACAGGGATTGAAGAACACGTAATTAAGTTGGCAAATATTTGCCAATGCAAACGTGCAACTGCTAGGATTTGGCGATCGGTTCACGGCTCAAGGGTGTTCGACAGAACAAGGTGAGTGCGAGTCCACCGCCAGCAGTTGGATTAAGATTGAAAAAGGACTCCACGTTGTCGTTTCAGGCTTTTTATATCTACGCCGTCATTGACAGATGTCAACGAATCCAAAGACAATAGTGTTGTAAGTTAACTAATATTGTTTATGCTTACCAAAACCGTTATAGTGGCTTTTGGTCTCTGGATTTTTTCCGTATGTTTATGTTTTTATTTAGATTGTAACGCCACTACGTTACATAATTATGTATTAGTTAATAGTAATTATTGTTTTATACTTGTATATGTATTGTGTTTTATGGGCCATATGATAGTTGCCTAAAATAAAGGATAAATAAATAAACCTCAAACTGACGTCGGAGAAGACATTTTATGCAAATGACAATGTAAGTGGGAAAGTTCCATCAAAGGCTGTCACCTCCACCACTTCTTCCCAGTCGGTTTGCGAGCGGCTGGCTAGGGCATGGTTGGAGGTGGATAACTGTGTTGTACAATTTCTCACAGTCATGGCAACTTTAAGGGTGAATTATTTTCCTTCAAGCTTGTAGCCTCGCCTTTATGTCAATAATTGCGAATACGAACAATCCGCCCATCATATCCTATGGGAGTGTACCTACTCTTTGGCAAACTGAACGCAAAATTATGTTGGATAGTATTCAGCCTACATTTCGAGTTGTCTATTATACGGACCTTGTAGAATCTAGAACAAATAACAGTGCATTTAAGCGTTTTTGCCATACCTGTTATTGGAATCAAATGTAACAGCTCACAATTTAGGACCCATTACTATAGTGTTACAATCCGTGGCGCTTGGCAATTGGGCTTACGCCAGTTGTAATTATATCTTTGTGCCTAAAGGCCTAGCTTTGTTCTGTCTCCTGCTTGATTAGGAGGGAAGTAGGAATTATGTTTTTCTTACTTCGCTGTTCTTTTCTGATTAATTTCGTTGCGGGGCCCAAAACAGTTTAATCGTTCTCTGAGACTCGTCGAGCTTCATTGCCTCGGCGTTATATCAAACGCCGAGGCAGAATTAACAGTGGTTAATTCTGGCTAACCGAAGTTAGTGGTTTGGGAATAGTGTGACGGGCTTGTCCCAAAAATTATAAATTAAGCGTATGACACGTTACAGTTCCACCCAGAGCGGGAGAAGTTATTTAATGCTTTCGAAACAAACAAAAAAAAGAGGTACTTTTAAAGACCACACCAATCCGAGTTCTTTATTTACTGTACTTCCTATAAAATATTATTTGGATATTTCTAAGCGAGATAAGATAGCAGATAGCAGAGATAGCTTCAGATAAATAAGCAAATATCGTTGGTAAAATTCAGTCAGCAAAATATTGCAGTGAGTGGCGTAATACTTACAGTAAATTTTATATAACGCGACATAAAGTGTTTTATTTAATTAGTACGTCGTATGTAAAATAAACATGGAACAATTTTTGTTTTTGTTTATGATAGCTTTAAGTGGTAAGATTACTTACATTTTTTTTTACACAATTTCCTTTACTTTGAAATATGCTATCCTTCCTAAACTCACATCAAAACCGTGATTAGCCAGTGAATTGTAGAGTATGTTAGGTATCTGAGGGGTTTTAAATTCGAACGGTTATAGAACTCAACGGATACACAAAGTTAAGGTTATAATACCCCAAAACTAAGCTTTAGTGAGATGATACTGGACAATTATTGTCAACCTATTAATAGCTGAGCTGCCTAAGATAAAGATGGTGAGACACCTTGATAACTTTGGGATTTAGTTAAAGAGAACATTCAGGATACTTTGCACACAACAACAAGGATGAAAAGGAAAAGTATCAGTAGGACAATATAGACTTATAGACATTCTCTCATTTTAGATGGATAGATCGCGACCAATTTGTGATTTATCCTCACTATACTTTTACATTATCTGTTTTTAATTTGATCAACAGGGGCAAGCCCAATTTTTAAAGCTCAATCCAGTAGGATTTCAAACGCACTTACAGCAGAAGAAAACCAGTTTCCATATATGGTAAATATATTTTTTAACTAAGACTGGCAAGAGGTTGGTCAAATAATGTTTGAAAAATAAATGTTCATATTATTTTAGGTTTCGTTGCAACGACTAAGTGAAATACAAAGTCCCACAAGAGGACACAGATGCGGGGGAGCATTAATTTCGTATGGGCATGTATTGTCAGCTGCAACTTGTACTTTTGACGAAAATAATGGGTTAGTACCTACAATTTTTTTTCTACTCTTATTGCAATTTATTAGGGAAAGACGCAGCCCGGTTTCTTCTTTCATATAAGTATTGTATCTATTTGTCATCATCCAGGGTCAGTATTTTAAATGAATTCACTCTTACGAGTAGTTGTGTGGTAGACAATGCCTAAGACATCAGACCGCTGAGTTCATCGATCGGAGTTCTGCATACTTAGTAAGGATGTGTGATCTTCGAGTTTACCATCAGTCACCTTAACTGGTTCCACCCTAAACAGAGTAGCACAGTTCTGGTATCTAGGCCACTGCGTTTCCTAAGACCTTAAGAACAACACAGACGTTGATCTTTCGTTGCGGTTCGTTTGTCACTTTCATTTTGTATTGTTTTGTTGTTTTTAACCGATGCAAAAAAAGGAGGAGTTTCTCAATTTGACCGTATATACATATAATTATTTTTTTGTATGTTCAGCTCTCACTCCATCATTTATGAACTGAACTAGATGATTATTTTTTTGTTAGATAGGGTATACCTCAATGGTAGTTTCATATCAAAGAAGACATGATCTGATGAAGGAATCCTGATAAAATTGAAAGAAACTCTTGAAAATTGGGCACGAATATTGTTCTTGTTTACTTTTCATAACCTAAGGTATTTTCATAAAGGAATCATCACATCATGAAACTGAGCTGATGATGGAAACCATCTTCTTCTTCTTTTTGTATCGGTGGTACATTGTTTATGATTATACAATCATCCTGTTTGTGCCCAGTAAGTGGCCACGTTTATTACTTCACTGGAAGCTTTACTCAGGTCTTCCAGGGTACAGGTTAATGGACATTTTTGGCACTCCAGTAAATGGGTCATATTCTGAGTAGGAGCACTCGCACTGGGTATTTGAATGATCAATTATCCCCCATTTAGACAAATTGTACTTGCAACGGCCTACTTGGGTACGCAGTCAATTCAGCGCTTTCCAAATAGGCAAATGCAAATCACGACCGTGAGGCAGGTGCTCCTTGGGCCAAAGAAAATCACGCTCTTGTCACCGCTTACTCCTCTCCTTAGGTGTGCTGTCCTGGATTGCTTGTGTCGTTCTCATAAACCTCTTGCGACTTTGTAATCTACCCTTAGTTGTAGAGTGGTCGTAGAGGGGATGCCGGGAATCGGTTTCTTGGTTCTTTTTTTTCCAGCGCGCATGCGACATCCCTTCGTACGGCAGGTGGTGCGATACCTGCTAGCGGATAGATTTTGTTGAGTGGAGTCGGTTTTAAGCAGCCCGATATTATCCGACAAGTCTCATGTAAGCCATACCTTTCCTAAACAATAGAAGTTAGTTATAAAAACTGGTTTTAGTAACAAAAAACACCACCAGACCCAGTCCGCCTTTGTACATTTGTGTTGCATGAAGTTTTAATAAATAAATAAATAAATAATAAATAAAACACTTAAGGTGCTATTAGCTGCCAACGACCTTGAGTGGTTAGCTTGCGTGTTCTGCGCTGAGCTCACGTAACGCGTCGTATGTCTACGCAGTAATAGGACTCGCCCATCAAGGAACGCTGTCCAAAATTAGAAGTATTATTAATTTATTACACATAAAACAACAAATATTAAACTAAAGCACTGAGACTAAATTGTAAATAATTAAATGATCTTTAAAATGGTGAAGGTTTCATAAAAATACGCTTTGTAGTTTTTGCGTGATTCTCAATTTTTTATTCGAGTTAGACATAACTTTACAAATTAATTATATTATGATAGAAAAATATAATTGCAAATATTCTGAGATCAAATAACGACGAAAATTGTCTAGAGTAACATATATTTTTTTCAAAGAAATAAAATAAGTCGTTTAGACGTGATGTTCAATTAAAAACAATTAAAAGTCGTTTAACTGCGCCTTAATATGCTTTGAAGAAAAGACGTCTTTACAATATTGGAGGTAATCCCGAATGGTCAATATCCTGGGAACCTCAAAGAAGGATGGCTACATCATCAGCTCAGTGGCAAGAGGAAATATGAAGGATTCGAAATTAGCCTCAGAGTATTAAAAGTTGACGCGAGTCCCAAAAAATCATAAAATAAAAAACTTTTTAACAAAAAATTGATATAATAAAATGATTAATTACCTACGTAGAGCCTTCTTCATTATTTCTACTTACCTACAAATTTAGGTATTTAATAATCAAATTTTTATTTGGCGCTGACTAAAAATTAGTTTATACAAAATTTGATATCGTAAGTAAATAATTTCAATACTCAAGACTTAATAGGTTTATTTATTTTTTGCTTTTTAGCTCTTTTTCGTCGGTTAAATTTTTTGTAAAAAAGTTTTTATTTTTAAATTTTAAGTTGTTTCTCCATTAAATTGTGTTAACAGTGGATATCTAGGCGATAGCAGCAATCGCGGTTGATTTGCTGTAATTTTTTGAAGAGTTCCGTTGTCTGCCTCCGAAACGCATAATCAAATCTTTATGAAATTTAAATGGGACCATTTCGGAACCACCTCCTTTCGAACAAAAAAAGGATTTTGGAAATCCGTCCCTAAATTACGGAGTTATGCCCGAAAATACATAAAAAAAAAAAAAAGCAAACATCCGAATTGATAACCTCCTCCTTTTTGAAGTCGTTAAAAAGTCTTTTGTACATCTTGCAAGTGTATCCTATGGAAAGAATTCTGAAATAAACGTTTATTTATTAGATTCGCCAAGTTTTGTGTTGCATAAAGTTTTTTTTATCATTGCTAGGCTGACGTTTGACCACTATCTAACATGATGGTAAGCGATGATGTGGCTGAAGATGGAGCACGCTTACCTAGAAGTAACCTATTCACTCTCAACTTAAAGACTCTCAGATTCTGTCCAGGGGTTGAGGATAAATTCGAAAGAGTTACCTCGCCCCTGGGCATTCAGGGCATCGAAGGAAAAGGGGTGGGTTTTAGTCAGTAAGACTCTGACACGCCCTCTCGCTCCACCCTAGAGCGGGAGATGTCATTGGATGATTTCCCTGATTGCCCACCCCAAAAAAAAAAGACTCTCAGGTTGTAGTTATCAGGAAACACAGACTCTGGCAGGGAATTCCACTCCTTAGATTACTTTAAATAAATATAGGTACCTATAACTTAATAGCAACAAGCAGTCAACGCCCCTATCAACTTTACAAACTCGTCATTCTATTGCGCCTAAACGCAAGGAACGTAATATTCTTAACTTGTTGTGTAGTCTAAAATTAAAACGTTATCATTATGACTGATGTACAGGGTCTTCACGCCTATCAATCCGGCTGAATATAGGGTGTTTGCGGGTTCAGTAGTTCTTACCAACGACACTTCTGCTGATCGCCATCGGAGGATATCATTAATCTCTGTGCACCCTTCGTGGGAAGCGAGTCGACCGTATTATATCGATGTTGCCGTTATTGCGGTAAGTTATCAACCCTAATTCCAATATTACATTGTGAAATAAAAAATTATAGTAAAAAAGAAGGGGTTAATAAGTTCCCTGTCGTGAAAATATGTAACTATAATAAATGTGAATCTAAATTTTTAGCTTGTCTCTCCATTTCCTGTAAACGTTATAAATCCGATAGGATTGTGGGGTGGGATGATAGACCCATCCTTTACAGAACCGTGCACTGTTGCAGGATGGGGAGCCCAACAAATAACAGCTTCTGTAAGTAAAAGCCCTGTCTATTATTATTAATTTTAGTTTAATACTACACCGTCGAAATGACAGAAATAAATTTCCATCTGCCATGATTCGCGATGATCCAACATCATTGCATGTAATTTACATTCATTCTTCGCTTTAAAATCGTTGTTTATTTAATGTTTTACTTCAAGTGCAAGATGCTTGACGGAAATGAACAAAAATTGAAGCGGCTGATACCGACTAGAACACTTGTAACTCTAGAACTGTTCTTATCTACTATATATTTTTATTGTATACTCATAATTATATAATTTATGTATTTCACGTGGCTATTTTAGATGAGCACACAGTTGATGTACTTGCCGAAGACGATCTATAATAGGGAAAGGTGCAATACGCTCTACGGCAATATTAATCAAATCGACATAAGCGGAAATATGATTTGCGCGATATCAGGAGAAACGGCGTCTTCTGGATGCGAGGTAAGAACATTTATATTTAACTAGCAACCCGCCCCAGCTTTGGTCGGGTACAAATTCTATACTATGAATCACTCTGTCTACTGGTGAAAACTGCATGAAAATCCGTTCAGTAGTTTTAGAGTTTATCGCGTACTAACGCGGCGGGGGACTTTGTTTTACAACATGGAGTGATGACTTAGAAAACCTACCTATCCCATTTATCCTAACCCAGGTGTTTGGCTGGGTTAGGATAAATGGGATAGGTAGGTTTCTTCTCCTTGTTAGAACTACGGAACCCTAAAAATTAGAGAACTTTATCGATTTTATTGTTTTAATGATATATTTTTAAACAAATGCTTAAAAAAACAATCAGCATAAATAATATAATCTCAGTTTTTCCAAGTGAACGCAAACTTATGTGTGTACTTACTTATAATATAATTATTATTTATGTATTTTACTTTATTTACAGGGTGACATCGGCAACCCATTAGTATGTTATAGTGGTTCCAGTAATAATAACTGGCTTGTGGGTATTCTCTCCATTACTAAGGGCTGCTCAGTCTCTGAGAACCCTGAAGTATATGCCCGGGTCAGCTCCTTCTACGGATGGATAATGGTAGCCATGACATATCCACCACCAGACACCGACGCTCCCGGCGGCGCATCCACTTTCCAACCTGGACTTGCCATGCTAGCAATATTTGCTCTCATTCAGATTTACCACTAATGTCATATAATATCCAAAATGATTGGAAACACTTAAAGTGAAATCAAGCTTTATTAAAAGAGACCGTACAACCAAGTTTAAGAGTTAAGTTGTTTTAAAGGTTAGACATTCAGTCGGTTACACATATTGAGTATGTAACGTCTTGAATAGCGTAAGCCTTTAGAAGCCCATGAAGCGAAAACCTAATTATAAAGAACACACTTTACATGGGTTAACTTTTTCAACCAAGTAACTTTGGTGGATATGTTAACTTTTTGAATCGGATAGGATATTCTATCTCAAGAAGTCGGGTGAGCCATAATTGTAGTGTTGATCTGTATAATTATACTCCATTCCCAATAGATTAGAAAAAAGAAGCACGTAGAACCACGGATAATGAACATTTTATGTCAAAGTTACGTTAACACAATTTTATTAATTCTTTAATTATAATTTCAAAACAGTAACAAATATTTGTTACTAAACCAACTAAACCACAAAAATTTGCCAATAACAATTAGCAAGGCGTCGTATTCACAAGTATTCACATTGAATGACAATCACAGAACATTATTTACATCAATTTAACAGACGACAAAACCAGTCAAATTGAAAAAACCCGGCTGCCACAACTTATACAGGGATTAGGTAAATTATAAAATTGCTAGAATTAAATTTAAATTGGAATGAAGTATCATTAATTTAATAAATAAAATCACTTAACTTCATAAGATAAATAGTTAAATAGTTATAACTAGGTACGACAGCTGCTGTATAAAAAAAATAAAATAAATTCGGCGCCTATCGTAACTGTTAACATGTTTATTGTACTTTTGTTACAGTGTGCATTAATAATAACCTTTTTTAACTTCGATCTAATGCTATTGTGAATGGAGTATAGTTTAATTATAATCACTTTTTAAACATGTTGCAAATGATACTTCTTATTCTACTTTTCGTGTCGATTTTGACCCAAATTTTTTAGCCGACCAGTTAGCTTCGTTGAAATCATTCTAGGTGCATGTAAATTATAATCCAAATTAAACATTTTTTACTTTGCTCACTGTGCACAAATATTACTTTATATAATTTACAGTACCGACGCAAATTTGGGGCGTTGTAAATATTACTAGCCCAATCGACAGTGCTGGTACTAACAGGCACGGCATTTTTTTTTGTCTTTGAGTTTACGCACACAGAAACAATGTGCAAGTGCATCTACTCACACAACTAAGACCAACCCGCCTTCGTGAAATAAAATATCTATACCAACATAAGGCTAACCCATTCAAACTTTCAGAACGCTTAAAACCCTTTTGGAAGAAAGGATTTGACAAGATTTTTATATAGGCTGAGTTTCACGTTCATGGTATAAAATAATTCAGGACCCATATTCAATAATTGTTTGGTTTAAAGGGGTTAGAAGCTTAATTGTAATAAATATTATGTTCAGACACTCCTTTCGCGAACCCGTCATAAAAGGAGCAATTTTGTATTTCTGACAAATTTGATTTTTTACTTTAGAGCATACATTTTTCCTTTTGGTAACACAGCGAAACAAAGTCAGTAGCAAACAGTAGCATTATAAATAAAGCAAACCTACCTACAATGTTTCATTATTGTATTACTATACCTATAAAGTTGAAGAATTAACTTAAGATGAATATTATTATAATGTCAATTAGAAGCAACTCTCGTCTAATATTTCTATGGGCAGTCGGGCAAGATCCTATGCGCACCGACCGCTCCTCACTCCTTACAACTTCTCCAGTGTGCCACGTGGGTTCCACAGTGTGACGGTTAAAGTAACGCAGTGGACTGTTTTGTGTTATTGTAAATTACGATTAATTAGTGAGAAGACTGCATTTTAAGTTGAAATAAATATTTTTTTAAAGTTTGTAGTTTTGAATTATTTTTTAATACCTCTCCGAAATGGTAAAGCAGAAGATATTTTACGAAGCTATTCTCATTAACGCTAACTTAATTGTCACGGCATACAACCAACTATGAATTGATTAAAAAAATGGCATTGAACCTGATAATATGTGTGATACCACAAAATAGGAAAAACTACCATTTCTAGTTTGACATCTGTACAACTAAAATATAGTTTCTACTGGATGGAGATCTCGAAAATCAAAGGCACGACCATCTGAATCAACGTGAGCTCCTCTCGTCGTTCGGCATGCCCATGGAAAAAAGACAGAAAACCCAAATCATGATGCAAGTTAGTCTTAAAAAGGTGTTAAGTGAGCCTAATATACCTATTTGTAAAGAATGCTATGCTGATTGTTTGTTATCGAAAAAACCAAGAGAAGTTAAACAAAAAACTTAGTTATAAAATATTTCATTATGTTGATTCTAATGTTTATACCTACATAAGTGCCAAATTCAATAAGTAATTTCTAAGAGAACTTCGCAAGTAGGTAATGTTGATTGTTGTTACTTTAAAAGTAAGAATTTATTTTACAATTCAATTATTAATCTCTAATGAGAATCCCGACTACAGTTGAGGATAAATTCGAAAGAGTTACCTCGCCCCTGGGCATTCAGGGCAGGGAGGAACAGGGGCGGGTTTTAGTTAGTAAGAGTCTGACACGCCCTTCTGCTCCACCCTAGAGCGGGAGATGTCATTGGATGATTACCCACACCCCAAAAAAACAAAAAGCATGTGTGATCCATCTGTTCCCTCATAACTTCTAAACTCTTAATCATAATTTGACAAATGAGCTAACATTAGAAGCATATTGATTGGCAGCTGCATAAAGGCTACGTGATATTGCACTTTATTCAATATGGCGACCTCTAGAAGACTTAAGAGTCTAAATATAAAAAAAAGAGTTTATAAATATTTCCTGTTGGGTATCAAATGAAAAAGCATAATTAGCACATTTAATAATATTAATAATTGAACAACCCCAAAATAATTAAAATAAAAAATAGATTCAAAAACTTAAACCCGACTACATAAAATCGAGCTCTCTAAAGTATGAAACAAAAAATATTCTTAGACATAGTGATGTTCAGAAGATAGTCGTGGTCGTATGCCACCTTCGGGTTATTTACATGCCATTAGAGCCATTATAACAGTGGTGACAACCTTTATGGCAAGGTGGTATACAACCACGAATAAACGGGTTAAAAATTGATTTTCATCATGTCCTTTATAATACCTTGGTAGTCTAATACAGCCACTCCATGTGAATAAATTAATGATTATTCATTGATCTTGAAATCTAGAAGATCAAGAATAATTATTTACAAGAAAGTTTTAAAATGAATAGGATACAAATTGGCTACAAAATAATTGTTACATAAACCACATGCCAAATAGTTGTTGACCTCAATTAACGCTGACCCCAAATATGAAAAGAGGAAGTAATCGAAACCGAACTCCGTGTACTTTCACAACTGCGTGTACGAATACCACAGGGAATCGACTCTGTCACACAGTTTACATTCCACTAATGATTTATTAATACATTGGCGATTGAGTTTGGCGATCGTAAATCTTCATAACGTTGTTAATAAAAGTCGTTAGGCGTAAATAATGAAACGAAACTGGGCCAAACAAATCACTGGCCCCAATGACGGGGTAAATCGACTGGATTAAAAACGAAAATGATACCAAAAAGGCAATTAGTATTTTGTTTGCCCTTAGTTATAAATTGAGTGATTATAATATGGCGATGATTATAGGCGGTCCAAAAATACGTGCGATTTAAAAAATGGAACTAATTTGAAACGGTAAGCTGGACGGACGCGCGGGAGGTGGGTCTGTCTAGTTTGGTTCGCGGAATTTTAGTCGCTATCTACGAATAAGTATTATTTGTGACACTCTCATTTGGACATTGATTCAAATTGTGTAATTTGAAGTCTTTGCACAATAAACGTCGAACGATAATGCAGGAAACACTATTTTTGTAATAATTTTTAATGCAATACGCACGTTGTCGCGATAGAGTGTTCAAAAGAGTTTAGATTACACAATTTGAATCAATGTCCAAATGAGAGTGTCACAAATAACTAATTGCGAAGAATATAATATACCTACTACCATGAATCCGCCCAACGCTTCGTTATCACTGACTTCTTTTCTATTTACAACAAACTGGAGAGAATACAGTTTTTACAATGTATTAAGTTCCTTATTTTTCGTTTTTCACATTTTTTAATCGACTTCATCGTAGTTTTTTTATTATAATGTATTCTGGCATAACTCCGTCATATAAAGACAGATTGAAATTTTGTTTTTGTTCGAAAGGGCTTTATTCCGAAATAGTCCCATTTAAATTTCATATAGATCTGATGATGAGTTTCGGAGATAGACAACGGAACTCTTCAAAAAATAACTGCAAATCAACTGCAATTGCTGCGATCTTATATCTATGTAGGTTTAACCCAATTTAATCGGAAACTACAACTAAAAAGTGAAAAATAAAAACTTTTTTACAATAACAATAGAACCGAATTCCAAAAAAAGTGCAAAATAACTTTTATATCGGAAGTCGGTGTCAAAAAGCGAAGGCGAAAAACCAGAAACACCGACTTCCGAAATTAAAGTTGTTTTACACTTCCTTTGGAAGACGATTCTATTTTTTTTGTAAAAAAGTTTTTTCTAAAACGTATTTACTCGTACATCTGTAAAGTTTGTTGAGGTTTCACATGCACGTATTCCACATTTCACTGTAAAGTGCATCGTAATTGAATCCTTTTGAGAACGAACGGTCTGAGAGGGAAGTAATTGAGTCTCCACTACTACTGTCACACGCCTCTTCTGAATGTTTGAAACAGACAGTAAAATAATAAAATGCAAAAGAACTGACGTCCCGTAAATATATAAAGATAAACGAAACCATTCGATCCTTAAAAATAATGTTTAGGAAAATTGGTCGTACCTTTTTAAATAACCTCATTGTTTCCGATTTACATTTATCAGGTAAATCACCTAAACATATCTTATAAAGCTATTGATTCGACAAAGTTATCTATTTAAACAAATTTTATCTTTAACTGATTGGGCTAAAATGTAATCTGACAGATAAATCAGGAACTGCAAAGCAGGTAACCACGTGTTAAAATTGATACTTATACAAGGAAAACATCTGCTAAGTATTATTTACTTCGTTGCCTAGTGATTCACGCAGTTGACGTCACACATTTGATACCCAACAGATATAGCGTTGTCAAGATCAGCGTGATCTCTTTTCACGGTCGAGTTCAGATCGATTTCTAGTTACATAAGGTATTTATCTATAAAGTTGACGATTTACAAAACGGGTCACTTTGAGCTGTGTTAACTTTGGATTGACTTTAAATTAAAATTTAAAATATTTTTTTGCTTATTGCCCGTAGTATGGCAATTTTATAGTTAAAACAAACCCAAAGAAACAAATTAATAACTAATTTTTAAAAACATTTAACATGCCGTGTTAACTATAATAAAGTTTATTTTAACTTAGGTTTCCAAACTAAACTAATTGTTTCACAGTTCAAAGAATAAATTAATAAAAAATAGTTAAAAAAAAAAAACAAAATATAAAACTTTTTTACAAAAAAAATGGAACCGACTTCCAAAAAATAAGACAAAAAAAGGTGTCAAAAAACGAAGACACAAAACCGGAAACACCGACTGCCGAAATTAAAGTTATTTGCACTTTTTTTGGAAGTCGGTTCCATTCTTCGTAAAAAAGTTTTTTATTTTTCACTTTCTAGTTGTTGTTCTCCATTCGATTGTGTTAACAATTCATAGACATACGATCGCAGCAATCGCGGTTGATTTGCTGTCAATTTTTGAAGAGTTCCGTTGTCTGTCTCCGAAACCGATCATCAGATCTATAATATGAAATTTAAATGAGACCACTTTCGAACAAAAAAATTATTTTGCAAATCCGTCAATACATGACGGAGTTATGTCCGAACATACATACTCACCTATAAAAAAAAAAAAAAATTAAACATCCGAATTGATAACCTCCTTCCTTTTGGAATTCGGTTAATAAGCAGAAATTGCGTCTGTGTTATACAGCATTAAATGTATGAATCCTTTACCAACCTAAACACAAAATAAACCAATTTTGGCCAACTAACAGTTTTGACTAAACTGTTAGTTGGGGCCAAACGTAGTTTTGACTAACCAGTCAACTTAATAAAGTTACAACGCGTATCAGTTGTTTCAAAAATACTACATTTTAAGGTTCACAAAAAAACTCCCAACCTTATAAGTTTCTGATGTTAGTAATTTCAAAGTAGTTTTAACTGATCAAGATTAGTTTTGTCACTAACATACTCAGCGAAACACTGGCTCCAATAATCTCCGAGCCCGAAATTCTCCTGAAAAAATACTACTAGCACTTACCACATGATTAGTTCCCAATAGTCTAGTTTAAACAAATTTGAAGTTAAAATTAAAAAAAAAACATTCTTAATTACTTACAAAGCTTACAAAAACCTAAATATTGTAACTCGCAAAGACCGGAGCATTTTTACAAATTTATAAGGCGACAAAGCACACAACTATGCCATTACCATCCATTTGGTGCACTTATAGTACCGTGGCTATACTATTCTGTTAAATAACAAAACCACGGAGCAAGTTCTTACGGTAAATGGGTGTACAGTCCCCATTTATGAGCCCCGAGCGACGTGACTCCGGCTACGGGCTCCCCACCTTATGTATTATAAATTCAGCTAATTCCAGGCTGAGTGAATTTCTAGTGTTGTTCGCGACAGATTAATTAAAAGTCTACTTTGTTTATATTAAACTTAATCTTAATTATTCAAAGCTAAGTGCGAAGTTAGCTCATGTCTAACTTAGTGCCTAGGTTTTTGCTTAAAAGCTTTCATATTTTCTGTTTTATGTGTTAGTGTAAAAGCAGTGATAACCCTCGGGGTTAGAACTAGAAATGTTCATGGAACGTGTTTTTAACTCGACATGCCACTCTCCTAATTAGGTTCTATTAGTTTGTTGAATTAATATTCAACTCGTAGGACTGAATGATAATTTTCACTACAGTTGAAATGACGTTGGACATTTTATCTACAGAGTGAAATTCAAGAGGTATCAATAAAATAACGACAGCATTAACTTTAAAGTGCCGATGTGTTTATTCGACACCGTGTCGTCACACGAGCGCGTTAATTCGCCCTCACTTTGATCAATCCACCAGAACTTAGCACATAAAGTGCAGGCAATTACTTAATCATGTCGCACCCCGCCTCATCGCACAGTCAGGTCTTTGAGGTGCTTGAGAACTTGTACCTGTTTGTGTACATAAACTCAAAGTAAAGACAGCTAATATTTACACAAAATAATTCCCGTGCAAATATTTGCAAAGACGCTTCAATGAGACATTAATAATTTGGCTGGCTGTAGCGGGGTGTTACAATCAAACTCCGGTATAATTATTATTAAAATTCAAATTGGAATACATAAGGCAAATAATATGAATATAAAAACAATTATTCCCATGCCGGGTTCCGGGTTTTAAAATATAATCCATTCATAAGTAGATTAAAAATATTAATATCATTTCGGAAAAAGACATGGCATAAATAATGCAAAAGAGGCTACGATGAGGCTTTACAAAAATAAAATATGTGTGTAGAAAAAAATACTTCGAGGTACACAACAACATTTTTCGCCTACAATACGCACGCTCACCTGTTTTGTTAAAATCCCTATAAAGCCCCATCATAAATCCTATGTTCCATACGGGTCAAAGGGCATAGTTTATGTATTGTGTCTCTCTGGAGGTAGACCGACTAATTAATGTGCATACACATTTGGTAAATCTTAGTACCACTGCGGGCAAACCCTTAAACATAATTTCTTGTTTAGGCGTTATCTGGACCGCAGTTACTTAGCGGATATATGAACCTTTCGCGACACTTGTTGTGACGTCGAAAAATAAATTTGTTCAAATTTAATATTGTTTTATATAAGATCAAACGAACTTCTTAAGTGAAGTTCGATCGATATAATATGAGTGGTTTCATTTGAAGATATAAATAAACAGGTAGTCCTTTGACCTACAAGGCAACACTCGCACGCTTTTAAAAGTAATTTATTATTCAATTTAGATAAATAATCGATTTAGTTTAAAATAAAGTCGATTAAAGTATCGTAACGACTTGTATGCCCCTCCCTATACTAGACAGTGACAGCTCATTCTTTTTAGAGATGCGACTTGAATTCAAGTCTTCTCGTGTTAGTAAAAAATCTGGGATTTGGGTGGGTTGGGTTATTTATATCTTCAAATGAAACCACTCATATTATATCGATCGAACTTCACTTAAGAAGTTCGTTTGATCTTATATAATATTTCGTGGTTTCATTTTCGATATAAATAAACAGGTAGATGTTTAGAGACTGAGATTTTTTACTTTTGATGTAAGTATATCTTTCAAATAGGTGTACTACAAATGAAACACGAGAGTAATAAATCTTCAATCTTGTATTGAGTGATTCAATATCAACAAAACAAAATATATTGCATTACGCATAAACATTCAGTTATCAATCATCAATCATTTGTATTGCTACGTAAACAAACTGATTCTGCAAATGTAGATTTTTCTACAATTGGGCGATGATAATACTTAGCAAAGGTCTGGGAAGACGCGGTCCAGCCAGCAGTTTTTCGAATGAGATCAAGACTTAGGCCAGCCGCGCGCGCCGTCGACGTGGCAGCGTGGCGGGCGCTGTGTGCGCCGTACACTGACACGTCCACGCCGCTCGCACACAGCGTCTGTTTGATCCACCTGCTTATTGTCTGTGCGGTCGCGTTCTTATAAGGACGCTTCACAGTAATAAGAGGTGGTCTATGTCTGAAGGCCTCAAGGCCTTCGTTGCTGACATATAGTCGACTAACGTCGTGGCTGGACAAATAGAGAGATTTTCTCGAAAATAGGGCAAATACAAAACTGGCTGATCCCGTCCAATCCCTGAGGTTTTAATAATATCTGTAATAACGATTTCGATTCCATTTGTTTCAATTTTAATATTACTAATTTTAATCAAAGAAAATGTTTGCACTCTATGTGCAGTACACAGGGCTAATAAAACGGTGAGTTTATTAGTAATTTTTTGTAAATTAAGCTGACTATGTGGAACCCACTTCGAGATATGGTCTAATACTATTTGGGGGTCCCATGTACACGAATACTTAGGCAAAGATGGCCGCAGCTTAAATACCCCTTTAAGGAGGCGTTTGACGCACTCGTCTGAAACTAATTTTTTTTTTTTTTTTAAATTGTTTCCCATGAGCAAAGATAAAGCTGAGCGATGGCTATTCATCGTGCCATAAGAAGCGCCTTTATCATATTGTTCAGTCAAAAAAGATACAATGTGAGAGATGGAACTATCGAACACATTATAGTTATTGTCTTGGCAGTACTGCCACCATAGCTTGTAGCAAACTCCATATTGTTTTATTGTACTAACTGATAATGAAGCAAGCATCAGACGCAGCGCGGTCCGGGGCGCGCCGCGGCGCAGGAACGCGAGCCTGAGAGCAGCGCTGCTGCCAGGGTAAGCGTCTGGTGGAACGGGTGTCGATGCCTGTAATGCGACAATACTAAGTTTGGATGTGGTTTCAAAAAAACTATTTCTCCAACTATTAAATCCATTAATTGTGGATACCAAGCCTGTGCAGGCCACATGGGAAATACCAGGATACCTGTAGCTTTATCTTGTATAATCTTTTGTATGCAGTTTAGTAACAGAGAAAATGGTAGGAAAGCATAAAATAATTTGGGGTACCAACTTATAGTGAATGCGTCCACACCTATTGCATCCGGGTCCTGTTTCCGGGACACATAATCACGACACTTGGCATTGATACGAGAAGCGAACAAGTCAATCTCTGGTTGACCCAACTTCTGTACAATATAATGAAATGCGGGCTGTGATAGCTCCCACTCAACGTCAGGGTTAATCCTGCGTGACTCTTCATCAGCCTCGATATTGTCCTTCGTGTTAATATACGAAGCAAATAACCACAGTTTACGCATCTCGCACCACTGCCAAATATCGCGGGAAAGTGAACTTAGGTGTGGAAACTGAATACCGCCCATGCGATTTATATAGCTTATTGCCGTAGTGTTATCCACGCGGAACAGGATAGCACATTCAGTTAGATCCCGAGCAAAACATTTAAGAGCGAAAAATACAGCCAAAAGTTCTAAATAGTTAATGTGAAAACTAATTTCACTTTCTTTCCAAGCGCCATTGACTCTTAACCCGTTACTAAACGCACCCCAGCCTGTGCGTGACGCATCGGTGAAAACTTCCAATGCATAACTTTGGGGCTTTATTGGATTATTTACTTTGTAAATATTCGCTGACCACCAGTTCAAATCACTTAAAATAATACGAGGGAGTTTAACCTTTATGTCAAATGAACCATACTGCTTTAGAAACAAATATTTACTTCGTTCTAATATCTTGGTATACAACCAACCGTAACGTACCGCTGGGCATGCTGCAACTAGTACTCCTATCAACTGGGAAAAACATCTAATTGAAACAATGGGGAGTGTGGAATATTTTTTAACTAAAATAGCTATCTTGTTACGTTTATCTAACGGCAACGACAAAGTCATATCATTGGTGTCATAAATAAATCCTAAAAATTTGCAAGTTTTATGAGGTAGTAAATGACTTTTTTCGTAATTTATTACAAACCCCAAACATTCCAATAACGCTACTGTTTCCTTTACATTACGAAGACATTCTTCGTAAGTGCTACCTAAGCAAAACAAGTCATCTAAATAAGCTACAGACTGAAAACCGCGACCACGTAAATGACCTACAACCTCTCTGATGATTTTAGTAAAACACCTAGGAGCTATGGCGAGCCCGTAAGGTAACGCGCTAAACTCATAAGTTATTTTTTCGTTTGAGTTTGCCGCGATATAATGAAATCGAAGGTATTTGCGAAATTCGTTATCAACAGGAATAAGTAGATAAGATTCCTTCATATCTATGGTCGCCATAAACCAATTGGGTTGTACTAACTTACAGGCAGTTCTACAGTCCTCCGTTTTAAAATGCATTTTAGGTATAAAACGATTTAATAATTTTAAATTCAAAATAAACCTTTGACCGCCGTTAGACTTTAAAGCTAAAAACGTACTAGAAATGAACTCATCTGAACTTGATTCAACTTGTGAAATAGCGCCCAGCTCGAGTAAGTTCTCAATAGCTAACGACATGTCACGCTGTTCATTCAATGACCACCTGATTTTAGGAATACACGTTTGAAATGGGGTTGTTATAAACGGAATAGATATTCCCTGCTGGATCCAAATAAGAATACTGCTATTATTAGTAATGCGGGTCCAACAATTATAAAAATGTTGTACCCTACCTGCATGTACCTGTATTATTGGCGTGGAGGGGCACGTGACCGAAGTTGATTCGGCTTGGTCGACGTTACCACCGTCGCCATCGGTGCCGTTCGACGCGCTGACGTTGGGATTCTCCTCTGACCCCCTCGCCCCCCCCTGTTCGTCGGGTAACGAGAAGGTCCGGGCCAGTTTCCCTGAAACTGGTGGCGGGCTGACATATTTGAAGGTTGGACAACCGTACTAGGTCTTGCTGGCAGCGGCACAGTCTTTTTGATCTGCAACCCCTGTTTTTCTATGGTTTTTGATGCCTTTATTTTCTCAGGTAAACTGGAACCAAACAGTGTCTCATCTCGCTCACTATCCTGTATGACATTGAGGAAAGGTTTCGCCAGTCCTGGTGTGATCATCTTTATTCGAGCTTGGGTTTCGGAATAATGTAAATCACATAAAATGCGACAGCCATCGCTAAGTGTTTTGATTGCTTCGATTTTTTTATCACTTGTTATTAATGACGTCATCGCTCTGCTAATCGCTGTAATCCCGACACCCAACTGTTGTTGAGATGTCTCAACTTTTTTGTCGCGTAACCTTACCATATCTGCAACAGCAGCTGAGATCTCGATGTTTAATTTTGGTGCTTGCAATAATGTGCAGTTACTGGGTATGAGATACTGTTTTATAATTTTTTCCCTCATATCTTTACCCATTCCCTTTTTAATCAAAGGTTGCCACAATTGGGTTAAATTGCTGTGTATTTCTTGACCCCATATTGGTCCCTCATCTGTCGCTTCACCAAGAGCTGACAGAATCGCTGGATCCAATGGAGGAGCGGAGGGCGCTGCCGGCGGCGGCGCCGCGTCCGCTTGTAATTGTACATCGTTTGGCTGAGTCGAATTAATAGACTCCAGTAAAATATCAGGCTGAAGTTCATTAGACACTACATCAGGTGGCAGCTCACTTTCATTCGGTGGTTCTAATAAATCCCACATCACCGTTTCGCGTCCTAGAGGACAAAAGTGATTATAAATATAACGCAAAACCTTAGGTAGGTACGTTCATGAATAAAATAGTAATGGTTCGAAATTCAAATCCAAAACAATAAATTTCTACGCCTCGTTCGCATATGGAATCTATGGCGGGTAGGTTGAATATTTGCCGCGTTCAAATTTGAATCTATGGCAAAAATACCGTATCAAGACGTTCACTTTCAAACCGCACTTGAACAGTAATAACAAAAGAAATTAACACTTTCTAACCTTGTTGGTAATTATCGTCCGAAGATGACAAGGAATCTTCTCGACGCCGTCGTTTGTGACGGTGTTTGTCACGTAATTTCTCCATCTTATTCTTATAATACTCAATTTTTTCTGCGTATGATCTTTTTGGCATAATGTATGGTAGAAACAATGAACTATTCTTTAAAATATTAACGAACAAAACAATAGATCGGAGGAGCGCATGCACTCGTTGCCTCGCACGGAAAAAGAATGAGCTGTCACTGTCTAGTATAGGGAGGGGCATACAAGTCGTTACGATACTTTAATCGACTTTATTTTAAACTAAATCGATTATTTATCTAAATTGAATAAAAAAATACTTTTAAAAGCGTGCGAGTGTTGCCTTGTAGGTCAAAGGACTACCTGTTTATTTATATCGAAAATGAAACCACGAAATATTATTATAATCCTTTTCCTGCAATGTTATCAAGTTTTAATGATTTATTGTGATTATTTAAGCATTATTAAGTTAACTTCGTAGGCAGCGAACAAGTTTCATAGTTCTCATCTTAGTGCATAAGGTTATTTTATAAAAATACTAGCTTCTGCCAGCGGCTTCAGGCTTCACGAAGATCTAAAACTATCCTAAGTAAAAGTAAAAAAGTGGTTTATCCAATGTCAGGATCTAGTCTAGCTAGACTCTAGACGTGTGCCAAGTTTCTTCCAAATTCGCTCTGCTGTTAAAACGTGAAGAGGTAATGGACAGACAGACAGAGTTACTTTCGCATTCATACAATTTATATAAAATGGATTCTCACTAAGCATGCTCTGCATGTATAAAACGTTTTAGCCTTATTTCATAATCATCATCATCATTTCAGCCGAAAAACGTCCACTGCTGAATATGTCCAGCAGTGGACGTTTTGCGGCCTCCCCCAAGCGTCGTAACAATGGCCGGTCCTATGCGTCTCGCATCCATCGGCTACCCTCGACTCTCACCAAGTTATAGGTGCGTCTTCCGGTACGCGATCGCCCCTCCAGAACTCTTTGGCCCCATTGACCGTCTCTTTTGCGAGCATTATGCCCTGCCTACTGCCATTCCAGTTTGATGAATCTTCGGGCTATGTCGGTAACCTTTGTTTTCTTGCGGATTTCATAATTCCTGATTCGATCACGCAAGAAAACTCTGAGCATAGCCCTCTCCATTGCCCTTTGGGTGACTTTAAGCCTTCTGATAAGGCCCACTGTGAGCAACCTCATTTCTGTTCTATATATCATCACTGGCAACACACACGCCGCGTGCCGCGTCTTTGAGACACTGTGGTATATGGGACGAGAAAATACTGAGAATCCGACTCGGCTGGGGGGCATTCGGGAGGCTGCCTCCCGAATGCCCCCCAGCCGAGTCGGATTCGATGATTGACCTCTTTCTCGAAGTTACCCCTACCTAACTGGACAGTTTTTTCCAGGTAGACGTACTCGTCTACAACTTTGAGTATAGAGTCATCGAGCATTGTAATGAGGTCCTCCATAGTCTCAGCCATGATGACTATATCGTCGGCAAATCGAAGATGAGTGATGTACTCGCCATTGATGTTAATGCCTAGCCCTCTCCAGTCCAGAACCTTGAAGACATCCTCCATTGCAGCTGTTAACAGTTTCGGAGAAATGACGTCTCCCTGCCTCACACTCCGCTGCTGGAGTATAGGTTTCGAGGTCCGGTCCTGAAGTTGGACTGACATGGTAGTTTTCGTACAACACTTCAGCACCTTGATGTGTCGATAGAAGATCTGGCACCGCTAGAGAGACTGCAGCACAGCCCAAGTCTCGATCGAATTGAAGTCTTTCTCGTAGTCCACAAACGCTAAGCACACGCACGCACGCACACGCAAGGGTGCACGGGGACTGTCAAAGTTGCGCTTTTTAAAGCGTACTGTCAGTCCTTTTACGCCTGCGGCCTGTAGGTTAACTATACGCAGCGGACATACGGCGCTCTGCGTGTTCAGTACAATAACGCGTTCCGGGTGCTGATGGGGCTGCCGCGCCACTGCAGCGCCTCCGCGATGTTCGCGGCGGCTGACACAGACGGCTTTGCGGCCATAATGCGCAAACGGTGCGCTTCTATCATGCGCCGCACGCGCGACAGCCCCAACACCATCCTGCGAGCGCTGGCGGACCGGTGGGACTCTCCGATGTTGGCTCGCTGGATACGGCTGCACGCAGTCATATAGTGATTTGCCACCATCATCGGAGCCCAGTGGGACCTCAATGTGGGGGGACCTCAACGTGGGGTATTCAATCAATTATTACTAACACTAGTCTGTAAGCTCGCAATTGTACTAACAAATGTGGATGTAATATGAGTCCGAAATAAATGATTTATTATTATTATTATTATAGAGGCAGATTATACTCTTCGGTCTTCTGAATAACCTGCCGTTGCGTATGTATATGGTGTACGGTACTGAAGCCTTTGCAGAATCGGGCTTGATCAGGAGGCTGGAAGTCATCAAATCTGTTTGCGAGACGGTTTGTGATGACTCTGGAAAACAGCTTGTTGACATGGCTCAGAAGTGAGATGGGCCTGTAATTCCTGTGCAGGGCACTGTCGCTCTTCTTAAAGAAAAGTATCAATACACGTTATGCCTTCGAGTATGATGGAATCGAACAGTTTCTGATGGGCCTTTAGGACCGGTTTTCTACCCGTCTTCAGAAATTCGGCCGTAATTCCGTCATCACCCGACGCCTTGTGGTTTTTAGTAACTTAAAAGACCAGTAGAGCCATCCTAATCTCATACAGGCTGACGTCCGGGATGTATTCGATATAGTGTCGGATCAATCTAGCTCTTGAGTCATTAGCTACCTTCGCAGCTGGTCTAGTCGTGTGTAACTGTCCACACAACGTTTTGATCTTTTTTTATGTTTGATAGGCTCGCGTTTGACCACTATCTCACCTGATGGTAAGCGATGATGTGGTCGAAGATGGAGCACGCTTGCCTAGAAGTAACCTATTCAATCTTGACTTAAAGACTCCCAGGTTGTAGCTTACAGGAAACACAGACTCCAGTAGAGAATGCCACTCTCTAGCTGTACGCGCAATGAATGTTTTCTCAAAACGCTTTGTGCGTATGGATGAGATGTCCAACATGAACCGGTGACACTTTGCCGTACGTCTTGTGGTCCTTTGATGAAACGGGCTTGGCGGAATCAAATCATGCAATTCCGTCGCACACTCCCCAAAATGTAATCGATAGAAAACCGACAGGCTAGCAACTCGGCGTCTATGTTCAAGACCTTGGCACTTTTTGGCAGCCACTTGAGCCTTTGCCTCTATGAAGGGACCAAAATTGAGAATAGATGTGTGCGGGGCGGGGTGTGTGTGTGTGTGTGATGTGTGTGATGTGTGTGGTGTGTGTGTGTGTGTGATGTGTGATGTGTGTGTGTGTGTTGTGTGTGTGTGTGTGTATGTGTGTGGGTGTGTGTGTGTGTGTGTGTGTGTGTGTGTGTTTTTTTCTCTGTTTTTTGCGTCATGTTTACCGTAAATAAACGTATTTTCTTTCTTTCTTTTTCTTTCTAAAGTAACACCAAGAAGATCAAGTTGGTCGGTTATCGGCACGGTTACACCTCGGAAAGATGGAGCCGGGTGAAATATTGGCATCGCCCCATTCTGAGACAGCCTGCAAGGACAAGTTCAAGCGCCCAACCATAGCCTCTCGGAGAGACCGGACCTGAGACCCACTAACTCGTGCGTCAGGCACGTATCTCTCGGCAACAGTGCTGTCGTCTGCATACCCAAAGGTACCGGGTTTTAGCAGATCGTTAATATGCAGTAAAAACAATGTTGCCGAGAGCACCGACCCCTGAGGAACACCGGCATTAATAGCCAGCAGTCCGGACGAGCAGCCATCTATGACTACTCGGAAAGACCGATCCCTCAGGAAATCTGCAATCCAATCACACAAACCAGCGGGCAGACCGAAGGAAGGAAGCTTGCCAATTAGGCTGTCGTGCCAGACCCGGTCCAAGGCCTTCGAGATATCAAGGGAGACCGCAAGGACTTCCCCTTGTTTGTCGATGCCCTCACTCCAGATGTGAATGGGATACGCTAGAAGATCTCCTGTTGACCGATTTCGGCGGAAGCCGTACTGTCGGTCACTTAGGATATCGTTAGCTTCTAGGTATGCCAGGAGCTTACCATTCAGTATACGTTCCATACTCTTACAGAGTACGGAAGTTACCAAGATGGGCCTATAATTTGCTGGGTCAGCTCGACTACCCTTCTTGGGTACGGGTTGCACGTTAGCTTGCTTCCAAGCCATCGGCACTTTTCCAGTCTCAAACGAAAGGCGATACAGGCGTGTCAAGATCGGAGACAATTCAGGCGCACAAGTCCTCAGTACAATTGCCGGTATCCCGTCGGGGCCACTAGCCTTGTTCACGTCCGGGTTACTCAGTACCCTTCGGACATCCTTCTGATGAATGCGAATGTACGTAATGGACATAATCGACTCGCATCCACCAAGAGTACCAGGGGGCCTCGCGCCATCAGGATCTAGATGCGAAGATTCCGCAAACAGAGAGGCAAACAAGTTTGCTTTCTCCTCAGCGGAGTGGGCCAGCGACCCGTCGGGTTTCAGCAGCGGAGGTAGTGAGGGGCGGCAGAAGTTCGATTCAACCGACTTAGCCAGGGACCAAAACGCTTTACTACCAGCTGGGTAAGAAGCAAGTTTGTTCCCAATTCGGCCAATGCGGTCAAACCGAGCCCTCCGCAACACCTTCTTGCAGGACTTGGCTGCCCTGTTGAAGGCTCTCTTCTTCTGACTCACGTCACTCGCTTTACGCGTCCGAGCGTCGACCCATGCCAGATAGGTCGCGTGTTTAAGTGCATCAGCGCGATTGCTCTCGGCACCTAACCATGGTTGAGCCTCGCCAGACATTGTTACGTCAGAGAATGGAATATAGTACTCTATTCCCCGCCGCAACACATCCGTCACGGCGTCCGCGCACGACGTAACATCAGTCGAAGAAAAGCAAGTGGGCCGCCAAGGATAACATGCGAAGAAAGATCGCATGCCATCCCAATCTGCTGACCTGTATCACCAAACCCGCCTGGTGCCTCTAAGGCTGGGATCGGGCGGGGAGTAGACGGATACAGACTTCACCAGACAGTGGACGGAAGTACCTAATGGTGAAGAAATCGACACTGAGTAACGGTCTGGATCTGTTGTCAGCAGAAGGTCCAAGCAATTGGCTGTGTGCGAATCAACATCCGGCACCCTCGTTGCCCCCTGGACCAGCTGGGTGAGATTTAACGCTAGCGCTAGCTTATACGTCTCTTGTCCAGCATGGTCTGTGCACTGGTATGGGAAGAGCCACTCCTGATGGTGGGCGTTGAAGTCCCCTAGTAACACCAATTGGGCAGAAGGGTACCGTTGCTGAGCCACATCCACCGCTTTACTCAGGTGTTGTGTGAGCCCAGTTGTCTCCAAATCACCGCTGTGCGAACGGTAGACACAGGTATAGACAATTTTATCTAGGCCTGTGTCCACTAGGACCCAAAGAGTTGAGATTCTGGTGTCCTCAAGGTTACGAAGACGCCGATAGCAGATGTCGTCCCGGGCGTACATGCATATACCAGCGCGTGGCTTAAAATTGTGCTCCAGGGTAAACCCTGGGTAAGATAGGTACGCCACGTCAGACGGACATCCGATCTGCGTCTCCGAAAGGAATAAGAGAGCTGGTTTCTCAGTCTCTAGGTGGTGGTGGACTGCGGTGAGATTTGAGTGCGGATCTCTCTCAGAAGCTCCGATTTGGCGGAAATGGTTCTGCCATCGTTAGTCTTCAGTTTTGTGAGCTGGTTCTGCCTAATAGACAGATCTCTTGCCTTGGAGCCCTTATTCCGCTCTATCGCGTCTATAATCCTTTCGGTATTAAAGCGGCGGAGGTCGCTTTTCAAGGATTTGAAGACCTGTCTATTAAGCTGCCGGTACTAGAACGCATCGTCTGAAGATTGCAGAATCATCTCCCGCCTCTCCTTCATCAGCTTGAGAGTAGGATCAGAGAGCCTCTTGTTCTTATCTATACGGTGAGTCTTGAAGAACGTAAACCCGACCGTATGGACAGTTTCCACGAACTCATCGTTGTATTCGTCCACGGAGCTCCCTAGGCACTCGAAACGATTTTGCAGTTCGAGCTGAAAGCTTTCGGGGTTTTGGATCTGAATCTGTGCTGGACGGAGCATAGACTTTATCAGTCGAACCCTTTCCAGTTTGATATTTAGATTAAATGTGCCTCTTACGATGCGGTGATCACTTCCGGTTATCACCGCGTTGATCACAGAGACATCATTGAATATTTGCTTCTTCGTCAACATGATGAAGTCAATCTTATTTTTAGTTGCACCGTCGGGCTCTGCCAGGTCTACTTCCTGTGTTAACGCTTTCTGAAGAAGGAGTTCATTATACATCCCTCCTTCTCCATAAAACTGGCAAGTAGGTCTCATCGGTGGTTCCAACGTCCAAATCCAAATTTCCCCGCTCGCAATATAAAAAATAATAATATAAATAAAATAATATAAAAAAAAATTGAGCAATCAAGACAGTGATGAGTCACTGTCTTGATTGCTCAAATTCGCGTTGAAGTCCCCCATGACCACGGTGAAGTGAGTTTAATGACTATACATGTCTCTGGATATTTCCTCATACATGACCTCTACTTCGTCGTCGTGGTTTGTCGAGGTCAGAGCGTAAACCTGTACGATTCTAACGAATATCTTGCCAATATTCTGAGTATATGGTACGCCAACCTGGTCAACACACTCCCGATTCTCATCACATTGTTCACAAGGGGCCTGTGGACGATAAACCCGACGGGACTGCTGGCCACCCTCCCGGAAATAGAGCAGGTTACAGGATCTGAGAATTATCGTGTCTTCCTCCTCTCTTCAGACTTCCGATAATCCCATAATACTCCCAATTTCCACCTCAAGTGCAGCGTTCCTCTCGTCAGTCCAGAGTGTTCTTGTATTGAGTGTTGCCAGGTTCAGTCGTCGGTTATTTTTGGGGTAGCCAGATCCACTCCGGTGATTCTTAACACCCTTTAATCAGGCTGCCGGGCACTAGGGGCCATTTCTTTATTGTGCGTCTCATTTTGGGGGGTTCGCCATAATCGCCACGCTTGGCAGGCGAGTTGGCGATCGCAGTGTAGCTATTGCAAAATGCACAGAGAATGGGCAGCATTCTCTAGTCGCCTCTTACGACACCCATGGGATGTGATGGGATGGTATTATTCTTTTATGTCCGACACCATACGGAACATTGGCCATATTTAAGTGTATTCTATAGTTGATTTAAACCCTGTTTGCAAACAAATGCAATCACTAGGGTCAGGCAGAGCACACTGAAAATTATTATTATCGCTGTGTAATCCTATATCCGTTTTTTTTTTCGTTCCGCATCATTTTGACTTACTGTTCCTAAAAACAAAACCAAATAATGCAATAGAACGGTACACAAATAACAATAATAATATTCTCACAATAAACATGTGGCACAGTAAAACATGTTGCAATGTGCCCCGTTGCAGTGTACCCCCATGTCACCTCGGACAGTTAAAAAAACAAACAAAAATTTTAAGTTATGTTTATTGGTAAATGGTTTTGCAGTTCAAAGTAACTATGAAACGAGTAATAAATAAAAATCAATCACTCACCAAGAACTGTAAAACGACGGAATCAAAACGTAAAACAACCACCGTTTTTTTTCGTCAAAATATCACTAAAAAACAATAATCTTGAAATAAAAATGTCGTGCGCACTCGCACCACCGAAATAACAAGTGTTTAAAGATGGCTGGGGGCTGCCAATACTAAAAAAAGTAAAAACAATTGCAAAAAGCCAAGAAAATATCGCTACTGTTGCATTGTGCCCCTCGTTGCACTGTACCATCTCTGACCCTAATTATATCGACATGAATATTGAATAAATCATGAACATCCTATATTGTGATTCGTAGACAAACAAGTTCCGATGAATTAATCTACTATGAACAGCTTTCGAATAATGACCAGAGGTAAATTACTTACTAATGATCAGAGTTTTTAAGCAGGCTTAAATAAGTCACATCAAGTTTTACAAAAATAATGTGGCACATGTTTTTTAATATTTTTAATGTACACATACTTACGCTCAGCTGGCAGCCAAATGAGTGACAGCGAATCATAGCAAAAATCTTAGAAAAAAAACCTGTTCAAAATTTTATCAAGCGCAAGTTCGATCGTGTATGGAGTTGGTACTGCTCCCATCTTTGGGTCGTATCTGCCAGATGATGCTTGGTGTGCTTAAGTCAATTGAGAAACGAGCCAAGAGGATCATCGACAATGATGCACTCGTCGAGTCAAAGCTCTAAAGTCTGCATCGACGCTGAGTTGCTAGCCTGACGGTTTTCTATCGGTTACATTTTGGGAAGTGTTCGTCGGATTTTCAAAGTTTAATTCTACCAAGCCCGTTCTATCATCGGAACACTAGACTTACGGCGATGCACCACCAGTGTATGGAGGACATCGCACTCATACGAGTACGCACAAAACGTTTTAGGAACACATTAATTGTGCGTACTGCTAAGGAGTAGAAGTCCCTACCGGAGTCTATTTTTCCTGATAGCTACGACCTGGGTGACTAGGTTATTTCTAGGAAAGCACGCTTTATCGTCGATCACATCATCACTAACCATCAGGTGTGATAGTGGTCAAGCGCAAGCCTAATAATGATAAAAATATATTGCAGTCCTTTTGGTACCTACCAAAAAGACTGCTATAGAGTTTATTTACATTTCAATTTCAAAATGGAAAATGTAGCGTTATGAAAGGAAATGTAATCAAAGATATAAACGTTGGTTGAGCAAATATTGCTGCTTCATAACAATTCGGTTTATTTACCGTGCTTTCCAGATGGAATGTCATTAATGAGATAGGAAAGGCATGAGTAAAAAAGTAGTAAGTATAATTTTTAGGGTTTCGAACGTCCGAATGAAAAAGCAGAACCCATATAAGATCATCGCACGTCTGTATGTCCGTTTGTCACAGCCAATTTTCTCAGAATCTTTTAAAACGATTTAGTTGAAATTTAGTACACACATTAATATCTGCAACCCAAACAAAAACGTGTAACGTACGAGTATATAAATGAGTTTAAAATATCGGGGTCACTTTTAGGGTTCAAATCAGAAAATTAAAAAATAACGGTTTTAAAACTGAAATGAATATATATATTTTTTTGTAATTCTAGTACGAATGGTTTTAAAGTATTTAAGAAAATTGATGAATATATACATTCCTCCCACCATTTCTCCGAAACCACTGACTTTAAAATTAAAAAATAATACAAAAAATAATTATTTACTTACGTATGTTTTTGATATATATAAACTTGATTTTTAGTGTAACTACATTATTGAGCAAATTGTGAATAGCAGTCGTTGTGCTGTCATTTCATTTTATTTTATACTGTGTGTAAATAAATAAATAATATTATACTACAATTATATTGCATGACCCTTCATAAGTCTTCTCTTAATATTCATGTATCTTCTAGTCAAATTATCTAGGTAACGAGAACTGCCCAGCATTTTTTTTTTTCTGAAAAGCTCTTCTTAGCGTTTCGATAGCATAAATAATTTATATTTCCTGAATTAAATCACTTACCTGGCCAAGTACTCAGCAACGACAATGTCGCCCACTGAAGCTGTCATTAGATCCTTACGTGAACAGATAACATATATCGTAAGATAAAAGGAGGGGACATGGTCTGCTGAGAGACACCACTCAAACATTGAAATCGGGCACACAATCAGAGCTCAGTTATCTTTTAGGAAAGATTAAAATTACAAGACATTACACAATATCCCTTAAGAAAAGAGCTCAAACCTAATCACGAACACGGCCATTTCAATCCAAAAAGTAATCAGCATTTTCTTAAAGTACAGACATTTATTACGGAACATTTCACACGATTCGACTCCTATCTTTTAGGAAAAGATCTTTCCCCTAACACGTCTTTTGGCTTCACGAATTACCAATTAAGGTTGCTTAGCGTAGAAAGGAGCAAGGTAAAAGCGTATTCAACATTTACAAGACATTTGACGCGGCTCCACTCGACTCCTGGTCCTTAGTAAGGCTTGCTCGTTAGAGCTCATGTTCGTGTTGCAGGGAAAGCTGGAAAACGGGTTGAAAATGCTTTAATTACCAGTTTTTGAGATAGGTAAGTTGTTATACTAGTAAATATGTATGTTAAAACATACATATATGTTAATAGATTATAGTTCAATAAAAATTGCGGTAAGTAAAAACTGTATAACGAATACAGTTTTTACTTACCGCAATTTCGGAGTGTGCTTTTTTTGAAACTTAATCGACTCCACTCAGTCATGACAACGGAAAACGTAATTGATTAATGCCAATAAATAAATAGCTAAAACTGTCAATTTGATTTAGGGAGGCAGAGTCGAAATTGAGTTGAGTATATACTAATCTAAAGACTTAGAATATATACTAATCGGATTTTCTTGTAGACCAACGCATATTTGCCATTTGAAATTGCATGTCTCTGATATCATGAACATCATCGTCATGGTATTATAAACTTTACGAAAACTGTCATTGGCTATGTTTAGACATTACTAGCGACTCGTCCCAGCTTGTCATGGATATTGTTGAAAACCACATGATAATCCGATCAGTAGGTTTTGAGTTTTTACCAGTTGTCAGGAGGTAAGTAAGCAGTAATGCTCGCGAAGAGGGAGGCGGAACGGGTGAGGGAAAGACTCAACAGAGTCACCCTCACGCCCCCAGCAGCAGCCACCGCAGGAGACGCCCTAGGTGTCAAGGGTCGCGAGATGATCTCCGGCCACCGTAGTTGCGGGCCTGCGGACGGCGAGTAGTGGGTAACTCGCTGTTCGATCAGGACCAGGCCCGAGAGTCAACGGCGCGTAGTGTTCCACGCGCGCCTCAAAAAGATGTCAGCAATGCATGACCGGACCCGTCATCGCCGATGCCTGCCCAGGGCTCGTGGATACATTCGAAACAGAGTTACCGTGCCTCTGGACACTCAGGCAGGAAAGGAACAGGGGTGGATTACCACCTTAGAGCGGGAGATGTCATTGGACGATTTCCAACCCCATAAAAAAAAGTGATAGGTTGGTATTGCAAAACTTTATAAATAACTAGCGACCCGCCACGGCTCCACACAGGAACCAAATTATACACGAAAACCTTTCTCATGAATCACTCTGTCGATTGGTGAAAACAGCATGCAAATCCGTTTTTAAGTTTATCACGAACAAACAGACAGACAGGCGCAGCGGAGGACTTTGTTTTATAATATGTAGCCAATACTTAGCGAGTAAGTGGGGATAAAATATTTAACTTGTAGCGTTTTGAATTATTTGCATATTTACCTACCTATAATATTTCTACCCACCCAAGGCTTTTTTTTTTGTGGGGTGGGAAATCATCCAATGACATCTCCCGCTCTGGGTGGAGCGGGAGGGCGTGCCAGACTCTTACTGACTAAAACCCACCCCTGTTTCTTCCCTGCCTGAGTGCCCAAGGGTGCGGTAACTCTGTTAAGAATTTATCCGCTACCCCTTTTTTTTGGGGTGGGAAATTATCCTATGACTTCTCCCGCTCTAGGTGGAGCGGGAGGGCATGTCAGACTCTTACTGACTAAAACCCACCCCTGTTCCTTCCTGCCTCGAGTGCCCAGGGGTGAGGTAACTCTGTTTCGAATTTATCCTCAACCCCCGGGTAGGCATCGGCCATAACGGGCCCCGTCTCTTGCTGACAACTCTTTGAGGCGCGCGCGCGTGGAACACTACGCGCCGTCGACTCTCGGGCCTGTTGCTGATCGGACGGCGAGCTACCCATTACTCGCCGTCCGCAGGCCCGGGTACCCCTAGGCATAAGGCCAAATTTTAGAATAAAAAAAATTGTGTATGCAGCGTCGCCTCTAAGTTCCTGTCTGAAACTCAACGCAGCAAACAATTTAATATCAAGCTCTAAATTGTAAAATTGACTAGAAAATCGTCCAATTTCTCTTATTTCATGTTCCACGGCAACATTCATAAAGTGTTAAGTTTACTTTTACGCGCAGCGTCAGGTGTGCTCGCGGCAATTCTTCTCATGGCTATAATGTTCACAGGAGATAGCACACGGATAAGAGTTAAGGAGCTCTTCCCGTGTAATCTGTAGCTACCTTTATTATGGAAGGCGTCCTTAGCGAGCGTTAGAACAGATTAAAACTGTTCCGTTTGTAATTAATTTTGGTTGTAAAGGAAGCAGAGAAATATTTTTTCTAAAATTCAGTACTTCAGTACTTTTTTATTAACGTTGCTCTACATTAGGATCTACTCCAGTATTCTAAGTGCGTTCACAAACATGTAAACTCACATGCACAAAACACCCAGTCCTAGAACCAATATCTGTAGACCATGCAAATGTTTATTCTGTTTTCATATCATGTTTTACTACTGAAGGCTGTTGAGGATTAATTCAGACACTAATTAATTTTTAAATTATTATATTAGCTTGCTTGCATAGATACTCTTCTCACAATTATTTCGTTTTAAGTTCTAATTACGTAAGGTAACACAAGAAAGTCAACGATTAACAAATAATTTTAACAATCAAATCAAATGAGTAATATTTTTTTCTAGCATAATATCTGTATAGTATAAATCATAGTCACTATCCGCGTCTGTCTGTTTCTCGGCTAATTAGTGCTAAACTACGCAACAAATTTTAATGCGGTGTTCTTTTATAGACCTAGAGATAAACAAGGAAAGAAGAATGCCCTTTTTTCACCTGACTGTATAGAAATGAAAGAAATATTAAAATTTCGCTTATTCAATTGTATATATTAATATAATTAATAATTATACGCCTAGCACAATCTTAAAAGAAACGCAGGAAAATTTTTATTTTTTATTTTTCTATGTACTAATTCTGCGTCAAGGGTAAACGTATAACCATGTTTTGAACGCATCTTAATTACCTACACTTTTTACGACGTTCCATTTTACTACATACTGCTACTTGACTTTATTCAACTTCGTTTCTAAGTTTTAGTCTTTGTCTGTTAGTTTTTTTTAATCAGTAAGTATTTCTTTAGTAGTCTTTGTGTAAAACAGATTAATTAAAAATAACATAATAATTAATTAAATTAATCAAGCAGTATGTAATTGACTTCGCATGACTAAAACGGATTTTTTTGACATTTGACAGTTCTTCATTCAATTTATAGTGACAATCATCGAGAGTCTAAGCAGTGACGTAAAGTCACAGAGTACATTATAATATATAGAAACGTAAAGTTGGTTTCAAATAATTCACAAGGTAAAAAATATATTTTAGACCATATCTAGGTATTTTAGACTAACCTTCGAGCGTTAATAATTAGTTCTAGCACATTTATTTCTATATTACCTATTTGGTATCGGCAAATCCTAACCTCAAAGTCAAAGTCAAAACGTTTATTGCGAACTAAGGTTACCTAAAAAGTAACAAATATTTTTTGGTCTTCGTAGCGTTTAAATCGTAAAAATGACTATTTGACATAATTTTCTAAACTTACAGGTAGTCTTTCTACTATACCATAGAACTATAAATAATCTTTCATTACCAGGTTTTTAAATGTATGGGAAGTGAGCATTGTTCTTTATTTGTAAAATTTATATTCTTAAAAAATCGTTCCCTAATAATGTGCAATCTCCAGAAGCCATAGCCAGACAATATGAACCTTATACCTTGCACAACGCAGTCTAGTTCGAAGTTTGCAGTAGCTAAAGTAGATTAGACCTTGTAATAATCTGCACTCGGGCCGAAATACGACACGTGTTACTGTAAAATGAATATGTTAAACACGGCCAGTTTGGGCAGAGTATAGTTAGAATGTCTTATCGGAATACTAGGTTTGATTTTAGAGGGTGTCGCGACTATGTTAAACATACAAAACTACCGGCCAAGAGCGAGTTGGACCCGCACGCTTTTTTTACTGTATCCTTTTTTTAGGTTTTCCTGTAATAAGTAAAGAACTACTCCCTGTATTTTATGAATATTTTAGACCTGATGGTTTCAGAGATAAGGAGAGAGAAGGGGGGAAGTTGTAGCATTGCAAAACAAAAACAATGAAGAGATTTTAAAAAGTTTTGTGATAAGCAATTAATAAATCCATGAGAAAGTAAACAAATAGCAGACACAGATTCCCATAATCTTCCCGTATCTACACTTGAAGTTACATAATAATTAGGAACTCAACGATCGGGCTAAACTTTTATTTTTATTTTAAATAACGAGGGCAATATTCATGATAGCAGTCTTCAACTTCGAACGCTTGCCAGGAGCTACGGGGCATAGCCACTGCTACGATCGCGATACCGTAGACTCTCGTAATATCAAATCATATCAAATAATATCCTAAGAATGAATACATAAAAATACTTTTTTCGTATTATATAATCATTTTTTTAATTGCGTCTTTGTTTGTTTTTCCTGGTTACGTTCAATTTGTTTATCAATAGTGCGTTAAACAGGTTACTGATTAATTTAAATAATAACCGCTGTTCTACGAATCGGAGGCTTTGTCAGCCTTTACTACGTGTGAAAGCTTAACGAATATATTTAACTACCGAGCGAAATTATTGTATTTATAACTCTCGGAAACTAAAAATAATATTATAATTATTATTTCATTTTTTGGGGAACCTCCACGACCGAGTGAATAGCCGCGATAACATCGCTCTTTTCATTAAAGACGTTCATAGAGTTGTTATGTAATGAAGTGGCAGGACAATAATATAGCCGTGTGGAGACATGTTCATAGAGATGTTACAGAATGAAGTGGCAGGACGATGATATAGCCGTGTGGAGACATGTTCGTAGAAATGTTACAGTATGAAGTGGCAGGACGATAATATAGCCGTGTGGAGACATGTTCATAGAGATGTTACAGAATGAAGTGGCAGGACGATAATATAGCCGGGTAGAGACACGTTCATAGAGATTTTTACAGAATGAAGTGGCAAGACGATAATATAGCCGTGTTGTGTGATGTTCATCTTGACTTCATTCTAATTGCAATTTACAATACTTTGATTTAAAGCAATAACTGTGGGAATTTAGATAGTTTGGCACTTCGAATTATTTTCTGGAAGGCAACTTTTTCTTTTTTATGCACTGGCTTTATTGTGTATTGTTGTATTTACATAATTCTCCTAGTGATGGCTGACGGCAGATTGCAAAGCCGGTATCTGATGCGATTATGCGTCATTTGTGTCGAACGTCGCGCTGGCTGATGAGCATTGTTTTCGCGTTATTTTATTTTATTATTGTGGATAAAGTAGAAAATTATAATTTGTAACCAGCGTGGCACATATATATTATTTAATATTTTCTTGTTACTTCACACTATTTATTTACGTATTTTAATTACAATATTACCTATACATAAACCTTGATATTTAATTCAGTTATTATTTTATTTACCCTCGTCCGTGCGTCACTGCGGGGTGCCAACTGAAAACCAGCGCTGGGTGTCCAACGCCCAGCAAATGCTGAGATGGTAACCCTTTCGGTATGGGCACGCTCAGCACAATTTTACTGTATCTTTGTGTACCTACTGTCATTTTCTTTACCTTTTGTTTGTTGCTGTTGTGTTGTGTCTGTGTCGAATAAATGTTTATTCTATTCTATTCTATTCTATTCTATTCTATTCTATTCTATTCTATTCTATTCTATTCTATTCTATTCTATTCTATTCTATTCTATTCTATTCTATTCTATTCTATTCTATTCTATTCTATTCTATTCTATTCTATTCTATTCTATTCTATTCTATTCATAGAAATGTTACAGAACAAAGTGGCAGAACGATAATATAGCCGTGTGGAGACATGTTCATAGAGATGTTACAGAATGAAGTGGCAGGACGGTAATATAGCCGTGTGGAGACATGTTCATAGAGATGTTAAAGGATGAAGTGGCAAGACGATAGTATAACCTTGTGGAAACATGTTCATAGAAATGTTACAGAATGAAGTGACAGGACGATAATATAGCCGTGTGGAGACATGTTCATAGAGATGTTACAGAATGAAGTGGCATGACGATAATATTGCCGCGAGACATTTAATCGAGGAGGTGGCGCCTTAGTTAAATATATCTGTCAGGTAGTCGAAAATACAAAAAAAATGTATCGACTTCAGTAGTGAACTTCATAAAATCACTTTTAATTGACTTCCATTACTTCTAAGGTATTTCTGTTTCAGTAGGCAGCTAACATTTCCTTTCAATTAATAAAATAAACCTCTCGTAACTCTGTTCGTTACAGCACTCACCATTATTTAGCAGTAAATAATAATGTTTCACTTTATTTTATGGCAGTTTCCGAGTTTGGTTTTATTCTCAGCAAAAAACATGCTGATTTGTTTTTCCTTTATTTGCACCTACTTATCTATATTGTTGGTATCGAAAAGCGAGGTGTCATCTTAGAGATGTCAGGTGACCAACTGTCAACCGATGGCAGGCTATTTAAGGAGGCACGTGGTGCGGCCACGGCCCTGCTTTGCTTGGACGGCGCTCGGAACAGACGTGTTCCTATAATAGTCTGCTCGGTTATTTTATGGTTATGTTTAATTCGTGTACCTACCGATAATTTATTTTGGCTTGTCTATTTCTTATTTGATTAATAGTTTTAGTCTTTCGATATTTTTATAATCTTTTACAGAATAATTTAGAAGGATTAAAGATTGTTTATTTTTTTGATTTTATTTCACTTCTGATTCCTAACATTAGAAGTAGGATAAAGATTAATTCGCCCACAAGTTAAAAGTAGTTTTCAGGCTTTCAATTTTAGATTAAAAGCAGGTAGTTGTTAACAATGGATAAATCGAATCGTCTGGTGAAAACCGTGAGTCGCTACGGGAGATAAGGAGACAAAGGACGGCCGAACGGTTGTGCAAAAATCAAGCTGGTCGAGACAGGCATGTTAATGAAGACCGACAATCTCCACTGCACAATAACAACAAAGACACACACAGCAAACACGACCTAGTCTTCGTTGTCAAGTATTCCCAGTCCACGGGAAAACTTGATCCTGGTATGCGAAGGCCTTACCGAGTAGTTGGAGTCCTGAACCATGACCGCTAGGGGCTACAACTTCTGGCTGATGCATATGGAAACACCACATATGCTGCTGCACAGTTCATGGTACTCTGGAGGGGTGAGTGGACTCCTGAGACTTGTACTGAATTCTTCGAAGGAAAGTATTGTTTTAACGTCTGGGTGATATGCTAACAATGTGCCTATGTCAACAGCCACTGGAAGGTATGCAAACTGAGAGCCTATGCCTACAGTGTTTGAAGTCGGTGAGGTACGCTGACAATGTGTCTATGTCAACAGCCACTGGGAGGTATGCAAACTGAGAGCCTATGCCTACAGTGTTTGAAGTCTATGTGGTACGCTAACTAGGTGCCTATGCCGATAGCCACTGTGGGACACGCTAACTAGTTGCCTCTATCTACAGTGCGACTAAGTTACCTATTTGGTATCTAGTAGTCTTGGCTAAGAATTTGACGTGACTTGCTTTATACTTAATGCGCATTACCACTTATGTACATCTCCCTGTGTTCACATCGGTTGTCTTTTATGTAATGCAACTGTCCAATTACAGGGGACGGTGAAAACTCAAGCGTCATATTGGAAGGCACCACTACTGATCAGACGGGGCCATCTTCTAGACCTGACGAGGACGTCAGAGCGTCAGGAGAGGCCGTGTTGGTAACAAAAAGTGAGGTGACATCTTAGAGATGTCAGGTGATCAACTGTCAACCGATGGACAGCGCTCGGAACAGACGTGTTACCTATAAAATAGTGTGCTGCGGTTATTTTTAGCGATTATTTATTTTGGGTTGTATACTTCATAAATTAATATTTACAGTGTTTTGATATTTTTATAATTTTGTACAGAATGATTTAAAAGGATGTTTTTTTAGAAGAAGTTTATTTTTTTATTTTATGTCACTTCTGATTCCTAACAATATTATATTAAAACTTGGTTTCCTGTACAAATTTTAAAGACCCCTCCACCTTATTTAACGGGTAGTTTTGGATAATTTATCAAACAAAACGAAAAAATAACGTGGGAAAGGGACCAGCAAAACTGCTGTGGATCCTAGGATAAGTCCTAGGTCAGGAAGAGGGATATTCGGCGTAATAGGGAACCTCACCCTGGTCGTATCGGATTGCTTACCCAAAAAAAAAAAATGGAACTATATCAGTTCATCTATGTTTGAGCACACATCTTATATATATCGTTTAGTAATAAGGCTTGGCTGGTTCACTCATGTTCGTTAACGAGTGCCGTCAGGAGGCTTACTTTAATCTTAATTTTTTTGAAATGATATATGCAATTTTTTTATAATGATATAATAGATAACATGGTTTAAAACAGTATCCATGGAGTTTCTTGCACGTTCTTCTCCATAGAGATCTACGCTTTAGAATGTGCAATTAACTTCATCTTTCTGACTGACCGACTTGACAATTCAAAAGTGTCTGTAAATGGTTTATTTGAAATAAATGCTTTGAATTTGAATTTTTATCTATTATTTAGAAACGGATGAGAGCTAAATCCTAATCTGCGCTTACTGCTGTGGTGCGTCTGCAATAATTTGTAAAAACTTAAATATTATTTGTTTCCATTGCGCAATGTTATTGTATACTGTAATATTTTTTTCTTTTACCTTGTATTTGTTGCTGTTGTGTTGAGTCTGTATTGAATAAATGTTTTCTATTGTATTCATTACTTCTTCTTCTAATCAATTTTTAACGTTGTCTGACAGTTCGAGTACTTTTGCGGCCTACCCAAATGTCCTTTCTTTGGTATTGTTCGTCAAGTCATTGAGCTCCTTAGTGGTTTTTAAGTTGAGCTATTCGACTATTGACAAATGCTTGCACTGACTGGACAGGCCCACTCAAATATGTGTGATTCTTTCTTCAAAAGACCATTACAGACACTAAGCTGCATGGTTCTCATATAAAATAATGTGAATGCGAGAACTATGTATGTCGTTATATTCATGTAGATTTTATGATTGTCTGGCAGTTTGAGTATTTTTGCGGCCTACTCAAATGTCCTTACTTTGGTATTGTTCGTCGGTTCGTTGAGCTCCTCAAAGTTCTGAGTTGAGCTTCACGATTACGGACAAATGCTTGCACTGTCTGGACAGTTCCACTCGAATTTGTGTTGCTTTCTTCAAAAAGCTCATCCCAGACATAAACGTCTCATATGATTTAACCAGTACATATTGTATGGATTTGAACACTTTAAAAGAGACTTTGACCTCTGAGTTTGTTTCGGTGTTTCTTCTCAGGGTAGTCAGCTAGGAAAGACCGGCCTCATCTAGCTTAAACTGATCAAAAACATTGACGTGTAAAAGTGTTCCTTGTTAACCATTTACTGAATAAACATCATTTATCATATAATTTTTACATAGGGCTCCAATGTTATTTTTTATCAAGATCTTTTTTTAAATTTATTTGTTCTTTTCAAGATATTTTGTATGCCTTTCAAGAATACATAGAAATCTTTCCTGATTAGAATAGAACATACACTTTATTTTATACCAAAATTGTATTACTACTTTTTACAGTGTTCTAAATTGTATGAGTATAGTGGCGGTCTTATCGCTGACAGCGATATCCATATCGCAGCCATCTGGTTGAATTAGCCATTCAATTGGACGCCCAGGCCGTTCATTGAACGCAATTTTCAAAAAAAAATCAATTTAATGGCTAGGCCAAAAGTTAGTTCAACTAGAATCACTCAATGTTTAACAACTGGGCGTATTGAAAGTCAGCCTTTTGAAGATGGCTGACCAACACTCAGCCAAGTGCCAATTTGAATAATTTACTTTAAATTAAATGGAAAATTACTATTTATTAGGGATTAAATTTATTTAAAAGATGTATTCAGAGAACGCCGGTAAACTATTGAGCCCAGAGAAGTGGCTCGCTCAGTGGTTAAAAAAAAACCGAGTCTGGGTGCCCGCAAAATTTCATTTTGTACACACGTAATCATGATCAATAGTATCACAAAGTTGTCTTTCAGCCGTTTAATGAACGGCCTAGGCGTCCAATTGACTGGCTGATTCAACCAGATGGCTGTGACACGACAACCTTTGAATGAACTGGAAAACGTAAAAATAAAAAAGTATAAATATAATGTTCCATTCAATTATACATAAATGAATATGATTATAAATAGGTATAAAATGCAATACACATAATTTATTATTTCACTCTCGACCATTAAAATAGACTTAATATTGTAACCGTTTATTTTGAAATCCGTTTTGTCAAAATTTTAATCAAAATGTTGGTAACAAAACCTTTAAAATACGGTTTCGTTAAACTATTTTATATTTTACGAGGCAAATGGCACTCGTTTGGTAAGTTATGATGCCCCAGAGACTAATTAACTCAGACCGCACCTTGCCAAAGAGGATTTTTCTTATCCATTAAAACTTCATGGTATGCCACAGTTTTTATCTTTTTCATATTGAAAACTGTCTCCGTGAAATTCGTTTTGTTTTAAAATGGACAAAACCTTGTGAATTTGTTTATTTCGAGTAGAAACACGAGATGCGCGTGACGCTTTTTCGAACACACGACACCATATTTTTTCTTCTCTGGTTCAATCGTTGCGACGAGATTGTGCGGGGTGGCGCCACTCGGTGTAGCTGTCTTGCTCAGACGTGAACGAAAAGGCAATGTGCAGGAGTGGGATAGGAGATAGGAGTTGCAATACCAACCTCATCTATTAATTCGTTTGTAAACATAAAAAGAGAAAGAAAACGACAGTACCGCAACTGTAATCGAATCAGCGCAAACAAATATCAGAAACCGATATGCAATTTTTGGTCAGAGTCATGTTAGAGTCAGTTAACCTTGTCCCTCACAAGCTAAACTGCTGGCTTGAAAAATCTGAAACAAATCGTGATGGTAATATATGTAACGAATTTTAAAGAAAAACTATCATGGCTAAAGTTACAGTCCGGGCGACTTATAAAATGTACCGATTTGGAAAATTTTGTACAGTATCCTTAGAAAAAAATTACTTAGATGAAGTTGTTACTTGTTTAAAACGGATAGTAAACGTGTAAAATTAAAGTAAAATAAAATCATTACATACATACATAACGTCACCACCTTTATCCCAAATGGGGTGGGCAGTGACGCCCCAAAAATAAGCGCTTGGGTGTTTCAAACATTGAAAGATTCAGTGCAGTGAAGTTAGACACCTTCTTCAGTTACCATAGGGTGGGCCCATTTTTAAACGTTAAACCGTGAACTCAATAAATATGTTCATAGTAATAAACAAAATGCCCTCTTCTAGGTCCGCATATTATAACAGGCATTTACGGAACCCTACACTGCGCGTGGTCCGACACGCACTTCGATGGTTTTGGATGAAACTTTCCGCCATATTGATTTTTAAAATAATAATACAACACTAAATAAAATTATCCACAATTGTACGCACCACACACCACAATATTCATTCAAACAAAAAAAAAACTCAATTCAAGAAAATGGTATTTTTTACTATCGTCAAAAACGAAACCATCATGATAATAATACAGTTTGATTTATTATCTCTGTCTCTGTTTTGAACTTACATTTTTATATTTATTTTTGATGTGGATTAAATGGATAGAGCTTAAATATTTCAGAATCCGCTATCTAGTGTAATAAACTACATACAATAATCTTTGAGAGTAATATGCAGAGGGCAGCACGGTCGCCGGTAGAACAAGTTCCTTCTGTCATGAAAACGTATTCAATATTAATCTGCATTTAGGTTATTTGTGGAAACTTGGAGATGGTTGGATGAGAAGTACCCCATAAAGTTTGCTCACGGGCATAATAATGAGGATCTTTTGCTGAAACTGGGTCAATGACTCTAGGCTAGATAGAATTGATGATTCAAAGAAGACATTCTGTACAAACTAACTCTAAAACGGTTATGGTTTTATGAATAGCTACAACATAAAGACTAGCTTAGTTTTAAAATATGGTTGCTTTGAGTTTATTTAATTAATACTTACCTACATACTGTTTCAATATGGTAGTTTCCTGGAAATGAAAATAATAATTACCTAATTAGTCCGTACAATACGCTAGATTATCAAACAATATTGAACACGTATTTTTTACTTTAGCAAACCAATAAAAAATGACACAGATAAAACGCATCAAGTTTCAGGAGTGGGGGCTCGTTACGTCACTTTGTGGTAAAAATTGTCGCACACCGTGGCGTCACGCGAAATTTCAATACACTATATCGTCCTCATTTTTTGTTTACGTGACAAAAGAAAAAATACGAGTCCAATATTTTTTGGTAATCTAACTCAAGAACTAATAAGGTTTTTTTGGGAAACTATTCTATTTGTATGCTTCTTCTTCTTGTTTAATCACAAAAACCGGGTGTCGGACTTCTCACATTTAGGGTTCCATACCAAATGTAGAATATAAGCCATGTTGAAATGATGAAATGAGGGAATTTCAAAGATAAACTCTGATTTATCAATATATTGGTATTTGTTAGTAAAATATACGTAATAATAAACATTATCACCAAAAGAGAAACCCAAACTCCATAGAAACTTGGGCCTGGCGTTACAAGGCTGGAATTTGGCCATAAACTCGAGCATATATGAAGGTTTCACGAGCCCAATTTTCACGTCTCCCAGCAATGGCCAAATTGGTAAAATCATTAAGTCAGTTTACCTACATTTTAGATTGTTTTTCTACTTTTGAGGCTTTATTTCCTACGTAAATCTGGAACGGGCACACGGTAGGAAATAATTTCAAAGGGTCGTCGTTATCGAAATCTTCAAGGAGGACTATATAGTCCGTGCTGCAGCGCCTGCACCCTATCACGATGATGTTTTAGGTACATAAAAAAGCTTAGGCTTTCAGTTTCACTTAGAGCTTTAAGGTTTTCAGTAAGAACCATCTGTTAAATCTGAAATGAGTGACTTCAGATTTGGCAGGGTTCGGTGTCCAATTTCGACGGCACGGTTGGCGCAGTGGTTGAGCGTTTGGCTGCCGCGCTGCGAATCGTGGGTTCGTTTCCCGCACAGAACAATATTTATATGGCCTACAGATACTTGTTCCTGGTTTGGGTGTCTCGTGCATGTGAGTTTACATGTCTGGAATGCACCCACGATACAAGAATAATTCCTAGAGTGGGGCAAGGTTTTTAAAAAAGTATTGGATGGAGATGATATATATGTAGCTGGAATACCAAACTGTATCCGATTTTAAAATCATTGTGTTTTTTGGATTATGTTTTCTGTAGATACTTATTAACTACATAAAGGATGTTTCAATTTAGAAAAAGTGCGCTACAGACACAGGCTGAGTAAGCTCTACTCTTATTGTTTTAGTATTTCAAGTAGTAAATAAATAAATAAAAAATAGGCAGTCATGGGGACTGCCGACAGAAGTGAAAACTGTGTGCTACGCGTTGTAGCAGTGTCGGTGTCGCGCGAGTTCAATAGTTTTTTCCCATCTCAAAAATGTCCAACGTGTCTAAAGAAGTTTTCACTTCAAAAATGTTCAGGCGAGGGTCAGTCAGAAGGCAATCAATATCGGAGTCCTATATTCGACTTCCCTGTGTCGTACTTCTATTTATAAGAATAAATCCCGAGAAGTACGGAAAAACACTTTCTTTTGCGCAAAAATACGAAAAGTGAATGATATTAATGACATGACTTGATAATTGACAGACGTTGACTGTCATTTGCCGTTTACTAGTGCAATCCGTGATGCAATCGATTTTATCCATTATTTTTTTTATGATTTTTTAATGATGCTTACGTTAAAAATCAAATACATTCCAGATATTTTATTTTACATTGATTTTGATATCTAAAAAAACAATTATTCTGAAACAATAGAGTATTATTTTATATTTGTAACAGTATCGATTTCCACTCACTCAATCATATTTTAAGGGTACGCTCTATTGACATAATGCCAGCGTTTGTGAAGTTAGCGACGTATAATGAAAAAAGTGTTGTGACGATTTACAAAAGTTGTTAAAAACAAAAAATATAAATCTACTTATTTTCTACACTTGGCCATTGTTATCGAGGCTAAGATTTAAATGAGTTAATTACACAAAATAGACGACTATTTTGGTACATATCTGATTCGTGTAACACTTAGGCCCAAAGACGGGGTTCTCCTTTCAAGTTGTTAAATTCTTCGGAACAAAATTTTGTAAAAAAAAAGCTGACTTTGATGGCTTTTTTACCACGCCTTAAAAACATTAAAAAAAAAATAACAATTTGTGTGGTCTTGGGTCAACAAGATGCTTACATTGCTTACCTACACTTTGAAAATTTGAAGACTGTAGCTCTAACCATTTGACTGTAAAACCTGTGTGACGACGGACAGACAGACAGACGGACACGTGAGTGGCAGCAATAGGGCTCTGTTTAGACCCTTCGGGTACGGAACCCTAATAAAAAGTGGGAAACAGACTGCGTCTTAGAAAGTAGCTTATATACACGTGATCTATACACACATCCAAGACCAACCTGCCTTCTTTAGATAGAATTTTATATATTTCTATTAGCGTCCACTGACAGAAACAACAGAAACTATCAATCAATGTTAAAGCCAATTTTGGCATCCATTGCTCCGATTGTATTCAAAACGTCAATCAAAGGTACAATTCAAGTTAGAGCAGTCAATGTAGGTACTCGTACGTCAAAACAGTATTATTGGCTATTGTTTGTAACTGCCAGCTTTGACACGGAATATAGCATTGAAATAAAATTAATGAACTAATACTTACTCCAACAAATGAAAATGACTTTCAGTGTAGGTAAGTATTGACAAAGTGTTTTATTTTGGATTTTTCATTCAAAATATAAACATAAAAGGTTAGTCAGTCCTAATTAAAAATCCAATTAATTTTTTTACAATTCTTTTCCGACAGGCGAACTAGTTTTTTTTCTGTAAATTTTATTTTCTTCTTATAATTAAAGCTTGTCTGTGAAATAGAACCACTTTCTGTATTCTGCACTCTTATTACTTCTCTAAATAGCCTTAACTCTCACCTCTACCTTATTAATATCTACCTTTATTTAAACCAAACGAGCTCTCCTTAAGATTAATTTAATATTAATCAAGCACGGCATTAAAGTTAACGCAGGTTGTATCTTACTTGACATCCCAAAATGTAGGTACGGTAAATTTACTTTAATCTGACCCACAGACATCGTTTTGGGCATATTCGTCCTATATAACCCAACCCACAACGTTATCTTCCGAAACATTTTGCCTTCTAAGGTTTTGTTTTCATTTTTACACACAAAAACGTGCTGTACGAGCATTATTAAGGCTAGGGTCAAGAGTTTTCTTAAAAGAACTTTTCAAAGAGATTGGAATTCTCACGGTGGCATTTCAATTAATTTTTAACCAACTTCAAAAAAGGAGGTTCTGTATTCGACCCTTATGTATGTAGGTATGTATGTATGCATGTTCGCGATTTTCTTGAAAACTCTTGATCCGATCAGTAGAGTAGTAGATAAAATAGAACCGATTTCTATAGAACCGGTTCTATTTTTTGTAAAAAAGTTTTTATTGTAAATATATACATTAGACAAAATATACTTTTATACACCAAAACCAGTGATATCCACATTTATAACACAAGAAACAAGCACAAAGTATATGCTCCTTCCCACCGTCTTCGTAAGGATCATGGCTCGTTTGTGGGTCACAGAAGCCGCTTTTACAATAAGCTACCCCTTTCTTTTCTTGGCCTGCCTTTTAATGCATTTAAAACTAAAGTTAAATCTTATCTTTGTTCGAAGGCATCAACAACTATTTAGATGAGAAGAATAGTTTGTCGCTGCGTTGAACGCAAGACAATGTTACACTTGAATTCATTTGATGTTCTTTATTTGACATTTTTGTATATTCTAACTTAATTTAATCGAATTGTTTTTGTACTTTTTTTAGAAATTATGTGTTTATGGATCTGTTATGGTCTGCAATAAAGTTTTATTATTATTATTATTCCATTTATTTAATCTTATATATATACACTTTACATTTTCAAATATTTAGGTACTTACATTAAAAACATAAATAAATACAAAAACATTTAAAAATATAAAAAGTAGTAGCCCACCGGTATCGGGAATAGGGTCCAAGCTACCGGTGGTCAGGGCTCCTGAGAAAGGAATCTCCTAACAATACGAGCCGTGTCCAGGAGTACTGCTTTCTGGATCAAGCCCTTGATCCAACTGCCTAACGAGAGCCTTATTATTATTATTATTATAATTATCATAGGACAGGTTATATGAGTTCAGAGCGAGCACACCAGTTATGTATGGAGGCTTATTTAATTTGGTTTTGGTTATGATTATGCTTGAGTTTTTCTCTGTTTATGTTTGAGTACCGCGCTGAGTGAGTGGCGGATAATTTAAATTTATGATTGTATTTTGAACAATATGTCTTTATTTCTCTGTTTTACATATTATGTTACATACATGTATGACCGTTTGGTTCCTAGCTTGGTAGGCAACCAGGGTTGTCTATGCGACAAACCCGTTGAGTACCGCGACGACCCGGGTTGTCACCCGATTCACGCGTTTTAAACGACTATTATTCTATAACGTAAGGTATTTTATCCTATGACAAGGTTGACACACTCGGAAAATGATAATTATAGTCTGTAGTTACCATAGATTTTCCAGCAAAAATATACATTGAAATAATTTTTTTTTAAGTTTTAATAGACGTATTTTGCACGATGGCCAACTGTCAACGGGGCTTGACAGCTGATGTTGACTTTTGATGCGCGCGGTACCGATTGTTGGATACAATTTTAGAGATTCAAGTTCTTCAAACTATGCCCAAAACAAACTCCCCAGCAATACCTTTAGCAATACCCGTTAGTATTGCTAAAGGTATTGCTGGGGAGTTTGTTGCGCGACTTCTTCTTGTAACGTTGTACCTTGCTAGCTCTAAGAATAGGTTAGAAATTATAAAACTACAAATAATTACAATAGATTTATTCTAAAACTATTAATAAAACACCGTAATTAAACTAAAAGAAACACAACTTACTACTTACCAATTTAAACTACATTATAATATAATTAATTTTACATAAAATATACTACGTAACCCAATATTAATTGTTTACACAAAGGTCCTCGTATCTATTGCGCCTACGCATCTCTAAACGAGTTAAAAACTGGTTGTGCCGCGCGCGATCGTTCGGCTCACCTCGGGTGCATTCGTAAAATTCAACGGGCAGACCACTTTAAGGCATCAAACGTGACGGCTGTGTCACACGGTCTGCCGATCGACATTGCAATAACGTACTTGCCTATTTAATACTTATTTTTTCTAAAAACAAATCCTAATCGGAAAGCCCGCTGGGGTAAGTTTCCATGCATTGCTTAAGTGTTTCTATTGTAAGGTGTTTCTTCTTTCTAAATTTCTGTCTAGAAGCAGCTGTGTTATTTTTTTCTTTGTCTGCTGGGACACTGTTACCTTTGGACCCGGCTACGTGGTCCGAGCTCTGTTAAACGCTTGCCTTGTGTCTGCGCTTCCAGGATTTATGTTCCACCTTAGACCCTCGCTTCGCAACCTTCTACCTGGCGGCGAGTGGAAGATCAGACCTGATCCTGGTCTGGAACTACCTAGGTCCTGCTGAAGACCTAGAAGTGCAACCTGGGAAGGAGCAGGGCCGGCGGCAGAGCTGCACTACGGTTCAGGCCAGTGTTCCCAGCGTACCTACTACCTCAAAACCTGGACGTGATTAGGGCAACAGAAGTTGGCTTAAATAGAGTATATTTTCTACCAAATCGTGTACTTTATTTGGACCTCCTACCTACCTACCTGCCGGCCAGCCTGACTACCAGGCTTAGCGAGTGCCTCATTCTTTACAGCTAAAACACTAAGAAGTGGTGACAGGCGGGCGTTTTTGGGGGACTGTCTTCGACGTTCAAAAAGTGCTGGCTCTCAGCTTAATTTGAATAAAAAAACACACATGTTGAGTATCTCTAGAATGTTCTTAAATATGAACTGTACAATTATTCATACGTAAGATTTGAGCGCTTATCTTAGTTTGGCTATAATTTGACTCGCAACTAAAATCAAACTTGGACGGCAAATTCTATGAAACAAGCATCTATTTGTAAAATAAAAACATACTTTGGGAAGTCTTAGAAGATCGAATAACTTCAAACAAAGATTGGTCTGTTAACAAATTGGCCGAAACAAGACTTACAAAGCGCTTTACCATCACTCAAATTCGCTAAGTCAATCGTACAGCTTAACTTAAATTGAAAACATAACGAGAGATGATTTATGACAAATAGCCCCTTTCCCTTCAACTAAATAAAGGGACGCCTTTCAGACCGGGACCATTTCAGACAAGGCTGTATTCTTCTCACGAGTTTCGTATTACCGACCAAAAGTGTATAAGTAGAGACGTCAGGCGACCGATATGAAGGCTTTGTAACTTTTGCTTTGATGCCAACCAGAATCTTTTAAAAGTTTTAGCGTCAAACCTTCAAACAAACAAACTTACAAACTTCTGCTCTCGAAGCGTTGATCGATTACGTTTATTCAGAATTAGTTTAGTTGAAAAATTGTGATATTCTTCAAACAGTTCAGAAGGAAGAGCCATCACAGAAAGATTGATGTGTAAAAGGTTTAACGCAGTCTGTGAACTTTATCTTAGGTAAATGTATTCAAAAGTTTATGAGTAAAAGACTAGTCAACTGCAAGACGCATTCACACTAAAGATGTTAGTAACAAGTTGTCTGTCTAGACAGGAGTTAGAACTGCTACTAGTACTTAGCTGCATTGAATATAAAGTCTAATAAGATAAAACAACTTTCAGGCAGAAGTTATTTGATTTCTATTTCCAACAACGAAACCTTATGTTAATTTTGTTTTATTCAATTTGATCATTTTAATGTTTAAATTTTTATTCCAATTATGGAATTCTTGAATATTGACATAACTGATATAATTAATTTTCAACATTGACATGCATTATTATTTTTATTATTTTACTGTATTATTTGGACATTGGTTTTTTTTGGTGTTACATATTTTGTTGTGCTGATGTATATTTTTTTTTAATTTTTATGTATCCGAAGCTGGGTTACCTATAATTGAGCATGCATCACACGATAATATGATATGTTCTGTCTGAGTTTATTAGTTGAAGAAATTGTAATGTGTCCTCGTTGGTAATCCTTAAACAAATAAATAAATAAAAACAAACAGCATTAACATTTTCAAATTTTGGTACGGGAATCAGGTCAACAGTGTTAGATGGGACGGGGCGTATTCGAGTCCATATGGTCTGGAGTCAGGTGTAAGGCAGGGGGGGGCTAAGTTCTCCTACACTCTTTAACCTGTGCATGGACCAGTTGATTGTGGAGCTGAGCAGCACTAGAGTCGGATGTTATATTGATGGCGTATGTGTAAACAATATTAGCTTTGCAGATGACATGGTGCTGCTCAGTGCCTCAGCCTGTGGCTTGAGGAAACTGGTGAGTGTGTGTGAGAGATACGCTAGTGCTCACGGCCTGTTGTATAATGTTAAAAAAAGTGTTTTTATGGTGTTTGGGGCTGGTGCAAAATACCCTGAAACGGTACTTTCAGTCGAAATCAATGGTGTACCGTTATCGAGGGTACACACATTTAGGTACCTTGGGCACGTTTTGACCGCTAGCCTCAGGAATGATGACGACATTGAGAGAGAGCGGAGGGCGCTGTCGGTCAGAGCCAATATAATTGCCCGCAGGTTCATGCGTGCTTCTACGGAGGTTAAGAAAACACTGTTTAGAACCTTCTGTTCGTCTTTTTACACCTGTAGCCTGTGGGTACATTAAACGCAAAAGTCGTACAGCGCCCTTCGCGTTCAGTATAATAATGCTTTCAGGGTGTTGATGGGATTGCCTCGCTTCTGTAGCGCATCAGGAATGTTTGCGAAAATGCGTACTGATTGCTTTTATGCATTAATGCGTAAAAGATGCGCTTCCTTGGTGCACAGCAGGGTGTGAGCCAGTTTCAACAGCATCCTGGGCATGATTGCTGACAGACTGGACTGTTCTGTCATTAATCGTTGCTCCAGTATTACAGCTGGAATGCTAAAGCAATGAATAATGTATTTGTAAATAGTTTGTTTATGTGTCTATGTCGCTGTTGATGTTGTATGGTCTTATGTCTTACTAACATAGTAATAAGTATATTTATTGTTACTAACCCTATGAGTCTCGTTGTAACTCGAAATAAACGATTAAATAAATTAACAAGGTTTTAAATTTTAATGGAAGAGAAACATACAGTGTGCCGCAAAAATTCCGGGTCTATTATAAAAAGTGCGACAGTTTAATTACATAAGAATAATTCGTAAAACTTTAGTATAATGTAGATGACTGATAAAAACATAACGTACATAAAACGTTATGTTCACTGTTTAATTTTAATTAAATACAAAAACATTTCTAACATGACAACAAAAATATACATCGCAGTCTAACTTAACTTTTTATTTGTCATGTTTTTTGTATTTTCTCCACAAGCCTGTATCACTTCATTAAGACGATGTGGCATGCTGTAAAACAAATTTTAAATACAATTTTGGTCTTTTTTTGACCATTATTCCGCTAGCGTACTCTTTAACTCGTGTAAGGAGAACTCGAAATGGAGCGCGTTGTCTAACACTTCTCTCTAGCTTATCCCATGCATGTTCTATGGGATTTAAGTCTGGACTGCGAGCTGGTCACTCCATGCAGGTAATCCCGATGACTTGAATATACGCAGTGGCCAAATGAGCACTATTTGGCCGCACATTATCGTGCATAGAAATGGAATTTGCGCCTTATTCACTAATGCTAATTTAAAATCTGTTCGCATATCTGAGAGCAGTCAGAAAACCGTTTTCCATCTCTACTAACTCCGTACAATTTTTTGAAGATTGCCCAGCCCATATCATTGTTGATCTTCCACCGCATGGCACCTTTTCTTCAAAATGCACTTGATAATACCGTTCTCCTGGTCGTCTAAAAACTCTTCGTATCACATCGTGTGTAAATAAACAAAATCTGGCAACTCGATGTTCCATGAGCGTTGGGGCCATGTGCTGGCCTATAAAGCATTATATCAGTTTTATAAAGTTGTCGCAGGATCGTGTCCGAGCTCACATTGTTGTGATAATTTCTTGAAGACTGTTTCGGACTTTGTCGATTTCTTAGAAAAGTGCTCACGATGAATCGGTCTTCTCGTGTAGTTGAGTACAGTGGCCTACAATTTCCTGGTCTTCTGATGTTCATGCCGATTTCTTCTTCGACAACCCGGGTTTGTCCGCGGATCTTAAGAGGTAGGAGGCTGTTTTTTTTTGTTTTCAAACTCAGTTGAGTTTCGGATCCTAAGTGGTTAATTTTTTTTCCAAACATAAAAAAGAAGCCCGGTGACAGCCCGGGTTGTCATCGGGGCTATAAAGGTTAAATATATATTAGCGATCTATGTACATAACTTTGGGAGATATCGCAATTTTTCTATGTGACCCGTTATTTTTGAATTTGAAGGAATTAGTACTTCCCCGTTATGAACTTTCAACCACTTTTTCACCCCCTTAAGGGTTGAATTTCAAAAAAACCCTTTCTTAGTATCCACCTAGTCTTCACAAAGAACACACCCTCCAAATTTCATGTCTCTAAGACCAGCGGTTTAAGCTGTACGTTGATATTATATCAGTCAGTCAGGACTTTGAATTTTATATACAATACTAATTTCCAAAATAAGAAATGACAATGCAAAACAAACAAACTAGGCAACAAACTCAGGCAGGGAAATCCACTTCTTAGATATTTATTACACAGAAAAAACAAACACACAAACACAACACAAAATAAACAAACTCAGGCAAGGAATTCCACTTCTAAGATGTTTATTTAAAATATACTCGTACTTTAAAGAATTTAGGAAGGAAGGGGGTTTATTAAGAATTTGAATTTTGGGCTTTATCTCATGATCCGTAATAGCTACACAGTTGAAATTTTTACACAGCGTGTATTTCTATAGCCGCTATAAGACCAAATAATAAATATAAATTTAAAAATTAAATAAATATAGAAATTATTCCTTTTTTCTTTTGAAAAAAAAACTTTTAAACAAAAAATTCAACCGACGAAAAAGAACTAAAAAGCAAAAAATAAATAAACCTTTTAAGTCTTGAGTATTGAGCTTATTTACCTACATAAAATATCAAATTATATGTAAACTAATTTTGAGTCGGCGCCAAACAACAATCTGATTATTAAATATCTAAATTTTGTATATACGTAGAAATGAAGAAGGTTACATGTAGGTAATTAATCATTTTATTATGGCGCCGACTCAAAATTAGTTAACATAAAATTTATTGGTATGGTCGAATTGAGAACCTCCTCCTTTTTTTTCGTCGGTTAAAAAATATGAAATGTTGGAGATTGACCAACAGGTAGTACACACATTTTTATACTAAAACTAGATCGCTGCGCATTGACCAGACATAAAACTTTACAAAATTACAAACCTATTGCTTATGTTTCCACAGTACTTAGCGTGGGAAGCTTTTGTGATGTAATGAGTGAAAGTAATGGAGCGAATGGTAAGTTCCCAAGAGTTTAATGTCTTCACTGTACCGCGCGGAGCCCGTGCACTATCATTCAGTAGTGGATAAAAACAATCGGGTTCACTTGCACTCAGATTTAGTGGACAGTGATATAAATTGATTCTGATTCTTCATCTATTAGAAGATTTTTGAAACAAATCCAACACCCAATTTGGTCACCTTTGGTTACATTTGAGATTCACAAGTTTTCTCTACGATTCAATCGTACTCGTAAATGAATACAATATATAGTATCTTGCCAGCAGCAGATATTGAATATTGGCAGTTTGACATCCATGTCTCATATAAATATAATGAGAACGAGGAATTGGCTTCAAGTTGTCAAGCTACGTTCCACATTCGGCGAACGACGTTCTCGTGTCACGAATTCGTTTAAGTGGTTTTCGCAAAATAAGTTAAAAATGTAGGTATGGAAAATAGGATGTCAAACAGCCAGACAATCGATCCATGCACTTACTAACATTAGCAAGTAATTGCCATTAATAAAGTGAAAATAATCTGTTGCAAACGTTCCGGTATTATAGATTTTTTGCATACTGATAGCAAATTTTAAATTAAAATTCTTAATCCCCCCTTCCGTTCTTAATGGAAGATATTTCCTTATTTATTATCTACTAATGTCTATAGCCTATATGTTATTATTTATTATTTCATTATAGCTCACCCGCAACTTAACTGATAAAACCTGCCAGTATAAATATTGCCATGTTTAATAATATTTCGGCTAGTTTCAAAGGAAGGTATAGTGATGTGATAAGCCACTTAAGTGACAGAGGGCACGGCAAATTGCTCGCAGAACAGATGGTCGATAGGGCTGCAAAGTTCTGCAACGATGGAAAGCCTCCCACTAGGTGGACCAATGATCTGGTGAGGGTCACGGGTAGCCGATGGATGCGAGACGCACAGGATCGGTCGCTGTGGCGACGCTTGGAGGAAGCCTATTGACGTCTTCCAGCTGAAATGAAGATAAAGCCACTCAAAAATGTCAATATTAGTTTATCACATATTACCCTAATAGCATTTAGTGTTGGCATTTGATTGGGCCAACAATAAATGCTAATATGGTAAGTTCAGATAATATTTTAATTTTAGAACCTACTTGCTAGAAATACAAAGAGATACGTTTAGCGCTGTGTACCATGTTATAATTTTAATAAATTTAAAAAAACAAAATGATGGATGTTCTATTACGTAGGAATAAAAATGAATGTATTTAGAATGCTAGTTACCTGTCACACTGAAATAAAATGTCTCAGGTTTAATAAATGCCTGGAGCACTGAAGAATTGGGTTTTGGCACTTCGCTCAGCTAAAGAAACCTGAAATTGAGAAAGAAATTCAAACGTCAATTTGAATTACAAGATTGAGCGATATATCAAGGAAACTTTATTACTAGAATACAGTGTGTAAAACTGGAATACAGTTTCCATTGAGAAATCTTATCTTTCTCGCAATAGCAAATTGGAGACTGAAGTTGTTTGATAAAACAAATCACGGAGATTGATAGGTACTCCTATTGACATAATTAAACACTTCTCAATAGCCAAGTCAGTGCAATATTTAACAAACAAACCAACACAATCTTAGAGGCCTCCAAAACAAACATTCCCGATGCTAATGGCTCGTAGTGCAAATAAATCAAGCTTCAGGACTGTCCTATTGTTTCCATCGGCGGGCCTTCCGGTGATCTATCAAGGAACCCGCTAATTACAGCCGTGCGTGCGTGTTGATTGATTATGAGCCTTAAGAACACTGGAATTAGCGCTACTAATTCTGTTTGTTTATTCAATTTTCTTTTGAACAGTCGAAACAATTGCTATGCTGTTAAAGCGTTTCCTCATTGAGTGAAACTTTTGGTAACGCTTGACTGGTCTTTTAAAAAGTTTTAAGAAGCAAATTTGTCTGTACATGGAGGATACGATAGAATGAATTTTGACCAATATAATGTACCCACATAAATTCGTATAACATTCGTATTACATCCGCATTCTGAAGGTGTATGACTCAATGCTTCAGGTCGTGGCTTGCGTTTCAGTATTTCAAACTAGCTTAATCTACTTATAGCGCACAAGTTTATATTAAACATTAAGTATATACAGGGTGTAACGGAAAGGTGTGGTCATATTTTAGGAACCGGTTCTGCACATGGATATGTACAACTTTTTCTAAGAAAAAACTGAAAATTCCCAAAAAAAAATTGGAATTTCTATACAAAGTTATCATCAGCTGATCAATATTTGTCTGGGAGATAAAAATTTTTTTTGTGAATTTCCTCAGATTTTCTTGAAGAAAGTTGTTAATATCGATGGGCAGATGCAGTTCTTTCAATATGACCACACCTTTCCGTTACACCCTGTTAATGTGTACGAGTCAAGGGTCAAAATTACCCGCATTGCCTCTATACATCGGCACAAGGTCAGTCCCAAAATCCGCTCTACACTTAATAGGACATTTCGACCCCAAAGAAATAGAACTTTATATTTTATCTATTTCTTATCGCCATCATTCGGGCAATAACAATATTACACGGCCAACTTTGAACGTACCATTATATTTTACGCCCTAACCGCTAATAAAGGTAACCATTTCTTTTTTAGGATATTTTCATGTCGTAAAACCTTCGGCAGCATCAAGAAACACTAATTTTACTACTCTTTTTTGTGTACCTACTTAGTGCGAAGTTTTAGGTTGATCGCGAACAATTTCGCCTAACGATAATGACGTAATAAAATGGGTATGTTCCTTGGTCCCCGATTATGGTAGTACCTTATCTACCGCTGTCAGTGGCCAGTTATTAATAACAGGCATTATTACTACCGTGTTATGTCGTTTGTTATTGTTCGCTGAATTGATTATTTAGATAGAACTAACCCAACTCCAGCTGTGATAAAGGACTGATAGTTATTTCAGTGGATGTAAGTAGGTTTGCATAGTTCGATGCCATGCAGGAGCATGGTTTACACTAAAATTCAATTAGTAGGTACCTACAGGTTTATAAAATTTTACGAAGTTTGTTTTAACCTTATCATCCGCTTGCCTTTGTCCTTTATCTGCAAAGATTATCTCACAATAGAAAATTTTTGACAGTACATCAGATTGAATTTTATAAAATTCAGATTTTTAGTAATTTATAGGAAACTGCATAAAAAACTAGAACTCTTTTCCAAGTAGTCTTTTTTATTTTATAAACATTTTACTCACCATTTGCTTACTACGTGCAAAAATGATTGACTATTTTTATATTCACCTGAAGTTTGAACATAATTTTCGTGGCCTGATTATACGACACAAGGTGTGCGGTAACTACCGCCCAATTTTGAACATCAATCATTTAGAAAAGGGATGCTTATCGATTACTGTGACGCGTTCGCTGAGCCGACGAGCGCCCTTCGCACAACACATTAGGGATTCAATCATTGTTGGCCCTTCCTGTTTGTTTCTATTTCGTCACAAACATAATAAACTAAAATATCGTCGCTTTAGTGGGAAAATCTCATATATGCAAAAGAGGAGAACAGGAGGAACTTAAAAAGAAAAAATGCACCCTTTCGAATTTTATTTCCACAGCTTATTCAAATTTATAGTTTTAAATTTTATTACGTTTTTATATACATATTATAATATATTTCAGGTTAAAGTCATAAAAGCGTAATACGCTACTTGTGAGCTTTTCGAAAAGACACTCGCGAGTTTAAGAGCCTATTGTTGCAATTCATAGATGACGTTACAGGTTACTAAATGTTTTTTTTTTGTGTGAACTAGGGGGACTCTCACAGAGAAGAGGCCTGTACCCCAGCAGTGGGGGCATTAAAAGGCTGATGATGATGATGATGTTGATGATAATGATGAGTAACATCCCGAGGTTTTCATTCCAAAACTGTAATAAAATAAAAGTCATCAAAATTGCATTCCCGAAATTTTCACTCTAAGGCAACGATATATAGCTACAATTATCCGATTTTATTTATTTATTTAAGATTACTGCACCTTTATTAGTTACCTGCTACTATAATTTGACATTCGATTTTCCTTACGAATTTTCAATCTGACTTGATTTTAACAGGCCCACTACGGTCGTAAGAGAATTGTCAGTTTACCTACGTAAGATTGTTTCAATGTTTCTTGGCAGACACAGGAGTTCTTTGCTGACAAAATTCTTGTTGTAACTCAGGGACCTGGCACAAACGTGTTTGATGCTTATCAAACAGGTTTGTGCCAGGTTAGTAGTACTTATCTACAACATCTGCATACGACATTTTTTCACTAAGGATTTTCAATTTTATTACGTTTTCAGATGCATATGATACATAAATATATTTCAGGTTACAGTTGCAAAAGCGTAATAATATGCTACTTGTGAGCTTTTCGTAAAGACGCTCCCGAGTTTTTAAGATGCTATTGTTGCAATTCATAGATGACGTTACTGTTTACTAAAGTTTTTTTTCTGTGTGAAACTAGGGAGTAGGTACGTCCCGAGGTTTTCATTCCAAAAAGGTAATAAAATGAAAGTCAACAAAATTGCATGCCCGAGTTTTTCACTCTCAGGTAGCAGGAGCTACAATTATCCGATTTTATTTATTTAAGATTTCTAAAAAAGTTACGATTATCATTTGACATTTGAGTTTCCTTACGAATTTTCAATCTGACTCGATTTTAACAGGCCTACTACGGTCGTAAGAATATTGCCATAGTTTACCTACGTAAGATTGTTTCAACGTCTCTTGGCAGACACAGGAGATCTTTGCTGATAAAATTCTTGTTGTAACCAAGGGATACAACAAGAATTTCAGATTTCAGATTGAAATAAGATTTTGCCAAGGCACAACCCTGTTTGTTAAGGATCAAACAGGTTAGTACTTATCTATAATATCTCCGGTCGACATTTTTTCATTATGGAGGTTGTGTTGACCACAGGAAACAAATTTTTTGGTAAATATAAGAAAATGCTGATCCACGTATCAACAAGCCACATTTGCAAATCCAACCTTTTCTTTAATATCTTTTCATAATAAAGATAATCTCTAATGAGGAAATCAGCAACCGTGTTACAGATAAAGGTGCGAACACACGCCCCAAGCAACCCAAGTTACGTGTAGGAACGTGTTGGGTAGTGGTATTACAGATTCCAATCATCCGCTAAATAGCATTGTGTAGTCGCCCTTCGCCCACAAATATCATTATACCGCAAGCCGATTTTCCTTAATCTCCTGTTCAGACTTCTGCGATAAACAGGTTTTTGTCGCCTAATGCGTTTTTTGACACGCAAAGGTACATTTGCATCAAAAAAAATATTTCTTATCTAACTGGTTTATTCATAAATATACAAAAATGGCATACTAACAGTAAAAACATAATCAATATTGATCGAAAAACAAACGAGATATAAGAAATTTAAACAAAATATCTCCGTCCCTCTCTCGAAAATACTGTTTTTTATAATAGCTGTATGGGCGTCATAACATTTAACGTCATGTCGGCACGTTGGACTTTTCTTTCTATTATCTACATACTTTAAAGCTTTATAACTCCGGCTCTGATGAAGATATTTTAAAAATTCTTTCATAGTTGTTTACTATAGTTAATAAGTATACTATTTAGAAAATAAAAAAATGACATGCAAATTCCCTATTCCTGAGCGTTTGAACCTATCAGTTTTGTCGCACGACTAGCGCAGAAGTTGCGATCGAGCTCCATTCTGTAGTACTCTACATACGCTTGAGCGTTTGCACAGGTTTAAGCCCCGTTACGCGGTGGCATTCTGCGTAGTTATTCGACTATGCGAATGATCGCACGGCTCTGCATTTAAGCGGTATCACGTACAGTTTAGCTGAGTGGCTGGATAGATCAGGCGGGGAAATTTAATCGCGCGTCGGTTTACATGGACGAAGCACAAAGGCGCGTCAATGTAACACAGGGTGCTGGTAAAATGTTTGCAAACATTGCAATGATAAGCGGCTTATCGTAAGAGGTGAGAAAGAGAAAACTACGACTAGGTGAGGCTGGCAAATGTGATCGCAAGTTAGTTTGGACGGACGATGCACTCATTGTGTTAGGACACGACCGGTTTTAGTACGCACCGGATTACAAACATGGTGCGATAACGAACCAAATCAACCGGTTGCAACAGATCACAGGATACCGTTTGACTAGAGTTGACAACTATCTTAACTTTGCCGAGTATAAAAGGAAATCCCAAAGTATATTTGTCTATATGACTTGGTTAATTTCGAGAACTTCTAAACGAATTTGTATGCGATTTTTCCTGTTCTTCCCAGTCTTCGTTTCTCCATGAAAAATTTTGTATATCAAAAATTGTACTACATGATAGTGTTTGTAAACATTGTGTTGATAGGCCGTTTATAATGATCTGAAAAAAACTACAACACACGCTGCCGAAACTCATCGTTGGGCACTAAACAAAAAATAAACAATACCAAGGTAAACCATCATCATCATATCTCATCATCAACATCCTACATAGGCCTCTCAAATTGCGCTCTACAAACGCCATTCAGCTTGGTTCTTGGCAACTCTCATCCAGCTGCTACCAACCACCCTGCGCAGATCATCGCTTCATCTAGCCTGAGGGCATCCCACTTACATTTGCCGATTCGCGGTCTCCACTTAAGAATACGTCTACCCCAACGATCATCGTTTATACGGCTAATGTGGTCGTTTAAACGATGCCACTACGTCTACGTCTACTACGTTCCATTGCCACTTCAATTTGCTTATTCCGTGAGCTATGTCGACAACGTTGGTTCTCTGACGGATCACCTCGTTCCGTATTCTATCCCTCAAAGAGACGCCATCCATAGCTCGCTGAGCGACCTTAAATTTATAGACCAGCCGTACCGTGAGTATCCACGTTTCGGTTCCGTAAGTCATAACAGGCAAGATGCACTGATTAAAAACAGTCTTTCGGCTTTGTGGAATACGCGTCAAAGTTTCCCAAACGCTGCCCAGCCCAGCTGAGTCCTTCTGTTAGCCTCCCTCTCAAACTTGTTTTTACTAAACTAAAAAGAGTTTGCCCGAAGTAAACATAATCTCGAACTACCTTGAGAGCACCGCCCTTGACAACAGTCGGTCCCGAAGTGACGTGTTCGTTGAACATAACCTGCGTATTATCCAAGTCCATCCGGAGACCCATACGTCCAGAAGAATCAACTAGGCCGTCCAACATCTGCTGCAGGTCATGCAGGAATTCAGCCCGAATGACGATGTCATCTGCAAATATCAAGTGTGAGATGTACTCGCCGTTGATGTTAATGCTGCGTCCCTCCCAGTTCAACGTCTTAAATACATCCTCCAATGCATTAGATAACAATTTCGGAGCAATGACGTCCCCTTGATTCACCCCTCGACGCAGAGGGATATGTTCAATTCGCCGATCCTGAATTTTTACGGTTATTGTTATTTTTCATAAAGACATTTCAACAGTTGGATGTATCGCCAGTCAACTTGGTATCAAATGCCTTCTCATGGTCCACAAACGCAAGATATAGGGGCCGTTTATACTCTTCTGACTTCTGTATAATTTGCTGCACTGTTTGAAGTGGTCCATGTTGCTGTATCCTCAAGACCCGGCCTGCTCCGGTGGCTGCTTCGAGTCTTTGCGCTGGACGATTCGTAACGACTCTAGAAAACCGCTTATATACGTGGCTAAGGAGCGAAATGGGTCTGTAATTCTTTAAAAGGTTAACCATTAAACCAATATCACGAGGCAAATATAGGAACCCCTCGGGCGTATTTTTTAGTCCGCAGTTAACTCAACCAACCAATTGCTAAAATAGTAAGTAATTGTTACATTTTGTCAAAGTGCGCTCAATCAATTGTTAGCTTGACCGCTGGTCAAATAAAAACGATTAGTCAAGAATGTAGAAGAAAATATTTAGAAATTTTAGAGGAATTTAACAATTAGTCTCTACTATTCAAATATGCATAAAAACTGGTCTTGTTAAGTAGTCATGGATGTATGTAGATTTACGTGCATATGCTCGGAACACGTCATGCTGCGTAAGTTTGGACGGCTCGGTGTCATAGAAAAAACTCGTAGCATAAGCAAAAAAAAAAGTTACATATATAATGTAACTGCTTTTTATTTTATTTTTTATGAGTACCATGGGGGTACTTATATTTACAAAATTTAAAAATGCTTCGAAATTATGATTGATAAACCTTATGAAGTATCAAGAATATATATTATATTTGGAGCTCTTTTCGTATAATCATGTTGAAACATTAGTCTAGGTCCACATGTTACTGATTTGACACGTTATTTTTAGAAGTGCTGGACCTTTCTATTTTAGTTCATGAAAATTAATATAAGTGAGAGCAGAGGTTGAGAACAGTGGTGGCCTAGCGGTAACGGCTCTGACTTACGTACCGTTGGTCGTAGGTTCAAACTGCCTGGCTTTACTTTGTGTAAATCATTATCATCATCACTACTTTCAAAATGATGAAGGAAAGCATCGTGAGGAAACCGGCATGCCCTCTAAAACCAAAAATTCGAAGACATGTGACATCCAACCACCCGCACTAGGCCTGCGTGGTGGATTAAGGCCCATTCTCTTTCACAGAGAGGAGACCAATGTCCCAGTAGTGGGAACGATAAAAGACTGATTATGCTTAAATATAAGTACCTACCTATATACCTACTTTTCAGAGAAGTCACATCCGCCTTAGTATGTTTCTATTGTTTTGACACTAATATCAGAAGTAGATTGATGATAATATTGTAAAAATTAGCCTTAAAGTGACCGTTTTATAAAACTTAACTTAAAATTTTAAGTTCAAATAAACGTTATTATAAAAGCATTTTATTCCTTTTCCATAATTAGTTATTCATTTGTTTGTTCCCTTCGGTTTTGTATTTTAAGACCCAATTTAAAAAAAAAAACCAGCAAACTGCGTGTCGGAATTCGCACATTTAGGGTTACGTACCGAATATTGGTACTTATTTGTTAGTAAAGTATACGTAATAATAAATATTATCACTAAATTTCAAGTTCGCGACTCAGTCTGTCTGTCCGTCTGTCACAGCTGGATATCTGAAGAACTAATAACTTTAGGAATAGTTTTAGGTGACGTTTGCCCAACTATTTTGCAAATAAGAAAGAAATAAAAATGGTCAATGGACAGACTACGGACAGACAGACAGACAGACAGACAGACAGACGGACACGAGAATGACAGTAGTAGGCTTCGTTTGGACCCTTCGAGTACGAAACCCTTAAAACTAACGCAACTTATGACGTAATCTTAGCTTTGGAATTTGTTCTCATTTTATAAAGAATAATCAAAGATTGAACTTTTGATAAAGGTAAAGATTAGCTTGAAAAAATATTTCAATTATATTGTTATATATTGCAGTTTCAGTTATTTATTCACCCACGTATCTACATAACCATTTACAATCAAAAAACGTTTACAGCCATTCTGTAAAGACACTCAGAACTAGAGTGAGAGAGTGTGGCTCCTTTTTCAAACAGTTTTATTTTATTCTGCTTTAACCGACAAACAAATACAATCAATCCAAAGAATGACAAACTTAGTTTAACAAATAACCTAATGACTAAATCATTCACTCCTAAGTCAATATGTCCAACACAACAGGTAAACTTGGGCATTCGAGATTTTAAATGGCTAAGGGTAGCCAGTTAATTCATTCTGAGGTCGTAGTCATGAGCGTTGAGCGACGCAAACATTCTTTGTGTAAAAGTCTTATTTATTTACGAGTACGTATCTTGTTTTATATTCACACAAAAAGGCAACAACATTGTTTCATGGATATTTACAAGAATTCCAAATGGGTTAGGTTTATTACCATGCGTGGGGGTTTTAGAAGGGTTTTCATAGGTTACATTAGTTGAACAAAACCTTATCAATGTTAATGTAAGCAGGTTTATTAAGGTATATAAGCATAATCAACCTTATAATGCTCCCAGTGCTGTTCCCAATCAGTCCGCTTCTCTAAGAGAGGGAATGAGCCATAATACACGAAGCAGCCGCCGTTCTGGTTTGGGCACGCCACAATTGCGGCGGTAAAGAGGGGCCCTCTTTGAGGAGTGGCTAGAGAGGCGCCACGGCGTCCTCAACTTCCACCTGACGCAGGTCCACATCGGACACAGCTCTTTCAGGAGCTTCCTGTTCAGGATTGAGTGGGAGGAAACGCCCGGGTGTCACTACTGTGTGGACCACCCAGAGGAAACGGTGGAGCATACGGTGGAGGTCTGCCCCACTTGAGCAGTGCACCGCCGTGTCCTCTGTGTCCTCCGTGACCTCTCGCGCCCGGCCCTGGCCATGGTATGGAGCGAGAGGGAATGGGAAGCTGTCACCTCCTTCTGCGAAGTAGTAATGCTCGCGAAGGAGGAGGCAGAACACGTGACGGAGACTCAACTGAGATGCCCTCACACCTCTAGCAGCCGCCGCTGGAGCAGCCCTGGGCATCGGGGGTCGCAAACCGATCTCCAGCCACCGTAAGCGCGGGTTTGCGGACGGTGAGTAATGGGTAACTCGCTGTCCGATAAGGACCAGGCCCGAGAGTAGACGCCGCGGAGTGTTCTACGCGCGCCTCAAAGAGATGTCAGCAAAACTCAGTAGTCAGAGTATATTACTCAGTTGAAAAAGTAGCATTATAAGAATCGTAGAAGATGGTGTTGGCGATGGGGATCCATGGAAAAAAGGCTTAAGTTCATGTGTGTGTGTTTGTGCACTCGGCTGTATTGTTTTTTTCAATTCATTTATGATGGCTTCGGTGAACACATAGTCGCATTGTTGCCGCATTGTCGTGTTGATCCTGTCTACGGAAGCTTCGATACTCATCAACATAAACAAACACAATTAGAATTGAATTATTGTGATGTATATGTTTCATGGAATAAAAGGCTTTTTTTATTTTTTATTATTATGGAATGTGAAAGATAAAATTAGAAGCCAAAAACGAGCCGAAAACTCACGAAAAGTCACTCGTGAATGAAATCAAAACTTTTCATTTTGTTCTCAGGAAGAAACCGCGTCAAGCTGTCAGTTGCCAAAAGACCTCATTTCGGGCAAAAACGACGAATCTTTAAGGAAAAAAGTCATGATTTTGCTGTTCATCACTTACTTCGTGAATACAAATTACCAAAACGTCCAGTATTGAACGTCTTTCGGCTGAAATTATGATTATCTAGGCTACTAGGAAAGATTTTTGGTGAGTTTTAAACACAACTCGGAATTCCATTGAATCAAGCCACTTAGCACTAGTTTTTTTTATCTCGGCTTTGCCTCGCATAATATGGACTAGTTCTGAATTAAATAAATTTATTATTATTATACCGTTTATTCATTAGATGTACATATTATATTTTTAAATATTTAAATAAAAAAGATTAAAAAAAACATTTAAAAATATAAAAAATAGTATCCCACCGGTATCGGGAACAGGGTCCAAGCTACCGGCGGTCAGGGCTCCAGAGAAAGGAACCGCCTGACAATGCGAGCCGTGTCCAGAAGTACTGTTTTCTGAATCAAGCCCTTGATCCAGCCGCCTAACGAGAGCCTCCTGAGGGGTTGGTCGAGGCTCGTGGCTATTAAGCCATTGGCTGACACGACTATCGGTACAATGATCGCTGAGTCCACATCCCACATGTCAACAACCTCGCGAGACAAGTCAATATACTTGATTAGTTTATCTTTCTCGGATTTCACGAGGTTCTCGTCATGTGGGACGGTAATGTCAACAATCATTGTACGCTTCTCGATTCGGTCCATCACCACTATATCAGGCTTATTGGCTACAATAGTCCTGTCAGTGATGATGGACCGATCCCAGTACAATGAGATATGACCATTATCGAGAACTGGGTCGGACGCATATCTGTAGTATGGCACTTCCGATTCCACAAGAGAGTACTTCAGAGCAAGTTGCTGATGGATAATCCTGGCTACAAGGTTGTGCCTATGCAAGTACTCACCGTTAGCTAGACGAGAACAACCAGAGATTATGTGGCGGATTGATTCTCCCGGACGATGACATGCCCGACATATGTCAACCGTGCCGTCTTTCACAATAAATCTCCGGTAATTTTTCGTCATGATAACTTCGTCCATAATTGCACAGACAAAACCTTCGGTTTCCCCAAAGAGGTCACCGACACGCAGCCAGGCTACGGACGCTAGTTGGTCTACATCGGGCCCATGTAGGGCCCGGAAAAAGCGTCCGTGAAGTTCCTTACTCTGCCATACTTCTCTGCGATCGTTAGTGTCAAGCACTAGAGGTTTGCGCCAGTTCTCGTTAGCCACGGAGAGTGGAGTAAGGCCCTTGTCCACCGCCACTACATCTCGATGCATACCCACGTCAGCAGCTAGAAAATATTCCCTTAGACTGCATACCTCGCGGTTGTGGAGGGCATAGCATTTAAAAAGCCTCGGCCTCCACACTTCCGCGGGATATACAGTCTCATCACTGAAGAACGTGGGTGATGCATTCGAAATGCAGTCAGCAGTGTACGAACACGCCTATCCAGGGCGTCAAGTTCTGTTTGAGTCCATTTGAGTACGCCGAAAGAGTACATCAATACCGGCATGACCCAACCGTTGAAGGCGCGCTCCTTGTTTCCGCCCGATAGAAGACTATTAAATACCTTCTTCAGGCGGCCAAAGAAGCGCTCCTTCAACGATTGCTTCATGTCAGCAACATTGATACCTAACGCTTCCGACATACCCAAATACTTATAGGTTTCGGTTGGAGAGAGGGATCTCAGGTTTATGGAATCCGAGAGTTGAGTTCCCACGGATTCCACAATCTCCCCTCGCTTTACATGCATGACTGCACATTTGTCCACACCAAACTCCATCCTGATGGCACTACTGAAGGTTTCAGTTACCTTCAGTAGCTCCATCACTTGCAGATTGTTGGAAGCAAAAAGTTTCAAGTCAACCATGTAAAGCAGGTGAGATATAACCTGACCACCTCTCTTCAACCGGTAACCTAGTCCTGAATTCTCCAGCAGTGTGCTTAGAGGATTCAAGGCTAGGCAAAACCAAAGCGGACTCAAACTGTCACCCTGGAATATACCCGCTCGATCCTTATCGGTTCGCTATTCCTCTGGATTTGTCGACATCCTGGATAGCGAAGGACCGTCCTCCATTGCCCCATACATGACATCAGGAAGGTGCGTAGCGTTGCATCAACTTTATACAATTCTAGCACCCTCATGAGCATGAGTAAGGAGGAGAAGGCCTATGACTCAGTTCCTCATACATGTGATATGTATGAGGAACTAAGTCATAGGCCTTCTTATAGTAATAATAATAATAATATTCCACAACTATCACACAACGCCATCTAGTCCCAAGCTAAGCAGAGCTTGTGTTATGGGTACTAGACAACTGATAAACATACTTATATATTTCTAAATACATACATATTATAGATAAATTACACCCAGACACAGAACAAATGATCGTGCTCATTACATAAACATTTGTCCTGGGTGGGAATCGAACCCACGACCTCCGGCATAGCAGTCAGGGTCACTAACCACTAGACCAACAGGCCAGTATAGTCTATCCAACATGTCGACAGATCCTTTCGGAAACGTCAAACCTGTTGGCTAATGGTCATATCTATGAGGAGAAGCTCCTTAGTACCGCGGGACCCATTCCTACATCCATTTTTAGAGGCCGACATTATACAGTTACTATCTATATGTGTGTTAATCTTAGCTCTCAAAATGGATGTAAGAACCTTATAGACCGTCGGTAAACACGTGATCGGTCTATAATTTTTAGGTTCCGCAGTACTACCTGATTTATGGAGCAGGTGGGTTATTCCTGTAGTCAGAAATTGGGGCAGCGACCCTGACTCTAAGGTAGACTGGATCTGAGATGCCAAGCGGGCATGCGACCTTGTAAACCATTTTATCCAGAAGTTGTGCAGCCCGTCCGGCCCTGGAGATTTCCAGTTAGCTAACGGACGGACTGCACGAGCTATATCTTGGGGGCTGATGATAATTGCCCCCATTTCTGGTATTAGATCGCACGCGCGCTCAACATCCCGAATCCAATCGCCCTCGGTATGACAGACAGGCACCGACCAGATGCTGCGCCAGAAAGAGTATATGGCGTCATCATCCGGTAGGTGCGTATTAGTCACACCTTGGTCCGGTCGCTCCCAATCCCTTTACACCCACCTTTCATTACTTCGGAATGTGCGATTCTGGGTGTACCGCTCCACTCGCCGCTTATACCTGCGAATACGGTTTGCCCATGCATATACTTTCTGCTTCAGGAAGTCGATACGCTCTGTGACACGGGACATATAGTCACGGGAGCTGACATCAGTCCCCGAAAACGCCCGTCTCACAAAGCTCATCACTCTTGGGCGAGTGTTTCCCTCCCTGAAGCAGATTAGTTTGCCTATGAGTGCTCTGGCCCCACCAATACGACGCTCGATCCGGCACGGCTGGCTTCGGTCGTGTAGCTCTGTCATTAGGAAATTTGACGTGAGCTACACAACAAGCCGCTACAGCCGCGCAGTACAGTATCGAGTGTGTATCGGTGAGGTCTTCGCAGTCATCAAAATAATTTGACAACTGCGAATCCAGAGCAGCCACCAGCGCCCTATTTTTATTATGCATGGGCAAACGAGGTAAGCGTGGCCTAAGCTCGAGCGGCATGCTGCGATATTCCCGAATAGCACACTCCAAAGCATTCCTCAATTCATCATTGCAGTGGGTACTTACGTTTGTAACCATGTCATTAAATCAGATTCGCAAGTCGCCGCGGCATTTGAAAATTTCTTTGCAGAGATTCCCGTATCGACTACAAAATCTCTAAATTCATCACCAACTGCTGCAGAAATTTTACTTAAAGAAAACGTTCCAGTTTGTGAATCCCAATTTTATTTCCAATATGTCACTTGTAATGATGTAATCAAAACTTTTAATACTTTAAATGTTAAAAAGACTGCAGATCTATGGGGTAATTCTGCTGACGTTGCTAGGTCTATTATAGACATTGTAGCACCTACTTTAGCAGTAATTTTTAATAATTGTATAGATTGTGGTGAGTTTCCTGATCTAATGAAATATAGTAAAATTATACCATTGTTTAAATCGGGTAGTACATCAGACCCTACTAATTATAGACCTATATCAGTGCTACCTACTTTTAGTAAAATTTTTGAGAAAATTATTTTAGATCAAATTCAAAGATATTTTAATAAACACAAATTATTACACAACAAACAGTTTGGTTTCACAAAGGGTCGTTCAACAACTGATGCTGGTGTTGAACTTTTGGGACACATTTATAATGCATGGGAAGATAAATGCGATGCGTTGGGCATTTTTTGCGATTTGTCTAAGGCTTTCGATTGCGTTCTCCATGATACATTGATCAGGAAGCTGCACTACTACGGAGTCCAGGGCGCCTCTCTGGATCTTCTTACTTCATACTTGAGTAATAGGATTCAGAGAGTTGATGTGAACGGCAAAAGGTCTTCCGGGTCTGTAGTCAGAATGGGGGTTCCTCAAGGCTCAATTCTGGGTCCTTTTTTGTTTCTAATCTATATCAACGACTTGCCTTACCTCATAAAGGATAAACATGATATAGTGCTGTTTGCAGATGACACTTCACTTTTATTTAAACTCAAACGTCAGCAGGTGGTTGTTGATAATGTAAATAATGCTCTTTCAACTGTAGTTAACTGGTTTAATGTCAATAATCTTCTCCTTAACGAGAAAAAAACAAAATGCATAAAGTTCACATTACCCAATGTAATACAAGTGAACACTAGTGTGTCAATAAAGGGTGAAGAGTTGAAACCCGAGGATTCCACAGTGTTCTTAGGTTTAACTTTGGATGCGCAGCTTCAGTGGAGCCCCCATATAGATAAACTGTCCAAAAAACTTAGCTCTGCAGCATACGCCGTAAGGAAAATTCGTGGTTTAACTGATTTAGAGACAGCTCGTTTAGTATACTTTAGTTATTTTCATAGTGTGATGTCGTACGGCATTCTGTTGTGGGGAAATGCCGCCGATATTCAGACAATTTTTGTTTTACAGAAAAGGGCTATTCGTGCAATTTATAAATTAAGTCCCAGACACTCCCTCAGAGACAAATTTAAAGAGATTAATATTATGACTGTTCCCTCTCAATATATTTATGAGAATCTCATGTATGCACATAAAAATATTAATCTGTTTAAAAGATACAGTGATATCCATAGCATAAATACTAGGAACAAACACAAATTTATTGTACCAAAAACCAGGCTCAAGAAAAAAATAGGTGGTTCGTTTAGATGTCAATGTATACGTTTCTATAATAAACTTCCTAGCCAAATTCAAGAACTAAGCATAAATAAATTTAAATCATTTATTAAACGTAAGCTATGCCAGAAAGCTTTTTACACAATTAATGACTTTCTTGAGGACAAAAAGGCGTGGGATTGAGCTGCTTCAATGATATACATGAGCCATTGTTTTCATATGTACTACTTACTGATGAAAAATTTTTTATATATATATATATATTTTTTTTAATATTCGTTTTTGACATGAATACTTGTATAGTATTGTATTATATTTTTTATTTTATTTTTTTATTGACATTTTATTATTATTATTTTTTTTTTTTTTTTTTGACTTGAATACTTTGTTAAGTATTATATTTATTTTTATTTTTTGATTGACATATTATGATTACTATTTTGTTTGACACAAATATTTACTTTGTAAAGTATTATATTTTTATTTTTTTTTGATTAATTAATTATTGTAAATGTGAGGACTATGTGGGTTATTATTATTATTTTCTCCTCCTTTTTACAGTAATTTTCAACGTTGTCTGACAGTTTGAGTACTTTTGCGGCCTACCCAAATGTCTTTTCTTTGGTATTGTTCGTCATGTCATTGAGCTCCTTAGTGGTTTTTAAGTTGAGCTATTCGACTATTGACAAATGCTTGCACTGACTGGACAGGTCCACTCAAATATGTTTGGTTCTTTCTTCAAAAGACCACTACAGACACTAAGCTGCATGGTCCTCATATAGAATAATGTGAATGCGAGAACTATGTATGTCGTTATATTCATGTAGATTTTATGATTGTCTGGCAGTTTGAGTATTTTTTGCGGCCTACTCAAATGTCCTTACTTTGGTATTGTTCGTCGGTTCGTTGAGCACCTCAGAGTTCTGAGTTGAGCTTCGCGATGACTGACAAATGCTTGCACTGTCTGGACAGGTCCACTCGAATTCGTGTGTTGCTTTCTTCATAAAGCTCATCCCAGACATAAACGTACATGGTTCTCATATGATCTAACCAGTCCACATTGTATGGATTTGAACACTAAAAGAGACTTTGACCTCTGAGTTTGTTTCGGTGTTTCTTCTCAGGGTAGTCAGCTAGGAAACACCGGCCTCATCTAGCTTAAACTGACAAAAAACATTGACGTGTAAAAGTGTTCCTTGTAACCTATTTACTGAATAAACATCATTTATCATTTATCATTACACTCTTCGTCAGCGTGGTTGAGAGCATGGTTGGACGGTGGTACCACAACTGGTACCGCAGTCTGCGACGGAGGGGCAATAACATGGCTACCCATTTCAGTTCGGAGGCGATCAAGTACAGTATCATCCAACATATGATTACGCAGGATGACCCGTACCTGATCCGACAGTCGTTGGGCCAAAACGTTGACGGCTGGCTCAAGCACCTGGAACAAAGAGAGCATCCGAACACGGTACGCGGTCAGGTTGTTACCTCCCTCTGTAGCCCCATAGTATGAGCGCATGACGTTTTCATTGATGGATTGCGTCCATCGCATGCGCTGCACACTTCCGCCGGGAGCTGGAACCCTATCAGAGGCCGGTGGGCCTCGAGGTCCTAAGCCGCTCGGCGGCCGGCGTCCTCCCCGTCGACGCGCAGGTGGTGGTGTCGTCGGCGGCGAGAAGAACTCGTCGCTGGAGCTCGACGCAACTGCCACGGCCGGTGTCACAGCACTCACGGTGGGGCTGGGTTCCGGCGGCGGCGAGGCGGAGCTGAGCGACGAGGCCGGAGGTGGTGGGCGTGCTCTCAGTGCTGCGGCTCTCGTCAACATTTTTCTCTTCTTTGTCAATTCATCGTCATCATTATCTCGTTTTTTTTATTATTGTTTTTCATTTTTTATGTATTATGGGTCCTATTGTAGATTTTGTATGGTCTTGCATGCATTTTTGGATGTATAAAATAATTTATTTTGTTGATAAAATCGATAAAATATGCAGAGAAAAATTATGCTGACAGTTCGGTTGACAGTCGAACCACAGATTATTTATTTTTATTATTATTTGGTCTCGTGGCCTGTCCCACAGGAACCGTGCAAATTTCTGGGATAAAAGTAGCCTATGACACTCATCGACAGCGTAAATTTCTTTAAGTGTAATACTTTTTGTTGTTGGTGCAGTAGTTTTAGATACCTATTAAGTTTAACAAACTCAAACACAATTTCATTTTTATTTTATTTTTTGCTAGGCTCACGTTAGATCATTTTCTCACCTGATGGTAAACGAGGATGTGGTCGACACTCTTGCCTAGAAGTCAAATAAACAAATGCACAAAAAACAAACATACAACACAAAACAAACAAACTAGGAAACAAACTCTGGAAAAGAATTCCAATTCTAAGATGTTTGTTAAAAAATTCCAAAATAAAAATGACAATACAAAAAAAACAAACTGGGAAACCAACTCAGGCAGGGAATTTCACTTCTAAGAGGTTTATTTAAAATATAAAGAATTATGACTCAATTCCTTTAGGTCGCAGTTTTAAAGACATTGATCGATGCCATACCCATACGTAACGCCAATCGAAGACTGCAATGCTAAAACTACTCGTCACTACTAAACGTAAGCTGTAGTACAATCTACCTCTGAATTATCTACTCGAAACCGACCATATCACAGGATTTACTGAAGGTCGTTTTTATCAAGTGGTGGCGAATCAAGAGCTCAGCTTATCTCAGTTTAAGGAATCATCCTTCGAAGAATATAATTAAGTATTGACCGTATGTGTACGTACCAATGTGTTAAACACAAATTAGTTAATTTAGTTATCTACAAACTAAACTGAAAATAGATCTTAACTTATTATACGAGTAAGGTACCTGTTATATTCTTAAATGCCAAGCCACTTGTTATTACAAGTGGCTTATGAATACCAATATCAAAACACGGCTGTTTACCATTCAACATTATCCCTATTCAGCGCTGGTGTAGCCGACAAAGCGAAATCTCGAGTGCGAAATTTCAACAACGATCCGACAATTTAATATGAAAGGTTCTCAATAAATAATAGTCAAAGGTGACCTCGTTTTTAGCTCGGAGGCAGCCCTCGCGTCAACTACTCACTTAACATTCAAGTTGTTAGTTAGTCATCAATTTTCCAACCCTAACGAAGTGTCTTTAATTAAGTTATTGTGACCCTCATTCCGACCCCTTTATACGTGTTGGGCAACGCCATTGAACTTAAATATTATAATATTTATGAGACTCTGATTTTCAAGAAATAATTTTCCATCAGACACTTCTTACCTATACCTAGCGAGTAAAATTAAATGTCTGACTAAATGAAAAGCCACATCAACTTGAAGTTCAAAGGAGCAAAATAATTTCAGGCATTTTGAGAAAGTCTTAATCAAAATATTCTGTTTGTAGTCATCATTATACTGGATTTGTTGGATACTCATTTATTTGATGGAAACTGCTCATAAGGTTGTGTTTAATAAACATCTCCCAGTTCATACTTACGTTGAAGACTTGAACCACATAATACAAAATTCCGGAATACTTTCGTAGCTGAGCGACGGGTCCCAGGAGAAGTTTACAAACATTCCACTACTGTTTTGACATAAAAGTTTAAGTTGGAACCGCTGAACAAAATAGTTGGCACAAACAAAGATGGGATCTTGGTTACCTGGGTGTATGCGAAAGGTGCTGTATGCTTTACAATATTTGTTTAAAACTGGACAAGTTTGGGCCAAACTGTATCAGGTGCTTTGAAATGGAAAGGGCGTATTTAATTGGACAAAGTAAGTTAATCTGGTACAAAATTATGTGTCTAGACAAGGGTATTCTGTGAACAGTTATCTTAAAGTCATAACATAAGTACTTATGTCAGATATCTACAATAGTGAGGAATTCATAAAAGATATATTTAACTTTCGAATTTCGCACCTATATACGTGGAATTTAGAGTCACGCGTTACTCCTGAACTTAGACATTTCAGACATGGGATGGTTGCTTAATTTAGCTTTATCTACAAATGTAGGCTACCAAATATTTATTTATCTTCAACAAATATTTTAAAACCTACTCCCACACTAAATAAATCCAGGCAAACGAAACCGAAAACATTTCGACTTCAACCCTCAACGAATAAATAATACGAAACATTATTATAAAGAACAAACATTACGCAACGAGATATTTTTCGAACAACATCCCTGGAATATTCGAGACCGATACAGCGGTAACTGCATCGGTTTTGATAAACTTTTAACGATTTATGATAAAAGCGGTGACGCGACATCGATTCAGTGCAACCGCTCTCCATTGAATGGCACCGCACCGATAGTTCCGCAGTGCATTTTAAGTTCGTTTGCTATTTAGAAGTTAGGCGGATAACAGCTTGAAGAAATTTTTATGTATTTTTATTTTGTATTATATTTCATAACAGGTAGAAGACTAAGGACATAATTCTTAAAATCAGGCACACTTGGGAAGGGCAAATGAAGCAAAATGAAATGCCAACAGGCCTGGTAAGGCGGCACCTCGAAAATAATTGATAGTTCGATATGCACCGAGGTCGCACTTACCGCAATCTCCACGTAAACCTCCTCGCGAAAAGTTCAAAAAATCGAAAATAGTGCCACCACGTAAAAGTAATTCAAACCGCCAATTGATTCAGAGTTACCCGCATGCAAACTTCATTTATTTCTAGCGTCAGAATATTGACTTACATCGGTACTTTTTACAGAAGTCAGTCGTTTTTACAGAAAACGTGAATTTTTCGTGACTAAGTAGCCTATGGCACTCAGTTTTGTATTTGTACAAACATATTAAAAGGATATGTTCGAACATACGAATTTCTCTCTGACGCAAGACAATGCTGCTTGGAAACCGCAAATTCATACTGTATTTTTATTGAAATAAGTCAGTGGCATACTGCAATAACATTACATAAAATTAGCACTTCACTCGCGACTTTTTTTATTTTTTTATTCTTGATGGGCACGCGTTTGACCACTATCTCACCTGATGGTAAGCGATGATGTCACTCGCTACTTTGTCCGCGCGAATCAAGTACTTTCGAAATATAGCTCTACGCCCCCCTTTTTAAAAGGCAGTTGTAGAAAATTAATGATCCTCTTTTGAATTATTTACCAAAATAATAATAAAAAAAAATCGAACTATTTATTTCCACATGCATTCATAAAATTATTACATTTACAAAATAGCGCTCAATCTTTTTGAAGCAAGATTATGTGCACTATCGATTTAACTATTTGTATGTTTTGAGTGTGTGGATGGCAAGAGTAGAGGAAAACTAAAGAAACGATGGATGGATTGTGTGAAGGATGATGAATTTCTAGAGAGGGCAAGCGACTGCTGATATGACGACTAAGAGAGAGGTATGAAAGAAGAGTTGGCGCACATTTATGTTAGAAACATAGAAGGTATAAGAACACAGTTGAGGGCGATAACGGCCATTTTAGCTGCTAAGACAAAAAACAAAAGTACCAGCGCAAGTGCTTAGCGGAGCATCCTGGGTTCAATCCTCAGGTCAGATAAATTGTGGGGTTTTCCGTTGTGACTTTAAATTGCAGCTTGAGCGCCATTTGATTTTCATTTTTTTTTATTTTTTCAAACAAAATTTGGCACCATCTTGCTAGGGCCCGGCCGTTTAAAAGGGTGCGAGGGGCCGAAGCTAACTTGCAGAGGGCTGTGAGACAGTCTAAATGTTTAGATAATAGACATCAAATTATATTATCAATATCTACTTGAATTATTAAGTAGTATTTTGTGGCTGGAATCATGAGCAGTAAATGATACATGATATTTATTTTGTCAATTGGTTATAAAAAACACTTTTAAAGGTCAACATTTTTTATCAGGTTAAGCTAGATGAGGCAAAGATTCACAAACTACCAAGAGTCAAAAAAATTTAGAATGCTAACAAGTATTACAACGTACAATTTATTTATTTTAATAATATTAATTAAATTACACATTTTTCATGATTTTCTATTATACCTTTTTCTGAACCAAAGCTCGTGGAGAAGCTCGTGGCTAAAGTAACAACCGCCGCATGGGTCAATCCATCAGGTTAAGCTACGCTTGCCGGTGTTGGTCCATGGATGGGTGACCATCTTTACATACCGAGACTCCTCCCTGCCTCGGAAAGCACGTTAAGCCGTTGGTCCCGGCTGTCAACCGTGAATCTTTGACAGTCGTTACGGGTCTTCAGAAGCCCGAAAGTCTGACAACCAGTCTTACCAAGGGGTATCGTATTACCCAGTAACTGGGTTGTGGAGGTCAGATAGGCAGTCGCTCCATGTAAAATACTGGTATTCAGCTGCATCCGTTTAGACTGGAAGCCGACCCAAAAATAGTTGGGAAAAGGCTAGGCAGATTGATTGATATTTTTCTGAAACCCGCAGAGGATGAAGTCGCGAGCAGAAACTATAATATATAATCACATATAGTAAACTATTTTTTTTCACAATTCAAAGGCGACTTCATTCCTTCCTTGGGCTTACTGCATTCACTGACAGATTAATGCTTGACATATTGATGTTTAATGTCATTTTGTACTAATTCAATGTGTAATAAAAAAAATACGTTATATATTAATCAAGGTCACAAGAACACACACACACACAGTATAAAGACTTGTAAAATACTAATTTTAATAATTAATATTTTTTTGCTGCTGAATTAGGAACGTTTACTGTGAAACAATAATTTAAATTACGAAAATCTGAGAACTCCGATCTGAAAAAAAGTGGCATAGTTCCTGCGTCAATGAGGCCCTGCGGCCATCTGACTTACTGACAGATGAGCGTGATGCAAATACTTTTAATAGGCAAAAGAAGAGATGGCGATAATATGAGTGCCACTCGGAATAAATAAAGTAAGCGCCAAAATTTTATGCATTTATGTATACATTGTATTTATTAATAACATAAAAGTATTGTTAAATCAAAATCTGTTGAATCAAACGTTTGATAAGTTTATTTTCTATGTTTTAAAGAAAATTTCATAAAATAACTCTGAAGCATTACGCCTTGTGGCTAAAAAGTGTAAAAATATGAATCAAACTTTGCATTTTTTTTCTATCGAGAAAATTTTTGTGTATCGTGTATTCCTTCAATCAAACTGAAGATCTTAAAGTCAAAAAGCCTATAATGAAATGTTATATTATCTCTATTCCAAGTACTAGGCAAGACACACTAAAAAGACAAACAGCCTTTTTATCAATGTATTATGTTAAGTACGAAAATAGGTACCCTATGACAGGCTTAGAAAGAGAGCTTTACCACAGAAAAGTTTTACATCAAACAGATCGCTGGGAAAATAAAGGGAAGAATAATCAAAAAGAGACAGGTATGAAACGTTTAGAAGGAGGCCTGTGCCGACCAGTAAACGGAAATAGAAAATCAATTTTTAACGTTGTCTGACAGTTCGAGTACTTTTGCGGCCTACCCAAATGTCCTTTCTTCGGTATTGTTCATCAAGTAATTGAGCTTCTTACTAGTTCTAAGTTGAGCTATTCGACTATTGATAAATTGCTTGCACTGACTGGACAGGTCCACTCAAATATGTGTAGTTCTTTCTTCAAAAGACCATTGCAGACACTAAGCTGCATGGTCCTCTTATAGCATAATGTGAATGCGAGAAATATGTAGGTCGTTATATTCACGTATATTTTATGATTGTCTGGCAGTTTGAGTACTTTTGCAGCCTACCCAAATGTCCTTACTTTGGTATTGTTTGTCGGTTCGTTGAGCTCCTCAAAGTTCTGAGTTGAGTTTGACGATAACTGACAAATGCTTGCACTGTCTGGACAGGTCTACTCAAGTCTGCGTGTTGCTTTCCTCAAAAGCTCATCCCAAACATTAACGTATATGGTTCTTATATGATTTGATCAGTACATAATGTATGGATTTTAACACTTTTAAAGAGACTTTGATCTCTGAGTTTGTTTCGGTGCTTCTTCTCAGGGTAGTGAGCTAGGAAACACCAGCCTCATCTAGCTAAAACTAACAAAAAAAAGAATGTTGACGTGTAAAAGTGTTGTTAAAACCTATTTACATAAATAAAATCATTTATCACAAAAATGCGAAATAAGAGACTGAAGACTACAATTTGTATCTATCTTTTTTCTATTTGTATTTATCTTGTATTTTTTTTTTTGAACAGCACGCGTAAAGTAAAAACTCTTTTCATTAAGAAAAGAACCGCGGGGCATTAATCTAACCTAATTGATTTAGTAATTATAATGCAACGACTTGATATGGATCAATACGGCCTTCAAGATAAAATTATTCAGATACGATAAAATGCAGCGCAAAAAGTGACAGTGATTGGTCACTTCCCCAACCGCCATCTTCTAAATGAGCAGCTTTCAGCCGTAAATTAATTAAAGTTCTTTTTGTTAATAATATCCCCAACTTAGGGAAAAATTATGTTACGATGAAACACACGAATGTGTACAAAAATGTTTTTGTTGAACTACTTTGTCAGGTATAGCACAGCATGGCAGATACTAACTTTCAATAGGTAGGTTAAATATAGAGTAATATATAAAATAAACAATTGTTAAATATTCTTTGAACAACATGATTTTATTATACGCAGCCGCTAAAATAAAACTATATTTACAAATTAAAATGAACTATTTCCCAAATTTAATCGTAAGTCTAAGTGTCAACTTAGCTCCGCGGCATAAAACGCCGGGTTTGTGCGCAAAGTGTCACGAGTTCAAATCTCACATTGAACATTATTTTTCGAAATCTTAGATTTTATTTAAATCACATTTCCTAAATATTTGTTAAAAAAAATGCCTCTAAAACGCACACCGCCTGTCTCACCTGCTGTATTACGAGTAAGTCAGTTACCTACAATCCACCACCAATCTGAGCCACACATAAGTACGTCTGCGGAAATAAATGAAGTCTCAATGGATGCACCAAACATTACCTGTCGAAATAAAAGGAAACGCGACGACCATGACTATCTACTCGGTTTGAATGATCTTAAGGATGAAATATCTAGTGTAATCAAGGACCTTAAAAAGGAACAAAACTTATTCTACTCTAACATAGAATCGACGCTGTTAGAAATAAAAAACCAGTACAGCAAACTATAGGACTCTGTAGACTTTACTGCAAAAAAGTATGACGAAATGCTAAACAAAATGGAACAAGACGAAGTTGAGAAGAAGGAAAATCGAGACTACATCAAGAAACTGGAAGACAGGGTAGATCAACTTGAAAAGCAATCGAAAGTTGCAACTGTAGAAATAAAAAACATCCCAAAGATTGAGACTGAATGAAAATTGGACCTGATAAATGTGATCACAAATATTGGTACCGTTCTAGATACCACAGTTGCAGAATCAGATATGAAGGACGTATACAGGATTAACTCAAGCAATTCTATGAATAACACAATCATTGTTGACTTCACTACAGTCTTTCTTAAATCTAAGATACTAAAATCAGTCAGAAATTTTAATAAAAATAATAAAAGCTGTAAGCTGAATACACATCTACGATTTCCCGGCCCAAAGCTACTCGTTTACATATCTGACAATCTCCCCGCAAAAGTTCGAAAGTTGTTCTTCCTGGCCAGAGACTTCTCCTCCCAGCATAAATATAAACATTGTTGGTCAGCCTATGGTAAATTTTACTTGCGTAGGGAGGACGGCACTCAACGTATCACCGTTAACTCGGAATTGGATTTTCCTAAAATAATTGAAAAATGACTATCTGGTCAATACCCAGTATCATTAGGAAAACCCTGCATGTATTTTTATAATAGTTTTAAAATGTTAATTAATCTTTTTCTTTTATTTTTTTTATACATAAAATACCCACATATACAAGCAAACATTACACATAAACAATTTCACACACACCTTTTACACTTCATTTTCGGGAACCCTATTGTACAGGATATAAACAAGAAAAGTATTTTACCGTTGTTGTCTTTTTTATACCAATTGCTTGCCAACTGAACTTCTCTTGTCAGTGCGGGAAGATTCAGTGGGGAAGCGATCGATCATGTCATGTCTCTCTGATTGGTACAGCTATGCACATTATACTCTTACACTATCATTTAAACCGTACTCTTCGACAATTCTAATTTAATAAACAATGACATTGACAACCTTTCAATCGCTGACTCTACTACATGTGACCTGGCCGATTGCTTAAACCTCATCCCGAATAATGAAAACGTCTTAAAATTATGAGTCAAAACATAAGAAGCATAAATTGCAATATGCCAGGTTTTAATGTCCTATTGGCACAATCAAGAACTTCGTGGGACCTGATAATTCTCACAGAATGCTGGTTACCGCATACCTCTGGTCTTCCGGTATTAAATGGCTATAACTATTACTCAACTAACAAAAACAAAACGCAAAACGAGGGTGTAGTTGTTTACATAAAAAATGGTATACAAGTTAATGTTGTCGAACCTGACTTCCATGATGCAAATTGTTTAACAATACAAATTAATAACGACACCGTTGTTTTATTTATCGCCCGCCATCGTATAACAATATATCAAACTTCTGTCAGTCCCTTAATGAAATATTAATAAACTATTCTTCTTGTAGAAACATCATTCTCACCGGTGACATAAATATAGATATAAGTACTTCTAGTCATGATCGAAATGCTTCACCTTATCTCGATCTGTCATCGTTTCACGGTTTGCTACCGGCTCACGTTATTCCAACGCACGGAAAAATATGTCTAGATCACGTTATTCTTAAAACTAAATTGCCAGCAAATGTTTTTATAGCTCAAACAACCCTCACCGATCATTATACTGTCATCCTTTCGTTGAATCAATGTTTTCCTAGACACTTGAAACGCATGATCTCACAGATAGATTCAGTTGGATTACTTTCCGACTTAAATAAAGCAAACTTTCAACCAGTTCTCGAGACATATGATGCAAATGTAGCAGCAGACAAACTGGTTCACATACTTAAAACTGTAGTAGAGTCAAACACTAAAATTATTACCGTCTCCAAACAGAAAACAATTATTAAACTCTGGATAACCCCAGGCCTCTTGAGATGTATAAAAAACAGAGACAACCTAAATAAAAAAACAAAAAATCATCCTGAAAATTTAACATTAAAGTCAACATACACAAGGTATCGGAATTTTTGCAACAAATATAAAAAAGCTTTAAATGAAATATGAAAGGGAAGAAGTAAAAAAAGCGGGAAGGGACAACCGACGCCTTTGGAAGGTGATAAATAAAGTCTCGATTAGATCAAGACCCAAGACATCACCTACCGAGTTAATAAGCCCGCAAGATCAACCAGTTCATTCTTTAAATTAAATAAACCACTTTTTTGCCAATATTGGCTCAAGGTTAGCTGGTAAAATAACCGCCCAACAGCAGGGTCAGGATTACCTACCTACTACTAGTACTACCACTGCCAAAACCCCACCCCACCCCCACCGCTGCCCACTGATGAAGACGAAGTAGCGATTATTATTTCCTCTCTCAAACGCGATTCTGCCGTGGGATGCGACAATATCTCTTCAAACCTTCTCATTGCACATAAAAATCTTTTAGTACCATCCATTACACATGTCTGCAACTTGGCGATGGAATCTGGTACCTTTCCACTTGCGTTTAAAAAGGCACTTATCCATCCCATTCACAAGAGTGGGGACCGACACTGTGTCAATAATAATATTGACCAATAGCAATTTTGCCTGCCTTATCAAAAATTCTGGAACGGCTATATTGAACAACAGGTTTTTTTTTTTTTTTTTTTGGGGGGTGGGAAATCATCTCATGACTTCTTCCGCTCTAGGGTGGAGAGGAAGGGCGTGTCAGACTCTTACGACGCGCCCGGGGGCGAGGTAACTCTTTCGAATTTATCCTCCACCCCCGGGCAGATTGAACAACAGGTTAGTGAAATATCTAGAATCAAATAACCTGAATAAACAAATGCACAAAAAACAAACATACAACACAAAACAAACAAACTAGGAAACAAACTCTGGAAAAGAATTCCAATTCTAAGATGTTTGTTAAAAAATTCCAAAATAAAAATGACAATACAAAAAAAACAAACTGGGAAACCAACTCAGGCAGGGAATTTCACTTCTAAGAGGTTTATTTAAAATATAAAGAATTATGACTCAATTCCTTTAGGTCGCAGTTTTAAAGACATTGATCGATGCCATACCCATACGTAACGCCAATCGAAGACTGCAATGCTAAAACTACTCGTCACTACTAAACGTAAGCTGTAGTACAATCTACCTCTGAATTATCTACTCGAAACCGACCATATCACAGGATTTACTGAAGGTCGTTTTTATCAAGTGGTGGCGAATCAAGAGCTCAGCTTATCTCAGTTTAAGGAATCATCCTTCGAAGAATATAATTAAGTATTGACCGTATGTGTACGTACCAATGTGTTAAACACAAATTAGTTAATTTAGTTATCTACAAACTAAACTGAAAATAGATCTTAACTTATTATACGAGTAAGGTACCTGTTATATTCTTAAATGCCAAGCCACTTGTTATTACAAGTGGCTTATGAACACCAATATCAAAACACGGCTGTTTACCATTCAACATTATCCCTATTCAGCGCTGGTGTAGCCGACAAAGCGAAATCTCGAGTGCGAAATTTCAACAACGATCCGACAATTTAATATGAAAGGTTCTCAATAAATAATAGTCAAAGGTGACCTCGTTTTTAGCTCGGAGGCAGCCCTCGCGTCAACTACTCACTTAACATTCAAGTTGTTAGTTAGTCATCAATTTTCCAACCCTAACGAAGTGTCTTTAATTAAGTTATTGTGACCCTCATTCCGACCCCTTTATACGTGTTGGGCAACGCCATTGAACTTAAATATTATAATATTTATGAGACTCTGATTTTCAAGAAATAATTTTCCATCAGACACTTCTTACCTATACCTAGCGAGTAAAATTAAATGTCTGACTAAATGAAAAGCCACATCAACTTGAAGTTCAAAGGAGCAAAATAATTTCAGGCATTTTGAGAAAGTCTTAATCAAAATATTCTGTTTGTAGTCATCATTATACTGGATTTGTTGGATACTCATTTATTTGATGGAAACTGCTCATAAGGTTGTGTTTAATAAACATCTCCCAGTTCATACTTACGTTGAAGACTTGAACCACATAATACAAAATTCCGGAATACTTTCGTAGCTGAGCGACGGGTCCCAGGAGAAGTTTACAAACATTCCACTACTGTTTTGACATAAAAGTTTAAGTTGGAACCGCTGAACAAAATAGTTGGCACAAACAAAGATGGGATCTTGGTTACCTGGGTGTATGCGAAAGGTGCTGTATGCTTTACAATATTTGTTTAAAACTGGACAAGTTTGGGCCAAACTGTATCAGGTGCTTTGAAATGGAAAGGGCGTATTTAATTGGACAAAGTAAGTTAATCTGGTACAAAATTATGTGTCTAGACAAGGGTATTCTGTGAACAGTTATCTTAAAGTCATAACATAAGTACTTATGTCAGATATCTACAATAGTGAGGAATTCATAAAAGATATATTTAACTTTCGAATTTCGCACCTATATACGTGGAATTTAGAGTCACGCGTTACTCCTGAACTTAGACATTTCAGACATGGGATGGTTGCTTAATTTAGCTTTATCTACAAATGTAGGCTACCAAATATTTATTTATCTTCAACAAATATTTTAAAACCTACTCCCACACTAAATAAATCCAGGCAAACGAAACCGAAAACATTTCGACTTCAACCCTCAACGAATAAATAATACGAAACATTATTATAAAGAACAAACATTACGCAACGAGATATTTTTCGAACAACATCCCTGGAATATTCGAGACCGATACAGCGGTAACTGCATCGGTTTTGATAAACTTTTAACGATTTATGATAAAAGCGGTGACGCGACATCGATTCAGTGCAACCGCTCTCCATTGAATGGCACCGCACCGATAGTTCCGCAGTGCATTTTAAGTTCGTTTGCTATTTAGAAGTTAGGCGGATAACAGCTTGAAGAAATTTTTATGTATTTTTATTTTGTATTATATTTCATAACAGGTAGAAGACTAAGGACATAATTCTTAAAATCAGGCACACTTGGGAAGGGCAAATGAAGCAAAATGAAATGCCAACAGGCCTGGTAAGGCGGCACCTCGAAAATAATTGATAGTTCGATATGCACCGAGGTCGCACTTACCGCAATCTCCACGTAAACCTCCTCGCGAAAAGTTCAAAAAATCGAAAATAGTGCCACCACGTAAAAGTAATTCAAACCGCCAATTGATTCAGAGTTACCCGCATGCAAACTTCATTTATTTCTAGCGTCAGAATATTGACTTACATCGGTACTTTTTACAGAAGTCAGTCGTTTTTACAGAAAACGTGAATTTTTCGTGACTAAGTAGCCTATGGCACTCAGTTTTGTATTTGTACAAACATATTAAAAGGATATGTTCGAACATACGAATTTCTCTCTGACGCAAGACAATGCTGCTTGGAAACCGCAAATTCATACTGTATTTTTATTGAAATAAGTCAGTGGCATACTGCAATAACATTACATAAAATTAGCACTTCACTCGCGACTTTTTTTATTTTTTTATTCTTGATGGGCACGCGTTTGACCACTATCTCACCTGATGGTAAGCGATGATGTCACTCGCTACTTTGTCCGCGCGAATCAAGTACTTTCGAAATATAGCTCTACGCCCCCCTTTTTAAAAGGCAGTTGTAGAAAATTAATGATCCTCTTTTGAATTATTTACCAAAATAATAATAAAAAAAAATCGAACTATTTATTTCCACATGCATTCATAAAATTATTACATTTACAAAATAGCGCTCAATCTTTTTGAAGCAAGATTATGTGCACTATCGATTTAACTATTTGTATGTTTTGAGTGTGTGGATGGCAAGAGTAGAGGAAAACTAAAGAAACGATGGATGGATTGTGTGAAGGATGATGAATTTCTAGAGAGGGCAAGCGACTGCTGATATGACGACTAAGAGAGAGGTATGAAAGAAGAGTTGGCGCACATTTATGTTAGAAACATAGAAGGTATAAGAACACAGTTGAGGGCGATAACGGCCATTTTAGCTGCTAAGACAAAAAACAAAAGTACCAGCGCAAGTGCTTAGCGGAGCATCCTGGGTTCAATCCTCAGGTCAGATAAATTGTGGGGTTTTCCGTTGTGACTTTAAATTGCAGCTTGAGCGCCATTTGATTTTCATTTTTTTTTATTTTTTCAAACAAAATTTGGCACCATCTTGCTAGGGCCCGGCCGTTTAAAAGGGTGCGAGGGGCCGAAGCTAACTTGCAGAGGGCTGTGAGACAGTCTAAATGTTTAGATAATAGACATCAAATTATATTATCAATATCTACTTGAATTATTAAGTAGTATTTTGTGGCTGGAATCATGAGCAGTAAATGATACATGATATTTATTTTGTCAATTGGTTATAAAAAACACTTTTAAAGGTCAACATTTTTTATCAGGTTAAGCTAGATGAGGCAAAGATTCACAAACTACCAAGAGTCAAAAAAATTTAGAATGCTAACAAGTATTACAACGTACAATTTATTTATTTTAATAATATTAATTAAATTACACATTTTTCATGATTTTCTATTATACCTTTTTCTGAACCAAAGCTCGTGGAGAAGCTCGTGGCTAAAGTAACAACCGCCGCATGGGTCAATCCATCAGGTTAAGCTACGCTTGCCGGTGTTGGTCCATGGATGGGTGACCATCTTTACATACCGAGACTCCTCCCTGCCTCGGAAAGCACGTTAAGCCGTTGGTCCCGGCTGTCAACCGTGAATCTTTGACAGTCGTTACGGGTCTTCAGAAGCCCGAAAGTCTGACAACCAGTCTTACCAAGGGGTATCGTATTACCCAGTAACTGGGTTGTGGAGGTCAGATAGGCAGTCGCTCCATGTAAAATACTGGTATTCAGCTGCATCCGTTTAGACTGGAAGCCGACCCAAAAATAGTTGGGAAAAGGCTAGGCAGATTGATTGATATTTTTCTGAAACCCGCAGAGGATGAAGTCGCGAGCAGAAACTATAATATATAATCACATATAGTAAACTATTTTTTTTCACAATTCAAAGGCGACTTCATTCCTTCCTTGGGCTTACTGCATTCACTGACAGATTAATGCTTGACATATTGATGTTTAATGTCATTTTGTACTAATTCAATGTGTAATAAAAAAAATACGTTATATATTAATCAAGGTCACAAGAACACACACACACACAGTATAAAGACTTGTAAAATACTAATTTTAATAATTAATATTTTTTTGCTGCTGAATTAGGAACGTTTACTGTGAAACAATAATTTAAATTACGAAAATCTGAGAACTCCGATCTGAAAAAAAGTGGCATAGTTCCTGCGTCAATGAGGCCCTGCGGCCATCTGACTTACTGACAGATGAGCGTGATGCAAATACTTTTAATAGGCAAAAGAAGAGATGGCGATAATATGAGTGCCACTCGGAATAAATAAAGTAAGCGCCAAAATTTTATGCATTTATGTATACATTGTATTTATTAATAACATAAAAGTATTGTTAAATCAAAATCTGTTGAATCAAACGTTTGATAAGTTTATTTTCTATGTTTTAAAGAAAATTTCATAAAATAACTCTGAAGCATTACGCCTTGTGGCTAAAAAGTGTAAAAATATGAATCAAACTTTGCATTTTTTTTCTATCGAGAAAATTTTTGTGTATCGTGTATTCCTTCAATCAAACTGAAGATCTTAAAGTCAAAAAGCCTATAATGAAATGTTATATTATCTCTATTCCAAGTACTAGGCAAGACACACTAAAAAGACAAACAGCCTTTTTATCAATGTATTATGTTAAGTACGAAAATAGGTACCCTATGACAGGCTTAGAAAGAGAGCTTTACCACAGAAAAGTTTTACATCAAACAGATCGCTGGGAAAATAAAGGGAAGAATAATCAAAAAGAGACAGGTATGAAACGTTTAGAAGGAGGCCTGTGCCGACCAGTAAACGGAAATAGAAAATCAATTTTTAACGTTGTCTGACAGTTCGAGTACTTTTGCGGCCTACCCAAATGTCCTTTCTTCGGTATTGTTCATCAAGTAATTGAGCTTCTTACTAGTTCTAAGTTGAGCTATTCGACTATTGATAAATTGCTTGCACTGACTGGACAGGTCCACTCAAATATGTGTAGTTCTTTCTTCAAAAGACCATTGCAGACACTAAGCTGCATGGTCCTCTTATAGCATAATGTGAATGCGAGAAATATGTAGGTCGTTATATTCACGTATATTTTATGATTGTCTGGCAGTTTGAGTACTTTTGCAGCCTACCCAAATGTCCTTACTTTGGTATTGTTTGTCGGTTCGTTGAGCTCCTCAAAGTTCTGAGTTGAGTTTGACGATAACTGACAAATGCTTGCACTGTCTGGACAGGTCTACTCAAGTCTGCGTGTTGCTTTCCTCAAAAGCTCATCCCAAACATTAACGTATATGGTTCTTATATGATTTGATCAGTACATAATGTATGGATTTTAACACTTTTAAAGAGACTTTGATCTCTGAGTTTGTTTCGGTGCTTCTTCTCAGGGTAGTGAGCTAGGAAACACCAGCCTCATCTAGCTAAAACTAACAAAAAAAAGAATGTTGACGTGTAAAAGTGTTGTTAAAACCTATTTACATAAATAAAATCATTTATCACAAAAATGCGAAATAAGAGACTGAAGACTACAATTTGTATCTATCTTTTTTCTATTTGTATTTATCTTGTATTTTTTTTTTTGAACAGCACGCGTAAAGTAAAAACTCTTTTCATTAAGAAAAGAACCGCGGGGCATTAATCTAACCTAATTGATTTAGTAATTATAATGCAACGACTTGATATGGATCAATACGGCCTTCAAGATAAAATTATTCAGATACGATAAAATGCAGCGCAAAAAGTGACAGTGATTGGTCACTTCCCCAACCGCCATCTTCTAAATGAGCAGCTTTCAGCCGTAAATTAATTAAAGTTCTTTTTGTTAATAATATCCCCAACTTAGGGAAAAATTATGTTACGATGAAACACACGAATGTGTACAAAAATGTTTTTGTTGAACTACTTTGTCGGGTATAGCACAGCATGGCAGATACTAACTTTCAATAGGTAGGTTAAATATAGAGTAATATATAAAATAAACAATTGTTAAATATTCTTTGAACAACATGATTTTATTATACGCAGCCGCTAAAATAAAACTATATTTACAAATTAAAATGAACTATTTCCCAAATTTAATCGTAAGTCTAAGTGTCAACTTAGCTCCGCGGCATAAAACGCCGGGTTTGTGCGCAAAGTGTCACGAGTTCAAATCTCACATTGAACATTATTTTTCGAAATCTTAGATTTTATTTAAATCACATTTCCTAAATATTTGTTAAAAAAAATGCCTCTAAAACGCACACCGCCTGTCTCACCTGCTGTATTACGAGTAAGTCAGTTACCTCCAATCCACCACCAATCTGAGCCACACATAAGTACGTCTGCGGAAATAAATGAAGTCTCAATGGATGCACCAAACATTACCTGTCGTAATAAAAGGAAACGCGACGACCATGACTATCTACTCGGTTTGAATGATCTTAAGGATGAAATATCTAGTGTAATCAAGGACCTTAAAAAGGAACAAAACTTATTCTACTCTAACATAGAATCGACGCTGTTAGAAATAAAAAACCAGTACAGCAAACTATAGGACTCTGTAGACTTTACTGCAAAAAAGTATGACGAAATGCTAAACAAAATGGAACAAGACGAAGTTGAGAAGAAGGAAAATCGAGACTACATCAAGAAACTGGAAGACAGGGTAGATCAACTTGAAAAGCAATCGAAAGTTGCAACTGTAGAAATAAAAAACATCCCAAAGATTGAGACTGAATGAAAATTGGACCTGATAAATGTGATCACAAATATTGGTACCGTTCTAGATACCACAGTTGCAGAATCAGATATGAAGGACGTATACAGGATTAACTCAAGCAATTCTATGAATAACACAATCATTGTTGACTTCACTACAGTCTTTCTTAAATCTAAGATACTAAAATCAGTCAGAAATTTTAATAAAAATAATAAAAGCTGTAAGCTGAATACACATCTACGATTTCCCGGCCCAAAGCTACTCGTTTACATATCTGACAATCTCCCCGCAAAAGTTCGAAAGTTGTTCTTCCTGGCCAGAGACTTCTCCTCCCAGCATAAATATAAACATTGTTGGTCAGCCTATGGTAAATTTTACTTGCGTAGGGAGGACGGCACTCAACGTATCACCGTTAACTCGGAATTGGATTTTCCTAAAATAATTGAAAAATGACTATCTGGTCAATACCCAGTATCATTAGGAAAACCCTGCATGTATTTTTATAATAGTTTTAAAATGTTAATTAATCTTTTTCTTTTATTTTTTTTATACATAAAATACCCACATATACAAGCAAACATTACACATAAACAATTTCACACACACCTTTTACACTTCATTTTCGGGAACCCTATTGTACAGGATATAAACAAGAAAAGTATTTTACCGTTGTTGTCTTTTTTATACCAATTGCTTGCCAACTGAACTTCTCTTGTCAGTGCGGGAAGATTCAGTGGGGAAGCGATCGATCATGTCATGTCTCTCTGATTGGTACAGCTATGCACATTATACTCTTACACTATCATTTAAACCGTACTCTTCGACAATTCTAATTTAATAAACAATGACATTGACAACCTTTCAATCGCTGACTCTACTACATGTGACCTGGCCGATTGCTTAAACCTCATCCCGAATAATGAAAACGTCTTAAAATTATGAGTCAAAACATAAGAAGCATAAATTGCAATATGCCAGGTTTTAATGTCCTATTGGCACAATCAAGAACTTCGTGGGACCTGATAATTCTCACAGAATGCTGGTTACCGCATACCTCTGGTCTTCCGGTATTAAATGGCTATAACTATTACTCAACTAACAAAAACAAAACGCAAAACGAGGGTGTAGTTGTTTACATAAAAAATGGTATACAAGTTAATGTTGTCGAACCTGACTTCCATGATGCAAATTGTTTAACAATACAAATTAATAACGACACCGTTGTTTTATTTATCGCCCGCCATCGTATAACAATATATCAAACTTCTGTCAGTCCCTTAATGAAATATTAATAAACTATTCTTCTTGTAGAAACATCATTCTCACCGGTGACATAAATATAGATATAAGTACTTCTAGTCATGATCGAAATGCTTCACCTTATCTCGATCTGTCATCGTTTCACGGTTTGCTACCGGCTCACGTTATTCCAACGCACGGAAAAATATGTCTAGATCACGTTATTCTTAAAACTAAATTGCCAGCAAATGTTTTTATAGCTCAAACAACCCTCACCGATCATTATACTGTCATCCTTTCGTTGAATCAATGTTTTCCTAGACACTTGAAACGCATGATCTCACAGATAGATTCAGTTGGATTACTTTCCGACTTAAATAAAGCAAACTTTCAACCAGTTCTCGAGACATATGATGCAAATGTAGCAGCAGACAAACTGGTTCACATACTTAAAACTGTAGTAGAGTCAAACACTAAAATTATTACCGTCTCCAAACAGAAAACAATTATTAAACTCTGGATAACCCCAGGCCTCTTGAGATGTATAAAAAACAGAGACAACCTAAATAAAAAAACAAAAAATCATCCTGAAAATTTAACATTAAAGTCAACATACACAAGATATCGGAATTTTTGCAACAAATATAAAAAAGCTTTAAATGAAATATGAAAGGGAAGAAGTAAAAAAAGCGGGAAGGGACAACCGACGCCTTTGGAAGGTGATAAATAAAGTCTCGATTAGATCAAGACCCAAGACATCACCTACCGAGTTAATAAGCCCGCAAGATCAACCAGTTCATTCTTTAAATTAAATAAACCACTTTTTTGCCAATATTGGCTCAAGGTTAGCTGGTAAAATAACCGCCCAACAGCAGGGTCAGGATTACCTACCTACTACTAGTACTACCACTGCCAAAACCCCACCCCACCCCCACCGCTGCCCACTGATGAAGACGAAGTAGCGATTATTATTTCCTCTCTCAAACGCGATTCTGCCGTGGGATGCGACAATATCTCTTCAAACCTTCTCATTGCACATAAAAATCTTTTAGTACCATCCATTACACATGTCTGCAACTTGGCGATGGAATCTGGTACCTTTCCACTTGCGTTTAAAAAGGCACTTATCCATCCCATTCACAAGAGTGGGGACCGACACTGTGTCAATAATAATATTGACCAATAGCAATTTTGCCTGCCTTATCAAAAATTCTGGAACGGCTATATTGAACAACAGGTTTTTTTTTTTTTTTTTTTGGGGGGTGGGAAATCATCTCTTGACTTCTTCCGCTCTAGGGTGGAGCGGAAGGGCGTGTCAGACTCTTACGACGCGCCCGGGGGCGAGGTAACTCTTTCGAATTTATCCTCCACCCCCGGGCAGATTGAACAACAGGTTAGTGAAATATCTAGAATGAAATAACCTGCTGTCCCAGTTTCAGTTCGGTTTTCGTGCAGAGAAATCGACGGCCATGGCGGTGCATGAGCTGACAAACTTTATTGTTTCTAACATGGATGATAAAAATAAATCCTTAGCCATCTTTTTAGACCTAGCTAAAGCCTTTGATACAGTTCGGTTCCAATCTTGCTACGTAAGCTGGAAACTTGGGCATACGTGGAACACAGTTGTAACTTTTCAAAGATTACCTAACTAATCGCACGCAGTTTGTAAAAATTGATAACCACTTTAGTGACACTCTTCCTGTAGCTTTTGGAGTTCCTCAGGGAAGCATCCTTGGGCCAACGTTATTTCTGGTGTATATCACCGACCTCTGCAATTTCTCTCTTCAAAATGGACGCATTATTACCTTTGCGGATGACACTGTGCTTCTTTTCAGTGCAGATTCATGGGAAGAGGTATATAAATACGCTCAAGTCGGTTTCAATACTGTAAATGGTTGGCTGAGAACTAACATACTCACCTTAAATTCCGATAAAACCAAGTATATAGCCTTTACTTTAAGGAACACTCCGCAGTCATCTCTCCAACCATTCTCCGTTCTCGCTCACACCTGTTCATCCCCTCAAAATGGTGATTGTTCTTGTTCCATATTGCAGAAGGTCGACAATTTTAAGTACTTGGGGGTCACCTTAGATTCTAAATTAAACTTTGCCGCACATATAATTTGTCTCACTAACAGAATAAGGAAATTTATCGTTGTGGTTAGAAATCTTCTCTCTATACTTAACTCAAAGCAACTACTCGCTGTTTATTGTGCGTTGTGCCAATCGCTCCTGACATATTGCATCACTTCATGGGGTGGAATGTTTAAAACAAACCTCTTAGCACTTGAAAGAGCTCAAAGGGCAGTACTTAAAGTTGCACTATTCCTTCCTTTCCGTCATCCCACGGTAGAAGTCTATAAGTCCTCTAAAGTCCTCTCAATTCGGCAGCTTTTCATTCTCCATGTTGCTTTGAAACAACGTTCCCTTATTCCTTTTACAAATAACCATCATCATTCCGACATGAAAAACAGAAGAAGGAATGTATGCCAACCTAAATCAGTAAAAACCAAATTTGCCCGTAATTTCTTTTCTTTTCTTGGCTCATTTCTATACAACAGACTGAATGATGTTCTCCCAATTCATACCCTAAACAAGACAACTTTTAAAAGAAAAATAACTAACTGGCTTATCACTTTAGATTATACCCAAATTAAAGATCTATTCAAAACCATATCCAAACATAATGCTCCCTTTGCAACGCACACACAATTACCCCACACCACACACACTCACTCCACATCACACACACCACACATATTCACATACATTCTTCTTTGCATGTATAAAACTTAGTTTAGGCACGAGTCTTCCACAAATTAATTATAAAATTGTGTCTGTAGACTATGTAATTACTTTCTCTGTAATTTGTGGTAAGAAATAAATAAACTATTATTATTATGAATTGTATAGTATATTTATGTTACGTGTAATGCTAGAAAATTGAGTAAAACTAGGTTTACCCGGGTTCACTTAGAATCACCCAAGGAGTTTGAGTAATGTCCGAATAAGAGACTTGGGGCACCCCGACTCGGATTGGATAAGTTCTGGATACTACTTTTAACCAATGAGCCCCGCCAAGGGGGGCTCGGACTACGCCTTTTAAGTAACTTAAAAAAAACAACCGACTTCAAAAAAGAAAATACACTAAAAATTAAAAAAAATTACTTTAATTTCGGAAGTCGGTGTTTCTAGTTTGGTTTATTCGTTATTTGACATAACGAAGCACACAATTTTTAGTGTATTTTCTTTTTTGAAGTCGGTTGTTTTTTTTTGTAAAAAGTTTTTTATTTTTCACTTTTTAGTTGTAACCCATTCTAAAACTTAATGAATAGTAAAGTTATACCCGAATTGATAGTCCCAAAAATAGGGGATTTGAACATAGCTGGTGAACCGGTTTAATGCGAGTTTGTGTCGCATACGAATGGTTCCGTACGATTTATTATTATTTTTTGTTTGTTGTTGTTGTATTCTATTCTATATAGACGGATGTACGGACGGACGGACAAACGGACGGACAGTGGAGACTTAGTACTAGGGTACCCTTTGGCCACGGAATCTTAAAAACACTGTTTAGTTCTAAAATATACTAAAAAAAGAGAGAGAAGAGAATTCTAAAAGAGTAATAAAAGCTTGTTTTAAGAGATATGTTTTAATGCATCCTTGAAAGCTTTCTGTATCATTTTTATTTTCACACTGCTCATATAAATACTACTTAATTTATATATATAAAATAATTGATGTTGACAAAAAAGATACGGCCAAAAAAAAAAGTACAAGTTGGAGTGTAGGTTTGTTGGTGTTGGTCGTGTGTGATACGACCCGGTCCCGTATCATGAAATGAAAAAATAAATACGTTTCTTGTTAATTTACCTCATCAACATTTTATTATTTGCTGAGCAGCAACACACAATCTGTCAAAATTCTAACTGTCTACCATGAGATACAGCCCGCTGATAGACAGACGGACGAAGGACCAGCGGAGGTTTAGTAATATGGTTCCTTACCCTTCGTGAACGTGGCTCTCAAAAGGAACTAATGCCTGCATTAATTGTATAGTACTCATCATTGTAATATATACAAGATAGTGTTTTTATAAAATCGATTTGTGTCCATATTCATTTATATATTTTGATTATAAAATTTCAACTGTCATCACAAAACTAACTACTTATCCCTAAATTTTCACGATTGCTGATGGCCATTTTTATTAACCGACGAAAAAAAAGGAGGAGGTTCTCCATTTGACCGTATATATGTTTTTTTTTTTTGTTTATGTTCAGCCCTCACTCCGTCATTTATGAACCGATCTCGAGTCGGCGCCAAATAATAAAATATAATACATCTAGCCTTCTTCATTTCTACGTACATATAAAATTTAGATATTTAATAATCAGATTGTTGTTTGGCGCCGACTCAAAATTAGTTTATATAAAATTTGATATTTTATGTAGGTAAATAAGCTCAATACTCAAGACTTAAAAGGTTAATTTATTTTTTGCTTTTTAGGTCGTTTTCGTCGATTGAATTTTTTGTTAAAAAGTTTTTTAATGAAAACGATCAGCTTACTCGCTTAACTTATAACTACATTGTTCACACATTCCCTTTACTGTTAGCAACGTAGTTGATACCTACGACTTCTAGATCATTCAGAATTCTACTCGTATCTCGAAACTCGTTTGGCATTCCATTCTGCATGATAATGCAATGAACATACTTTGAAAAACTTACGAAAAGAATTCATTAAACCTGTATCGTCTGTATCATTTAGGATGCCTCTCACGTAAGCTATTACGATTATCTGTTTTACACGTAAAAGTGTCTAATTATATGTATAGGTGCCGTACTATCCTATTCTAAATAAAAATAATGAACATTTTCAAAAATCCAACACACATATAACTGAAAAGTTTCAAACAAGTCAGTTGGTTGAATTTAATTCAGTTCAATCACAAATTAAATGCCACCAATTGCATCAGACTGCTTAAAAAGTGACTTGTTTTGAGACTTTGCAGTAGTTTTTAGTCAGTCAGGTTTTTGGTTTTTTTATTTCCTACATTGTAGTGAGCTATATTTTTGGAATCGTCTCTTCGAGTTTTTTTTTTTTGCACGCACATTCGTACATACCTATTCTCGACAAACATTATTGTCCTTATGAGGCAGTCGGGTAAAAGAACTCGGTATACCTACAAGTACGCAGCTACATCTTTACAATATAAGCCTGTAATAGTTCTACCTTGCCCTCAAAGTTTTTTCAAAAGTCCTTGAACATCCAAAAACCTCGATTCGTCTTAGTAATTTGACATATACGTAAGCGTAGGTAATTATATTGTCTCATATCATTACGTCCATCAATCACAGTGCTGCGATAGACGTATCTTGTACTAACTAAATACACCCCTGAGATCCCCTTTCACTTGATTCGAATAGGATTACATATTCGATCAATCTTTGGTAAGCCACAAAGCTATACAGTTGCACTTTTTTGTGGTTTTTCTTACTATGGGCGTAACTTATGGGAAACTAGCATGCCATTGAAGGAGTTTTTTTTTTCACATTTATACATAATGGCCGCTCTCCCAGGACTGAAGGCGGTACAACGACTTGTCAAAGCGTTTCAGCTTGGATATAACCCTCCCGACCTCAAAGTACAAAAAGAACTTATCTACCACAAAATAGTAATGTATGTATGTACCTATATTTCTTTTTAGGGTTCCGTACCCGAAGGGTCCAAACAGAGCCAGATATTGTTGTCACTCACGTCCGTCTGCCTGTCCGTCCGTAGTTTGTCACAACATTTTGATACGAAGAAATTTTGAACTTCCCATTGACTTATGAACTTGGGGAATTATTTTTTTTTTATTGTTGATAGGCACGCGTTTGACCACTATCTAACCGGATGGTAAGCGATGGGGTCCACCTTTTATAGCAGAACTTTTGGAACGAAGTTCCTTATCGCGCGTTGTGAAAGGGGGCTAGACGGAAAAAATTCTTACGAAAAGTTGTCACGACACTAATGAGGCTGTCCATCCAAAAAGATTGTGTTGGAAAAATTATCGTGCGTTGTGAAAGGGGGCTAGACGGAAAAAATTCTAACGAAAAAAGTTGTCACGACACTTTTTGCTATAGTAAGCTATTGTAAGCTGTGCGGCGTCGCATGTTTCTCTGTGTCTCTCTCTCTCTCTTATAGAAAGCAAGCCAGATATTGCTAAAGAGTTGAGTTGAGTTGAGCTGAGCTGAGCTGAGCTAAGCTGAGCTGAGCTGAGCTGAGCTGAGCTGAGCTGAGCTGAGCTGAGCTGAGCTTAGCTGAGCTGAGCTGAGCTGAGCTGAGCTGAGCTGAGCTGAGCTGAGCTGAGCTGAGCAGAGCTGAGCTGAGCTGAGCTGAGCTGAGCTGATCTGAGCTGAGCTGAGCTTAGCTGATCTGAGCTGAGCTGAGCTGAGCTGAGCTGCGATGAGATGAGATGATGAAGTATAACTTCTTACGTGCGTGCGTGTGTGCGTAGTTAATAATAAAAAAATATTAAAAATAAATTAAAAAAATAAATAAATAAATTACAATTCCTTCACTAATTAATCGAAAGGAACTTCGTTCCATCCGGGTGTCCCTTGACACCTCTCAAGTTTTTTTTTTTATGTCATAATATTATTTTGCATAACAGCGGATAGCATAAACATCATTTCTCAGAAAATTGTTTGGCAGACACTCGTTTAGCATACATTCAAAACTCATAATTTTATAAAGCAGAATCAGCTTTAGGCATAAATTTCAAATCCATAATAATTTAAAAGTAGAACCATCATATCACAGAAAGTTCACAGTCAGAATCGTCTTTTGGCATACATTTCCTATCTATAGTCATTAAAAGGCAGAATTATCATATCTCAGAAAGTTTATAGTAAGAATCATCTTTTTATATCCATAATAATTACAAGACTCATCTATCACACTCGAATAATTTTGTATTTCTTACCACACCAACAAAATTGATTTAAGATTAGTTTTACGTAAATTGTCTATGTATTTTGTTTAATTAATTATTTAATTATTTTTCTGCGTGTATTATTATCACTAAATAAAACAGTTGATTGTGAACATGTGGTTTTTAATTGCCTGTAAGAAGCAAGCAGACAAGCATACGCCATGCATGCAGCAATCATGAAATATGCAAACAAGCATATACATGCAACAATCATACATCATGCATGCAACATGCAGCAGGCATAGTTTTTGTCACGCTCCGGCGCTGCGGGGCTCTGGCGGTCCCAAGCGAGCTTATCGTCGCAGACGGTTTTAACATTCACCTCAGCCACAGCCACAACCTCAGCCGCGGTGGCGAGCGTACCAAAACCACCTGCTCCTCAGCTCGCAGGCCGCCTCGCCCCTACGCGCCTACGTGGGCTTAAATTACACTCTAGGGGTAGGGCAGACAAGACTACGTGAAGGCGGTTTTGCAGCGATTCGTTTCTGTAACTAACTTTTGTATCACAACATACTGACTTTTTTAGACAATATTTAAATTTAAGGTTAAAAATGCTATTGTATAGAAATGGCAATTTGCCTAATAAAATTATTCTAAATGAAATTCTGCCATCTTTATGCCAAGTGAAATTGTGCCAAATACTTGTCGCTCTAAATAAACGTTATGCTTAAAAAAATTATGCGGAACCTTACTTTGCCAAAGGTTGTTATGCCAAATAAAATTCTGCCATCTTAGAAGTATGCCATTGTAAATTCGGACATAATATACACATTCGGCCAGACAATAATTATATTTAATCATTTTTATGCCTTTAAAATATTCGTTTAAAGAAGATTATGCCAATTGTGTTATGTCAAACAAACGGAGTAACAAGATTCTGCCAGATAGAGGGAACCCTAAGCGATGATGTGGTCGAATGGTGCTAATGTTTATTATTATGTATACTTTACAAACGCAAAATTTCAACGCACTGTATCGTCCTCATTTTTAGGGTTCCGTACCCGGAATGTCCAAACGGAGCCCTATTGCTGTCACCTAACGTTCGTCTGTCCGTCTGTTCGTCGTCTGTCACAAAATATTGTTCCGAAGAATTTTGTAACTTCCCATTGACTTATGAACTTGAAAATTGGTGATAACGTTTATTATTACGTACTTACCTATATTTCACTATCAAATACCAATTTATTGATAAACCAGATTTTTTCTTTGATAATTTCCTCATTTGGTACGGAACTCTAAACGTGCGAAGCCTGACACGCACTTGGCCGGTTTTTGGTTTACGCGACAAAATAAAAAATACATATCCAATGGTTTTTGATAATCTAACTGACGGACAAAATTTATTATATTCTTTTAGTCATCTACCCTTTTATTAGATTTGCAAAAACATACATTTGAAAGAATGTCATGTTTTCTATAAAGGCTTCGCACATAAAGTAAGTGAGATATAATGATATGCCAATTCTTCTCGAATTGCCTTAGACCATAGCTCCTTCCATGCACAACCTTTTCAGTTATTTTAACAGAATATTTTTTTAAATATTAAAAAATATAACTATGTTTGTATGTATGACTACTTATTAATATAATTATGTAAAAACTATTTACTAATTTTTTTTTCAAAATTTTAGTCAATATTTTCGGAGATAAGGGTAGTGGCCAATTTTAATCAACATTAAAACTATTTATTTCGAAATTATAAAAAAATACATTTGAGATCCTCACAATGTGCCCTTTTATTCATTCACAGACTACAGTTTGAAAAACTTTATTTTTTAATTTTCAGATTTGCACTCCAAAAATGACCCCCAAATTCATTTATTTACGTTCCACTTCCGTGTTTGAGTCACAGATATTCATGTATGTACCAAGTTAATTACGATTAATTTTATTAATCGTTCCAATAGATTCGGAGAAAATGGACTGTCTGACAGATAGATACAAGAGTGATCCTTTAGAGTTCCGTTTTTTTCATTCGGACTTTCGGAACCCTAAAAACACGGTTTCTGTAAAATACGCCTCGAGAGCAAAGCTGTCATAAAAAGCCTATATTGTTTCATTACATTTCCGTGTCAAAACTTAATAAGCACTCTACTCTCTGAAACTAGTATATTTCATAAGCTGTTCACGTTGTCGTTATCGGTTCACGAGTCATTTCGTGCCCATCGCGACACTCTGGCGCACAGTGCAAGCCTTTGTAGTGTAGGCGAGGAGCTCGCGTTGTAATTTTTTATGCAATTCGAATATTATGTTATTTTATTATTTCCTGTAATAGTATCTATAAACTGACTAATATTTTAACTAATGGCTCCGTAGTTATATGTTAGTTAGTCAATTTATAATGTACTTCCTAAGTCATAGGCATTGAAAGAGAAAAAAAAAACAATACTCTCCTTCTGAGGCAGTCTGATAAAAACAGTAACAAGCCTAGACTCTGAAAGCAGGAAAGACTGTAATATGTTAGAAATATCTCTATATTGGTCAAGTTATTTACTTGTTGCCTTGTCTACATAGTTTCTAAGTCACCGTAAACCTTATTAAAATATCGAATGAACGTTCACATAAAACAGGATGCAAGCTCCTAGCCTACTCTTCCACTTTATCGGACCACGCGCGAATGCTCTATTTAACTTGACACTTGCGTTTTAATAACAAGTAGTTTACTATGTAAGTTAATGCTTAACTTCGACATTATTTATCGGAAAACAATGTTCTCAGGAAAAACCACCAATACGCTTTTGTGGGAAGAAACATGGTATTCAACGTTCAAGCGAGATTGGCAATAAATTTTAGAAAAACAGTAGGAAAGATAGAACTATGGACTTGCATAACATAGTTATGATTTGTTCTAAATGTATGTTCTTCTTCTTTTTTGAGAGTTTGTAAAAGGTAATTAACCTTTGGCCTCTTTATTCAGGGTTACGTACCCGAAGGGTCCAAACGGAGCCCTATTGCTGTCACTAACGTGTCCGTCTGTACGTATGTTCATCTCTCCGTCTGTCTGTCTGTCCTTTTTTTATCTGTGTGTCTTTTTTAATTTTTTAACTTCCCATTCACATTGAACTTGAAATTTGGTAATAATGTTTATTATTACGTATATTTTACTTACAAATATTAATTTATTGATAAATCAGATTTTTCTTTGAAATACCCTCATTTGGTACGAAACCCTAAATGTGCGTAGTCCAACTTTTTTTTTAGGAATTTGCTCTTGACTCCTCTAGTCTAGGTCAGAGATGACAGAGACAAATTTGACGATGGAGCGAGCTTACCCAGAAGAAGCTTGTTCACTCTAACTTTAAAGATATTAGGTGGTATGCATTCGGAAACACAGACGCAGGTAGAGAGTTCCACTCCTTTGCTGTGCGCATTATGAAAGATGTTTAGAAACGCTTAATGCCTGAACAAATTACAAAAAATAAATCACTCATAGAAAACTACAGTGTCACTGACTCGCCCTAAAAGCTGCTTGGTCCTTGTGAGAGGTAACGGAAGCTGAGCTTAGAGAAAACGTTAGTATTTTATATTTGTCACGTTACTTTACAAGAACAGCAAGCAGGCAAGAAGCAATAAATGTCAAGAATATTTGACAAAACTTTTCTGTTTATGTTGCTCTTGTAACATTCATATTTCAAATGAGTAACGATAATATTTTCTAAGAAAATATTTTTCTTGTCCAGTATTGTGTATGGCAAATGAATAGAGTTTACTCATCCGAATAATGAGCTAAAGTGCGTATCTAGGATAATATTAGCCTCTCTGAAAGACTGTTATTATTGGCCGAAATGAGCAGAGTACGGCTCCCTTTATGCTGTCTATAAAGATATATTGAGGACCAGGTATAATAAATAAGAAAATAGAACGTTGGTAGCGTATATTTCAGCGGTTTGGTCTTGGTATACCGAATCATTTTGTGAATGACGTTATTGATTTACGTCTCTGAGCCATTTAATATAGTGATATAGCGAACTATAATGACTCCTACGCGGATTCTCTTTTGCTGGTATTCTAAGACCATTTTACTAGACTGCCCCAGAAGGAGTTTAATGTTTTTCAAGAGTATGTATGTATGTCTTTGGCACGCCCTGTAGCCTAAACGACTGATTGGATTTTAACAAATGAGGTATCATTAGATTGGTCTTGACCCCCAAAGTAACATAGACTATTTGAATTAAAAAAAATACTAACTGCCCTTTGGAGTATCAAAATAAAAAGCTCGAAGAGACGTTTCTAAAAATGTAAGTCTCACAAAATGTAGGAAATAAAGCCTGACTAACAAAAAACATCTAAACAGTTCCAAACAAATCAGTTTTCAAGAAGTCTGATGCAGAAGGTGGCATCAAATCTGTGATTGAAGTAAAATAAAAGCTTTTCTTTCGACAAGGGCAAAATTCATCTATTTTCAATCAATATTTTTCCTTAATTTGACGTTTTCATTCGCAAATACTCAAACATTGCTGGTTTCTAAAAACTATTTAAAGCCAAGTCTCTGTAGTTTGAAGGAGTGGAAAAATATACGTTAATCTTGATTATATTTCAAAAACGTGACTGTTACAGAAACACGTTTAAAAAAATCTTGATAGAAATTGTCGTCAGACTGACCTCTATCTTATACCTTTTATTTCTTTTTTCACGTTTTACTAGCCAAAGTACGTTAATAAAATTAACGAATAATTATACTGTCGTTTTAAATTTTTGATTACTATTTTTTCAGTAGGTAAATCGATAAAATGTTATGTACTTAGATTCTTTTTAAATAAATTGCAAGCATTGTGTCATTTTTTTCTATACAGTCTGATCGCGCTTTTTGTAAAGTTTCGGCCTTAAGAAAAAAAATCTCACAAATTGATAAAGCATTGCGAAATACCTAATCATTTGAATTGTACTAAGAAATCAAAATAATAGTATTACAAAATAGATAAATCTAATTCCGGCTGAAAATAATAAATAACTTAGTAACCGGACCTGATACTAACGTTGAATCATTCGAGAATACGTACTTATTATATGGTGCGTCTTACTCGATTGTCCTATCGCTATGTAATCTAAAGGGTGTGTCATCAACGTCATTTACAGAATTTCACGGTTTTGTGAAACTCCTTAGGCTCTATCGGTATCTTTGATCTGACGTCGGCTTGTTTTGTTAGATAAAACTAGTTGATACAGAAAACATGAGTGTTTATTTTCAATAAAAAGATATGTGAATCATGAACATGCAATTTCAATTTAATTTCCAGTTTTCCTCATGGTCTGCTCACATATCCGGAATGACAAATCGTTTAAGTATTTATTTTAAAAGGATTCAACTGTATGTTGGGTTTAAAGAACTTTACTTTTCCTATGAACTCAAAAAATAACAGTTCGCTTATAGTGAGATACTTAAATTATAACTTGTAGGTACTATTAACATTAGTTACCTCTAGAGTGTTGGAGACATTGTGTTAGCATATTTTGTATTATGTTATTTCAAGTGTTGTGGTGTATTGCCTTAATCTATGTTTGAATGCTCGTACATTGACACTTTTTTAATATCTTCCGGTAAACTATTAAACAGCTGTGCTCCTTCAAACAAAATTGTTTTTTTTTGCCACAATTAGTACGTGCTTGCGCTGGTTTCAACTGGAATTTGTTTTTATTCCTCACGTTGTATGTATTATGACGAGGTAGTCATCAACTAAATACGGTCGTAGGAGTTCCAGGGTAATAGGCAATGTATTAATAAAATATCTTTATTTCAGACTTAGTTTTTAGTCCATACTTTGATAATGAGTTAATAACAGATTGAGCTTTACCATCACCTGCCTAGCTAAATATTCCCGAACCATCTTATTGCAAAACATCTTGGTGGTGAGTTACTGGTGAATATAGACGACCGGTGTCTCATTCCCCAGAGACTCAATCGAAACCTTTCAACTCTTGCTCGTCTGAGCTGGCCTTTCAACGCTGATGTCAATTAAGCTTGGCATGTGTGACTTTGCATTTTGTGGCAGTCCGGATACCTTAGGTATTTTATAAACACCATCTTCATAGCTATTCCTAAAATTAGTATAATCCTATATATATATATATAAATGTCAAATTTTCGATGGATGTTTGTTAGTCAATCACGTTCCGATCTGAATATCCACAGAGATAGATTACTATGGTCTGGAATAGCATAGTCTATTATTTATAATGAAGCAAGTACTAATTCCATGCGGGCAAAGTTGCTGGCAGAATATAGTCCGTCAATATTTTTTTTTGTTTGTAAAACTTTATTTCTGATAGTGCTGGTATGATGAAAAGGAACATTCTTTCACTTATATAAAGTTACACTATCTATTGCTGAGTGTATGACTACATTTTATCCTGGAGAAATAAAATAACCAACTAGCTTCCGTAGCATAGCTGCGTTTAGGTGACCTCTTTGGGGAAACCGAAGGTTTTGTCTGTGCAATTATAGACGAAGTTATCATAACGAAAAACTAGCGGCAATTAATTGTGAAGGACAGCACGGTTGACATCTGTCGGGCATGTCCGCGTTCGGGAGAATCAATTCGCCACATTGTCTCTGGTTGTTCTCGTCTAGCTAAAGGAGAATACTTGCATAGACACAGCCATGTAGCCAGGATTATCCATCAGCAACTTGCTCCAAATACTCTCTTGTAGAATCGGAAGTTCCGTTTTAGCGACATCTATGACGCCGCACACGAACTAAAAATAGCAAGAATTCTACATCGCGCAATCAGAGTTCTCCGCGCGATTTGAACATATACAACAGTCCGAAATCAACCATTGGGCAGTTGCCCGGACCAGACACAACACCCGTCTGGTCGGAGGATCCCCCTTTCAATGGAGGTTGTGGAACTTTACACCCTGTTCCATCTACCTCCAAACTGGTGACCCTCGAGCATGAACGTCAGCGCAGCCTTCGTGCAGCTACTTCAGCGTGACGTCATCATCATCGCTTCCTTCAAGCTCTTGAGCAACGAGTCATACAGCCAGCCAGTACCAACGGCTTCTACGGGTATCCTGACCACCAGCATGCAGCGGATGCGCATTCCTGGTCTGCATCCTCAGCCTCTTTCATCACCATCAACCTCATCAGCGATCTTGGCGCAGCGAACAGCACCTTCGGCCGGTCGAAGAACCTCTCCTGGTCGACGCCAGCAGTCAAGCCACTACGTCGCACAGCACCGCTCCGACCCACTGGAGCCTGCAGCATCATCCCGACTCACTGGGACATCATCACCCCGACTCACTGGGGCATCATCCCGACTCACTGGGACATCATCACCCCGACTCACTGGGGCATCATCCCGACTCACTGGGACATCATCACCCCGACTCACTGGGGCATCATCCCGACTCACTAGGACATCATCACCCCGACTCACTGGGGCATCATCCCGACTCACTGGGACATCATCACCCCGACTCACTGGGGCATCATCCCGACTCACTGGGACATCATCACCCCGACTCACTGGGGCATCATCCCGACTCACTGGGATAGCAACACCCCGACTCACTGGGGCATCACCGCAGACAGTTCCGACTCACCGTGAACTATGCGGCTCTTCCGGTTCCGACTCACTGGAACCAACCTTCCACTGGCCCGGCTAGCATCACAAGATGTATGGACGACTCATCATGAACCATCGATCTCCGATCTCCGGAGGGGAGTGATGTAGCGACATCTACGACGCCGCACACGAACTAAAAATAGCAAGAATTCTACATCGCGCAATCAGAGTTCAACACCCGTCTGGTCGGAGGATCCTCCCTTTTCAATGGAGGTTGTGGAACTTTACACCCTGTTCCATCTACCTCCAAACCGTAATACAGGTATGTGCCCGACTCAAATCTCGATAATGGTCATATCACATTGTACTGGAATCAGTCCATCATCACTGACAGGACTATATTAGCAAATAAGCCTGATATAGTGGTGGTGGATCGAATCGAGAGGCGTGCAATGATTGTCGACATTACCGTCCCACATGATTCTCGCCATGTGGGACGGTAATGTCAAAGCCTCGTGAAAGCCGAGAAAGATAAATAAATCAAGTATATTGACTTGGCTCGCGAGGTTGTCGACATCTGGGATGTGGACTCAGCGATCATTGTACTGACAGTCGTGTCAGCCAATGGCTGAATAGCCACGAGTCTCGATCAATATCTCAGGAGGCTCTCGTTACGCGGCTGGATCAAGGGCTTGATTAAGAAAGCTGTACTTCTGGACACGGCTCACATTGTTAGGCGGTTTCCCTCTCTGGAGCCCTGACCGGTAGATTAAACCCTGTTCCCGTTAGCGGTGGACTACTATTTTCATATTTTTAAATATTATTTTAAGAAATATTTTAAAATGTATAAACGAGATAATAATAAAAATGAATTCAAGTTTGGTAAAATAGTAAAAGTAAAAATCTACGTCAACTTTCAAAAAAAAAACGTCAAGTTCACTAGTGTTATGTGCCTGCACTAGGACATCCTGTGTTTCAGGTGAGAGGAGGTAAAAATATCATGAAATAATGACGGTCATTATATAAACTACAGTATAATAGTCATCTTATAGGTGTAGCGACATCTACGACGCCACAAACGAACTAAAAAACAGCAAATCCTACATCGCGCAAGCAAAGTTCTCCGCGCAATTCGAACATAGAATACAATATTCCGAAATCAACCATTGGGCAGTTGCCCGGACCAGACACAACACCCCTCTGGTCGGAGGATCCTCCCTTTTCAATGGAGGTTTGTGGGACTTTACACTCTGTGTCGCATGCCCCCAAATTGGTGACCCTCGAGCATGAACGTCAGTGCAGCCTTCGTGCATCTACTCCAGCGTGACGTCATCATCATCACTTTCTTCAAGCTCTTGAGCTACGAGTCATACAGCCAGCCAGTACCTACAGCTTCTCCGGGTATCCTGACCACGCGCATTCCTGGTCAGCATCCTCAGCCTCTCTCATCTCACCTCACCAGCGATCTTGGCGCAGCGAACCGCACCTTCGGCCGGTCGAAGACTCTCCTGGTCGGGGCATGACCGCAGACAGTTCCGACTCACCGTGAACTATGCAGCTCTTCCGATTCTGACTCACTGGAACCAACCTTCCACTGGCCCGGCAAGCATCGCAAGATGTGTGGACGACTCATCAGGAAACTATCTATCTCCGATCTCCGGAGGGGAGTGATGTAGCGACATCTATGATGCCACAAACGAACTAAAAACAACAAATCTTAAATCACGCAAGCAGAGTTCTCCGTGCGATTTAAACATATACAACAGTCCGAAATCAACCATTGGGCAGTTGCCCGGACCAGACACAACACCCGTCTGGTCGGAGGATCCTCCCTTTTTAATGGAGGTTTACGGGACTTTACACCCCGTTCCGCCTACCTCCAAATAGGTATGTAAAAAAGGTGTAAATAGTATAAAAAAAATCCTACTTCCTAAAACTTTAGTTACTTCAATACAGTTAACAACTTCTCTGTATCTTCATAAGACAAACTTTGAAGAGGTATTACTAAATGCACGGTGCATGTACCGCGGTAGTGAAACCGCGGGGAGAAGCTAGTAGTTGATTTGACATTTCGGTCGGGACATACTCGTAGTCAGCTTTAATACCCGACTGCGCGACGCAACGGAAGGGTAATGTGTTTTCTTTATAAAACTTGCTTACCATTTACGAGTATGTTACTTTAAATACTAATTAGCGGGTTCTAAATTCAAATTCTTTATAGAACATTTTGTAAGTAGGTACTTACAAAATGTAACCATGTGATTAGTTTGAACACCGATTAACAGGTGTTAATCGGTGTTCAAACTAATCACATGGTTATCCTAATTCCTATTCTATCCTACTTATCCTACTAATATTATAAATATGAAAGTTTGTGAGTGTGTATGTTTGTTACTCCTTCACGCTCAAACGGCTGGACCAATTTGGATGAAATTAAGAATGCAGATAGCTTATAGCCTGGATTAACATATAGGCTACCTTTTATTCCGGTCTAGGCGGGTAAAACCACGGGGCGCAGCTAGTATATTATAAATGCGAAAGTTTGGATTAATGCATGGATATATTATGGATGTTTGTTACTCTCTCACGCCAGAAAGGCTGAACGGATCAAGATGAAATTAGACATAGTTATAGACTATAGCACATAAGCTACAATTTATAGCGGACGAAATACTAATTCCACGTAGTCGCCTGTTTTTTATATATATAAGGACCAGTATATCTATTCTCGTTACGATGGTAAATCAAGGGAGTATATCTTACGTTTCTACTGCGTATAAGCCTGACGACTGGGGACGTCAAGTATTGACAGTTTGAGATCCTGCAAGCTTTTTGCTACGTGACCGTTGGGATTAGAGATTCGATCCTCGACAGGCTAGTTTCTACGACTAAACGAGTAGGTACCACCGCGAGACGTGTTTTTTTTTTTATAGGTTGGGAAATCATATAAGTTCTACCGCTCTGGTCGGAACGGGAGGGGGCATGTGTGTTGCTCTTACTGACTAAAAAGCACCCGTGTTCCTTCAGTTGCCTGTGTGCGGTGACTATTTTGACCACCCCCGCCACCCTGGCAAGAATTTTCAGTTGACTTACTTCTAAACAGAAGCGTTAGGATATGCCTTATCGTTCCATTCACATAGAAATTAAATACACACACTAGCTTTTTAGAAGAACTAGGAATGAACATTTCGTCATTTCTACCGCTGGCAGAAAGAATGGGAACAAAATTGAACTACCCACAAAACCACAATAGGCAGTAGGGGATTCAGTGCATTCACACGCGGATTTTGCAACTATGCACGAAAACTGATTGAATGACGTACAACCGCTGATATGAACTACCGCTACCGGTTTCAAATTTTTCTGCCTGCGAAATGTATTCAGAGAGTTTCTAAAGTGTAGTCAAAATCGCTATCTTTTCTCTATATAGTATACATCAAAGTCGCTTTCTGCATCTGTCTGTTTTTCCACTAACTCCTAAACCATGCAACGGATTGTAAGGCGATTTTCACTAATAGAAATAGCGATAAACGAAAAATATTAGTATGAATAATTTGTATCCGTGCGGAGACGGGCGGGTCACTACTTCAACTAAACTGAAGTAGGAAAACATGAATATTATCAACGTCAAGATTGGAGCAACTTTAGACTATATTGGCCTACGGATACCATAATATGTCAAAGTATGTTTTCTCCAAAAAAAAATATTTAAAAACCGTCTACAACAACATTCAGTACAAACCATAGCAATAGTACCAACCTAAATGTTCACCACCCCTGTACAAAAGCGTGATATTACTTTATATAATTCAGAAGGCCGTCTGAAACAGGGATACTTAACCTGCGGTGAGCCTTTCTATGCGGCCCGGCGAGCTTTTATGTACCTCGAAACATAAGGTTAATTAAATATACAACTACAGTTATCCGGGCAGAACAGAGGTGGAGTAGGAAGGCATAATATTGCTGTATTCTTTAAGAATAGTTGTTCTGTGTCACTAAGGCGGATTGGATGTGTGTGTAAAGGTTTACGTACTCTTTTTCTAGAATATCCATACGTGCAACGACGAGATTGCTTTTAAAATATTGCGCAAACAGACAATAAATTAGGTTAAAAACTCGGAAAATAAATAAAACGATTGTACGTATTTTACAGCGAGTTAATAAATAAATTACAACAGCTCACGCAAATGGCCAACTCTTGAATCTTTTTTCAAAACATTAAAATAAATTGTGGGAGGCGTTAACCAACCAGAGCTACTTTGTTCCCATACAATAAAACCTGTTATTTCGTTGGATAAAAATATATTACATTTTAGAGCAGCTTTGAGGACCGTCTAACAAATATTTCTAAGACGCCAAAGAATTTCTGACGGGAGAGAAAACATTTACGGGTAGACACATGCTGGAATTTGCCAATTATTTTCCTTTTGAAGGATCTTGTGAACACTTTTAAGAAAAATGTTACACTTAAATTAAAAAGTTGGAGGAATTACTACCTACCTACCTATTTCACTGGAATTAAAAGTAATTTTTAAGTACCTACATATCTACCTCCTCAGAATACTCTAGACTCTAGATATAACATAATTTTCAATACCTAGTTATTCCGGTTTCTTGGAAAAATCGTATTCTCGTATCGCAAGATTAGCTCTAAGCTTATTCATACTTTCAATACAAAAAAAACATTGTCTCTATATACCTGTGTCTGATGCTGTAGCTGATCTTACCAAAACTGTAGTTAACTACTTAGACAAGGGTATGAAATGCTACGGTGTCTTCCTCGACTTATCCAAGGCGTTTGACACGGTTTCTGTTCCCACCCTAATCACAAAAATGGAAAACGTTGGAATTCGCGGCCTCGCATTGGACATATTTAAGGATTATCTGTCGAATCGAACTCAACGCATTAAGGTCGACTGCACAACGAGTAGTGATCAGTTTATTCGTTTTGGTGTTCCGCAGGGTAGCATCCTTGGGCCTCCTCTCTTCCTGCTCTATATCAATGACCTGTGTCGAGCTCACATTCCCAACTGTGACATATTTACTTACGCCGACGATACGGCGTTAGTGGTTTATGACACTGACTGGGACAGAGCAAGGAGGAGAGCGGAACAATCACTTCGTTTTGTGATGGAGTGGCTCTCAGAAAATTTGCTAACCATGAACGTAGCAAAAACAAAAATCATAAGATTTTCCTTGCCTAACAATGTAACTCCTCCACAGGGATCAGAATCGATTAAAGCCCATATTTGCTCAGGTGACTCCCCAATTTGTAACTGTCCATCTCTGTCCTTGGTTCCAGACATTAAATATTTGGGAGTCCATCTTGATTACAAACTAAGCTGGCAACCGCACATCGAAGCTCTTTGCACACGGATCAGAAAGTTAATTTATATATTTAAAGAGCTTAGGCACTCCGCGGATCCTGAAACAGCCATGCTGGTTTATCGGAGCCTTTGCCAGTCGATTGTATTGTACTGTGTACCGGTTTGGGGTGGAACCCACAAATCCTGGCTACTTAAAGTGGAAAGAGCGCAAAGGGCGATCTTGAAGGTCATGTACTTTAAGCGTAGGGACTTCCCGACTAAGGAACTTTACTCTGAGGCCGAAGTCTTGACCGTGAGACAGCTCTTTGTGCTCCGTGCTGTGCTACGAAAACACTCCACGCTTCGCCTAGACGCCGTCAGGCTAAAAAGACGCAGAGGCCTTCCCGTTTGTGATACAGTACCATGCCGTTCCAAGTTTGCCAGCCGTCAATGTGAGGCAACTAGCTCACGACTCTATAATAAAATAAATAAAGTCATCTCAATCTATCCCTTCACTAAACACGAAGTAAAAATCAAACTTTCCAAATGGTTGCAGAAGTTAACGTACGAAGAAACTGAGAATCTTCTTACAATCGTCAGTTAAAGTAATTTTAATGTTTACTACTGAATCTATTAATCATGGGTGTGTCTAAAATGTGTTTTATGATTAATTGTAATTTAATAATTTAATTACTTATTTACTAATCTAATTTAATAATTTTCCTTTTTCTTGTGCTATTCAAATTTTTAATTTAATAATGATAATTTATTCAAATGATGTATTGTATTGTGTTATGTTAATTTTACTTGCAATGTTGTCTATTTATAATTGATATTTTGGAGGAACTTTGGCTCCTAAAACACAGGCTTTTTGCCTAGTTTAGGAGGCAGCAGTTCGTGTTTTTGATTGTCACCATGTACAACATTATGTTATTGTAGCTGTATTCTAAATTTTCTAGTGTAAATGTACAAATAAAGATTATTATTATTATTACCTACATCACTATATATCTCTTTGATATTCGAAAGCGAAAAACAAATCCGGCAAACAACATTATTCAATATTGAAATGAGGATGAAGTCCATAAACAAACACACTCTAAACTGGAACTGCGCACGTGTGCAGAAACGGGAACCGAAGCAGTTTACTTAACTAATTAGTGTTTCTAAGTAAACTACTGAAGCTCTTTTACTGCTATTGATACGTGACATTCTTTACTATTGTGTGATCAGGGTACGAACGGCTTAGAAAATAGAAAAAGAAAACGTCCACATTCGCTGATCACATAAGAAAGTAAAAACCTTATTCAACAATCACAAGAACGCCATTCTATACACAAGACGTCTGCGAACCCCTCTGGAATACAACGAGATATAATAATGCTGAACAGTTTAATACTCCAGCAGACATATTAATATGCAGGGAGTTAGAAACTTTGTTCTTTTTTCCTTAAACAGGGCCGAGTCGAACGCCATAAAGTTTGGGAACACCCCAACGCAGATCGCCTCTTACAATTCATGCAACGTTGCCAAACGATAATTCGATGCGGTGTAATGATTAATTAAGTTGTAGACGGTACCGTTTATAAATTGCGTATTATTTTCGTATAGATTTGTGCGTACCGTTCACGTTCCATTGTTCTCAAGAAATTTTCAATTTAAACACATTTCGTTGGCAGTTTACGACGCCCACGCATTCAAATGCGATACATTTAAGCACCACACGGTCTTAAATGGGCTCAAGGCAGCTAATAAAAGAAGGATCGAGTGCGGGGAGCGCCGAGCGTCTTCGCTAAACACCTGTTTGTTATTCCGTATTTATTATGCTGAGTTTCCGACTTTTTATTTGGAGTTTGTTCTTTCAATCTTCGAAAAGTTCCCCGTTGCTTGTTGTTTTTTTCGCTGTCTCCGCTACTTCTTAGGTGCTTAACGGTAATTGCTTTTATTAATACATAAGCCGTTTAAATACCCTCGTAAAAAGGGAGCATATCTGACGGTTTATTTTTTTATTAGAACCACGCCTTACCTCATTTTAAATGGATTATTCGCACCCGATATGAATTACAGTATTATGGTATGGTGATGGTGCTCTCAAAGAATATTTGACATAATTATTCGAAAAATTTTAATTGACGCTCAGTATTTTTTTATTCAACCCTATTTTAAAATAGATTGTAAAGAATTCAAGAATATTTTAACTAGTACCAAATTATGAAAAGGAAAGAACTTCGAGGAAGGAAGTCGAAGAAAAAAGTTAAATTGGCTGCGTCATAATCTGCTGTTGCAGCGACTGTCTGGTAAAATAACTGACCAATCAAGTTTTATTTAATATAAAATGTTTTTAAAATTATACTCCTCAATAATATGTTTGCATAGAATGTTGGACGTGGAACGTAATATCTTCTTTGGGTTTTGAGATTCATACAAATACGAAACCAATTTGTAACTAGATCTACACTAGCACAGAATTAACACTGGATGGATGAAATGGCGGCAGGTCACCGGGAATATCTGTGACTCCCGCATTCCCCTAAAACTTAAGGGGAAGATTTATAAAACAATGGTCAGACCTGCTGTCTTGTATGGTTCAGAATGTTGGGCCACAAAAGGGATGAATGAAAAGCAATTGCATGTAGCTGAGATGAGAATGCTAAGAGCGATGTGTGGTGTTACGCGCATGGATAGAATTAGGAATGAGTATATAAGAGGAAGTCTGAAAGTGGCACCGCTGACTGAAAAATTGTGTGGAAATCGGTTGTCGTGGTATGGGCATGTGATGCGGAGGAATGAAGAAAATGTCGTGAGGAAAGTCTTGTGTATGGATGTGGATGGCTATAAGAGTAGGGGAAGGCCAAAGAAAAGATGGTTGGACTGTGTGAAAGAGGATATGGGTAAAAAGGGGGTGACTACAGAGATGACGACTAATAGAGGAGTATGGAAGAAAAAGACATGTTGCGCCGACCCCAAATAAATTGGGATAAGGGAAGGAGAATGGATCTACACTAGCAACTTTTGGAACGGTTCTTATTAATTAACTAGGTTCCGCCAGCAGTTTCGCCCAATAAATTAAAGCCTAGGTGCTATTCCAGACTGTAATCTATTTCTGTGTCTTTTATGTAGATCCGTTCAGCCATTCTAGCGTGACTGAGAAACAAACATCCATCCAAACTTTCGACTTTTTAATTTAAATTAGGATGTATGTACGTCAGTAACACGTCCACGAAAAAGGTAACTGAATAAGATTTTTATCTAAACTACCCAAAAATGTCTATGAAAAATATGGCATAGACATATAACAAGGCTGGAGTGGACACATCTCAGCTCGTAAAGGGTGCAACCTCTTTAAAACTTTAAAAGGATGGTTTTAACGTTATGATGGTAATAAAGATTGTTTTTGTTATTATGAGATTTAAACAGTGTTGCCATTTTTATTTTTGAGTATTTTGTGGTGTAGGTGTACAAAGTATTGGTACGCTGGATTTATCACCGCAAAATTGATTTTGGTTTAATCATATTTTTTTATAATTATTTAAAATTCGTGAAAAGATTTAGAGATATTCCAAACAACGTGGAAAGTCTTTTCCGATTTTCTGTGAAAATTATTTTTCGGATTGAAAACTTTAATTGAAAACTGTCCTAGAAGCACTGCTGTCTCACATAGTAAAAATGCGCGAAAATCTGGTTTTCTGTACGCAAAATAAACTCAATGGCGTGGGCATTATGTGTTCAAATTTTTATGAAGACAAATTCGCGTGAAAGGGGGACTTTCACGACCTGTCACTTTTGATATGTCATACGAGTATCTACCTATATTTTTACTGAAACTTACGAGTCGGTGATCTATATAGGGATTTCATAATTTCAAAACTTAACGTTGATTTGAACGTAAGTTTGAAAAGAGACAGGTTATGCTGGCTAGATTTCTTTTTAATTTTTCACTTTTTCTTTTCTTTTAGCTCGCTTTTTTGCGTTTTGTTTTAACTCGCTATATATGTGCTTAGTTTAAATATAAATAAGCATATTCTAAAATCAAATTATTAATAGAAAATTTTGAATTTAGTACCTGTTGGTACTACCTATAATCACAATGGTTATTTTTTTAATAAATAAGGTTATTCATAAATTATATAACCACGAATTGCAAGATGGCAAAACTAACCAAGTAGTAGTATATATAGTATAGTCCTTATACACCATAATAATCATATAATAATACATATTTTTATATAAAGTCAACATTACGTAACTCCTGAAGTTATACAAAGTTTGTTGTTTAACTAAAGCCGAGACTACATGCCGCAGTATTCAAAAAGGTATGTGTACCGACCACGTCAAAGAGAAAGTTTCTATGTAATTTGTATAGAGTGCACACTGACGGACATCGTCTGACCAAGTACCGCTATTACCAAATTGTTACGTGCAGCTGCTGTCAGAAGGTATTCACATTACTGTCTTGTAGTTTTCGGTTTGTTAGCAGTTGATATGGCTTTAGTTTACTATGTTTAACTACGATGCGTCACTGGTAGGTACAATCTAGAAGAAAAACTCCATTAGCGTGCTAAGGATTACATTGCTATGAACTCGACCACGATGCAGCCCGTGCTTGTGCATTTGTGTGTATGAGTGATGCCTCAACATTCCACAGATAATACACACTAATGAACTGTCGTCGCACTATGCAAAATAACATTATATTTCTGTTGCATTTTGAATACGCGTCATAATGACGACCTGTTCATTGCATTGCTAAAATTCGCATAAATCTAACATGTTCCGGTAGCTGTTTGGGCTAAGCAATGGGTTCACGGTCAATGAGGTCCAAGTTCGAATCTTAATTACAAGAAATTGCTGTATTTGTTTATTTTAAATCACAATGATGTTTGTATTTCAATTAAACAAGATCTTGTTAAGTATTTAAGTATATTTATAATATATTAATGCTTATTATTTATTTTTTTGAAAAAGTGAAATATTAGTTAATGGCACGGATTCTCTTGTTCAATATCTAAACTAAAATTAGAGAATTGCTATCTTTTACTAAAAGGCAGTGCGAGAAAAGGACGGCTATAGCTATGCACTAAGTTAGAGATGTCAAACTAGTTTACGCCTTGCGCTTCGCCGTGTTTTTAGACGACATGTTTTTACGTGTACCCTTAATTTGTATGGAAATATTAGTTCAAACTAAATTTGACAGCTCTAATTTACGTCCGTCTCTTTCTTGTTTTATTGGAGAGAAAAAGACAGCAATAGCCTAAATTAAGTTAAGTTTGTGCATAACAGAATCAACACCATTGTATTGTTAATTTACCTAAAGTAAGGCCAACTAGCAGCGATACGAAAGGTCATTAACCTAAAGAACAACTGTGGCGTTGACAATCTAATATTTATCTCTTTCCATCTTGTGCCTTTGTCGTAATGTCTCGTTCTCCCGGCAAAAACATGACAACGTTAAGACGGGTTCGCCAACATTCGGGCGGCCATTTTATCGCCCATTTTCGCATGAGTTTTGTTTACATTTGGTATCACTTCTCGTTGGCCGTACTTTATACATATGCGATTATGTATTTTATCTTATCAGTTTTGGAAGGTGAAAATAAAAAAGTAGTTCTGAATCATAACAACAATATTTATTCGTTTTATTTATGTATACTTACCTACTTAAAATTATCAAACTTTTATGAGAATTGTGACGTCACATTCCTACCTAGATAAAATAAGTTCTCTTGTAGTTACAAGAGAACTGAACTGAGCACAGTTGTTCATAAGAGTTTTTGTTGTATACCCACTAAGTCAATTCATATTAACAAAACAAAAAAAACTGTAAACCGTAACAAGGAAAGGATATTGTAATTTAACACAAACTAATACCCACACAGTGATACCTACTTATTATACGTAAATTACTTATTATACGTATTCAGCAGAGTTTATTGAAAACTACTACACAAATATGATTTAGACTTTATGTATTGAGGTTATAGCTTAAGTAGTCATTTTCTTGACGAAAAGAAGATTGAAACTAAACCTCAATTTAAGAACATTAAATAATTACTGACGTTAATAGGTATCACTAAATATTTTGTTACACCGTCTAATTATATATTAAAAACATAACATCTAGGTTAATATTTTGTATAACCCTTATTACTTTCAATGCAGTCAAGTAGACGTTTGTGCATAAACCCTACAATATTACTACATATTTCTGATCCTCTTAAATTTTCCCACACCTCCATGCAGTGGGTTTTTAATATTTCTATACACCGCTCATCCCGTGTCTCCCACCTTTGCACCATCAAACCCCATAGATTTTCTATGGGATTGAGATGGGTGATCGCGCTGGCCATGGAACAACAATTACCTCCGAGTGATTGTGAAACCACTAATAATAGGACAGTGGTCCTGGACAAATGTGAATTGTGTCAAATCATGAGCTGGGTAAATGTTGCGCACAGTAGGTAGCATGACATCATCTAACACTTCTACATAATTAGAACTGTTGGCGTATGGAGGAATAAAATTCAGTTCTCCTGGCCCGGCTGCACTCATCCATCCCCACATATTGATCGTAATTCATCCTGAGTCTGTATTAGGGATTACTTTATTTTCACACCAGTGAGTGTTATCCTTGCGCCATAAATGTAGCCTAGTAATATAATAATATTTATTTAATATCATCATGTGCCTAGCCTTTTCCCAACTATCTTGGGGTCGGCTTCCAGTCTAACCGGATGCAGCTGAATACCAGTATTATACATGGATTAATAATATTTATTTAATATATAATATTAAAACTCTGCATTTATAAATCCTATAATAAACAGTAAGTAATTATTTATCTTTCATGCCTCATGATGGATTTAAAAAACAATAAAAACAATTTTACTAACCATAAGTCACCAAATAATGTGTAAAGATTTCAAATTAAAATTTAAGTTACAATTCATCAATATAATAGGTACTCACATTCAGTCCGGTTTCATCAGCTATTTGTGTTTTATTAAGACCCCTTTTATGCAAGGCAATAATAGTCGCCCTCGCCTCAATATTTTGAGAATAAAATACCTAATACAGCTAACCATTAAACCACACGTCACTGACTTACAACTACAACCAATCGACAACGTTTAATTTCGACCAAGATTATTATATTTCTGTCTCATTACTTCCAATCGAGTAAAAACTTACAAAAAGTCTATAATAGTACTGCGTGAGGCTTGAACTCACGGCTCACTGATTCACGCATCTATCTGCGAGCGCTTAACCCCTAGTTCATCTTGACTCATATATTAATATTTAAATTATGAACTACAATCACTTGTTGATGACAATGATGATGCATGTGTCTATTTTCTTGGAAATAGAAGGTCGAAAGTCAAACTAAACGTTAAGCTATTGCTTTGTGAGATTGGCTATCGACTTTTGGTCGAAACTGTACAAGGTGGACATTCACTGAAAATCAGAAAAGACCCACACGTACAAAAAGTTTTGGGAAATCACATTCATTGTGCGTACAGCTTAGGAGTGGAATTCCCTGCAGGACTTTGTGTTTCCTGGGGGTGTTTAAGTCAAGTGTAAATAGGTTCTTCTAGCCAAGCGTGCTCCATCGTCGACCACATCATCGCTTACCTTCAGGTGCGATACTGGTCAAGAGGGAGCCCAACAATGAAAAGTAAGTATATATAACGTGATGCCTTTCCGAATGGAAAATCTGAGGGATGGTACCTCCTCCAAGTGTCGCCATATCAACGTGTCTCGCATTCAGCGGATGTTGATCGTAGGTTTACTAATATGTAAAATTAGTACTAGTATATGGACTCCTTTGTCTGCACTTAGACTCTCATTTGGTCCATTGTGCGTCGGAGTCCTGGCTAACATAGCCAGCCTAACTCCGACCAAAAAAACAGATGCTTCCTGGGAGTATCGCAGACTTGGCGGAGTGATCTCACTGTTCCGAGGATTTGTGCACGTTGGGTAGCCATGGCCTCGCATTCCAGTATGACGTGAGCGGATTCCACGGCGTCAAAGAATCCACTGTAGAGAGCGTTGTCCGTGGTGCCTAGGTTAAAAAGATGTTTGTTTAAGAGGCAATGGCCCGTGATTGTCCCTATCATTATTTTGAGATTAATTTTATTGAGGCTAAGCAATCGTTTGGTTAGTCGCGGGTGCACGCTCGCCATTCTTGACTGCCTACAGTCTTTTACCCGTGACCATCTGTTGTTATGGAGAACAGACGTTGATCTATGGCGTATCCATGTACGAAATTGCGAAAAAGGCAAGGGAAGTAGTGGGTACGGGCCCAGCTCTATCATCTCGGAACCTCTCTTTGCAAGCTGGTCCGCAGCGTCATTGCCCAAGGATCCACTGTGCCCGTTGATTCACTGGAGTGTGATTCGGTTCGATAACGAAACACTCTCCAGAGCTAAGTGACACTCTAGAATCAATTTGCTGTTCGTCTGTCTGTTTTGTAAGGCTTTGAGCACTGCGAGACTGTCCGATATAAATCTGATACCATAGTTTTGTATCCCCAGACGCTTTACGGCCGTTGCTGCTTGCGTCAGGGTGACACCTGGAAACTCGAGCTGTGCTCGCCTAGAGGTATGTGAAATTTTATTTTGAGGTTTACAGAGTATACCCTAATCCTTGCACCATTGCGTGTCTTTGAGCCATCTGTGTAGATGCGTACTTCATAGACACCTGACTGGTCTCTTACTTCCTCTGCTGTTTGTATGCAATAGTTTTTGTTGAATCTTAGTTGGTTAGGTATTCTGTCACACAGGGGTCAGCGATAAGTGGTTGGTACTCAATTACCCGGTTCAGGATGCCCGCATGAGCACTGGTGTGGTTCTTGCCCCATATGCGTAGGTGCATGAGCCTGATGGCGGCTAGTTCCGCCTCTTGTTGTATAAATAAGTCAAGGAAACTTAGTTTCAAGGCTATCTTCATTGCTGCTTTTGGGGTGATTCTCATGCAGCCAGTGATAGCTGAACATGCCAGACTCTGGAACTTCTGGAGCCTGGTAATGGTGGGCGAGAGTTCCGTCCTCGTCCACCACACCAGAGCCGTAGGTCAGCATTGGTCTGATCACGGCTGTGTAGAGCCACAACGTAATCTTTGGAGAGAGCCCCCATGGTTTTCCTATCATTTTTTTTTTGCATTGGTAGAGTGCCATCGTGCTTTTGTTGAGTTTGTAGTCAAGGTGCTTGTTCTGTAGCAGTTTACTATCAAGAACCACTCCTAAGTACTTGACTTCTTCTTTGAGTGTTAGTTCGGTGTTGAAGAGTTTTGGTAGTTCATAGGGCCTTAGAACTCTTTTGTTGGTAAACATTATTAGTCCTGTTTTTGAGGAGTTGACCGATAGCTCGTGTTTAGCACACCAGCCCTAGATTATTCTGAAGGCTTTTCTCATGAGGTCACATAAGGCGCCTTCAAAATGCCCGGAAATTGGGATAGCTATGTCATATGCGTAACCCACCGATTACAGGCTATTTGCATTGAGCTCCGTGATAAGCTCCTTTGCGATTAAACTAATATTTAATCATAAAATAGCCAAATGGCTTAGCTGTCAGAAGGTATTCATTACTGTCTTGTTTTTTTTTTTTTTTTTTTGGGGGGTGGGAAATCATCCTATGACTTCTTCCGCTCTAGGGTGGAGCGGAAGGGTGTGTCAGACTCTTACTGACTAAAACCCACCCCTGTTCCTCCCTGCCTCGAGTGCCCGGGGGCGAGGTAACTCTTTCGAATTTATCCTCCACCCCCGGGAGTGTTCAGTTTGTTGGCAGTTGACATGGCTTTAGTTTAACATGACATTATATGACGCCTTCCACGAACTGGTAGGCTTTTTTTTTTTGTTGGTTGGGAAATCATCCAATGACATCTCCCGCTCTAGGGTGGAGCGAGAGGGCGTGTCAGACTCTTACTGACTAAAACCCACCCCTTTTCCTTCCCTGCCCTGAATGCCCAGGGGCGCGGTAAATCTGTTTCGAATTTATCCACAACCCCTGGGCAGAACGAACGGGTAGGCTGAGGTATAATTGGTTCACTCATGATTAGGTGTGTATAACTGCCTCGTTGGTCTCTTCACAAGTACGACTGCTAAGCGTGAGATACTGGGTTCGATTCCCGAGTCGGGAAAAAAGTATTATTGGGTTTTTTCATTAGGAACTACTCAGTAGCAGCCCGGAGTTTGGAAGTTGGTGGTGTGACTTTCCCGTGCCTCGGAAAGCACGTAAACTCCGGCCAGCGCCTGATCTCTCCCCGGTCGTGTCGGATTGCCGTCCCATCGAACTATGAGAGTAAAGGAACAGAATTCACCTGTGTTCGATCACAAACTTATGCACTGTAATATCTCCTGCGTAGGTACTTGCCTTATCTCTGTTGAGATTGTCCACAGTAATCGAAATTCGGTCGGGACAGTTATTATTATTATCTTTAACCCCTAGGTACATTCCAAGTAAATCACCTCGAATCATCAAATTGACAGTAATAGCTTTCATATTTACTGACATTAATCGAAAGCTTTTTTTGTTGTCAGCAAGGCTTACAAAAACCAGTTTTTTTTTCTACAAGTTACCGAATATCTAACAGCTTCGTTAAAAGTTTATCAGTGAACTTCAGAAATAAATAATTCATTTTATTAAAATATTCTTTGAATGATTTTATTCAATTTATTTTCTAGAAAAATATGAAGTCGTCAAAAAAAAACTACCCAATACTAAAATGGAAAATATGACGCAAAGTGCTAAGCATGTCTTTTTTTCAGTACACGTGTGTTGTATACACATTTCTGTACAGTTTCAAAAGGGACTATTTTGTCAGTTTGCATAGTTTTGTACTTTGGTAAAAAATACTTGAACTAAATTACTAAAAAAATTCAAGTTTATAACTGACTTGAAATTACCACCTAGTAATAATTTACGGCTTTCATTGCAATGAAATATGCTGGTAATGGTGGCGACAGCGTACCGAAAGACTCCGCGTTGGAAAGCCTCCCACTAGGGGGACTGATGATCTGATGAGGGTCACGATAATCCGATGGATGCGAGACGCACATGACCGTTCATGGTTGCGACACTTGGGGTAGGACTATCCAGCAGTGGACATCTTTCGGCTGAAATGATGATGATGCTAGTATTTCTTTAGCAGCTGCTCCCGGATACTTTCACTAGAGAAAAGCGTGTAATGGACAACAAACTGTTAACTAAAAAAAAATACCCATGGAAAATATCAGCAGGTTTACCTACGAAATGCTAAAAACGAACTCAAAATTCGCCGTCAAGTATTGTTGAATTCTCCTACAACACACACGCTCTGGCTTTAAAAAAATCTCTGTCCGTCCAGAGAAAAAGAATGTAAAAAGTTTAGTATAGTGTCGTACGGAAGGCTTTTTGGGCAAAATTATGATGTTAGCAAAGTATGCCGCTTACGTATCCTGCACCCGTTATGGCACTTTAAAACAATTTTTGCATACAATTTTTTGTACTCTTTTGCCCAATTAGCATAAGTTCTGTTAGCAACACTGGGAATAAAATTATACTTAAGTTGACTATTTATTTCACAAACTAAACATTGTTTTTATCTCTATTTGAAAGAATGAAATGATGATTTTGGAGAATTAGTACTTACGACGTTGTTTTAGACCGGTATGTTAATTTTCGAGGTATTTTAGTTGCAAATTATAATTAAGTATAAATGTTAGTAAGATTTCATCTTGTAGGCAATTAAAAAATAAAACATTATTGTTAAATAAAATGATAAAAGCTATTAAGTTTAATTTTACTTACGTTATTTTCCTGTAAATATTTCTTCTGCTATTGATCATAATAAATAAGTCCGCTAATCCCCTAGCCACCACACTACCCCAATGAAAAACAATTAATTATAATTCATTCTGACTTTTATTACTTAATATCTCAAATAAAATTATGAGAAGAATAAATAAAATACCCTACCTCCGCATTATTTAATTTTCATCCAATTTCCCTGTATTGAATGCTTCATTATTCATTTATTGTATCAGATTTCCTCATTTCATATTAAATAAATAATAATTCCGTAACGAAAATATTCCATTGAATTTCAGCGACAAAAAGGGTACTTTTTCAATAGGAATCGTTCAATAAAACCTTCTTATGTATGTTTGTATAGTTCAAGACATTGTTACCTCAACAGTGGCATTCAGACAATTCTATTTCCAATGTATCTCGATGGCCGATCGGTTTCACCCAGGGGACTCGGACTCTAGTACTGATCCTGATCAAATTACATATTTTATGAATCCTCTGAGAATTTTATTGGAACGCCTAACAAGACATCTCGTTCGCTCACACTTCTTTGTGAGGAATCAAATGACTCATCCATAAACAGGCGAGTTTTTGTTACGAGGACCTGGATAAATTCGGGTTTGTTTTTTTTGGGAGTAGGTATATTTTTCGGATTAGTACGTGAGTTATGGCTAAGTAATGGGGCTCGTGGTTAAATAAAAATAGTTGCAAGGTTCAATCTCCCACAACCTTCAGTCGTTGTTCCTGACTATTATTTGTAGATCTTTGACATCTCTATAATATTACGTATAATCAAAAGCCTGAAAAGTTGAAAGTTAGTCTTACAGAGGGACATTACTCAGTAGCAGTTTTGTAGAGGTTCCATAGGCAGTCGCTCCATGTAAAATATTAGTACTCAATATTACTATACTGCATCTGGCAAAGCAGGTGTTGATACTTTAGACGAGTGTGTTAGAAAAAAAAACTTAGATACAGGGCAGCTACCTTTACCGAAAACTATCGTAATTGTTTAGAAAGTGTATCAGAATCTTTAGGCACCACTCAATCAGAAACAGAACTTTGAATACAAGATTGAGAGATTCCTAACCGGTCATCGATATCTGTCCATAAGATAGGTAGGTACTGCTAGACCACAGGCTTCCCACAAGGGTCAACATCAAGCGCTATCTGACACCAAATATAACGTATATATAAAAATAACTAGAAGACTAAAGTAATTTACTGTAGCCTTGACTTTAATCAATGAAGAAGGTCAAAATTCCTATCCAAATTAATTCTCTAAAGTAATGTCGAGAGGAATTATCTTAAGAACGTTTATTATCTTTGTTTGAAATGAATGGAACGTAGATATAAGTTTCGTCTTAAAATCTGAACTGATACTATAAAGAGGTCAAATTCAGTGTTTGTTTGTTGATTTTTGAAAAATAATAATAAAAATAATAGCCATTTCATTCCATTAGTATCATGTGACATTAATAATTGATTTTCTAACTTATACGTACCTATTTATATTCCTGTATTTTTATTTTACAATAAATTATTTTTATTGGACTGCCCATGATTGAGCAAAGGCCTGCCACTCACCCCTGTCGTCAGCCGAACGGGTCCAGCCAGTCGAATGATGTCGTCTGGCCACCGGCGCCATAGCCTCTCTTGGTCGGCCATGGCCCCGAGGGTACCAGTGTAAAATCTTTCCTCTCCACCTTCCACCGGCCGCTCCTGCCACATGTCTAGCCCAAGGCCACTTAAGAAGGCAAGTTAGAGTTGTTGTATCTTTAACTCTTGTTTTTGCTCCTATTATCTCACTTTTTATTCTATCGCTTAGCTTTATACCTAACATACTTTTCTCGGTGGACCTTTGAAATGTTCTTATTTCATTAATTGTTTTTTATTTTATTTTCATTTTTTATTTTTCAGAAATTGGCCTCCTCTGAAAGCCATAGAGTAGCGTTGGCGTGATCATGAGTCAAATGCCTTCTTTTTAAGTGAGATATTTAATTTAGACCTGAAGAAGTGTTTAAGTGACCAATATGCTTCTTTTTTTTTTTGGGGTGGGATATCATCCTATGACTTCTCCCGCTCTGGGTGGAGCAGGAGGGCGTGTCAGACTCTTACTGACTAAAACCCACCCCTGTTCCTTCCTGCCTTTGAGTGTCCAGGGGCGAGGTAACTCTGTTTCGAATTTATCCTCAACCCCCGGGCAGGCATCGGCCATGACGGGCCCCGTCTCTTGCTGACAACTCTTTGAGGCGCGCGTGGAACACTACGCGCCGTCGACTCTCGGGCCTGTTGCTGATCGGACGGCGAGCTACCCATTACTCGCCGTCCGCAGGCCCGGGCCTACGGTGGCCGGAGATCGTCTCGCGGCACCGAAAGTCCCAGGCGTCTCCTGAGGCGGATGCTGCTGAGGGCGTGAGGGCGATTCCGTTGTTGGTGCTCTCTCACGCGTCCCACCTCCACCTTCGCGAGCACTATTGCTTCGCAGAAGGAGGAGACGGCTTCCCATTCCCTCTCGCTCCGTACCATGGCCTGAACCAGGGCAGGGCGAAGTAACCAATATGCTTGACACGCTTTTTTCACCCTTCTCTTGACATCATCCTTATAATTTCCTGAAAATGATATAGTCTAACGGTGGGTGGTACACGTTTTCATTTACATAGTTTTTTTTTGTATTTCAATTGATATCTTTCTTTTTTTTGTTCTCCACTTGTCATCATACTTGAAACATAGAATAGAAACTCTCTGACATGTATTGCGAGTGTCTTTGTGATTTTCTGTCAATATCATGCAATATTGTCGGCAAATCGCAAATGGTATATTTATTCGCCATTTATGTTGATACCGAGTCTTGTCCTCTGAAGTTTCCTGAAAATGTGTTCTAAGAGCGCAGTAAATAAGTTAGGAAATATGAAATCGCTCTGTCTGACGCCTTTTTTCAAATCAAACTCTTCACCTTTCCTGTCGAGTTTAACAACAGTTTTGCTTCGGTTATAAAGTACTTTAAGTTAATTTATGTATTTTGTATTCACTTCTTGCTGTTTTTTTAAAATAGTATCTCTGAAAAGCTGATCAAATTACAAATATTATTTCATTAAAAGAATGATTTTAGTACTATCGCTAGTGTTATGGACCACTTTTTATCCCGGCAAGTAAACGTTTGCTTCATGCAACCGTTTATTTATACTGCTAGAAAAGTATTCGTATATAATAAGTAAACAAAATTATAGCATAAAAGAGTGTGGCAGAACCCAACGATAATGAAGTTGCGGCCTTTTGCAAACAAAATGAGTTGCTGAAAACAAAAGAAAAAAGGAAGGAAACCCTCAAAAACCGCAACAGAAGATATCGAGAACTGCAACCAACACTTCTCACAAAGGCTCTACATTGAGTAAAGGCAAGGAACGAAACCGCGAGGGAAAGCCGCAACGCGGAAAATAACCAGGGGAATTAAAATTGTGAGATTTTCTTCTTCATATTTTTATTTTTTTGTGTCAACAACTTGGTGCTTTTATTTGGTATTTTTAAATGTTTCCTAAACAAAAATTATTAATTTAAACAAACTTAGATAATTTTATTAATAAGTGTTAGGTATATAGCAGCGGTAGCCCCGACTTACGAGTCGTAGGTCGAGGGTTCAAACCCAAGCAGCAACTTTACTTTGTGTAATTTATTTCATCACCACTTTTTTCAAAACGATGAAGAAAAACATCATGATGAAATGAAAATCGAGGAGACCTGCGTGCCTACAGTGGGAACGTTAAGCTGATTATTATAAAGAGGAAAAATTGTTTGTAAGAGGAAGTAACTGACAGAAAGCTTTATAATTGAGTGTGGCCTTTTTTTTGGAATAGTCTACGAGAATGAAGCACGGAAAATATCTAGCCGAAAAAGCACATGATATACCTTATAGTTTTTTTAAATTTTTCAACGGATATGAATTGGCTATGTTACTTTTTTTAGCAATATCAAATTTTGTGCTAAGTGAAGCATTGATGTTTCTTTTTAAAAACTGTTTACTCCTGCTGGCTCGGTGTATTGGCCCAATTATTAAGCACGAGTAACCAGCAAGAGCAACAAAGCCTGGCAGGTACCAATACGATGTCAGTTTTGTTTAGTTTTAAAACTGGGATATAATAATAACACTGAGGAAAATAATAGAGGAAAAACCCCATTTAATTAATTTTCTGTTCATACATTTAGATACTTCTTTCTTACTGACACGATTTCACTAGCATCTTGGAACTTCATGAAACCGGATGTAAAGTACATTTTATCCAAGACACACTATTTCTTTGTGCTATTGAAATGTTCATTCATTCAAGATACAAAAAAAAAAGCGTTATTGGTAATTCGACGTATGCCCGCCATAACGTAATAGTGTATAATATGCATGTATTCTTTTTATTTGTAAAATTAAATACTTATTAGCTCTGGTAAATAAATGAAAGATTTTTTTAGTGCATATCTTCTTCAGCGAAGAAGTTACAAAGCCTCAAAGTTCAAAGAGAAGTCCGACGTGGACTCTGATGTTAAGGTCCATCACGCCCATAAAGCGGAGCTTTTGTGAGACTACTAGATATTGTATTTGTTTTAAAAAAAAATATATCGTTTGTTTTTCGACCAATTTTTATTCTGTTTCCACTATTGGTAGTCTATTTTTTATATTTTACCGATATACGGGTTGAATAACAAATATGTTTGCCATGCATATTCCATTACGTACCTACTCGAGGAACAGTTTTAAGTTTTTATTTTTCTAGAATTCGATACTGAACATAATTTTTACGCTTTTTCTCGAAACCCATGAGTTTCCGCTAGGCTTCTTCGATTGCTTAATGATTGCAAATAGGTCACACTATCACTCTCTGCCGGGAATATGTCGATTTACCAGTTACACTAGAGTAAACAAACATCTTTATAAACAAGTTTAGTTACGATATTATTATTACTAATCGCGTTTTTCCGGGACAAAAATTAGCCTATGGCACTTGGCAATACTTCAGTGAAATTATTTTCATAATTGGAACTAGTGATTATCTCTTATAAACAAGAAAATTTACCACTGTGTAATTATCGAACTCAGAAACTAACTTTTGGAAACAAACAAACAATTTACTGCTATATAATATTGGCTTAGGTCAAAAGCTACCAATACACAGCTATCGTAACATTGAACTGAAATAACTTCCCAATGTTTTTCGATGTCGGTTATGAACTTCGGTCACTGCCAACTGACGCAATTTCTAGTGAAACTTGGGGTTATTAAGCGGCGCGGTCTACCGGAAGGGCATTTACTTGGCTTTGAGCGAAACGTGCTTACACAAATTCATCAAAACTTAAGCCAATCGTTTACAGCTTACCGGGCAATCTGTATTTGAACATTTGGACCAGCTTGAAAAATAGAAATTAGTCGGCCGGTTTGTGAAAGTGGGTTATGGGTAAATCTGAAACTGTTATAGATGCGAAAAATACGTAATAATGCAAAAAAAAAATGCGCATTCCATCTGTAAAGCAATTTAAGAACAACTATGAAATTACGTAGTCCCATCTCTGTCGCATTGTCGCGTCGCACTTGTGTGCGGGAGACTAAATACATATGTACGACAAACATACGACGGGAGACAATCTGGGAGTCTTTAAGTCAACAATGAATATTTTACTTCTAGGCAAGCGTGCTCCAACGTTCGTCCACATCATCGCTTGCAAATAAACAATTTGAATTTGAATTTGAATTTACCATCAGGTGAGATAGTGGTCAAACGCGAACCTATCAAAGATTTAAAAAAAAATATAGTTATAGGATCTACCATTACAAGTTCATAACATACGGGTCCGATAACGTAGTTATTAAATCTTAATACATGAGCAATGTTCATTCATCATTCTATCCCATCTTGTGTGTTCCTATTGTATCTCTTTTAATAAGAGCGTCTGTTGTGAGAAGCCGACTACACATCATGGCCTAGTTATCAATGCTATTACAACATGGCCCCGTTACACGTTTTTCAGGTCTTCCTTGCTTGATAAAATACCTACGGCATATGGATGGCTCATTTTCTATTGTATTGTTAATGATTTTTATTGTTGAGTTATGAACTTATTTTAAATGAAAAATTGTAACGGTCCGGTTTTATTTTGAAATATATTCTACCAGCTATAAGGCAAACCAAGCTGGTAAAGAATAAAATGACCTCTACCAAAAAGATTATTTCCTTTCCATCTCTTTTTCCAAGTCAATGCCATTTAATAGCCCAATCTAATTTTAAATGAAATGACACACGATTATAGGTAAGTCATGAATCATTTAACCCTTAGGCCGCGGACTCGAAGTCGGCGGCGGCGGCGGCGCGGCAACGCACCGGTCGCATCGCTTGTACGCCACTCCCCGTGCCACTGCCTTGGATGCCAGTTCCATTTAAAAATCTATGCATAGAAACGCGCCGCTTCCCGCGACGTCGCCGCCGCCCCACCGCCCCACCGCCCGCTGACTTCGTGCTGACTCTACCTACTCAGAGCAAGAAAATATATATGAATGAAGTGCTTGTCAAAAACACTAACAATGTTTTCATTTATACTTAGCTTCGTCTACAACTGTAATGTTTGGATTGGTATTTTCACCTCTTCAAAAAAGTGTAGCTTAAAATACGCAACCCATCAAATCACTTATTTGTCTTGAATAAGGTATTCATAATTTTATTACCAGGATCGCTGGGTTGTTCAAAAGAATTACCGTGGCCCTGGAACGCACAAGGCACATGAAGGAACTCGGGTGGGTTTTAGTCAGTAAGAGTCTGACACTTCCTCCCACTCCACCCAAAGCGGGAGAAGCCATCTCATGATTTCCCACAATTAAAAAAGGTACTCATTTATGCCATTTACTTATTTATTATTTTACCCAAATTTGGCCTCCTTCGCTATCATTTATAGTTAGAGCAAAAACCTTTTGTGTTAGTCTCTCAGTTGATTTAGGACCATTTCAAGGCTCAACTTTCAGTAGGCTCGCGTTAGCGATTAACTCTTACTCTCTTATTTGGGAGGCTTTACAAATTCTTATCAGGCAATTTAGAATGCGGCAGACGTCGCTAAATAAAGGCTGTAAGTGCCCCGTTTTACATTATGCTAAGTTCAGTATCTGCGCTTGCGTTTACCTTGCCAGTTTTTGTTGTTCGTGAAAGCGCTGCTTTAAAAATCAGATACGGGGAAATTACATAAATTACCTGAGATTTAGTCCATGATTTCTACACTTTTGGGTTTTACTTTGTGCTGAATGAAACCAATCCCGATGGATTGTGCCACAAATTACATCCTCAAATGAAGATTTTCATAATAGTGGAGCCTGTTCGGTGAAATTGTAAGAAACACTGGCGTAACGGTTTGAATTGGGCCTTGACCGATTAGGAGGAGAAGGCAAAATGCAAAGACCATTCAAAGTCAAAGTCAAAGCATTTATTTCAAATAAACCTTTTACAGGCACTTTTGAATTGTCACGTCGCGGTCGATCAGTCAAAAAGATGAAGCTAATTGCACATTCTAAAGCGCAGATCTCTATGGAGAAGAACGTGCAAGAAACTCCACAGACACTGTTTTTAACCATGTTATGTGTTACAAAAATTTTGGTTACATTATTCTTGTTACTATTATGCGAGAACAATTTAAAACAAAAAATAAAATCATTTCATGAAATAAAAAAAATGCAAAATCATGGGGTAACTTTTTTTTTTTAATGATGTAATTTGCCTAGAAGTGGATACTTAATTATATATGTAGGTAAATTTTAAAATAAATGAGTATTTTTAACAGTAGCATTATGATAGTGTGGCAATTGTAGACACAGCCTAAACTCAGCGGGTCTGCATCGGCCTTTAGGTGGCAGTTGAGAATATTGAGGAGTCGCTCGAATGTTAAAAGAGTAGGTTTTTTTATGATGCACATGAGTTTAGCCCTTGGAAGTGGGCACATATGTAATTATTTTAATGAGGAATATACGCAATAGTGCCCTGAACCTCATCTTTTACTCCATACACACCGCACTCTCGCAGTAAGCCAGCGAGTCTCCAAGCTACGAGACACCCCTAGAGCCTTACTGGAGCCCTGCGGGTCCTACAATAGACATCTAAATAACAATTTAGGTGTCCATCATAATGTTTTTAAATATATCATAATACTTATAATAAACATTATACCGTAGTATACACAAAATTCAAAACAATATAAAGGGTTCAGAGATCTTCAACCTTTAATGAATCACTTTGTTAAGCTTGTTGTTCTCACTTTGATGACAAACAAAAGCAGCTCGATAACTGTGTTTTGACTACGTTTTAATTAACATTATCTAGTTAATGAAGAACCTTAGAGGCTTATAATGTTTACCAACAATGTCCGAGACTAGCTTTTAGTTAGTCTCAATATCCAATATTGAAATTATTGCTCACTTTTGGCGATATTGGCATTATTTTTGTTTAGTGGATTTCAGCCTGGGAATTTTCCAAGAAAAGTCACCATAGTAACAATGAAAGTCACAGTCTATTAATTTAATATAAGATTATCTTTTCACAAACAATAAATACGAGTAGATTTATATTATTCGTGCAAAGATTTAAAGGAATTGAGCATTACAATGTATTAAGTTGCAGTTACTACGCAATAAATTTAAAAAAATCTTTAAGACCTGTAACATTATTAGGACAAAAAACATTCCTCTGGCTTCGAAACCATGATCTGTATAGCGTATTGTTTCAATAAAATGCGAGGCCACATTATAATATTTTGTAACCACTGACGTACAATCCATGTAACGGGTACATGTTTCCACTTTAGTAGAAACACAATAAATTATGGTGCGGGTGCGGTTTGGGACAAAATTATGGGCAAAAAGGGTAAACAAACTAATCACAAGTAAGGCCTCAGAGTCAGTAACGGTGTTTTAATTATGTGAAATTCTGAAAATATACTCGTACTTGGTGTAAACCGCAGCATTATTTATTTATTATAAGCCTATGTTGTCCCACTGTGAGTCCCACTGTCCCAAAGGCACAGAATAGATAATAGTACTGGCGTGAAAAGGTCTCCTTTCCCTTCTATTTCTGGGCGTTCTGCCGCGTTGCCGCTTCTTCAGGAAGCACACACACAAGAAGCTTTGCTGCTATGTTACATTTTACTTTATTTTTTTGTGGTGGGAAATCATCCAATGACATCTCCCGCTCTGGGTAGAGCGAGAGGGCGTGTCAGACTCTTACTGACAAAAACCAACCCCTGTTCTTCCTTGCCTGAGTGCCCAGGGGAGCAGTATGCTATGTTACCCTACATAATGCTAAATCATAATTTAATTATAATACTTTCTATGCCAATTGATTTTATTAAAAGTACTTGTATTTGTATATTATTATGTTTGAAACCTCTCCATCACTCAAGGTTCATTAGAAAACCAGCGTTAAACAGCATCTGTCTAGCAACATTGCTGAAATAAACCTTTTTAGAGCAGCCGTGAGCCGTTATATTATTTGAGTGACCATGGTGACTATCGCCAAATAAATATTTATTTTCTTCTTTCTTCTGCATTAGATTAACTCAGTGATCGTTTTTAGGGTTCCGTAGTCCTAACAAGGACAAGGCACACTCATAGTTTCGCTATGTCCGTTTTGTATGGGCCAAAATATTTTTTTTCATGGTACCTCCCGTACATGTTAAGAGGGGATGTGTTTAGACTATTTTTCAATTCAGTGATTCGTTTGCGAAATATTAAAATTTAAATTAATATTTTTTGTTAAAGTCGAGCGTCCCTCACCCCCTTTAAAAGCTAAACTGTTGGGTTGAAAAATCTGAAAAAAATCGTGATGGTAAACTACGAGTATCATGGTTAAGTTAGCTTATTAGTTTTAGAGTAATGATCGCGCAACTTATATAATATACTTACTTAGATGAAGTTGTTATTTATGTCAAACGGGTAGTAAAATTATAAAATAGTAAAACCATAACATACATACATAACATCACGACCGTTATCACAAACAAGGTGCTCAGAGACTCCCCAAACATAAGCACTTGGGTGTTCCAAACATTGTAAGCTTTAGTGCAATGTAGTCGAATTTTATATTTTCTCCTTCTTCAGTTACTATCGTCTTATGTGAGCCGTTCTAAACGTAATTGGCCGTGAAACCGTGAACTCGATAGGTTCATAGCAATAAACATAAATTCCTCTCCTAAGTACGCATGTTGAAACGGGCGACTACGGAACCCTACACTGCGCGTAGCCAAACACGCACTTAGCCGGTTTTTGCCTATTGCTCATGCGACAGATGCGGCCAGTCTAGTTTCACTTTAATTTAGCAGCTGATTACTTTTAGAGGTTAAGAACAAAGTATAGAATTCCTGATGCGGTCGGCGGGTTTAACACCTGATATACTGCGTTCTATAGCTCGTTGGCAGACTCCAAAGTGTAGACTTCTCACGGTTTGTAAGACACCATGTGTGGTGGTGCAGGTGGTAAGAACACACATAATATCCATTAGCGTTTGTTTTCTAGGTCTTAATTGTAATATTAAAACCTACTTCATCAAGTGTAGACCAAGAGTGCTCGTCCATTGTTATTTCCCAAAACTAATAATAAAATTACAGCCAATTTGAAATTTTACTGCAGATTTATTGACCAGAAATTATGTTACCGTATTCGAAACTAGATTTCCGTAGAGATTAGCATGAAATCTAATAGATTTGAATCCAGAATCAAGCTTGAACAAATACTTAAATAAAAATATTTTTTCAAATACGGGTCCTCCATTCTGTATTTCATATTTCTATATTCTGTTTCGTATTGATTATAACAAGCTTGTAAGAGAGATTGCTTTGTCTGAATCTGAACCAATGGGTGGGTACGTAAAAACAGGGGTGTCCATTTTTTTCACAATAAAATTTTGCGGAGCGTAAATATCGTCGCTTAAATTTTACTATTTTTATCCAGGATAACCTCCAGAAAAAAAATATTTTGAGTTTCTAAGAATCACGAAATCATTGCTTGTCTGAAACTTATGACGACAAAAACTGTTATATTTCTGAACCTAATACAGATTTACCTACTTCGTGACTTCACATAATATCAAAGAAAGTAACTACAAACGTTTTTCTAATCAAAATAATTGAGTAGAACAAATGGAAAGTAAGCTTTGTCGTCGCAGTTCTTTTTACTTATGATTGTATTATACAGTACACAAAAGAAAAACGTTTGCTTTTGTTTCTACAAGTTGGCGTTTTTTCCTCATAGCGTGAGCAGAATGCTAAGCAATGCCAATTACCTACCTACTTGTTCATTTGGTTCAGTTTGGAGTCAACAGACGTAATGACGATTGATTGATAAAAATGGATTTACAATCCCTCTAGTTATTTTATAGGCATTTCATCGGCGAACGTACACGATATTATCATCATTTCAATCGAAAGACTTCCAATGCTGGACCTAGGCCTCTAACCAGTATCGCCACAACGACTAGTCCTGTGCATCTCACATCCATCCTACTAGCCGCGACCTTCACCTTGTTCAGATCTTCCGGTACGCAGTCGCCACTCCAGAACTTTTGGGCCCCATCGACCATCCGTTCTGCGAGCAATGTACCCTGCCCACTGCCACTTAAGTTTGGTGATTCTTCGTATACAATATGATTACGAACAATAAGAACTGGGACTCTAGATCATTTTATCGACGCCAGCGATTGTTGAAATGCTAAAATGTTTGGAATGGACCACCTAAATTTTCATTTTTGTTTTTGGACAGTCGTCATTGTTAATAGTATGCCACTTTGAACAGATACTCAGGACTGAAGCTGACAGAATTCAATGACTTATGAAATTTCAAAACTAAAATAACTATATCACAGTTTAAAAAACAACAACTGCAACATACCAGTACGTAATACATAGCCAAAGAAAGTTCATCATCAGCCTATATCAGTCCACTGCTGGACATAGGCCTCTCCAATTGCACGCCATTCAGCTCGGTTCTCGGCAACTCTCATCCAGCTGCTACCAGCCACCCTGCGAAGATCATCGCTCCACCTAGCCTGAGGGCGTCCTACCTTACGTTTGCCGATTCGCGGTCTCCACTCGAGAACACGTCTACCCCAATGGTCATCGGTTCTACGGCTAATATGGTCGGCCCATTACCACTTCAGCATGCTTATTCTGTGAGCTATGTCGACAACCTTGGTTCTCAGCCGGATCACCTCGTTCCGTATTCGATCCCTCAATGAGACTCCAAGCATAGCCCGTTCCATAGCTCGCTGAGCGACCTTGAATTTATGGACCAGTCGTACCGTGAGTGTCCACGTTTCGGCTCCGTAAGTCATAACAAGCAAGACGCACTGATTAAAGACCTTGGTCTTTAGGCTCTGTAGAATACGCGACACGAAGACTCGTCGAAGCTTCCCAAACGCTGCCCAGCCCAGCTGGATCCTTCTGTTGACCTCCCTCTCAAAGTTGTTTTTACCAAACTGCAGAGTTTGCCCGAGGTAAACATATTCTCGAACAACCTTGAGAGCACCGCCATTGACTACAATCGGTCCCGGAGTGACGTGTTCGTTGAACATAACCTGGGTTTTGTCCAAGTTCATCCGGAGACCAATGCGTCTAGAAGAATCAACTAGGCCGTCCAACATCTGCTGCAGATCATGCAGCGATTCAGCCAGTATGACGATGTCATCTGCAAATCTCAAGTGTGAGATGTATTCGCCGTTGATGTTAATGCCACGTCCCTCCCAGTTCAGCGTCTTGAACACATCCTCCAATGCGTTAGAGAACAATTTTGGGGAAATTACGTCCCCTTGTCTCACACCTCGACGCAGGGGGATATGTTCAGTTCACCGATCCTGAATTTGGACGGCCATTGTCGCGTTTTCATAAAGACATCTCAACACTTGATGTATCGCCAGTCGAGTTGGCATCGCTGCAGAGACTCCAAAACAGGCCAGGTCTCGATAGAGTCAAATACCTTCTCATAGTCCACAAACGCAAGACATAGGGGCCGATTATACTCTTCTGACTTCTGTATAATTTGCCTCACTGTGTGGATGTGGTCCATGGTGCTGTATCCTCCTCGAAACCCGGCCTGTTCCGGTGGCTGATACTCGTCGAGTCTTCGCGCTAGACGATTCGTAACGACTCTTGAAAACAACTTATATACGTGGCTAAGGATTGAAATGGGTCTGTAATTCTTCAAAAGGGTCTTATCACCCTTTTGGAAGAAGAGAACGACCACGCTCCTTCGCCACGCTTCTGGAGTTCTCCCAGAGAACAGGACAGAGTTGAAAAGCTCCCGAAGCTCTTTCAGCACAGGGCTTCCTCCTGCTTTCAGGAGTTCGGTCGTAATCCCGTCCTCACCAGAGGCTTTTCCATTTTTAAGCAGTTTAAGAGCCACTTCGATTTCGTCTTGGCTGATTTCTGGCAGGTCTTCTGTGAAGTGGCGGGTTAAGGTGGCTCTGGAATCCTCATTTTCGGGATCAAGTCACGATGCGTGCGATGCGTATAATTGGCCGTAGAAGTTTTCGACTTCCGAAAGAATCTCCGGCTTTGAAGCGACGATATCCCCATTGATTTGGTCAACTTCATCAGATGGCTCCTCCCAAGTAACTGGACGAACACTTTCGACCCCCGGTTTTGCTCAATCGCTTTTTCTATAGAGCGTGTATTGGAGCGTCGGAGGTTGCACCGAACCAGTGTCCTAATATTTCTGTTGAGTGCCCCTGACAGGTGGGTTTTCACGTCGCTCCTTCATAAGCTCCAGAGTCTCTTCTGAAACAGAGAGCCTCGGACAAGTCTGTGATCACTACCAGTGTTGAACCTGTTGATCACTGAGACTTCTCTGAATATATGCTTTTTATCTGTTATGATGAAATCTATCTCATTTTTCGTCATGATGTCGGGGCTTCGCCACGTCCACTTCCTTTGCGGCTGTTTCTTAAAGAAGGAGTTCATCAAGAAAAGCCCCTCCTTCTCAAGGAAGTTGACAAGCATTTGCCCCCTATGATTTCTGCTGCCAAATCCGTAGGATCCTACTACCGATTCACTGCAATTTTGTACTCCCACTTTAGCGTTAAAATCCTCCATGAGAACGCTGTAGTGGGCCTTAGTAGTACAATTCAAGGCCCTGGAGATGTCCTCGAACATTAACTTCACTTCGTCATCCGAGTGTGACGAGATCGGTGCGTAAACCTGAATAACCTTGAGGCTATACCTCTCGGTTAATTTCACAACGAGGTACGTTACCCTGTTCGAGACACTGGAAACTTTCACAACGTTATCACAAAGGGATTTACTTACCAGGAACCCGACTCCACCTTGGGATAGCTGGTCTCCCTTTCGAAAATATAAAAGGTGGCCCGATTCAAGGTTTATTGTATCCTCCCCCTCTCTTCGGACTTCACTCAACCCAAGAATGTGCACCTTATTCTTCCGAGTTCTTCTTCTAGCTGCGCTAGGTGTTCGTCGAGCCGTAGTGAGCGTCCGTTGTACGTTGCCAATGTCAGTTGGGTTTGGCGGCCCTTCGTAACCCGGGGATTCTTCGCACCCCCTACCTTGCCGTTACCGTGACCGCCGCCAAAATCAGGAATAGCAAGACGGCCGGGAACTGGGGGCCGTGGTTGATTATGACTTGCCGTTTGGAGGGTTTGCCCATAATCGCCACGCTGGGCATGCGGGTTGGCGATCGCAGATCGCAACTTCTCGCACTAGTAACGCTGCTGCCCGTCACCAGTCTGTGCCACTTAGCTGCGAAGTATTTATATAGAATGGGTATACCGCCATTAATCGGTTGTCAGAGCCTCGTTTGTTGTTCAGCAGGGTGCACCACGAGCAGGTGAGGTTGACTTGGGGCACTGAGATGGTAAATGTGCCCCCATACACCCCAAAGAAAGATATTGATTTTAAAAACTCCCTTAACTTACTTAATTTTAATCCTTCCTTATTGCACCAAAAACTAGAAGATCTATTGTATTCCTTAGCAACATTTGGTCGCAAAAATTTTAAAGAGTAATAATATAAAATGGGAATTTGCGTTTTGTAGCAAGAGACAAACAAAGCATAAGAAAAGTAAGAATGAACGGAATGAAATGTGAATTTAATTTTACAGTTGGCCGGTCTTTGAATGACAAGGGTTGTGTGGATGTGTTGCGGGAATATTGCAGATTCAGGCTTTTCTTAATCTTATTGTTGTGTCGTATTAGATCACAAGTATGTTCGGTTGTCCCTTGGGGTTATACAATTTTGTATTAAGATGATCCCTTTAATGTGACCCGCAAAGTTAAAAGGTTTCTTTGGTTTTTTTTGCGTTCATATCAACAGAAAATAGCGGTTTTTTTTGATAAAATAACTATAAAATTATTAATAATAATTTGAAACATTACAATAGCTCTCAAAATTATATTTGCTACATATCGTTATATTTCTACGAAATCGTTATAGTTGCAGTGATTAGGTTTATTAATAGGTATAATTTTGACAGCGAGGAGAGACAGTTCTCAATACGCCTGTTTAATTGTTAACCGACTTCAAAAAAGAGGAGGTTCTCAATTCGTCTGTATGTTTGTTACGCGATATCTCCGCCATTTGTGAATAGATTTTGATGATTTTCTTTTTTTTGATAGGTCGTACTTTAGAGGTGCATGTAAATTTTATCGAAATTATTTTTTTTTTTTTTTTTTTATGTTTGATAGGCTCGCGTTTGACCACTATCTCACCTGATGTTAAGCGATGATGCGGTCGAAGATGGAGCACGCTTGCCTAGAAGTAACCTATTCACTCTTGACTTAAAGACTCCCAGGTTGTATCTTACAGGAAACACAGACTCCGGTAGAGAATTCCACTCTCTAGCTGTACGTGCAATGAATGTTTAGCACTTTTTTGAAAAAATCAACAAAAACAAAAAATATGTATACACAGATGACGTTTTGGTTGTCTCTAAATGTTCAAATGCCGTGATATTGGTGTTATCTATTACGCCATAACTTTAATATTATGTTTTACTTCTGGTGTACAACAACAAAAAAAAAAAAAAAAAAAAAGTGAAAATTAAAAAGTTTTTTTCAATAAATACAACCGACTTCTAAAAATTGCAATACAAATTTAATTTCGGAAGTCGGTGTCAAATAACGAAGAAACAACAAAAATATGAACACCGACTTCCGAAATAATTAAAGTTATTTTGCAATTTTTAGAAGTCGGTTGTATTTTTTTTAATTTTTTTTTTATATTGGTTACGGTTTACAACTCAGTAGTTCTTTATCATAATTTCTTATTGTTGAATTCGATCAACACATAACGTAAAACAGCGCTACGGTTTGCAAAAAAAAAACGTAAGATTCGGGCTACCTTGACGGATCCCCTTAGCAAAATATTTTTTCTCTTTTTAACGTTTTCTCGGTACAGTTAATCAAATGTCAATCACTGTGTTGGATAACGTGAGCGCGATATATCCACGTCGTCTTGGCTTTCTTGTGAACGTTAGGAAAGCATTACATTCTATTATAACATGACACGTTGGGTTATTCATGATGTTTTCTTTGGCATTTTAAGTTGTGGTGATAAATTGTGAGTGCAATGTGTAGCTAAGATGGTTGAAGATCAAGTATGTGTAACTATCGAACACGAAGTTTCAAGTTTGTATTTTAAATTGATCGGTCTTGTGTGCTTTCGACTATTTTCTATTAGTTACTAGTGACCTACCCCAGCTTTGCATGGATACAAATTATACACCTAAACATTACTCTTGAATCACTCTATATGTTTGTGAAAACTGCATGAAATCCGTTCAGAAGTATTGGAGTTTATCGCGAACAGACAGGCATATAGACAGTCAGACACGGCGGGGCACTGTGTCTTATAATATGTAGTGATAGTGATGATATTGATAGTGCTAGGCATGATATTACTACCACTCTGGTTTGTACCTTATCATTGTAACTACGTTAGTTTTGTATAGGTAACAGGCATAATATTAGTATCTGTGGCATTAACGATCCCATATTTGATAAAAAAAAAATCTCTCTCATAGCTGGACCAAAGTGGTTTCTTTGGGCTAGCAAAGTACGCATTTTTGCAGGTAACTTTATAATTGAAGATGTAAATTAAAAGCAACCATAATGTTTTCTTCAGGTACAATTTTATTATTATAAAGTCAAAGTCAGTTTCCAGGAAAAAAAGAAGAATAACACAAAAGGCAGTAAGTGTAAAACGGAGCGCAGCTTTTTGTTATTTCCTAGACATTTAAAATATTGTCTGTTGGAGATTATTACGGCAACTCACGTAACTCTTTAGTATATCCTTTGAGATGCTTTCTTTGTTTTTGCTGATTTTGCTTTTAGTGACAATAAATAAATTATATTATTTACGGCCCTTATTTGTTTTTTATTGTATTCTTAGAACTATCTCGGTGAAAATGGATGAAGTTTACACAAAACTAACATTGACGATATCAGATAATCGGAAAGTGGTAATTATCTGATTCATTTGTCGGTGAAGATTGATATTCCAAAAATAAATCAACATAATATTTAATTTCATAAAGCCTACGCACTCTCGTCTATATTCTTTCGTAGCACGATGGGCCTACGCCGTAGCTAAATAGCTACGACTGCTACGAGCCTCTCACATACTATGACTCGTCATCATCATTTCAGCCAAAAGACATCCACTGGTGGACATAGGCCTCCCCTAAGTGTCTCCACAACGACCGATGCTGTGCGTCTCACATCCATCGGATTCCAAAGACCCTCCTTGTGAAAGGTGTTCCAACGTTGCGATTTCCGGTATGCTGTCACCACTCTAGAACGTTTCAGCCCCATCGACCATCTGTTCTGCGAGCAATGTGCCCTGCCTATTATGACTAAAGTTTTGATATCCTAAGAAAGAGGTACCATCACATAACGACGGCAATTTAGAGAAACAACGACTATTTGGTGGCCGATCTATAATGGCAACGCTATCTGAGGAAACCCAACCATTAAACGTGCCAAACACTCAAACAGCGTCATAAATGTCTAACACATTGTTTTGTTACCATATCAAACTGGCAGTACTGAGTATCAAGCCGAAACGTTGAAGTTTGTTATGTAGTGAACACGGCTCTCTGTCCCCTTTCAGGCAGGTAACAACTTTTCAATTCAAGACGTGAATTTGTCGGAAACCGATGCACTTACTTGAAAGTATGGAGGCGGGACTAAACTTGAATGTCGTGTCTCACTTCTTCCCAGGTTTAAAGATAGAAGTTTCATATGTATTTTTCTTCGAATATCACAATGGGAAGCCGTCGTGTAGACTGTTTTCCGTGAATGTAGAATGAATAAGGTATTCATTGTTTACTTTGAGAACTGAGAATACCTGCTTGACTTATTTCGAATTTTTTTTTGCTTTTAATTTATTGGCAAACTTTCAGGGCTTGATACATATGAATTTGACTATAAGACCCTACATTTTTCATGATATCATGATGATTTCAATTGCTTAGGCATTGGCCTGAAAAAGTTGGTCATATCATATTAGCAACATCCACTAAATAAATCTAAAAAATACGTAACCCATTGAGAACCACTGCAACTTAATAAACTATCAAAAAGAAACAAAAATAAGAACGTACGCATATAAATTGATAAAAAAACCAATCCCCATATTTCTTTTAGCACATTGCTATCTCAGTTTCGGCACCAAGAGGGTAATAAACGAAGACGTGACGTCATCGCACCGTATCCGAAACGTGCTCAACACCTCATTCGGCCACACTTGATGCGAAAGGAAAAATTACCTCCTATATCGTAGAGGAGACGTTGCACGTTTTGTTGACTTTCTACATTATAGTTAAGATTTACCCGATAGTAACTTACCTCTTACCTGCTTGAGGGGCTCGTGGTAAATAAAACAGCTGCACGGGTCGATCTCCAAGATTAAGCACCGTTTGTCGAGATCGGTCCATGACCGCCGTCCGAAACTCCTCCGTGCCTCGCAAAGCACGTTAATATTATGTTGACCCGTTTTTTTTTTTTGTTTTTTGAGGAAAACCTTCAAAAAACACCTGAAATTTTGGGAAAACTACTTTTTTACAAAAAAATGCAACCGATTTCCAAAAAAAAACACAAAAACATGCACAATAACTTTAATTTCAGAAGTTATTGTTTCTAGTTTTTTTTTTCTTCGTTATTTGACTACGTAAGTAATTTTGCATTTTTTAGTGTTTTTATGGAAGTGGGTTGTAATTTTTATTTCATTTATCACGCTTTAGTTATTGTAAGTACTCCATAACTAAAACATACTAATCAAGTTATGCCCGAATTCATCATCAGCCTTTTAATGTCTCCACTGCTGGGGCACAGGCCTCCTCTCTGTGAGAGGATGTGGGCCGTAATCCACCACGCGGGCCCAATGCGGATTGGTGGATGTCACATGTCTTCGAATTTTTGGTTCTAGGACATGCCGGTTTCCTCACGATGTTTTCCTTCACCGTTTTGAGAGCAGTGGTGATGAAATAACTTACACAAAGTAAAGTGCCTGCCTGGGTTTGAACTCACGACCTACAACTTGTAAGTCGCGGCCAATACCACTGGGCCACCGCTGCTCATGCCCGAATTACTAGCTCCAAAATATGGAATTTGAATATAATTGGTGAAATTCACCAAAAACACACAGATTTGTACAGTTTACCCTGGTACAGCGTGTCTGTACCAGGGTAAACTGTACAAATCTGTGTTCCCCTTCAAAGAGTATCAGCGTGATGTTATGTTATGAAATGGTGTAAACAATAAACAGACATGCGATTGCAGCAATTCCGGAAGGTTTTCTATAACTTATTGAACAGTTATATTGTGTATCTCCGAAATTCTTCATCAGATCTTAACCAAAATCAAATGAGACCACATGAGAAGCACCAACTTTCAAATAAAAAAAATAATCATCAAAATCGGTTCACCTACAAAAAAATAGGGAGGTAACACACACAAAAAAAATACAGTCCGAATGAGAACAGCCGACTTCAAAAGAAGAAGGAGGTTCTTTTGATGTCGGTTAAAAGGACCAGGGAATGTGAGATTATTACCTAACTAAAATCCACTCGTGTTCCTTTAGTTGACTGTGCCAGGCCCGCGGTGACTCTTTTGATCACTCTCGAGACCCTGGCAGGACATATAGGTACTTGGCACGTGTACTTGTTACACTGAGTGGCAGTGACCGGCATTTGAAGGAACAGGGGTGGGTTTTAGTCAGTAAGAGTCTGACACGCCCTCCTGCTCCACCCAGGGCAGGAGAACTTATTTAATCATTTCCCACTCCGTTAAAAAGCACCTATTTATAGAGCATTTTTTATAGAGATTTGTGTTGAAAGAAATCTTCTTCGACTATCATTATCTACGAAGAACGTAGTGTTCCGGACTGAAATCTAACCCGCACAAGGTGACACTCATTTTTTAACAATTTTGCCTGCATATTACTGCAATATTCATATTGATATTAATTTATTTGCGTTCCACAAGGTAAAATAGAATGTTACAAAAGGTTTAGAGCTAAGAGCCGTTGTAGACCCTGTCAGGGCACAGCATTTTTTTTTATTGTTAATATAGTTATTACCTACTTAATAATAATATATACTATAATACAGATAACCTTTTTAATCTTGATAATTTTAAAATATAAAAGACGTAATTTGACATCTTCTTAAAACGTGTAAATAATTTATCAATGTTTATTAATGCATGTGTAAATGTAATGTGTAATGTATTGAAGATAATTCTTTGAAAGTTTAAATTTTTCAAACATTTAACGTCTCCGGTAGGTTGAGTTAAGAATTGCTATGTAGATGCTTCAAGATTAAAGAAGCTATCAAAGCTTTTATGAAGGTTCAATGTACTAACAAGAGTGTGCATATTCGCCTTAGGGCATGTAGGTATTTTAAGAACACTAAGATAGTACAGATATTCTATTTCACAAAGGCGAGTTACTCGATGACGTATATGTAGACTCACGTGAACATTGTGTCTGCGTGCGTAAGCCATTTTTTATGAAAACGAACGCGCAAAAAACTGTACGCGAACGAACCACCCGCCTTGAAGAGATAGAACAACAATAATAATATATATTTTATTTCACTCTTCACAAAGTTTCACATCGGTATATACACAAGATATAAATATAAATAAAATAACCAAAATGCATCAAACATTATCCTTTGTGAGAGTCTGGAGTCCATACTAGGATACCCTGTGTTGCGGATCACCAAGCTCTCACCCCGAACTTGTGTCGATGACTAATAACTGTCTCTGAATATATCAGGAGGAGATACTAAAAACCGAACAAAAATGCGTAAATACAAAAAATGATAAACATAATAACTTAACTACGAGTATTTTAGAAACTTAATCCAAAATAAAAATTTGCTATCTGAATCAGATGTATTGTCGTACTAGTGAGTGTGTGCAGATTAAATGTGATGGTGTACGAGTAAACGAGCGTGTGTATGGTGGCACTCATAGGTATGATGAACCATTTTACGCGGGAACTATTAAAAGCTGCTCCGTGGCATCATAATCTAACTTTTGTAGCCAGGCTGAGATTTTATTTTTACAAGTGTTTTTTTTATGGAAGGTTATAAATTGACAAGACTGCGTTAATTTTGTTGTACAGATAGCTTCCGAGGAAACCAAAATGTCGACGAGCAAAAACTGTATGGAACCGAATTGTGGGACAGACTGTATCTTTACGTCGCTTACCTGCGTATAGGTTAGGATTATAGGTAAGAAGAGAGTGCTTGCGCAAGACCGTATTGTAAACAAAGAGTTGACGTACAGTTAACACTTCCACTCGCTCATAAAGTTCTTTGGTGGGAAATAAGAAAGGAAGATAATTACTGACTTTTAAAACAGCTCTCTGTGCACGTTCGATGGACGTTTTTATCGCACCGCCCCATATAGTTATGCAGTAAGAAATTATCGATTGGCATAACGCAAAGTACACAGTCTTCAATATTGCAGGGTCCGCAACATGACGAAGGTTTTTAAATACAAATATCAGTTTTCGGATTCTAGTGGCAAGAGTATCTATGTGCGAGTGAAAACTTAGAGTGGAGTGCTGTCTAGTGTAACGCCTAAGTACTTTATCGATTCTGTATTTTGAAGATGAGGACATGAGCAATGAGTACTAGGAGTCAACAAGCACGAAGACGAATGTGTGGTAATTTTAAAATTATTAAGAGAACTAGTTGGTTTTTTTATGTTAAAGGAAATGTACTTTGTTTTATCAAAATTGAGAGCGAGTTTATTGCCAGCTAGCCAAGATAACACTAAGTTCGGCCCATTCTGCGCAAAACTGTAAACTTCAGGCCAGAAATCGGCTTCAAACAGTAGCGCTGTGTCATCAGCAAAAAATATGATCTTGCCGCTGGTTATTTTGAGCTCACAGAGGTCATTTATGAAGGTCACGAAAAAAGGAGGGCCGAGAATACTGCCCTGTGGGACGCCGTGGAAGACGGAACGATTACTACTGGTCCAATCATCAACTTTGACCCTCTGGAATCGGTTAGTAAGATAGTCCGAAAAAAGCTTTAGTTGCACACCCCTTACACCAATGTTCTCCAATTTTATCCTCAACAGTGGGACGGAAACCGTGTCAAAGGCTTTGGTGAGGTCCATGAAGATTACTATGACCTTTTTATTTACATCAAGTTTTTCACAAACAAACTTGGTTAAATCGTGAATGGCGTCGAAGGTCAACAAGCCAGAACGGAAACCGTACTGAGAAGTTGATAGAAGAGAATTTTGTTCGAGGTAGTTGACCAGTCGCTTCTTCATGATCCTCTCCAGTATTTTAGACAAAGCAGGCAGAATAGAAATTGGTCTATAGTTGTTAACACAGGCTCCGTCGCCACCTTTGAAGATGGGGCGAATCTCTGCTATTTTCCAGGCGTTTGGGAATTTGCCGCAGTCAATGGCAAGGTTGCAGATACATAAAATAGGAGAAATAAAGATGTGGCTATATCTCTTCAGAATGCCGGTAGTGATGTTATCGTAGCCAACTGCACAATCACATTTCAGACTACGAATATGTTTAATAACAATAATCTTAGATATTTAAAAACTTACCAAGTCGTTCGATTTTGCTTTTGCTCCCACTCCAAATAAGAAGAAATTATGCCACAGGTAATATAATACTAGCGCTAGCGTACTTTGCCTAATTTAATAAAACATTTTTAACATCAGAATAGGCCTCATACTAGTTCGACCATGAAAATTATACATTTTACGTTACTGGCATGTTTACTACCTAATAATATTCACGTACTGCATTTTTCCTGTCAACTCGAAGTTATATTTCACAAGCTACTTCAATTCGTATCCTACTAATATAATAAATGCGAAAGTTTGGATGAATGGATAGGTAGATGGATGAATGTTTGTTACACACTCACACCAGAACGGCTGAACGGATCTGGATAAAATTTGGCACAGAGATAGATTCCAGTGTGCACTTAAGTTATAATTAAAAATGAGAGAAGTACTATTTACACGCGGCTGGCAGAAGCTAGTGCTATTTAAATCAGAATTGATTTATTTTTTAAGTCCCAAAAGCGCCATGCAAATAATGAAAAGGAATTTAAATATCATCAAAAGTAATAGACTAGAAAGAAACCTTTAAAAATAATAAGATGCTAACAATAAACAGCTAAAGTAAAGTATGTAAATAAAAATGAACACTGCAGTCGAGGCAGCTATTGAAATAAAACGGAATCTTAAGGACATAGATAAGACGCAGAGTTGCTTTATACTCGTAAGAATGACTTTCTGTTCAGGTCCAATGATAAGAGCTCAGTTAAATGGCTAATTAGGATTATGAAAGGCAAGTGAACAAACGAGATCCTAATCTCCATAATACTCAGAAGGGAATAGCGTTTTCAGAAAAAAATTGCTTATTTTATTCAAAGATAATTGTCTTAATAATCCGAGACTGTTTCAAATAAAAAGAAATGATGTCGAGTCGGCGTTGTCATTCACTTTGTACTAATAAATAAAATTAAGATTCATTTTATTATTCTCCTGTTATTAATTAAAGAATTTGAAGATAATTGTTTTAAGTTAAATAATAGATGTTTGCGCAGTTGTATTTTAAATTTGAAGTCGGTCGGTAAATTTTATTGTAAATTATACAGCTTATTATTTTAATTTAGTTCCATTTGAAATTGCTGTCACAAGTGACTTTAAGGTCAGGGCACCCTTCTCATGTTTTATGAACTTGAACTGTCTTCTATCTAGTTAAAACCAACGAACAGTAAAGATTTGGATAATGTTTTTATCTTTATTACATTTTTAACCGACTTTCAAAAAGGAGGAGGTTCTATGTTCGACTGTATGTTTTTTTTTTTATGTATGTAGACCGATTTCTCTGTCAGTTGTGCACCGATTTTCAAAATTCTTTTTTATCCGAAAGAGTATACTCCCGAGGTGGTCCCATATAAATTTTATCGCTTGAGCGCTTTTTGAAAAACTGAACAAAAACAAAAAATATGTATACACAGATGACGTTTTGGTTTCCTCCAATTACGAGTATGTAGTTCTGTGGTATAGCAACTAAAAAGTGAAAAATAAAAACTTTTTTACTTTTCACTTTTTAGTTGAAGTCGGTGTTTGTATTTTACTTCTTCGTTATTTGACACCGACGTTTTTTTTTTGTAAAAAGATTTTCGCAAGCACTGAATATGTGGAAATTCGCGAGAATCCGCGGGATGCGAAAAGTACAAGGCTAGTTGGTGAGACTCAGGCCTCATCTCTAGGAGAGGGAATGGGCCTTAATCCACCACGGGCCCATTGCGGGTTGGTGGATGTCACATGTCTTCGAATTTTTGGTTCTTGCACATGCTACTTTCCGCACGATGTTCTTTCACCGTTTTGAGAGCTGTAGTGATGAAAATAAATTACACCAAGTAAATTGCCTGCCTTTTTTTTTTGAGATGCGAAATCATCCAATGACATCTCCCGCTCTGGGTGGAGCGGGAGGGTGTGTCAGACTCTTACTGACTAAAACCCACCCCTGTTCCTTCCCTGCCCTGAGTGCCCAGGGGCACGGTCACTCTGTTTCGGATTTATCCACAACCCCTGGGCAGGCATCGGCCATGACGGGCCCCGTCATGTTTTACTGACAACTCTTTGAGGCACGCGTGGAACACTACTCGCCGTCTGCTAGCCCGGGTCTACGATGGCCGGAGATCGTCTCGCGACGTCCTACGCCCAGGGCGTCTCCTGCGGCGGCTGTTGCTGAAAGCGTGAGGTCGACTCTGTTGTTAAGCCTTCCACCACCCGTTCCGCCTCCTCCTTCGCGAGCATTACTGCTTTGGATTTGAATCCATGACAAACAACTCTTAAATCGGAGCCGCTACCACTAAGTCACCACTACTTCCGGGCTCTTATAGGAGGCCTATGATGGCATTTATGATGGGTGAAAGTGCGAAAAGGCTTTACAGACGAATTGATGATCGAATCAGATTACAAAAGGCAACACTGTTTTACATTTTATTTACTGTTAACTCCTTCTTGGTTTTCATGACACCCACGAATAACTTTGGTGAAAATAATCTCAGAAAATTAAGTAAGTATACCTACTTAGTAACCCGTTATAAGTACGAACAACGTCTCCTTTTCGCGGGTATAAAAAGATTTTCACGCAACGTTCGTTCCCGGGACGGAAGAACTTCTTTAACTATTTATGAGCCTTAAAGTCTCCCGATAACGATGAAATCCCAGCAAATTACCTCTTATCTAACCCTTTGTTGCAAGTCGTTTATGCGTTGTGAGATGCTATTGTGAGAGGCGAAAATATACGATAAACTTACTCGGTCTCGATGTCGCCGCAATGTGGCGAGTTGAGACAATTATCGCAAGCGAATCACAGTTTTACACAATAAAGTTTGGGATTTGCGACACGATCTACTGATAACATCACACATATTGTGCGGATTTGAAACCCTGTCTGACGCTTAAGTTCGAAACTTCGGATCTGGTTTTATAACTTTGTTTCGGTTTCTAGGATCTCAAGTTTTCAAATTAACTAAAATGTTATGAAGACTGCTAAGTATGACAGTTTTAATCGCACCTATTACAAGTTACTGCTAAGTCGTATGTCAAATATGTTCTCTTTACTCGTTTCTACCAGATTTTCTTTTTACCACCATTTTGAGGGTATACAATCTTTTTACCGCAGAATTCTAAACATAAAAGACTGAAGCTAGAAACTGTAGTTCACACCAACGAACTATAAATTTAAAATTAAGTTGAAGTTGAGATACTTCGCGAGGAAATTGCCATTTCGAGAGTGCAGTTTAATATTTAGGATGTTACAAGCTGTCGACCTCGAGAGCACTGTGGTGGATTCCGAAGTCTTGGACAAGAAGATTAAACTAATATTACCGAGACAAAAATAGCGAGACAACAGAGCTGGGGAGTTTGTTTCTTATTATTTAAACAGTAAAAAGTGGCCCACGTTTTTTCTCAATTTAAACCTTAATAAGAAAAATCTAATGTTGGAATGTGTGTGTATATATAGCCACACACACAAACCAACATTCGATTTTTGAGCTCGGAGTTTTCTTACGTGATCGAAACAGGGAGGATGATATCCGCAAGAGAACCAAGGCTACCGACATAGCCCGAAGAATCGTCATACTGAAGTAGCAGTGGACAGGACTCATTGCTCGCTGAACAAAATGGTCGATGGAGCCGTAAAGTAATGGAGTGGCGACAGCTTACCGGACGACGACGCTGCGTTGGAAGGCTTCCCACAAAAAGGACCGCTGACCTAGTAAGGGTCGCCAGTAGCCGATGGATGCTAGACAGAGAGAACCGGTCGTTGTGGGCGACACTTGGGAGGGCCTATGTCCAGCAATGGACGTCTTTCGGCTGAAATGATGATGATGATGATGAATGTATGATATTGACGGTCTTTTGCTTTGTTTTATCAATTTTCGTATAATCAATAGGCCACGTGTCTGCCTGTGTAAGTTTTCTTTTTTTATTTCACCATCGAATTTGATGTGGTTTTCACTATCATTTAGCGAATTTATTCCGTAAGATTTACACAAAAACAATAATAAAAAAACTATGAATAAAAAAAACAACATTAAAAAAAAAAAATGAATAATGAATGATTAATGTTTTAATAATACAGATATCGATGTTTCGACATGTTACCACATTCGGAACACTGGACCCGTGCAAAGTAGGGGTGGGTCGCTAGATGTTAAATAAAAGATGAAAGACAAAGCGTTATAAAGATCCATCCCACTTTTATGGATTATCCGCTATTTACCCTCCCTATATAGAGTGTAACGGAACGGTGCGGTCATATTTTTTAAAAACCGTTTCTGCCCATGGATACTAATTTACTCTAAAAAAACTGACCAATTGCGTGTCGGATTTCGCACATTAAGGGTTCCGTACCAAATATTGGTATTTGTTAGTAAATACGTAATAATAAACATTATCACCAAATTTCAAGTTTATAAGTCAATGGGAAGTTAAAAAATTCTTCGTAACAAAATTTTGTGACATGCGACGGAGGGACACACAGACGGATACGTGAGTTATAACAATAGGGCTCCGTTTGGACCCTTCTGGTACGGAACCTTAAAAAACAGAAAATTCCCAAAAAAAAATTGGAGTCTCCATACAAAGCTATCATCAGTTGATTAATATTTGTATGGGAGTTAAAGATTTTTTTTTAAGATTTTCCTTAGGTTTTCTTGAAGAAAATGGTTCATATCGATGGGCAAATAAAGTTCTTAAAAATATGACCTCACCTTTCCGTTACACCCTGTATAGGAAGGGTAAATAGCGTGTAATAATTTTATTATCAGAGAGCAGTGGTGGCTCAGCGGTAACAGTCGCGACTTACAAGTTGTAGGCCATGAGTTCAAACTCAGGCAGGTGCTTTACTTTGTGTAAATTATTTAATCACCACTGCTCTCAAAACATTGAAGGAAAACATCGTGAGGAAACCGCCATGTCCTAGAACCAAAAATTTGAAGACATGTGACATCCCACGTGGTGGATTACGGCCCACACCCTCTCACTGAGAGGATGCCTGTACTGTACCCCAGCAGTGGGGGCATTAAAAGGCTGATGATGAATTTATTATCAATTGCTACATGAAAAATTGGATCTCCCATACTAATTTTGATCAACTGATGATAACATTGTACGGAAAGTCCAATTTTTTTCGGGAATTTACTACGACCTCCATTAAAAAAGTTGTTCATTTACATGGGCCGAAACAATATCAAAAATATGATCACGCATTTTCGTTACACCATATAGAAGAAATCCATAATATTTTCATTTAAGAAATCATTCCAGTTACCTTTTACTATAAAAGTTAACTCTTCAATAAATCAGAATCTGTGACCCAACTCTAATCCGCCCAACGCAAACCACATTTTCGTAGCCCTAAAGCTACCTCGCAGCAAAAATATAGCCGCGTTCAGATAATTCATGTCGCACAGCGGTCTAAATATCGTTGTTTACATCTTTCCAGATAAATTAATAACTGGGAAAGGCTTAGCTACGTTGTACGTACTTAAATTCTTGTTTCACTTTCGTACCAAACTGTAGCCAAAGAACTTGGTACTTTGAGGTCGTGACTTTTATAAATGAAGGGACCATAGAGCACGGGATTGCCCGTTATAAACTAAAGACACATTACTAATAATATTCTTGCCCCTGCAATGTGCGCTGTGCACAATGCCAGCTGTCATAGCCATAGACAGAACTGTCACGGGCTATCATTTTCTAGGAGTAAAAGGTGACACTAACTGACAAGTTCGGTTTGCATAGAAAGTTTTGATGATGTCTATAGTACCTACCTAATAGCCGCTAGAGCGTCTTGATGCTCTGTGGTTATAAAAGTATTATTTTAATGGATATTGGCATAGCGTGGGCCACCGTTGGTCGTGGGTGACGTCAACCTGGATTTCCATGAATAATATTTCGCCTCTCTCTCATAATTTTGTCTATCTTTATTATTGACAAAATTATTGTCACGTGCCGTCAATTTTGTAGAGTAAACCGTGACACTCGCTTAAACGCTTGGTTAATTATGTGGTGAACTAGCTTCTGCCATTGGCTTCGCCCACGTTTAATTGGTGCTTCCCCCACTATAAATTATAGCCCATGTGCTATTCCAGACTATACTTAATCTATCTCTCTACCAAATTTTATGCAGATCCGATCATCCGTTCTAATGTGATTGAGTAACAAACATACATCACCCTTTTTGCCAATTTTTTTAGTAGGTTATGCAAAATTTTGACAAAACCGTCTCTACCAGTGGCCGCGAACGCATTTAGATGCTCTGTGGGTTTAACAAGTTATATTTTTATGGATGTTGGCATAGTGTGGGCCACCGTGGCCCGTGGGTGACGTCAACCTGGCTTTCCACGTGATAAGGGTCCGATCAACCCGTATAAATTCATAACAAAGAAAATATTTCATATATCTATTACACGGTTCAAATGCGAACGAGAGATTTTTCCGACTGACACGGTAAATAATGTGTTGGGTATCAATTTTCGTTAGCCTCGAAAATGAAATCATGTCAATATGGCTTTTTTCAGATTTCTGAAATTACGCTAGGTAGGTTAGTAGGTACGTTATTCATATTAGGATTTATTTCTAGACAATTCGAAAGATGGTTTTGAGATTATTTAGGACCGAAGTCAAGTTTGATAAAATAACCTTTATTCATGATACATGATAGTATTATTTTAGCTTCGTGATTTGGTGTCTGTACGGGTTGTAGTAGGTAACTCCGTACACCGATTTGTCGTGAAGGTCTGAAAGTTCAGTTAGTATTTTTTTTTTTTTTTGGGGGTTGGGAAATCATCTTATGATTTCTTCCGCTCTAGGGTGGAGCGAAAGGGCGTGTCAGACTCTTACTGACTAAAACCCACCCCTGTTCCTCCCTTCCCTACGCGCCCGGGGGCGAGGTAACTCTTTCGAATTTATTCTCAACCCCCGGGCAGGCATTGGCCGTGGCAGGCCCCGTCCTTCGCTGACTACTCTTTGAGGCGCGCGTGGAACACTACGCGCCGTCGACTCTCGGGCCTGGTGCTGATTGGACGGCGAGTTACCCACTACTCGCCGTCCGCAGGCCCGGGTCTACGGTGGCCGGAGATCGTCTCGCAGCCCCTGGCGTCTCCTGCAGCGGCTGCTGCTGAGGGCGCTAGGGCGACTCTGCCTCTGTTGAGTCTCCCTAACGTGTGCCACCTCCCTCTTCGCGAGCATTACTGCTTCGCAGAAGGAGGAGACGGCCCCCCATTCCCTCTCGCTCCGTACCATGGCCTGAACCAGGGCCGGGCGCGAGAGGTCGCTGCCGCCTATCGCATCCACGAGGACACGGCGGTGTTCTGCCCAGGCGGGGCAAACCTCCACCGTATGCTCCACCGTGTCCTCTGGGCGATCCTCGCAGTGGAAACACGCAGGGGTGACCTCCGCCTTGATCCGACACAGGTACCTCCCGAAACAGCCATGTCCGGTGAGGACCTGCGTCAGGCGGAAGGTGAGGGCGCCATGGCGCCTCTCCAGCCACTCCTCAAAGAGGGGCACTACCGCCTCGATGGTGGCATGCCCAGCGCTGGTTTGCGACAGTCGCTCTCTCCATGTCACCATGAGATCCTGCCGGAGCTCCGTCCGCCGAGCCGCGAGTTGTCGCGGCAGCGGAGTTTCGCCCCGGCGTTTTGCCTCCTCGCGCCACTCGTAGAGGTGCGCGAGGATTTTTGCCTCCAGATCCCACGGTGACAGTCCGGCAAGGAGGCTCGCAGCCTTACGGGAGACCGTGCGGTATCCCCGGATGATGCGGATTGCCATGACCCTCTGGGACGCGTTCATCTGGCGCGTTTATCGCTGCCTCAATGAACGCGCCCACACCGGTGCCCCGTAGAGGGCCATGGACCGCACGGTCCCCGCGTAGAGTCTCCGGCAGGAGGCGTTTGGCCCCTTCAGATTGGGTAGGAGCCGCTTCAAGGCGGCCCCGGCCCTGTCCAATCTGGGAGCCAAACGTCGAAAATGCTCGACGAAGCTCCACCGGCTGTCGAGGACGAGTCCCACCCTCGACGCCGATGCGAGCCCCTCCTACCGTGATCTGGGAACCCGCCGGTGGCTCGTTCCGATAACCATGAAAGCACATGGCCTCGGACTTGTGCAATGCCACCTCGAGTCCCAGTTGCCGGATCCTCTCTATGACTGTCGCAACCCCGCGTGTCATACGATCGGCCGCCGCCTCGTGCGACCACCCCTGCGCTAAAACTAGCGTGTCGTCAGCGTAGCCCACTACGCTGACGCCAATGGGGAGGTCGCAGCGCAGCACCCAGTCGTATCCGATGTGCCACAAAGGCGGCCCCAGGACCGATCCCTGTGGAACACCGCACGACATCTCTCGCCGGTTCCATTCTCCCTGATGACCGGGGTAGATGACGGCTCTGTCCGTCAAATACGCCTCGACTACGCGACGGAGGTAGGGCGGCACCCGGTGATACCGGAGTGCCTCCACTATGCAACTCCAGGGCAGGGTGTTGAAGGCATTGGAGATGTCCAGAGACACCCCCAAGACGACCCTGCCCCGGGCTACTGCATCCCCCGTCGTGAGGGCTCGTACGCGCATGATGGCGTCCACCGTGGAGCGGCCCCTGCGGAAGCCATACTGGCTCTCGGCCAGATCCGGCCCCACCCGCACCATCTGCCCGACGAGGCGGTCTGCAATTACTCTTTCAAAGAGCTTGCCCACCTCGTCGAGCAGCACAATGGGCCGGTAAGCGGACGGAGAGTCCGCAGGGCGCCCCACCTTCTTGATCAGGACAAGTTCAGTTAGTATAGACAAACGCGTTCCACTAAGATGCACTAAGTAGTTTATTTTGAGAATAAGTAACAGTACTACATTAGAAGGCGATTATTTCTCTCAGTTTTTGATAGCTACACAGTTATTATGACGCGCATCGTTGGCCTAAAGTAGGTTACAGAGTAAGCAGAAAAAATGTACGGCGTTGAGACCGTACAGTGTCCTTAAATAAAATTATGTCAGCAGTTTCTTTAGTCAGTTTCTTCAGACTTTTTATACTATCTAAAAACTTCGAGACAAGCAATAATCTTTAAAAACAATATTCTCTTCAAATTCTTGGAACTCTCTGTAATTAGTAATTATGTACCGTCAGTCAACGAAAAATATAACACAACGTGAATCCAGTTTCTCCCCAAAAAACACAGAGGACGTGCACTTTAATTAAATGTTTAATTGCAGCTTACCCCAGCAACACGGAATAAATGGGTTCAGAAAGTCAGCTCCCAACAATGAATCAGCGAAAAGGGACGTACGCATACCTATGCGTCCCTTCGGGCATAGTGTGTGCATGCGCACTCGCGACTAGCATAGGTTTTTTTTTAGAGATCTGCCTTTGAGCTAAAGTGCTGAGTATCTGACATTTAGCGGTTTTAATTTTTAACCGACTTCGAAAAAGGAGGAGGTTCTATGTGTGACTGTATGTTTTTTTATAGGTATACCCACCGATTTCTCTGTCAGTTGTGAACCGATTTCCGAAATTCTTTTTTATCCGAAAGAATATACTCCCGAGGTGGTCCCATATAAATTTTATCAAAATTGTTAGAGCGCTTTTTGAAAAACTGAACAAAAACGAAAAATATGTATACATAGATGACGTTTTGGTTTCCTCCAATTACGAGTAGGTATGTTTAAATCCCACGTTTCATATTATTGGGATTTTTAGTTCTGGGGTATAACAACTAAAAAGTGAAAAATACAAAACTTTTTTTACAAATAAAACAACAGACTTCCAAAAAAAGAATATACACTAAAAATTATAAAAAAATCTTTAATTTTGGAAGTCGGTGTCAAATAACGAAAAAATAAAATACAAACACTAACTTCCGAAATTAACGTTTATTTTTAAATAAGTCTTTTTTTTTAAGTTTTTTGGTAGTCAGCCAAAAAATCTCTATCAATCTGTCTAATCTACTATCAATAGATTCCGAGATAATTAAATAACCTTTAAGTTCCCTTGATTTCTATGTTATTGAACGTTACTTTTCTGTGCGTAACTCACCATGTCATTTTATTAGATAATGGTGTGCTTGTAGAGTGCAGGATATCAAACCAACATATACATAAATATAGATTGACTGATAGAGACTTCCTTTTTACTTTAAGTCTGCCTATGTAGGTACCACTAAGGTAAATAAAGAACACTTCTATTCTTGTTTACACAGAAATAATTTGGTAGAGATGGAACACAATTTGCTTTCTCTCATTTGGTCTAAACTGACCTTAAGGCGCGGACTGACTACGATTTGAGATAGCTTCAAATAAGGTTGAGAATTGAACATAATAGTTGTGTTGACGATGCGAATTGGTATTTATTTTACGGGTTTTCTTTAGATTATCCAGAATAACACTATAAATTAAATAGTTGTCCGGTCAAAGTTTGAATAAAATGCTAATTCTATTCAATTCTTAAAAAAAAAAAATGTTGATATCGCTAAAAAAACAGAGATGTTCGACGCCAAAGTTTATTATTGTGGAGCAATTTTCAAATTTTTTTTGGGACACACACTATTTTTAATATTCTATTCGGTTAAAACTTTTTTTTAAACCCTTATCTGTTTACTGTATTTTTTGCAAAGGATATTTTCGTTGCATTACGTCATACTCGACTATCCAAGAAACCATTTTTTTTTAACAATTGAGGTAATACCGCGCCTTAAGGTACATAGTTTTCCGACGTTTGGTTCCCAGACTGGAGCGGGTCAGCGCTGCTTTGAAACGGCTCCTGCCCAATCTGGAAGGGTCCAAACGCCTCCTGCCGAAGGCTTTACGCAGGGATCGTGCGGTCCATGGCCCTTTACCCACCGGTATGGGCGCGTTCCTTGAGGCGGCGACCAGCTCGCCGGTTGAACGCGTCCCAAAGAGTCATAGCGATCCGAATGATCCGAGGATACCGCACGACCTCCGGTGAAGCGGCGAGCCTCCTTGCCGTACTGTCGCCATGGGATCTGAAGGCCAAGATCCTTGTACTGCTCTGGGAGTGGTGCGAGGAGGCCAAACGCCAGGGCGAAACTCCGCTACCACGACACCTCGCGCCTCGGCGGACAGAGCTCTCGGATCTCATGGCGACATGGAGAGAGCGACTGTCGCAACCCAGCGTTGAGCACGCCACCGTTGCGGTAGTAGTGGCCCGCTTTGAGGAGTGGCTGGAGAGGCGTCACGGTGTCCTCACCTTCCGCCTGACGGAGGTTCTCACCGGACATAGATTTTTGGTGGTTCCTGTTTCGGATAAGGCGGGAGGAAACGCCCGGGTGTTACCACTGCGCGAATCACCCAGAGGACACGGTGGAGCATACGGTGGAGGTCTGCCCCGCTTGGGCGGAGCACCGCCGTGTCCTCGTGGATGCGATAGGCGGTAGCAAGCGGTTCATGCCATGGTACGGAGCGAGAGGGAATGGGAAGCAGTCTCCTCCTTTTGCGAAGCAGTAATGCTTGTGAAGGCGGAGGCGGGATGGGTGAGGGAGACTCAACAGAGTGGCCCTTGTGTAAGTAGGACGTCGCGAAACGATCTCCGGCCACCGTAGACCCAGGCCTGCGGACGTCGAGTAGTGGGTAGCTCGCCGTCCGATCAGCACCAGGCCCGTGAGTCGACGGCGCGTAGTGTTCCACGTGCGCCTCAAAGAGAATTTGTCAGCCACTACTGACGGGACCCATCATGGCCGGTGCCTGCGTGCCTAGGGGTAGCGGATAAATTCGTAACAGAGTTGCCGCTCCCCTGGGCACTCAGGCAGGGAAGGAGCAGGGGTGGGTTTTAGTCAGTAAGAGTCTGATACGCCCTCTCTCTCCACCCAGAGCGGGAGATGTCATTGGATGATTTCACACCCCAAAAAAAAAAAAAAAGATTCATAGTTTGATATCGCCGCATACGTTAGCGTCTTAAGCTGCGGTCTCACGGCCTGTGAAACGATGGGCCGCGCCGCGCCGTGCCGTGGTGACAGGCCGTGGGAACCGTCCCATCCGATGAAGCCTGCGGTGGCCTGTCGTCGGCCGTCCGATCCATCGCGAGTCAGTAAGTTCGAAGGCGCGGCGCGGCCTATCACTTAACGAGCCGTGAGAACACTCGACACGGGCCGTGGGACCGCAGCTTTATGCACTTAAACAGCCTTATTTATAACATTTGCTGGCGATATGCTTAGTTTAAATACTGATTAGCGGATTCTAAATTCATAGAAAATTTTGAATTAAGAACCTGCCCCCCTTGCCATGTTACATTTCTATTATCGTTTACGCTAAAGCTTAGAACAAAATGTATGGCAATGACATTACCTGCGTAGATAAATGTCACGTGACTTATCGCAGGTAATGTCTTTGCCAAACATTTTGTTCTAACCGTTAGCGTAAACGATAATAAACAAATAAATTGTTTTTATTGTCTCAAATATTGCATTACATATAATATCGAGGCAGTCCCAGTAAAATAAATTAAACTTAAGGAAATCTAAAAGCAAACAGAATAACATAAACAGGCACTGAATAAGTTTTAATACTTAATATTACAAATAATAGAAATGTAATATGGCTAGGGGGGCTGCTAATCAGTGTTTAAACTTATCACGTGGTTTTTCTATATAAATAATGCCTATAAACTAAAAAAAACTAAACTAACGCGTTCACCTGTTTTCGCTCGTTATTCGAACCTGAACTTCTGTACCAATTTACTTTTTGCCAGCGAGCAGAAAAAGGTGAATATAAAGCTAATTGCCGAGCGACGCGGCGACGGTTCGTGAAGCCAGTGTGTTTAATCTAAGGAGCCTGGATTGTGCTATGATTGCCTCGTAAGTACAGTTTATTAATTTTATACTCGACTAGTTAGTTCGAAAAATTACTTAATCAAAACCGGGTTATATTTTCTTTCAATTTCGTACCACGGCAAACGATGGAAAAAGAAAGAAAAACTGTTTATTCACGTGAAAGCGAAGCGAGTGAAGCGATTGGTTCATTAATGGTGCCCGTAATTATTATCTTGAAAAATTATAGTGTATTACCGTTTTAACATTTGCCAATTAATGTAAAAGAATGCAAATTGAAACTTATTACTATGATCAGTAAAGAATTTTAAATTTGTCTTGTCTTGTCTTCTTAATTGTTCCTATTATTTAACAAAATAGTGATCTAGTGTAGTTTAGATTTAGGAAAAATTAAACACCGGTTGTACAAAGACATCAAAGCGAAAAAGAATGACAGTATATTCCACAGACTATAGCAGTAGTAGACAATTTTTGACAGATACATTCTAAAATATAATAAATGGCATTATGGTTGCATGTAATGATAGCGATTAACTTATTTTAACATCCTCCCTTTAAGCGCAAACCCATGACTCTTGAACATTTATGAATCTTCATCTGCGGTGTAGATTTTGTTAGGATGTCAGCCACCAAACTTTCAGTACCAACATATATAACTTCGGTCTCATTTGTAGCAATTTTTTTTCAAAGCCAAACACCCTTTTATCTTCTTTGTTTTGGCTAAATATCAATTTATAATCCTTAGTTCCTTTTATGTAACGTAGTACTCTCTTAAGTGCTAGCCAGTGCTGTTGTTCAGGTTTGTTATTGAAACTGCTTAGTTTATTCACTATAAAACATATGTCTAGCCTAGTTCCTTGAGATAAATATAATAAGCTTCCAATGGCTTCTTGATATGGTATGTCTGTAAGTATATTCTTCTTATTTTCTGTATTAATCAATTTAATATTAGATTCACATGGCGTATGAACTGGGTTACAATTACTCATATTGAACCTTTGTAGAATTTTATCAATATACACAGTCTGATCAATGCAAATTTCATTTCTTGCTAAGTTTTGTTCAATCCTCCAACCAATAAAATGATGAACACAGCCACGTTCTTTCATATCAAATTTACATTTCAATTGTTATTTAATTTCTTTTCCAATTTCTTCATTATTATAAAATAATAACAGGTCATCGACATATATGAGTATAAATAGAATTATTGCATCATACGTTTTGTGGTGTATACATGGATCCACAGATGTACTTTTCAGTCCCAATTCCTTTAACACAGATGTAAGTTTCAGATTCCACTGCCTGCTTCAAACCATAAATGGATTTATTTAATTTGCAAACTTCTTCTCCATATTCATTAGATGTTGGCTGAAGCATGTATATTTCTGTGTGAATGTCACCTTGTAGGAAAGCAGTAACGGCATCCATCTGTTCAATAAATAGATTGTATTTGACCGCCAATGCTAATAAATATCTGATTGAAGTATGACGAACTACCGGAGCAAATATCTCATTATACTCAATTCCTTTCTTCTGGATAAATCCATTAATCATCAGTCTTGCTTTGTATCGTACAACTTCACCATCAGCATTAGTTTTCATCTTGTAGACCCATTTACACGGAATGGCTCTTTTACCTTCTGGTAGAGTAACTAATGTCCATGTATTGTTTTGCAGGAGTGACTCATACTCATTATTTATGGCATTTTTCCACTCTTTTGCATTCAGGCCTGAAAGAGCTTCTTCCATAGTTTCCGGCTCTTTAACCAATAAAGCAATTGCTTGTTTTGACTCATTCAAGCATTGACATAAGTAGGCATTATGCTTATTTTTCCTAGGCCTCAAAATTATTTTACGAGATGATACATCACTTAATTTCCTATCTGGTATGTACTCATCATCAGCATTATCAGTGTGATAACTGCCATCATTATCAAATGATTCCACTTTCTTCATACTCTCATTTAGAGTCGTGTTCTCTGAACTGGGAGTCTCGGGTGTGTCAGTTGAAGACTCACTGTGATTAACAACTGTTTGAGACGATTCTTCAGAAACATTTCCCTTCAATTCAGATAGCGGTACAATAACGCTGTTATTTTTTATTGTATGCTCGAGAAATATTGCATCTCTACTTTTGTATATTTGTTTCTTATTTCTATCATAAAACCTGTACCCTTTTGTGTACTCACAATACCCAACAAATAACATTTTGACTGCTTTTGAATCCCATTTTTGCCTCTTTTCTTTAGGCACATGAACCATGGCATCACATCCGAAAATTCTCATATTCTTAATATTTGGCTTCTTACCTGACCACTGTTCATATGGCGTCTTGTAGTCCAGGGCCTTGGTTGGTGACCGGTTAATTATGTAAGCAGCTGTGGATACTGCTTCAGCCCAGAAATGTTTTTTCAAACTGGAATTAAAAATTATACATTTAGCTCTTTCTACAAGTGTGCGATTCATTCGCTCCACCAACCCATTCTGTTCTACACCCCGTACGGGTTCGTGGTTTGATGTTGTATGCCAAATTTATCTAAAAATAATTTAAATTCTTTATTTATATATTCTTTTCCATTGTCTGATCTAAGTACTTTAATTCTTCTTTCAGTTTCATTTTCTACTAAGTTTTTGAATTGCTTAAACATTTCTAAAGTATCAGATTTATTTTTTATAAAGTAGACATACACTTTTCGGCTACAATTATCTGTAGAAGTGATATAGTATTTAGCACCTCCAACAGAGCTTGTCTCCATCGGACCACACAGATCAGTGTGAATTCATTGGAGAGGTTCATTGGCTCTGGTACCAATATTTTTAAAAGGTAGTCTATTCATTTTACCTTCCATACATGTTGTGCAAATCTAGGAAACCTTTATAATATATAATTCTACCCCCTCAGCACTATCTTCTATTTTCTGCAAGTCTGTGAAGTTAAGATGGCCCATCCTCTGATGCCATAAATTTATATCTTTTTTCTTTACTGTTGACAACAATGCTGATGTTTCAGAAAAGTCTTTCAATACATACATATTATTATATTGCAAAGCGGTCATTATTAATTTCTTATTTTGGAAAATTTTACAGTAGTCTTTCTCAAAATCAAATTCACACCCATTTTTTGTCATCTGACTTACATAAAGTAAATTAGTTGTCAAAGAAGGTACATACAACACATTTCTTACTTGAATGGTCTGAGGTCTGCCTTCAGAGTCTCTTATTTTCATATTCACATTTCCACATCCTTCTACTGCTATAGTCTTGTTGTCTGCCACCTTTATATTATTTATTGTAGTAGGTGAAACATCATACATCCATTTTCTCTCTCTACACATATGCTGCGACGCTCCAGAATCAATGTACCATCTGGTTTTATCCAATGTTTCTGCAACTGAAAAAGCGGCATAATAACCATTATTATTATTAGTGTTATTGTCTGGTTGAGACTTCTTTTTCTTTTGAAAATAGCAGTTTTTATATGACCATGTTTGTTACAATGTAACGTAGTGGCGTTACAATCTTAATTAAAACATAAACATACGGAAAAAATCCAGAGACCAAAAGCCACTATATCGGTTTTAATCCAACTGCTGGCGGTGGACTCACACTCACTTGTTCTGTCGAACACCCTTGAGCCGCGAAGCGATCGCCAAATCCTAGCAGTAGTAGTTGGCATTGGCAAATATTTGCCAACTTAATTACGCGATTTCAACCCCTGTAATTGGGTGAGTGTTTGAACAGCATACAGGTAGCTTTGTGCATTCTGTGTTCCTAATCTTGTGTATAAATTCTTTCCAGAACATGTCTTTCTTACTTCTTTTCTTAGCATTGTATAATCAAGGCTCATAACCTACAAAATATCTGTCGCATATTGTAATCACGCCTTCCGCGTGGTTTATTTTACGAGGCTTTTGCTATGCGCATACTACTTGTGCGTGGCTGCTGCTGCGCTCGAATGTGCATGTCATCATGCTTTTCCACCTCACCTTTGTAAACACCGTCTGATTTTGACAACCACACTTGTTAGCGCACGTATAGCCGCTTTGCTCATGCTTAGGTGTCAAAATCAGCGGAGAAGCTCATCAACCATCATTGACACGCTGGGCATTATTTCCAGGGTCCCAGATCCGGATTCCCAGCTCCGGATTTCCAGATCCAGATTTCCAGACCCGGATTCCCAAATTCGGAATATGGAGGGGGAGGACTTGGAGCCCTACGCTCTGAGCACGCACCTACATCGTCCTCCATCGCGGCCATTCTGCCGCAGTGCCTCGTGGCGCGGCCACTAGGCCACTCACCACGGCGGCTCGCTCCACGCCGGGTGCCTATTTACCCGCGTGGCCTCAGCAAGCCGTCTCCGAGCCGGCGCTGCCACCTGCCGGCCAACACCTCCGGGGCAAACGCAGCGTGGCTTCCCCGAGACACCAAGGCTGAGTCAGGGCAGTAGCGTGCTATCTCCCAGGGAATGCGAATTTTTGTGACTATAAACCTTCCCACACCCTTTCTCTATTTTAAATTATATATTTTTAACAACTTGTGCATAATTCTTAATTCATAAACCGGCACTAAATCTGTTTACAACAATATTTGTGAAAAAACTTAAAGATCACACGGAAATTAATAGAATTGAGCGTTCTACTTTGACTTTAAACGTGAAACTTAAAGTGCGAACAGTAGACAATTTTAAACATGTTTCAAACACGTACATTTTTCACGTACCTACACGTTAGAATCGTTGAAACCACGGCAGGCATATGACTCCTAAGGGAAAGTAGAAAATATAAGTTTCATACGACTGAATTGGATTCCCATCTTTTTCCCAGTGGGAAAAGCAGGACTTCAAGCGATTTCATAACGCAAACGTACGATTGTACTCACGAGGAAAAAATAAAAAGGTAATGAAAGTAGTGCAACGTACGTAGAGAGCATTATTGATAGCAGGAGGTAGGAAGACTGTTCATGAGTTCTGAATTTGAGGCCAACGTCCGACAAAGGGTATGTTTTTGGTGCAGTTTTTTTATTGTTTTTATCATAATCGGTTAAAAATACTGGCAGTGTTTTGAAAAAGGTGTAGTAGGAAATGTAGCGATTCAATTTTTTTTCTCTAAAATTAAGGATGTTTTTGTAGTGTAGTTCCAAGATCAAACTATAACTGAAAAAAATACTAAAGGCAATAGAATCAATATTGATCACTGTTCTTACGCCTTTTTTATCTCCATTTCATCTTAAAGGTACCTACGTACGCAATTCGAAGGCAATAAACCGATTGACATACTTCATCCTAATTAAATGAAAACCGTGTCGTTGGGTTCGGCAACCTATCACAGTATGAATAGTAAATGGGTACCAACACGGTTCTCTCGGCTTACGCAAACAGGATTGTATTCAGTCCAGCAACGGGTCCCACTAATACCGCTAGCTTGTAGCGGACTAAGCACAACATACAATATTGGACACATCATGTAGTTCCAGAATTTGGGTAGCGTCTGCGTGACCTACTTGTGCATTGTGTAGACGGGCCACTGTTACGCGACAGGCAAGCAAATATGAGTATAAGTTTGTAGAAATGTACCTAAATGGTGACACAAGTCACTACAACTGCTTGAAGTTACTCGTACGTTGCGGGTTTTTTTTTTTTTGATAAGCCCGCCACACTATTCCCAACCACTGCAACTCTTTAAGCCAGAATTAACAGTAACAACCACTAAAAATACGACAAGTCAATGAAGCTCGATGAGTCCCGGCGAAACGATTAAACTGTCTTGGATCTCGCAACGAAATTAATCAGTAAAGAACAGCGGAGGAGTAAGAAAAAAACGATTACTACTTCTGTCCTTATCAAGTAGGATACAGAACACAGCTAGGCCATTATGCACAAAGGGACGTTTACAGCTGGGGAAACTAGTTGCAGACTGTGGTAACCAGCCGCGCAGTTGTTCCTTGTGCGCCTTTACGGGAATATATTATGCTGTCTGGGATCGGTCGTACTAGGTGATGAAGTCATTTAGGCATGGCAGGCAGTCGGGGGTATGTGCGAATTTACTTGTATCCCAAACCCCCGATAGATGGTTGTGGTAGGAGCTGCCAATCTACCAAAAGGTTTTAGTCGACATAGCTCTACCTTTTCCCCAGACGGAGCGTCTCCATGACGATATTTACTAAATAAAAAAGGCTATGCCAGCACATAGTACTCGTGATGAGGTCAAAAGATGGCGATGTGTTGTTGCATATATGTAGTCCTTATGTCGTCAATATTGAGCACACGTTTATGACCAGCGACACGTGAATACGTCAGAAAACTGTTGCGCCTGGCCACATTTTTGTTGCGGTGTTGTGGTTGTAGCTCAGGCACGTCGAAACAGACCCTTAGAACAGTCGAGCGCTTATTTCGATGGCAACATGACACTACATTCTTATTTGAAAGCCCTACATGTGAAGACAATAAGAAAACGTTGTATTATTTAGGCGACAGACGAAAAGTGGATCATAATTTTATTAAGTTGTCTGAGTTTAAAGATGCCTTAGGGCTTCTTGTAGGTACTTATACTTACAAGTGTTTTGAGATTTGTTTGTGAAAATATTCAAGGATTGAAGGTCATTGCTAAAGAGGCTGAGAAGAAAGAGTTAGTTTCTTAGTTATCATTCCCAAAATAATTACCGTGATCATAAGCTTAACTTAATTTATTTAACGTTTTTCTTATATAAACATAACTTATCGTCTATATTTTAATTCAGAACTCGAGATAATTTTTAACATTTTTTAGCAATCAACTCTGTCATTCAAGAAAAGTTTAAATTCCATTGCATCCAGTACTTTTTTTAGGCCTTGTTACATTAAAAAAACTTTTTTACAAAAAAAACAACCGACTTCCAAAAAAAAAATGATTATGAAGTCGGTTGTTTTTTTTTGTAAAAAAGTTTTTTATTTTTCACTTTTTAGTTGTTTTACCCCAGAACTAAAAACCCCAATATAATGGACGTGGAATTTAAACATTTGGAGAACACCAAAACGTCATCGAGGTACACGTATTTTCCGTTTTTGTTCAGTTTCTCAAAAAGCGCTGAATCAATTTCGATAAAATTTATATGGGACCACCTCGGGAGTATATTCTTTCAGATAAAAAAAAGAATTTTGAAAATTGGTGCACAACTGACGGAGAAATCGCGATACATACATACAAAAAAAAAAAAAGAGAGTTGAATTGAGAACCTCCTCCTTTTGGAAGTCGGTTAAAAATCAATTTAAAAATACGGAACTCTTAAAGTCGATACTTGAGTTGGTGACGATGGATTCCTATAATTTATCCCATACCCAGCTCGGTATGGGATAAATTAATTTACAACGACTGATTAACCCAACAATTTATTTAAGTACACAAACACTAATTCTCTAATGATCAATACTTTCTTCGTAATCGCTTGCATTCGCATCCGTAGTCAAAAACAGAGTGCCTCACTCACGGCCCGCCCGGCGTAATTATACCCGATCAGTTATAATAAAAGTTTCCAGAACATTACCGAAATAGCCTTTAGTGGCATATTCTAGAAACATCCTTGAACTTTCAACGCAGTACCATAGTGGAATGTTCTCAAACGAATTGGAACTGTCTGGAAACTTCGACCACATTTTCGAATGATCTCGTAATATGGTCGATGTCACACTATAATCTTGTATTTAAAATTCGAATATATCTAAACTCCATTCACCATAACATTAGAAAAAAGAGGCATGTAGAAGCATGGATGCAAGATGTTTTATGTCAAAGTTAAGTTAACACAATTTTATTAATTTTAAAACAGTAACAAATAACCACAAAATCATGAAAATTTGGCAATAACAATTAACAAGGCGTCGCATTCACAAATATTCATATTGTATGACAATCACAGATCATTATTTACGTCAATTTAACAAAAGACATAAACCAGTAAAATTGGAAGGATAGATTACATTATATTCGGCATCTATCGTAACTGGAACATGCTTATTGTACTTTTGTTACAAAGTGTGCATTAAAAATAACCTTTTTAGAGTGCCGTACCCAAAGGGTAACCAACGGGACCCTATTACTAAGATTCCGCTGTCCGTTTGTCTGTCAGCGGGCTGTATCTCACGATCCGTAATAGTTACACAGTTGAAATTTCCACACAGCGTGTATTTCTACGGCCGCTATAACAACAAATAAAATAAAGAAAAATTAACGAGAGCTCCCTAGGGAGCCCCCTCTGATTTCAAATGTCTATCTACGAGTATTACGGATCATGAGATACAGCCCAACAAAAAACCCAAAAAAACACGTTTCCAGAAACGGGTTTATTTTCAGTTTATGGTACGAAACCCTTAGTGTGCGAGTCCGACTCGAACTTGCCGGGTTTTTTTTTAACTTCATTCTAATGCAATTGTGAATGGAGTACCTATAGTCGATGCTTTCCTAAATTATTCAGAACGGGATTTTATTTGAATGTTAGTTACAATAATCATCTTGAATTGCTAAAATAATTAAAGCCAGTTCTACCATCCTGTATTTCTACCATATCTAAAATTAAATACGATGCAATATATCTGATCTAAGCTACAATAACACAAGGCGGAATCAATTACGGAGTCCAGTCGTAAAACTTCCTTAGGTTCACTTTATGGGCACAGGGTCAAGGCATCTGCTTCTAATGGCCGTCTTTTTATTGCTGTCTGTAATATCGACTTATTGCCGACATATTAATTTCACGCCATTTTCGTAATGAAGGTTGCTAGGACCTATTATAGGTCTACATAAATATACATAACCGCCAGCAGCAGGGGTATAGGCAGCAGAGTGACCGCTCCCCTGGGCACTCAGGCAGGGAAGGAACAGGAGTGGGTTTTAGTCAGTAAGAGTCTGACACGGCCTCCCGCTCCACCCAAAGAATGTCATTTCCCACCCCACAAAAAAATATATATACATAGGCAGAGACAAAACGCCACCTGCTAGGATTCTTTCATAGGTAAACCTTTTTGTCAACCAGGAGTCATCATTATTTCAGAAGAAAGACGCGGTTGCCACTTCAGAACCCTCCGACCCATCGACCACCTGTTCTGCGAGCAATGTGCCCTACCCACTGCCACTTTAGTTTTGAGATTCTTCGGGCTTTGTCGGTAACCTTGGTTTTCCTGCGGATATCTTCATTCCTGATTCGATCACGCAAGAAAACTAGCATAGAAAAAACGAGCATAGCCCTCTCCATTTCCCTATGGGTGACTTTAAGCCCTTTAAGCTGATGAGGTCCATTGTGAGCGACTACATTTGAGTGCCATAATGGCATCACTGGCAACACGCACTGGTCTTAGACAAATGGAAAAAAAAATATTTCAAAAATAAAATTCTTACTGATTTTACAGTTAAAAAATGTAATTTAAAACGAAATGGGATTACTAACTTAAATTGCTGGAATGAAATAGAAAAATGGATCTTACTTTTATTTTTTTTAAATTGGCCTACATAAAATACGTTTTAGCGATATATATGAAGGCCCTTGTTTTCAACTCGAAACCTTTTCCAGTTTGATTTAAGGTTATAGTGAAAAGGCTACGTACGAGTAAGTATACAATATTAATTCCACATTAAGACAACACTTAATTACTTACTAAAAGTACAAAATTGGGAAAGGTTTATTGTTACTAGTTTCTGCCCGCGGCTTTGCCCGCCTGGTATTTTGATAAAAAGTATCTTATGTAGATATGTTCTGCTCCACGTCTTATGCTATAATAATAACAATAAAATTATAAGTTTATTTGCAAAGTAATAAATAAAACATTGTATTGTTAACTTCAGGCAAATTTTACATAGAGATTTCAAAATGTCAGTAATTAAATTACAATTAAATGAGTTTCAATAAAAAGTAATTAGAATTGCAATAAAATAAAAATGTCAATAAACTAAAACTTATAATATTAGCTTAGACAAAATATCTATGTTATGACTAGGTATATCTTTGTTGTACTTCAATAAACAGATAGAATTACTTTCGAATTTATAATATTGAGGTTCACTTTCAGCTCAATCATCAATGTTCTTGACACACAATTTCCAATTTGTTGTCTATACAAAACCTGTATTTTCATGCATAAAGAAAGAAAGAAAAATATTTATTTGGCTACATTACGTAAAGTAAAAAACAGACCATTGTACCATCAAACCCGGTAGCCAATTCAAAAGAAGACTTCAAGTTTCGTAAAAGAAACTTCTAGAACCGACCAGTTGTTTTGTTTCATCTCAATTCGCGTAATTACAGTTGAACAAACAAATAATTAGTTCACTCTCAGAAGATAGAACTCTGATAAATAAGTAAAGAGGGAAGGTACTGTGAAACAAAGATATCAGTACACAGGCTGGAGACGACAATAAACGAAAACACCGTTAATACTCAGCATTATTAATAACTTTTACTATGGGACCAACCCAGAAATCGCGAAAAAAAATCAGCTGTTCAGTAAATTTCGTCGAGTTATGCAAACACAAATGTACGAGTATGTATTATTTGTAGTGTTCCAATTAGCCACAATCTTTCACAGCGTATGTCAAACTTCAAATAGCTGGCTGATCCAAATGAGATTAGGATTGGTTCTATCGTCGGTAAAAATTAGTTTGCATTTCAATACATTAGGAAAAAAATATTGAAAGTGCAGTGGAGAGACGTTTGCCTCTACACTGTAACTCTTTGTTTGACTGTACAGTATCTACGATGGGTCCTGATTGTAGTGAACATGGTTCCAGAAATTTCAACAGCCTTTAACGAAAAATCAATGCAGGCGAATGGAGGCGGAGATCCAGTAATTGTCTAGTGGCCTGGACGTAATGGTACCAGGAACTGAAATCATGCAGGCCATTGCAAGACAACAACAAAGAAGCGATGTGAATTGGTTTCGTTACATCTTTTTCTGAATCTTTACAGAACTACCCTTGAAATAACTTTTGCATTCAGATTCATTTTGTGATTTTTTGGTAAAGATGTCGCATTGTCAGTTTAACTGGGCTCAATACTTGAAGATATTGCCTTTTACAAACAAATAGGCAAACAATTTTTCCTCCTCATAATGTTAGTTTAGATCAGGTTTTTATAGTAGGTAGGTACACAAACAATACGTAATAACAGGTACTTGGCCATCCTATTTAACCCTATAAAACGAGCGCATAGAGCTTAAAATAAAATAGCATTTTCACTCAGTACCAACATAATTCTTTACCTGTCATTTCTCACAAAAACCAGCAATAAAAAGTCTAAATGCATTTTTTTTTCAGCGTCCTCATTACAGCTCCGTCTGATTTTTATTGTAAGAATATTTCACAGTTATTTTATGCGCCTGAAATGAATTCTGCAAGCTTTTGAAACTTGATTTGAAAAAAAGAAGATTCTTAGTTTTTACGTACATTTACATAAGTAGACGGTGGACGGCGATTTTTTTTTTCAGTCACTGTAGACATTAAGGCTGCCTGCCCATTTGACGCGGAGCGAGGCAGCGGAGTGGAGCGGGGGAGTAATGGGGAGCAGAGTTGCAGACTGTGTCTGTCCATTGATGTGGAGCGAGGTAGTACGGAGCGGAGATGCGGACTGTGTGGAGCTAGGCCGTGTTCACGCGACGAGTAATTTGAGCGGGCAGCAGCGGGAGATCAGTTCACACCACACCGCTGCCGATTTTTTCCCTCTTCCCCTCTGCTCTTCCCCGCTCCGCTTCCCCGCTCAGCTTCCCCGCTCCTTTTTCCCGCTTCGCTTCCTCGCTCCAATTTCCCGCTACACTTTCCCGACTCCGCTTCTCCGCTCCGCTTCCCCGCTCCGCTTCCCCGATCCACTTCTTAGCTCCGCTTCCCCGCTTCGCTTCCCCGTTTTGTAAGAATTTTTAAACTATTTCGGCAATCGCTGTCCATTGAAGCGTAGCGGATATTGCATTGATGCAATTCTATTGGTTAATATTGGCACAGCTCCGCTCCGCTTCTCTCCTCTCCAATCCAGTGAACAGTCAGCTTAACCCATAAAAAGTCAAATGAAAATTTCCAATATTTTTTTCGAACTATCTTTACTTAATTATTGAAATAAGAACAAAATAACATGAAATAGAAAAAGATAAAAAAAAACATATTTTTCAGTAAATTGTAGGCGTGTAACCAAATGAGTACACTAACCGCCTAAATACACTAAATGAAACACTATTAGGCACTTTTTACATTGCCAGCACACATTTGAATGGCAAATAACATACGGCAGTTGTTTTGCAATTTTGATAGGATGGCGAACCACGGGTTGATCCACAGGAGTATCATTACGCATTACATGTAAACACCTGGAATTAGCAATATCCATGTCCAACATGTATGTAACCTATACCTAACTTATAGCGTAAGATATCTATGCCTCGATAATACTCGATATGGCTTTGGCCACCAGTGCTTCCTAGATCTTCATCCAGAGACCAATACATTGGTTCTCTGGGTAGCTATAATATCAAGACCCCTTTTTTTTGTGGGCTGGGAAATCATCCAATGACATCTCCCGCTCTAGGGTGGAACGGAACGGCGTGTCAGACTCTTACTGACTAAAACCCACCCCTGTTCCTTCTCTGCCCTGAATGCCCAGGGGCGCGGTAACTGACTTTCGAATTTATCCATAACCCCTGGGCAGGCATCCGCCATGACGGGCCCCGTCATGTTTTGCTGACAACTCTTTGAGGCACGCGTGGAACACGACGCGCCGTCGACTCTCGGGTCTGGTGCTGATCGGACGGCGAGTTACCCACTAGTCGCCGTCCGCAGGCCCGGATCTACGTTGGCCGGCGATCGCCTCGCGACGTCCTCCGCCCAGGGCGTCTCCTGCGGCGGCTGCTGCTGAGGGTGTGAGGGCGAGTCTGTTATTATTATATCAAGACCCCTAAAACGTGAGAATGGGAATACAGTTGAAAATCCTGTATGTTGTTTGATTTGAATAAAATTGGCATGTGTATTAGATATGATTAATTTAACAATATTTGTTTCAAAAAGTGTTTCAACCATTCGTACAGAGCTTAGGCCCCTTAGTTTTTCACGAATATCATTCACCCTATCACAAACTTCGGCAGTACGCTAAGAATTTGAGGTGTATACAGGGGGGATGTTTGGGCCAGGCGGGAATTGGTCTATGGGTAAAATTATTGCATCTTCATTTCGATACTAGCGGTTCATCGTCACCATCGCTACCACCATCCTCGTGATATACAAATACCTCAATAGTGTCAAATACATCATGCGGTATGAATGATACCGCCATGTCCTCCTCGGCCTCCTTTTCTGCATTGCAATGCACTTGGATCAAGTATAATACTTGCTCATTGTTTAACGGGTTTGTGATGTGTCTTTTTACAGCCTGTATATAAATACCAATATAGAAATATTTCGGTACCCTAATCGATCTTTAAAACGTAAATAACTTCCGTCACTAGGCAACTTGTCGCGCGTCGTCAAGTTGCTTGTTGGAGTAATGATATCTAATAAAGTCTTAATTTTTTTTTTTGTGTTTCTGTAATGTTATATTCTAAGTTTTATTTTATTTATTAATTAATGTCAATTAGTATAAGCTATAAGTGATATATTTGCACAGATCTGAAGCAATGTAAGTATTGGAATTAAATGTAAAATATTTTGTTAATATTTCGTTAGTGTTCCCAAAATAAATAAACAAAGTCTTGAACACAATTTGATATGTTTTATTCATAGAGTTGATAATCGTAATCAAGGTTGACTTTCGCATATAAAGCACGATAAACACAATGCGTATTCTCTACATTCACCAAATAATTGCTTGCCGAGTTTTGATCAACTCGATTAGCGTAGTAAGCCGTTCAAATCGTAGTTCGCTCGGCGTGCGGCAAACAGAATACAGCTCTGTCCAAATACCCGAGCTCCATGCACGAAGACTGTAAGGGTCTAGATATGCAAACATGGCTGACCCATGAAGTTGCCTGTGCATCCTTCAATACAAGGGATACGATCTGAGCTGACGTAGCTGAAAACGTAGCTGAAAGCATGAAGTCAATTACAAATTGTATGAATTGCGTCTGCAATTAGCAACCATACAAAACTTGAAGAAGGAACTTCTAAATGTACCTACTATTTTTTTTAACTTAGCTTTTACGGTTTATGTTGCAGCGGCTTCGCCAGTGTAAAAGTCAAAAGTCGTACAACCGGGATAAAAATAATCTTATGTTCTACTCCAACTCTAACCCGTTGTCTGTGCGTGTCCCCATCTAAATCAATTTAGCCATTAAGGCGTGATAGATTATACCAAACATTCACAAACATCATCATCATCATGATCAGCCTTTTAATGTCCCCACTGCTGGGGCGCAGGCCTCCTCTCTGTGAGAGGGTGTGGGCCGTAATCCACCATGCGGGCCCTGTGCGGATTGGTAGATGTCACATGTCTTCGAATTTTTGGTTCTAGGACATGGTTGGCATGGTTTCCTCACGATGTTTTTCTTCACCGTTTTGAGAGCAGTGGTGATGAAATAATTTACACAAACAAAGTAAAGCGCCTGCCTAGGTTTGAACTCACGACCTTACAACTTGTAAGTCGCGGCCGTTACCACTGGGCCACCACTGCTCATTGCTTACATTACTGCAACATTCACATACGCCAACATCTAAACATACATAATATGTGTTTTTATTTTGAATTTCACATCATGGGCCGTTTTATGATAAAATAAGCATGCGATTAAACATTGATTAGTGGGTTCCTCATTCAAAATTTTCTATTGAGAATTAAAATTAACAATCCGTTAATCAGTATTTAAACTAAGCATATGGTTAGCGAGTTTTATAATTAAGTATTAGTATTAGTGGTACTACAAGACCTGATGAGGTAGGAGTCGTATCAAGTCATATTAGACTCTATTCAATAGTTTTTCGATATAATAAATTGTTAGTGCGCTGATGCTTTATACTGTGTATTTTTCAATGAATTAACTTTCCACTTGTTACATTTGTTCTTATTACTTATGTAGGTCCTACGTCATTCGCGACCTTTCTCTTATAAAGTTTTATTCCAAAGAACTAATATAAGGCAACTTACGTACCTTCTATCGGATCTTTCCGTTACTTACCGTTTCTCGTAAATTATCTCAGTATCTTCACTTTCAAATTTCATCAAGCGAGAGCACTCAACTCGTTCTCTGTACCCTCGTTACACAAGTGTCTTATTAATGGACTGCGAGTTCCCTTAGTTTTGTGACGTCCCTGGGTACTTGTTCACTTCATATATTGGTCGAGGTCATCACATGCACACAACCATATTGCTTAAAATTAAACTAACTGCTACCCGCGGCTCCACCCGCGTGAAATAGAACTCTTATAAAATATAGCTTTATGTTAAAAAGTGATCCTATATTCATTCATTTACGTTACACGTCCGTATTTCGGTCGTAGAAATTCATGTGTGTACCAAATTTCAACTGAAACGGTTCAGTAGATTTGGAGTAAATTGGCTTAACAAACAGTGATCCTACAAGGATTGCGTTTTTCATTCGGAGGTTCAGAACCCTTCTATGAAAAAAAAACGATGTCTAAACAGCCATTGAGGCGCTATTAACAAATAACTAAACGTACAAGCTATCATATTTAGTAATAAAAGCACAGAATAAATAAAAGTCTATAAGTTCGAAGGCAGGAAGTTTTACTACATATTATCAGACTTTGCTATCTACGGCTGCTTTTTAACCGACTTCCAAAAAGAGGAGGTTCTCAATTCGTCTGTATGTTTTTTTTTTTTTTTTGATCACTAATCCTCTAAGCCCATCAGAGAGAGCCCTTGTATTCTGAATTGCTGTCTCTGATTTTATATTTTTTGTTGTTATAAATAAGTTTTCCCTAGCTATATTTTCTATTGTATCCTATCACGAGCCACTCTCCTCCAGTTAGTGCCCGCTGCAAGTATCAACTCGTCCTCTATCTCCTTTATTGTTTTCCCTTGCTTCATTTACTGTTTCTGGGATACCAATCTGTTATTATTTTGCTCATTTTACCTGTTTTGTTCTCATCATGTGGCTAGTCCACCGCCACTTCAAGGTCAAGATATCTGTCACTTATGGTTTGGTTCTTAGTTCTTCATTCCTTAATTGGTCCATTTTTTTCAGGCTACTTCTGGGTAAGCTCGCTCCATCGACGGCTTTGTCTCTGTCACCTCGACCTAGACTAGAGTCAAGAGCAAAACCATCTAAAATAAAAATAAAACATGTTTCTGTCGTACTTCGTTCAATGAATATTTTTGTAGTATTTTAGTTTATTTCTGTATTGTTTTGTAAGTGCCTATCTTTTGCTTCCATACGAAATACAAGATAAAATACAGATGTTGAAAACTATTCTTTTTATAGATTTTATGAATTCATTACAATATACCTACACAATTCGTTCTTTTTCTGCCTAAATTATGCCTTCTTCCCAGTAGGAAGGTATACATAATACAACTCACGGAAGAATAAGTATTGTTTTTCTAAAAGAAAGGTACTCAATGTTTGAATAACAGTCACGAGGGTACGTAAAGAACTCGCCATGTGAGTGTATTAAAGAAGGCCGTATTATTTTAGTATAACATTAGAATAAAGAATTGTTTGGGTTGCCAGTCAAGCCCACACTGCTTTGAGTTTGAGTGAAATAAGATTTTTTTCCACTCGATATAGAAATAGAAAGGTAAAAACAATAAATGTTTCCGTAAAGGTTGCTATTTTGATCGTTAATTGCCTTTGTATTACAAAGAATGAAATCTTTTTTCTTCGTAAAAAAACCGTATATTAGCCAATTCGTTTGAAGTTAGGTACCCAAAGTTCAAATCAAAAGAATCGTTAACTAATAAATTAATATACACGCTAATTTAAATGCAAAAGCAAATTCGCTCTGTCTTTCTGTTTACGTTTTCACAGCTTTCCCACTAAACTGACTTAGTTGAAAAGCTGAAAAAAGGCAGAATCATTTGATGTCAAAGTACATTGAAATTTCATCCAAGTAAATTTAAAAAATTCACACAAGTGAAAGCCCTGGACTTTAACAGTATAATTTCTATAAAATAAACATTACGGCAACACGCAATGTTAGCGTCAGCTTTAAAAACTGCAAATGAGGTATTTAAATTAAAATACTTCAATTTTAAAGCTCATGGGCAGCCAACTCATTTCAAAGTTTTTTCATTACTTGCACAGTGTAAACGAGGCCCGTGGTTGTGTGAATGTGTTCAGTGTTACCAAAACCACCCCGAATTTAGGCACTCCAAATAAAATTAGCATTTTTCTCGCGTTAGTTAAAGGGTCGAGCAGTTTTAAGGGCTGATTCATATACCTTTTTATTTCATTTTAAAACCAAGTATTTGACCATTCCAAAATCTTAAGAGGGAGATAAATGGGCAAAAGATCAAATAGCTAATTAAAAAAAACCCGACTGTAAAAAACAACTAAAAAGTTCCAAACAAGTCACTTTTCAAGCAGTCTGATGCTGTTGGTGGCAGTTATTTCAGATCAATTATTGATTTCATGCCACTGCATCAAACTGCTTGAAAAGAGGCTGTTTTTGGAACTTTTAAGTTGTTTTTTTACAGTCGGGTTTTTTGAAAATATTATTTTTTTTATTTTCTACATTTTAGTGAGTTATATTTTATTTAGGAATCGACTTCTCAAATCCTTTATTTGGATACCCAACTTAATATAGTCTGTCGACTTTATTTTTTTCTTTTTCACAATATGACGTCTGGTGGTCGCCATATTATATTTTGATTACTGTCATGTCTTTAGTAGGACTCGCAAGTTTAAGACAAATGAATTGACATAAGAATTATCAAAATCGGCCCACTCGTTGGGATTCTATATTGCCACAAAGGAACAAACATACATACATAGGCTAATAAACGCACTACCCTCCCTTACGTCACGCAGTCGGGTAAAAAGGTTATGTCTACTGAGATAGCGACTAAAAAAAAGTAAGTAGGTTCATATAATTTTATTTCAAATAACGCATTCGAGACTGAAAATTTTCTTAAAGATTGTGTCATCATTCTCCTGCCCTAAAAAATATGAAATATAAATATAAATATGGATTTCATGTGGAATCCTGCAGAAGAGGTGATAGATATAGATACTGAAGAAAAGGTGATATAGATACTATGCGATTGTAGACACAGCGTAAACTCAGCGGGTCTGCACAGGCCTTTAGCTGGCAGTTGAGAATATTGAGGAGTCGTTCGAATATAGAAAAAGCATAGGTTTGATGACAGACTGGAGTTCGCACGTTGGAAGAGGGCACATGTATCTATTTCTCAATCAATATAAAAATCCCTAACCTATCCCTTTTTCATCCTTACACTCCACATATAAGCCAGTCACTCTTACACACCACACTCTCGCGTAGCCAGCGAGTGAGATAATCATCCAAGCTATAGAGCACCCCTAGAGCCCTGCGGGTCCTACAATACTGTGAAGAAAAGGTGATATAGATACTGCGAAAGTAAAAAAGTAAGGTCAAATTGAGAACCTCCTCCTTTTTTTCGTCGGTTAAAAATGGAAGTGACAAACATTGTAACGGAACGTTACATGACTATTCATGATCTTTAATTTATTTTCAAATGAATGTTGCGAATGTTGTTCTTTGTGTGTGTACGCCTCGGAACGCGGGGGTGCGGAGTGCGGGGGGAGTGTTCGCATACCATATATGTGAGTAGCGCGCCCGCGCACCGGGTTCAGTCGCCTCTAGGCTGATGTCAGAGCACACGTTTTCCTCGAATTACGACCTCTCGAGCGCACTAGCCGAGGCTTCCGTAATCCTTTTTTTAAATTATCAAGTAGGAAATTATCCATAATATTTTTGAAAATAAATCAACTCTCGGTGGAGTGCCTTCAAAGTGCCAATTATCCCCAGATAATCCCGAATTAGGGAACTACGGCGAGTTTCCGTCGGATCAAACGTTGGTGTCCGCCGAGCAAGTCGGACAGCCACGCCGTATCTTCCGGACCTCCAATTCTCCCAGTCACCGTGCGCATCACGAATATCGGCCATCTACCATCTCCGGCCTGGGCGACTTCTGCGGGAATTCTCAGGGAAGTGCCTATCACTGCAGGGGTGACAACAAACGGGCCGATGAACCCACGACTTATAAATTTGTGAGCCTCCTGTTGAGCTATATTAAACTTTTTTATTGTGCACACTCGTTTTATTCCATATTCTTGGTAGGATAAAACGGGTGGAGGTTACAACATTTTGCGCCGAACCCAAGTAAATGACCAGTCAACCTTGAGTGGTGAAGAGATTACATGGAAAAGATAATTCGCAGTTTAATTGGCGTGGTACCAGTCTTGAATGTTTATTTTAACCATGCTTTTATTAATCCTTTGAGCTTCTTAAACAAGCTTTCCCCTCTCACTTTGAGCAATATTTACTTTACCATGTCCAATCACTCGAATATGTTGATATAGTTGATATAGTGAAATTGATTGGCTTCTTAGCAAAGTATCGGACGGAGTACCTACCTAATATCTCATACAAGTGGACAACAAATAAGGGTAGACTTACAGAAGTCTTACAGTCTTGTCTAGATGTATGCTCGCTTAAATTAATTGAAGCAAAAGCCCCTTGTTTGTATACGAAAGTTAATTTATAATTACGAGTAACAAAGTTCTTGTCTGTAGTTCTTGTCTGTAGTTCGAGTGTGTGAAGTCAAAAGTGTGGGCACATGGCCTGAAGTGTTCTTCATCTTAACTACTTGTCTATAATACAAAAGGTGTGAGTAGCACCGAAGCACTTTAAATTTTACTAGCAGTTTGAGTAGACTTTGTTATTCACGGGCGACATTGAATGAGATAATTATACAACTTTTTCACAGAACAAAACACTCTTCTTAGTGTGGGCATTTTCTTTTTTTCTATTTTCAATTTTATTGGTAAATACAGTTCATTCCAATCTGCTTGCCTATTTTCAACTATGTTGGGGTTGGCTTCCAGTCTAACTGGATTTAGCTGAGTATCAATATTTTACATGGAGGGAAAGAAAGAAGAAAGAAAGAAAATTGGTAAGATGGTCACCCATCCACAGACCGACCTCGGCAAGCACTGCTTTACCTTGGAGATTGACTTGTGCGACTGTTACTATTTTAGCCAAGAGCTCGACGAACTAAATACAATACAGTTGATTCATTACAAAAAAAAACAAATGACTTACTAGCAGAAATCCATTTCAAAAGCAAACACTTGATACCCGGACTAACAAAGTCAAACTACACATTTTTCAGTTCCATAACTACGGAAGTGTCATCTCTCTGCCAGTCCCTGGTCCGGAAGTAGGGGCGAGGGTAGGCACAGAGGTGATCATAGCCGTCGGAAATCCAACGTTGAACATCGAACCGGTAAATATACCGATAGGCGAAAGGGTGCACGCGAATAGCTTTACAAAATGGCCGTCTCATATAAATGACAGAAAAGGGAAATTGATGTTTTAATTTTGCGCTTGATCGTGCTATATCGTGATTCATTGAAATATAGTCCGACGACTGCTGCAGCACCAGCTTTTGCTATTGGCATTAATGTAGGTTTCTCGGTAACAGTAGGTAGTTTTTTTCAAGATAAATATTTTTTCCTTTTATGTACCTTGAGAAATGAGAAATTTCATGATTATCGGTCGATTCGTTTATGAAGCCTTTACCAGACATTTCATTATTTTCTTCCCCTGTAAAATAACTCTTATTGTAAGCACGAGTTTTTTACTGCAAGACGACGAATATATTTCGGTGAGTATTAATTAAACATAATAACTTCGGTAAAAACTAAAAGAAAACTTTCAAGTAAAGAAATTAATTGAAGCAACACTAAGTGAATTCTGCAGCACTGTAATTTGATGGAGGGGTAGAAAAAATAGAACCATAGCTAATTATATCTTAAGAAATGATGGACGAAACATGTGAAGATACTAAGGAAGGAAGAAGGCTAGCAAGGTGGTGCCTACGAGATGACGACTAACAGAGAAGTTTGCAAGAAGAAGATACAAAATTGCTTAGATCATTCGACAACTTACGACTTTAAATGCCATTGTACTCCACAACTTTCTTGGATAAAACCTGTACTGTCCAGGTTGCTCGTCTGTGGAATGCATTGCCGGATTCAATAAAACGCGCTCAATCTTTGCCGCCTGTGTTTAGGACTTATCAAGGTACATTACCTACCATGGTTATGTGTAATGATGTAAAATAAAGTATTTATGACCAATAAATAAGACATGCAACAACCCCAAATAAATTGTGATACGGGCCAGGGAATGATGACAACCTTCGATTCTTTTTGGGATCGTCAGGTGTTAATAAAAACAAATTAGCTATTTTATAAATACCTGCATACTTATCTACTTACAGCAAGTGTACATCTACAGACAGAGATCTTGTAGAATCTGTAACCCTCGTAAAAGATGAAGCCGTCGCCTTATTAAAGTTGTTAAGGAAACTCATTACTCATTCAATTATGTTAAGTTTGTGTCTGTTGTAAACTTTTTCCTGTGCTGACTCGAAACATGAAGTGATTTGGAGGTTTTACTGGCTTGTTATGTTACTCATTTGGGATTTAGGGATCAACGTCTAAGGAATTGTTACGAATGTTATTTTTATGGATGATGAAAAAACTTATAACATTAAAAAATTTTAACCTGGTACCTTTGGGTATGCAGACGACAGCACTGTTGCCGAGAGATACGTACCTGACGCACGAGCTAGTGGGTCTCAGGTCCGGTCTCTCCGAGAGGCTATGATTTGGCGCTTGAACTTGTCCTTGCAGGCTGTCTCAGAATGGGGCGATGCCAATCTGGTCAAGTTCAATGCTGCTAAGACCCAGGCGTGTCTTTTTTCCACTAAGAGGAGCCAATTTCACCCGGCTCCATCTTTCCGAGGTGTGACCGTGCCGATAACCGATCAACTTGATGATTTTGGTGTTACTTTAACGGCTACCCTCAATTTCGGTCCCTTCATAGAGGCGAAGGCTCAAGTGGCTGCCAAAAAGTTGCGGATCCTCGCAAAAGTGAGACGGTACTTCACGCCGGAACAGCTGCTCCAACTCTATCAAGCACAAGTTCGAACGTGTATGGAGTACTGCTCTCATCTTTGGGACGGATCTGCCAGATATCAGTTTGATGCCCTTGAGTCAATTGAGAAACGAGCCAAGAGGATCATCGGCAATGATAGGCTCGTTGAGTCGAAACTCCAAAGTCTAGAACATAGACGCCGAGTTGCTAGCCTGTCGGTTTTCTATTGGTTACATTTTGGGGAGTGTGCGACGGAATTGCATAATTTGATTCCGCCAAGCCTGTTTCATCAACGGACCACAAGACGTACGGCGAAGTGCCACTGGTTCATAGTGGACATTCTATCCATACGCACAAAGCGTTTTGAGAAAACATTCATTGTGCGTGCAGCTAGGGAGAAGAATTCCCTACCGAACACATCGGCCTCCCCCAAGTGTCGCCACAATGACCATTTCTGTTCGTCTCGTATCCATTGACTATTCGCGACCCTCACCAGGTCATCGATCCACCACTCCTTGTTGGAGGCCTTCCGACGTTGCGTCTTCCGCTACGCGGTCGCTACTCCAGAACTTTTCGGCCTTATCGACCGACTTTTCTACGAGCAATGCCCACTGCCACTTCAGTTTGACAATTCTTCGGGTTATGTCGGTGACCTTGGTTCTCTTGCGGATGTCATCATTCCTGATTCGATCACGCAAGGAAACTTTTTTTTTTTTTTTTTACAAAACGTTGCCCCACACTAGGAATTAATCCTGTATCGTGGGTGCGTTCACAAACATTTAAATTCACATACACAAGACACCCAGACCCGGAACAACTATCTGTAGGCCATACAAATATTTCTTCCGTGCGGGGATCGAACCCGCGACACGCACCGCAGCAGCCGAACGCTCAACCACTACGCCAACCGTGCCGTCAAACTCCGAGCATAACCGTTCCCATTACCCTTTGGGTGACTTTAAGCCTTCTGATGAGGCCCATTGTGAGCGACCACGTTCCCGGGCCTGCGGACGGCGAGTAGTGGGTAACTCGCCGTCCGATCAGCACCAGGCCCGAGAGTTGACGGCGCGTAGTATTCCACGCGCGCCTCAAAGAGTTGTCAGCAAACAGGACGGGGCCCGTCATGGCCGATGCCTGCCCGGGGGTTGAGGATAAATTCGAAGGAGTTACCTCGCCCCTGGGCATTCAGAGCAGGAAGGAACAGGGGTGGGTTTTAGTCAGTAAGAGTCTGACACGCTCTTCCGCTGCACCCTAGAGCGGGAAAAGTCATTGGATGATTTCACACCACCCAAAAAAAAAAAAAGCGACCACGTTTCTGTTCCATATGTCATCAGCGTGGGCTAATTTAAAAAAAACATTTTCATTTCAGTCTTGTGCAACCAATATGCTTCTTTTCATACAATGCAAATGATGAAACTCAAAACGGACTATTTATGTTATTCATTCATGAAAAATACCACTCAATATTGCGGCCGCGGTAGTTACATTCCTCGCGTTCGTTGATTATTTTTATTTCGCAGAAAATATTGAATGAGAGACGCAGAAATGCAAATATTTGAACTGTCGACGCGGCAAGGATCAACTTTTCGCCGTATTTCATTATAATGTATTTGAAAAGTTTCATGTTTCGTTTGTCGTTAGGGCTCAGAAGCTGTTTCCTTCAAGTTTCTCTCTAAAATAACAATATTAGTGTCACGCAATTTGTCGCCGAGTCACTTTGATAAATGGACGAATAAAATACAAGTTACAATACTTTTCCAGTCACACTTGGCAGCTGACAGGGTTGTAACTCAATCACTGGCGAATAAATCAAACAAACGGATTGCTTTCTTGTTTCATTTTATACAAGCTTTTAACCGTGACGTCGTTCGAGGGAAATATTGTTTCTCTTCTTGCTGTATAATATTCCCGCTATACAAACAAAGTTATGTCATATATCTGCCAAATAAACTCCATCAGCTGTAACGTCGCTGGAGAATACTGCAGCCTTCCGCCTGACGCAGGTGCTCACCGGACACGGCTGTTTCGGGAGGTACCTGTGTCGGATCAGGGCGGAGGTGACCCCTGAGTGTTTCCACTGCGAGGATCGCCCAGAGGACACGGTGGAGCATACGGTGGAGGTTTGCCCCGCTTGGGCAGAGCACCGCCGTGTCCTCGTGGATGCGATAGGCGACAGCGACCTCTCGCGCCGTGCCCTGGTTCAGGCCATGGTACGGAGCGAGAGGGAATGGGAGGCCGTCTCCTCCTTCTGCGAAGCAGTAATGCTCGCGAAGAGGGAGGCGGCACACGTTAGGGAGGCTCAGCAACGGCCGAGTCGCCCTAGCGCCCCCAGCCGCGACCGCCGCAGGAGACGCCAGGGGCCGCGAGACGATCTCCGGCCACCGTAGACCCGGGCCTGCGGACGGCGAGTAGTGGGTAACTCGCCGTCCGATCAGCACCAGGCCCGAGAGTCGACGGCGCGTAGTGTTCCACGCGCGCCTCAAAGAGTTGTCAGCCAAAGGAAGGGGCCTGCCACGGCCGGTGCCTGCCCGGGGGTGGAGGATAAATTCGAAAGAGTTACCTCGCCCCCGGGCACTCGAGGCAGGGAGGAACAGGGGTGGGTTTTAGTCAGTAAGAGTCTGACACACCCTTCCGCTCCACCCTAGAGCGGAAGAAGTCATAGGATGATTTTCCACCCCCCAAAAAAAAAAAAAAAAAAAAGGAGTCTACGGTTGTTTGTTTAACTACTTACTGGGGTTCACGCTGCATTGGGTACTACATTTTTCTCTGAAACAAAGTTACACTACTATACATATTCTAAAAATAAATGACATCATCCAGACATTAAATTTTTGACGCAAAACAAAACTTTTTATCTAAGAGTCAGCAGTGCTACAAAACAACAATGAACTTTTTTGTAAATTGACCAATACAAAACATGATAAATAAAGTCGCAAGATATTCAGATCAAAGAAACACAGAACCAGACTTGTGTTTCGAACACTGCACCAACTAGCTTTTGACAAACCTCTGTCCTTCGCCACTGGGTTGTTACAGACTTGTTCACAAGGTTATCAGAGTGACAGACACGTCTCAAAGGTCCAAGCGAGCAGACGTGGAGACGTGACGGCAGCAACATTCGTTGCAAAACAATTTATTTCCGATTTAACGAACCTACCTACATATGTACTCGTATGTCCCAAATATCGTGGCTCACGGCTAGTAGAGTTAGGGCTATGTGCAAATTATTGCCCCTGGCCATTTTACCGCCCCATGTGGTTGATTTAAATGGGATTTGACCCCCGTCGTTTTACCTTACTGGAAAATAAATCAGGTGTGAACTCGCATAGCTGTAAGGTATCGTTCGTTTGCTCAAGAAATTACATGTTTTGTTATTCAAGAAGAAAATGACTTTTATTGATGTTTTCACAATATTGTTTCTTAAAATGACTTTTATTGTTTCGCGTGACGTCACATCTACGTAAAAAATGTACCACTTATTACCTACAAGTGACGTAACAAACCTCGACTCCTGAACATTTAAGCGTTTTACTTGTAATTATTTTATTGGTTTGGTACTGCAAAAAATACTAAATTTACTATATTTTTGATGATCTAACTGACGCACTACATAGAATTGTTACTTTTGTACCTACAAATTATCCCTATTCTAAAGGTTAATGAAGCTTGTCTTCAAATAATAGATTATATTTTATTCAAAAGCCGACCTTCAAGCTCTTCTTCTCTACTGCGGCAGTATTAGTTCCTTTAAAAACTCGTTTTTTACTCCACAGTGGGAGAAGTTTCCTGTTTCATAGTACTTGAATTTTGCACATACATAATAAATTCTTGTCTCGGTGTAGCCAGGGGCGACTCTTTTACGTCATAAGTACTTGCTGAAAGGGCTTTTTGCCCCGGGATATAGGTAAAAGCAGAATAAGGAAACTTACTACTGCATTCATAACACAATAAACTTATATACTTTGCGAAACAAAGTCATTTCAATAGCTCTTTATGTTAATAACACTGTGTAGAATGTTAAAGTTTAGTGATTTACGAGGCTTTCTTATTCCGTAAGGACTTTTCTTTTTTCTTTTCTTGTAAGTGACAAAAGGGAATTGTGTTCCTCAGCGCACATTGTATTTGATTAGACAGAAAGATAAATCTCGGGGCGACAGTGTTTCAGGATTAAGTATTGGCTTACCAAGCTGTCCACTACAGATAAGAGATTAACTGTAACGTAACAAATACTGTAATATACAAAGTGTGTTGTGATTCTGACCTCTTGGCTGAGAACTGAATGAGATACTTTTACTTATTGCGACGAATCTTCTGTTGATGGAAAATACAAAGTAAATGTTATAAAGAAACGTAACATCAAGAATATCAATCTAAAAAAAGCCTTGTTGTTGTTGGCATTAAATCATAGAAATTTGAAGCCAACAACTGCATCAAACTGGTTTTTATATCCCACATTTTAGTGAATAAAAAAATATATTTTTTTCAATTACAGCCTGTCACTTCGACTATCCAGACCAATCTAATTATATCATGTTTGCTAAAATCTGTCCAGCCATTTACGCTACAGGACGTGCCAAAGAAAAAGATAAACAAAAATACTGACATACATCCTCTCGAAAAACTATACCCTCCTTCAGGGGTAGCCGAGTAAAAAAACGTTAGTGGTACTTATGGCAAAAGATCCGGTCAGTACAACGAAATGAAAACAATTGCTAAAAATGACTACAGTTTAACACTCTCACAGTGTCTACAATAAGACTTAAATGTTTTACTCCTAGTCTGGCCAGTGCATGTGATAAATGCATGTAAAAGAACACCTAGGTTCCAAGAAATCTAGTGTGGAGCTATGAATTCGAAACTCTTGCTCTTAAGTTATTTGCATACAGCCACTTTTTATGTGTTGTACATGGTTGTAACTTCGCTGAAGTTCTAACACCTAGTTTTAAGACGCAAGTTATTTTTTTGATAGTATAAGTTACTTGTACGCATAATGAGACGCAGCGTTTGACGAATCAAACACGAGGATTTGAACCAATGCTGACACATAATTTAACACCAAAAATAAAAAAAATCTTCAACCAAACAGCCGACTTCCAATAAAATGTAAAATTACTTTAATTTCGGAAGTCGATGTTTCAATTTTTTTTTCTTCGTTATTTGACACCGTATTGCCATAGCAACAGCGCATTTAACTCAGTTTTTTAACCGAATTCAAAAAGAAGGAGGTCATCTCGGATGTTTGATTTTTTTTTTTTTTTTTTTTTTTTTATGTATGTTCGGGCATAACTCCGTCATATGTTGACGGATTTGCAAAATTTTTTTTTGTTCGAAAGGGGTTTATTCCGAAATGGTCCCATTTAAATGTCAAAAAGATCTGATGATGTGTTTCGGAGACAGACAACGGAACTCTTCAAAAATTGACAGCAAATCTACCGCGATTGCTGCTATCGTATGTCTATGAACTGTTAACACAGTTTAATGGGGAACCACAACTAAAAAGTAAAAAATAAAAAACTTTTTTACAAAAAAATAGAACCGACTTCCAAAAAAAGTGCAAAATAACTTTAATTTCGGAAGTCGGTGTCAAAAAACAAAGACACAAAACAGGAACACCGACTTCCGTAATTAAAGTTATTTTGCACTTTTTTTGGAAGTCGGTTCTATTTATTTGTAAAAAAGTTTTTTTTATGTATGTTCGGGCATAACTCCGTCATTTACAGACGGATTTGCTTTTCAAAAATTGACAGCAAATCAACCGCGATTGCTGCGACCGTATGTCTATAAATTGTTAACACAGTTTAATGGGGAACCACAACTAAAAAGTGAAAAATAAAAAACTTTTTTACAAAAAAATAGAACCGACTTCCAAAAAAAGTGGAAAATAACTTTAATTTGGGAAGTCGGTGTCAAAAAGCGAAGACACGAAACCAAAAACACCGACTTCCGAATTAAAGTTATTTGCCACTTTTTTTGGAAGTCGGTTCTATTTTTTTGTAAAAAAAAATTAAAAAGACTGAATTACGTGCTGTTACACAGTTTATTTGCTACTGAAAACTGCCCGATTTTGACATACGCATGAAATACGCATGCTAGCACTTAAGCGACGATATACGGTTCAATACAGCATAGGAAAAATGTTAAGAAGCAGGAAGGCCTTTTTTATTTTTTTTGGGGTGGGAATGCATCCAATAACTTCTACCGCTCTGGTTGGAGCTGGAGGGCCTGTCAGACTTTTACTGACTAAAACCCACCCTTGTCCCTTCAGTTGCTTGTGCCAGGGTTGCGGTAACTCTCTTTCGAATTTATCCGCGACCCAGACAGGCTTCGGTCCTAGCGGACTCCGTCAAAGCATGAAAGTCTGCAAGTAGCTTACCAAAAACCAAGTAAGTACATACTTACTTATCACCTTTAATTTGTTAACTTTGATCTAGCAAAAAAAGGGGATACGATCCATACTTCTATACCTACTAATATTATAAATGCGCAAGGGTGCCTGTCTGTCGGTTACGTTTCCCGCCCAAATCGCTAAATATATTTTGATGAAATTTGGCACATGGATTATGGATTGGGGCAAAAGATATGTTTCATACTGGTGGTAATAAAACCATTTTCAGTGGGTGAAGCCGCGAGTAAAAACTAAAGTAATATTATGTCAGTGTCTAAAATTAGTACAATTAAAACCTTTTTACATCCAGTTGCGTAGACACTTCAGACACAACACTACACCAATTTTAAATCACAATATCCACTAGGAATTAATAAGCGTATAATTAAATGATAAATGATGTTTATTCAGTAAATAGGTTACAAGGAACACTTTTACACGTCAATGTTTTTTGTCAGTTTAAGCTTGATGAGGCCGGTGTTTCCTAGCTGACTACTCTGAGAAGAAACACCGAAACAAACTCAGAGGTCAAAGTCTCTTTTAAAATGTTCAAATCCATACAATATGTACTGGTTAAATCATATGAGAACCATGTACGTTTATGTCCGGGATGAGCTTTTTGAACAATCATAAAATCTACATGAATATAACGACATACACAGTTCTCGCAATCACATTATTCTATATGAGAACCATGCAGCTTAGTGTCTGTAATGGTCTTTTGAAGAAAGAACCACACATATTTGAGTGGACCTGTCCAGTCAGTGCAAGCATTTGTCAATAGTCGAATAGCTCGACTTAAAAACCACTAAGGAGCTCAATGACTTGACGAACAATACCAAAGAAAGGACATTTGGGTAGGCCGCAAAAGTACAGTTTGAGTACTTTTTATTTTGTCAGACAACTCAGACAGTAATATTTCTGCAGCAGTTGGTGATGAATTTAGAAATTTTGTAGTCGATACGGGAATCTCTGCAAATCAATTTTCAAATGCCGCGACGACTTGCGAAATTAAAACAGTTACCGCACTTCACTCGAAAAAATCTCGCCAAACACACTTTTAGACATACATGATTGGAGAAACGTCTTTGTTTGACAATCTCCTGCCGCTAACACTAGATGTCACTTTTAAGGATGCCAGAAAAAAGTAAATTGTAAGATTCTCAACACCCGACTCAGCGGCTTTAATAGACATTTCATAATGTTAATAAAAAGTCGCATAGGTCTCTCATTCACCATAAAATTAATTAACTCGTTTGTATACTGGTCAGTAAACATAAAAATTACGACTAACTAATAAAGTTTAGAGCAGTGGTGGTCCCCACTGGACCACCACTGCTACTGGCCTACTTCTTGTAAATTATTTCATCACCACTGCTTTAGAAACGGTGAAGGAAAATATCGTGAGGAAACCGGCATGTCTTAGAACCAAAAATGCGAAGACATGTGACAATGACATCCATCGATCCGCACTAGGCCCGTGTGGTGGATTAAGGTCAATTTCCTCCCACAGCGAGGAGGCCAATGCCCCAGCAGTGGGCACGTAAAGGCTGATTATACTAAGCTAACAAAGTTGTTCCACAAATTCTTAAAAAAGTAAGCAGACATTTTACAGGCTTACAAGTTTAAGAGTCCATACTACTCCAGCTCGAATTTACAAACCGCCCGGGCGGCAGGGAGGCATGCGCCGATACGCGTTATTTTAAAGTTTTTATTTCTTACAACGAAAATTAAGATCTAATCAAAAATGAAGAAAAGACGAATACGTGTACTGTATGACATTAATCAAAAATGAAGAAAAGAATACCTATGTCATACAGTACACGTATTCGTATTTTCTTCATTTTTTTCTTACAACGAAAATTAAGATCTAATCAAAAATGAAGAAAAGACGAATACGTTTTTGTATGACATTATTCAAAAATGAAGAAATGAAGACCTATGTCATACAGTACACGTATTCGTCTTTTCTTCATTTTTGATTAGATCTTAATTTTACACACACGTATTTATCACACACGTATTTACACGCATTTACACGTACACGTATTCTATTAAGATCAGTTTACTATACAACGATTCACGAATATTTGAAGTATCCATTGAATAAAACGCTTTATTTTAAATTTTTCGAGGTAGGTTTGGGGTTTTTTTTCTATAGAGTTTATTTTAGGAATCATGTTTTCACATCATATTAAATTGAGAATATATATACCTATATTACTTAGTGTAGGTACATATATTCTCAATTTTACTATATATATTTTTCAAAGTAATTGATTCAATGCTTTCATTGTTAAGCAGCATCAAACAGTCATTTGAGGTAGTATCGACTCTTAAGAAATTGTCACGTTCTTTGTAACACAATTCTCAGCTAAGTAGGTACCTTTGCCATGTAAATTCAAATGATAAATGATAAATGATAAAATGATAAATGATGTTTATTCAGTAAATAGGTTACAAGGAACACTTTTACACGTCAATGTTTTTTTGTCAGTTTAAGCTAGATGAGGCCGGTGTTTCCTAGCTGACTACCCTGAGAAGAAACACCGAAACAAACTCAGAGGTCAAAGTCTCTTTTAGTGTTCAAATCCATACAATGTGGACTGGTTAGATCCTATGAGAACCATGTACGTTTATGTCTGGGATGAGCTTTATGAAGAAAGCAACACACGAATTCGAGTGGACCTGTCCAGACAGTGCAAGCATTTGTCAGTCATCGCGAAGCTCAACTCAGAACTCTGAGGTGCTCAACGAACCGACGAACAATACCAAAGTAAGGACATTTGAGTAGGCCGCAAAAAATACTCAAACTGCCAGACAATCATAAAATCTACATGAATATAACGACATACATAGTTCTCGCATTCACATTATTCTATATGAGGACCATGTAGCTTAGTGTCTGTAGTGGTCTTTTGAAGAAAGAACCAAACATATTTGAGTGGACCTGTCCAGTCAGTGCAAGCATTTATCAATAGTCGAATAGCTCAACTTAAAAACCACTAAGGAGCTCAATGACATGACGAACAATACCAAAGAAAAGACATTTGGGTAGGCCGCAAAAGTACTCAAACTGTCAGACAACGTTGAAAATTACTGTAAAAAGGAGGAGAAAATAATAATAATAACCCACATAGTCCTCACATTTACAATAATTAAGTAATCAAAAAAAATAAAAATATAATACTTTACAAAGTAAATATTTGTGTCAAACAAAATAGTAATCATAATATGTCAATCAAAAAATAAAAATAAATATAATACTTAACAAAGTATTCAAGTCAAAAAAAATAATAATAATAATAAAATGTCAATAAAAAAATAAAATAAAAAATATAATGCAATACTATACAAGTATTCATGTCAAAAACGAATATTAAAAAAAAATATATATATAAAAAATTTTTCATCAGTAAGTAGTACATATGAAAACAATGGCTCATGTATATCATTGAAGCAGCTCAATCCCACGCCTTTTTGTCCTCAAGAAAGTCATTAATTGTGTAAAAAGCTTTCTGGCATAGCTTACGTTTAATAAATGATTTAAATTTATTTATGCTTAGTTCTTGAATTTGGCTAGGAAGTTTATTATAGAAACGTATACATTGACATCTAAACGAACCACCTATTTTTTTCTTGAGCCTGGTTTTTGGTACAATAAATTTGTGTTTGTTCCTAGTATTTATGCTATGGATATCACTGTATCTTTTAAACAGATTAATATTTTTATGTGCATACATGAGATTCTCATAAATATATTGAGAGGGAACAGTCATAATATTAATCTCTTTAAATTTGTCTCTGAGGGAGTGTCTGGGACTTAATTTATAAATTGCACGAATAGCCCTTTTCTGTAAAACAAAAATTGTCTGAATATCGGCGGCATTTCCCCACAACAGAATGCCGTACGACATCACACTATGAAAATAACTAAAGTATACTAAACGAGCTGTCTCTAAATCAGTTAAACCACGAATTTTCCTTACGGCGTATGCTGCAGAGCTAAGTTTTTTGGACAGTTTATCTATATGGGGGCTCCACTGAAGCTGCGCATCCAAAGTTAAACCTAAGAACACTGTGGAATCCTCGGGTTTCAACTCTTCACCCTTTATTGACACACTAGTGTTCACTTGTATTACATTGGGTAATGTGAACTTTATGCATTTTGTTTTTTTCTCGTTAAGGAGAAGATTATTGACATTAAACCAGTTAACTACAGTTGAAAGAGCATTATTTACATTATCAACAACCACCTGCTGACGTTTGAGTTTAAATAAAAGTGAAGTGTCATCTGCAAACAGCACTATATCATGTTTATCCTTTATGAGGTAAGGCAAGTCGTTGATATAGATTAGAAACAAAAAAGGACCCAGAATTGAGCCTTGAGGAACCCCCATTCTGACTACAGACCCGGAAGACCTTTTGCCGTTCACATCAACTCTCTGAATCCTATTACCCAAGTATGAAGTAAGAAGATCCAGAGAGGCGCCCCGGACTCCGTAGTAGTGCAGCTTCCTGATCAATGTATCATGGAGAACGCAATCGAAAGCCTTAGACAAATCGCAAAAAATGCCCAACGCATCGCATTTATCTTCCCATGCATTATAAATGTGTCCCAAAAGTTCAACACCAGCATCAGTTGTTGAACGACCCTTTGTGAAACCAAACTGTTTGTTGTGTAATAATTTGTGTTTATTAAAATATCTTTGAATTTGATCTAAAATAATTTTCTCAAAAATTTTACTAAAAGTAGGTAGCACTGATATAGGTCTATAATTAGTAGGGTCTGATGTACTACCCGATTTAAACAATGGTATAATTTTACTATATTTCATTAGATCAGGAAACTCACCACAATCTATACAATTATTAAAGATTACTGCTAAAGTAGGTGCTACAATGTCTATAATAGACCTAGCAACGTCAACAGAATTACCCCATAGATCTGCAGTCTTTTTAACATTTAAAGTATTAAAAGTTCATTCATTATAAGACTCCGTTCTCGATATCTAATAAAATTTACAACGCCTTTATCTCGGCGAAGACTTAAAGGATAAGGTTTTATTCAACTTGCTTATACGCTCATTTAGCCGACGAGGCTCCATAGAGTTTCTGGTTTTATTAGAGAGCATCTTCCTTAGTCGAGGTATGATGTAAAGCTGCTTTGAAGGCTTATACGTTATTGTGGGTAAATATAAAACTGTCTTAGCGCAAGTTGTTAACATGCTCATCTGAACATGAGCAAACAAAATTTTGCTTAAACGGATCGTTTGGTGCCTACTATATAAAATGTAGGTAAATAGTAAAGAAATTAAAATAAAGAACTTTTTTACAAAAAGTAGAACCGACTTCCAAAAAGAGTGCAAAAAACGAAGAACAAAACCAGAAACACCGACTTCCGAAATTAAAGTTATATTGCACTCTTTTTGGAAGTCGGTTCTGTTTTTTGTAAAAAAGTTTTTTTAAGCAAGCTTTATACCGGTTATCACAATTACAACTAACAAAAAAACGACCGACTTCCAAAAAAGAAAATACAACAAAAAATAAAAAATTACTTTAATTTCGGAAGTCGGTTTCAAAAAACGAAGAAATAAAATACAAACACCGGCTTCCGAACTTAAAGTTATTTTTTAATTTTTAGTATATTTTCTTTTTTAGAAGTCTGTTGTTTTTTTGGAAAAAAGTTTTTTATTTCTCACTTTTTAGTTGCTATACCCCAGAACTAAAAACCCCAATAAAATGGAACGTGGCATTTAAACATATTCGTAATTGGAGAAACCCAAAACGTAATCTAACTATACATATTTTTCGTTTTTGTTCAGTTTTTCAAAAAGCACTGAATCAATTTCGATAAAATTTTTATGGGACTACCTCAGGAGTATATTCTTTCGGCCACAAAAAGATTTTTTTAAATCAGTCCACAACTGACAGAGAAATCGGTGGACATACATAAGAAAAAAAAAATACAGCCGAGCATAGAACCTCCTCCTTTTTCGAAGTCGGTTAAAAATTAATCATACACGGACGTTTAACGTAAATAAATATATTTGGATTATGGGGGTCACTTTTGGGGTGAAAATCAGAAAATTAAAAATCAAAGTTTTTCAAACTGTGTCGTACGACATATCAAATGAAAAAGCACATTGTGAGGGTCTCGAATATACTTTTTTCATAATTTTAAAATATATAATTTTGAAGTTATTGAAGAAAATCGATGAAAAATGACACCCCTTATCTCCGAAAGCACTGAGCCTAAAATTGTGAAAACAAATACAGTAAAGTAGTTCTTTACATAGAGATTACAGGAAACCCTATAAAATAGAGAGCACTTTAAAAAAAAACCTGAAAAAAATATGATTTCTTCGGATCTTTGCGCGCGAGTCAGACTCGCTCTTGGCCGGTTTTTTTTTAATATATTTCCAACATAAAAATAAACGTGTCTGGTCATGCTTGCTGACAGAAAGAGACACTGAGAGAGAAAGGCTATAATGCACAAATCTTATGCGACGCTATATTTTCTCCTGAATCACACCTACCAAACTAGTGGGTCAAAGATCAAAAAAAAATCGGGGTGCGACTGTGTCTTGGTCACAGCCGTGTGTGTTTTACGTGAATACGTCTACGAAACGGGTAATATTTTTCAATGGCATTTTATATTTGTCGGGTTCAGATGTCCTGGCGCGACACCGTCGTTGATCGGCTCGGACACCTTCATCTTTTTGCTTTCTGACGACCGTTTCACTCTTTTAGATGGGGTGTTATGGGTATAATTAGATTTCCCATGAAGAGCAAATATAAATCTTAACTTTTCTTTTGATTTGATTTGGCTTTTTGACTAGTATAGGACATTATAAAATTTATATTATTGTTTTGACTTTGTGTATTATAACTATTTAAAATTATTTTTACAATCGATTAATCTTGATGAGAGCTGTCAAATGTAAAAGTTATACTAAATGGAAATCTCGAAACGCAGCAAAATTACCTCAAAATTGCGACGCTTCCCCTCCTCACACACAGTCCTCACTTAGCGTAACAAACTCTTTTATCCGTTAGCTATCCAGTAGTGTATTTAAATTTTAGTTAGAAATGGTCGATATGTAGCTGCAATATCAAACTGTATTCCCATATTTTGTAATCATTCCTTTTTGAATTGCCACCCACGATGGAAGCAATTTTGAAGACGTATTCACGACAAAAAAGTATGTAATTAATGGTCACCTATTCACGTACTGACCTCGTAAAAAGTTAAATAAGATAGAAGATCAACCGAGAAGCTGTTATTTCCCAACCACGAGCTCTTCCAAAATAATTATTTGAAAAAGAAAGAAGTTTCTTCGGCTATGATAGCCATGGCTATCATGATCGATGAAACGTCTCTCTTTTTTCAAGAATTAACTGGAATATCCTCGCTAGTCTAACATTGTAACGCTCTAACATTACGTCAATAATAGAATATGCGAGCAAAATTGTATGGTGTATGCAACAAAGGATCTGACCGTGACAGATGTGCTATTGTTTTGCTTTGGTTTGGTTTGTGATTTGTACTAATTTTGTTTTTATTTGTGGATTTTGTAGCCTAAAATTTTTATTGAATAAATATATAATATGCGAAAAGTATTAAAAATATTTTCATTAAATTCTGCCAATATTTTTGTGCTTGTGCTTTAAATACTTTCTTTATTTTATTCCTTTTACAACTTTTTTTAGTGTGACCGTGTACTAAAAGATTCTGAGTTAAATAAAATAAACGGAATTGGCAAAACTATGTAGGTATAAGGTTTACATTTAGTTATATGTAGGTACTACGGAGCCCCAAAAATAGTGAAACCTAAATAGTAAGTTATCTTGTTTAGAATAATATCTATAAAGTGCAGTTTGACATATCAGACCTTTTTTTTGGGCTGGCAAATCATTCTATGAATTCTCCTGCTCTGTGTGGAGCGGGAGGGCGTGTCAGACTCTTACTGACTAAAACCTACCCCTGTTCCTTCCCTGCCCTGAGTGCCCAGGGGCACGGTAACTCTGTTTCGAATTTATCAACGACCCCTGGGCAGGCATCGGCCATGACGGGCCCCGTCATGTATTTGACAACTCTTTGAGGCGCGCGTGGAGCACTACGCTTTTGATTGATAAAAAATATCTATTTTGTTTATCAAATAAAGAGTTATTTGATAGACAAAATAGATATTTTTCGTGAATTATTTGTGTAAATAGAAATAATTTTGGTGGGTTAAAGGTTCGTGTTGAACTCAAAACGAACCTTTAACCCACCAAAATATTTCCCTAAACATTCCATATGATTACGCGAATGAAATCTCGTATTTTACCCCACACCATCCGCAATTCACCACGATGACAACTGCCTCTAAGTACAAGAAATATGTGTGTATATGTATTTAGACACAAAAAACTGTCGTAAAAAATATGTCCTGTCTTCAGCAATGAGATACACTCTTTATTTATCGTGCGTCATATTTTGCGGTAGTTGGGTTGTGCCCAGAAACATGCCCTATTTGTTCAGGAAAATTCTCGTAAACGAAAAATACCGACGGTTTTTATTAAAAAACACAGAGACCTGAAATACGGAGGACGGCCAAAAGTGAATCTGATATTAACATTGACGTGTTAAAGCTACGTAAACATTCAATCACTATTTATAAATGAAGAGTCAAGATGTGTTCATTTATTTCCTAAGTGTTTCCCTACTTCGTCAGATTTGGAATTTTATTTAGAAGTTGGTAATATTGCAGTGTATACCAACCTAATGGCACAATGCCAATCGTACTATCTATTAGCACAACTGTTACCCTTTCCTTTCCCGACTTTTACGACCTGTACCGGATGGTAAGCAGCTGAAATTGATTTATTTATTGGCACACAAAGCAAAACAGGTTCCAGAAGTGGTCTAAAACTAAAAAGTTGCTTAATTCTTGTAAATTGAAAACAACTTTGGTTGGTTTTAAAATATTCATCGATTTTGGTAGAGTGGTTTCAGAGTTTATTCAAAACAAGTCCCTATGAAAGCATAAAAGCGGTGCTACCTTTCAAAACTTGATTTACAAACGAAAACTAATTAAAAGTTCTTTCTTTGCTTCACACGAATCCTAAGGGTGACGACCGGGACAGGCAGATGTCTGGGAACACGTTTTTGGAAATCACTTTCGCTAAAGTTTCTCCATTAGCTAAGTATCGAAAAGCAATAAAATACATATTAAGTGTGCCTATCAACTAATCGGCTGTAGTCACGGAGAGCTACCTGATTCTCAATTCAGACTGATGTTGATAACTTCTTCTATGGCTGCTAATTTGTCTAAACTAAGGTCAAAACCAACTTTCAGAGTCCTGATGGAGGCTTTTAATTAATCGAAGATTTGGAAATATGTATTCCCTATTAAGCCTGATTTATAAGTTTCCAGTCCTGTGAACTGTGAGTATTAGACTTAAAATGTGGTGAATAACATTACAGCAAGTAAATCCTTCAAATCAACAGTACTTAGTTATCTAAAGACAGATAACTGTGTCGTCATTGGTCTCATGGTCACAAACGCAACTGCTGAACGTGGGGGCCTGGGTTCGATTCCCAGGTCGGGAAAAAGTGTTGTTGGGTTTTTCCATTAGGAATGACTCAGTAGCAGCCCGGAGTTTGGCAGTTAGTGGTGTGACACCCCGGTGCCTTGGAAAGCACGCAAAGCAGTTGGTCTTGCGCCTGATTTCTCCATGTTCGTGTCGGATTCTCGTCCCATCACTATGAGATTTTTTTTTTTAGATTGATTTGCTCTTGACTCTAGTCTAGGTCAGAGGTGACAGAGACAGAGTCGACGATGGAGCGAGCTTACCCAGAAGAAGCCTGTTCACTCTAACTTTGAAGAGATTAGGGTTGTATGCATTCGGAAATATAGACGCAGGTAGAGAGTTCCACTCCTTTGCTGTGCGCATTATGAAAGACCTTAAAGGAATTAAAGAAATAGAGAGTGCACCTATGACTACGCACACGCTTGTGCTCTATAATATCTCCTGCGTACTTGGCTAAATTCAGTTAAGATTGGCCACCATTATCGAAATTCGGTCGGTAGGATTGTTATTGTTACTAAGCTATCCATTTATGTTATTACTAGGATCATCATAAATGGAAATTGTGGGTTACCTGATTTTAATTGGGTGAGTTGAGTATCATTTGAAAAATAAGTACCCAGTATCTCATCATCTGTCTAGCCTTTTCCCAACTATCTTGGGGTTGGCTTGGCGACAGTATCTATTTATTACATTTATATTGAGTTACCTTCTAAAGGAAGCTTCCACCGAAAAGAATTCAAAAAGTGTGGTGGATGTTAAAAGAGTAAGTGATAGAGTGATAGCTATTAAAGTGGTTGTGGAGAGTATGATAGTAAATGTTATTAGTGCGTATGCACCCCAATCAGGATGTGAGGATAGTGTAAAAGAAAAGTTTTGGAAGGACTTCGATTGTGTGATGATGAATGTACAGGAGAGTGAAGAGGTGTTTGTGGGGGGTGATTTTAATGGGCATGTAGGAAGTCTGAAGTACGGTTATGAGAGAGTGCATGGTGGTTGGGGGTACGGAGACCGTAATACTGATGGCGAGACATTGCTGCAAGCTGCTTCGGCTTTTGACCTGGCAATAACTAACACCTGGTTCAAAAAGAAAGACGAACACCTGATCACTTACAAAAGTGGCCAGCACGCGACCCAAATTGACTTTTTCTTGGTGAGACGAAACAGTCTCAAAACAGTCAAAAACTGTAAAGTGTTGCCAGGTGAAGGCTTAGTCTCTCAACACAGGCTCATATTGATGGACGTAACAGTCAGTGTCTCGTCCAGTAGGAACAAAGAACGGCCCCCACCCAAAATCTGATGGCGTATGATAGAAAATGAGGAGTGTGCAAGTATGTTTAAGAGTCAAGTGGTAGATAAAATGATAGAAATGAAGGATATGGAAGGAAAATCTGTGGATGAATGTTGGAAAGAGATGGCGGATTGTATAAGGCGAGTAGCAAAAGATGTGTTTGGAGAATCGCAAGGTAAAGGCATGATAGAAAAGGATACATGGTGGTGGAATGAAGATGTGCAAAAGATGCTAAAAGAAAAGAAAATTTCGTTTAAAGTATGGCAGAATGTAGAAACCGGAAATGATAATTTGAAAGAAGAGAAAAAGAAAATTTATAAAGAATGGAAGAGGAAGGCAAAAAAGGCGGTTGCAGTTTCCAGGGCTAAGGCGCAGGAAAAGTTATATAATTTACTGGACAGCCCTAGAGGCCAGAAGGAGCTCTACCGGATTACAAAATTAAGAGAAAGGAGAACGAGGGATATAATGCATATAAAATGTATGAAAGATGAACTCGGTAAAGTCTTGTCGAAAGATGACGAAATAAAAGAGCGATGGAAGGTTTATTTTGAAAAGTTGATGAACGAAGAGAATGAATGGAGTGGTGTGCTCAAAGAGGTACAAGTAAATATGGGTTTGTTGAGAGAAATTAGCATGGATGAAGTAAGAAAGGCAGTTCAATGTATGAAAAATGGAAAGGCCATGGGCCCTGATGACATACCAGTGGAAGTATGGGAGTGTTTAAAAGAGGATGGATGTATGTGGCTGACTTTATTCTTCAATAAGTTGTTGTATGAAGAAGTGATCCCACAAGAATGGTGCAATAGTTCGCTAGTGCCCATCTTCAAGAATAAAGGGGATGTACAGGACTGCAACAACTATCGAGGGATAAAGCTCATGTCACATACTATGAAAGTATGGGAGAAAGTAATAGAGAAAAGATTGCGAGAGGAGAGTGAGATTACCCCGAACCAGTTTGGGTTTATGCCAGGTCGAGGGACAATGGACGCCACCTTCGCTCTCCGTCAATTGTGCGAGAAGTACAGACGTGTGCACAAGAACTTGCACATGGTGTTCATTGATCTTGAGAAAGCGTATGATAGGGTACCTCGGGATGTGTTGTGGTGGGCCTTGAAAGAGAAAGGTTTGCCTGGGAAGTATGTTGAGTTGATTCGTGCTATGTACAGACAATCTAGTACCTACGTCCGGTCGGCTGCTGGCAACACCGATAAGTTCAGTGTGGCTGCAGGCTTGCATCAAGGGTCGGCTTTAAGTCCTTACCTCTTCCTGTTGATTATGGACGCTCTTACGTCGGAAATACAGGAAGAGGCACCCTGGTGCATGCTGTTTGCCGACGACATTGTTCTGGTCAGTGAAGATGGACCTGAGATCCAGAGCAGATTGGAGAAATGGCAACAGAAGCTGGAGAAAGTTGGCTTGAAAATCAGCAGAACCAAAACTGAATACATGTTCTGCGATTTCGGCGGTCTCTCCAGTTCTGAAGCTGTAGTGCTAGATGGCGCGCTTCTCCCAGTCTGCTCCGATTTTCGGTATCTCGGTTCACTCGTGCAAAGCGATGGCGAAATAGATCGGACTGTTAAGCACAGAATTAACACTGGATGGATGAAATGGCGGCAGGTCACCGGGACTATCTGTGATTCCCGCATTCCCCTAAAACTTAAGGGGAAGATTTATAAAACAATGGTCAGACCTGCTGTCTTGTATGGTTCAGAATGTTGGGCCACAAAAGGGATGAATGAAAAGCAATTGCATGTAGCTGAGATGAGAATGCTAAGAGCGATGTGTGGTGTTACGCGCATGGATAGTATTAGGAATGAGTATATAAGAGGAAGTCTGAAAGTGGCACCGCTGACTGAAAAGTTGTGTGGTAATCGGTTGTCGTGGTATGGGCATGTGATGCGGAGGAATGAAGAAAATGTTGTGAGGAAAGTCTTGTGTATGGATGTGGATGGCTATAAGAGTAGGGGAAGGCCAAAGAAACGATGGTTGGACTGTGTGAAAGAGGATATGGGTAAAAAAGGGGTGACTACAGAGATGACGACTAATAGAGGAGTATGGAAGAAAAAGACATGTTGCGCCGACCCCAAATAAATTGGGATAAGGGCAGGAGAATGATGAATAAACATTATCATCACAAGTTCTTAAGTCAAAGAGAAATTAAAAAAATCTTCGAAAAAAATTTTGTGACAGGCGACAGACAGACGGACACGTGAGTGACAGCAATACTTTGAACTCTTTAGATACGGAACCCTAAAAACGGGTGCTTAATTGTTGCAAATTGGTCACACTATTACGTCCTGCCGTAAAAACGTCGAGTTACCAATAACCCTGCAGGCCTCAGATTAAAAAGCTGTCTAGCAGGAAACAAAACACCATGAACTAATTATAGTTATTATTGACACTACTCATTCACCTTCCTACTTCGCACAATAATCAGTATTATTATTAACATAATAGACAAACAAAAATCCGATTATGACGGAAATAGAAGCTACTTTTTCCACATTCGTTAGAATACTCCATGACCAGTGTTTTCCTAAATAAAACAAACAGGATATCGAGTTACTTAGTTGCGAAGGAAACCACGAGTTCATGAGTGAAAAAATACATCGAGTATTTTGTTTTCTAGAACCTTTTACGTCGTGATCCGATTCTTTGAACTGCTTTTAAAATAAAACATTTCGTGTTGCCTAATAACAAGTGTTTTCTACAAGGTTTCCCTATTTACTTTTCAATATTAAAGTATGGCTTTTTACCGGATGATGTATTTCATAGAATCTTCTGTTGTGTTTAAACGATTATTATAAGAAAATTTCCTTGTACCGTGGTAAAAAGAGATGGGTATCATGGTTCTCTATTGTGTTACCTAACTTTTTTATCCATAATCTAAAGTGCCATAATTTTTTTTGTCCTAATCATCATTTGTCCGAATGATAACTTGCCCGAAATTAATGTCACATAATATCACATGCCATTAAATTTAAATCCCTAAATACAATATGCGCTAAACCCGTTTGCCATAAACATTACAATCAATAATATACAAAATACTTAAAACCGTTTTCCATAAAAGTTATATGTCCTCAATTCAAGTAATATAATATTTATTTATCCTAATAATATTTTTAAAATTTTGTTTAACAAAGCTTTTGCTATGAACTTCTCTCAGGCGTTACGTAGACACGAGTTTTATGCAATACGAGGTATAGAGCTATTCTATCGTGAAATTAGCTTTGAATTGATCTACAAATTATTAATGAATTAATTAATCTACGTTTAAGTAACATTTTTTTTTGTAATTAAATATAATCTGATTTTGTATAACAATTGTTTATTATTTTACCAAATCCAACCGATACAATACATACATAGTAAAGGTGAAAAAGCACTAAATGGCTTTTATCACGGCTCGGGCGCCGCATATTTATACATCACTCAATAAAACAGTGATGTTAACATGTGGTTTTTATTTCCCTATAAGAAACATGCAAACAAGCATACACCATGCATGCAGCAAGCATGCAGCAAGCAAGTGCACATGCAAGCAACCAAGCAACATGCAGCATGCAAGCAAGCATCCAGAATGCAAGCAAGCACGCAACATGCAAGTGAGCATGCAACATGCAGCATGCATGCAGCAAGCAAGTGAACATGCACGCAAGCAGTCAACCAAGCAACGTGCAACATGCAAGCAAGCATCCAGAATGAAAGCAAGCATGCAAAACGTAGCATGCAAGCAAGCATGCAACATGCAGCAGGCATGGTTTCTGTCACGGCTACGGCACTGCGAGGCTCCGGCGGTCCCACGCGAGCTTATCGTTGCAGATGGTTTAACGCTCACCACCGCAGCTTCGTCTTGCTGGGCGGCTTCACCGGCCAGCCTCAGCCGCGGCGGCGAGCGTTACAACCACCTGCTCCACAACTCGCGGGCCGCCTCGCCTCTCCGCGCCTACGCCATTCTAAATTACACTCTAGGGGTAGGGCAGACAAGACTGCGTGGAGTCGGATTTACAGCGATTTGTTTCTGTTACTAAAACCTAATTTTTAGCAAATGTTTTACGACTAACAATTTTTATTATAAATGAACATTCGAAATAATAGACATTATATGATATAATACTTAGGACATATGACTTTATTTCTTTCAAAATTAGGAGATTGAATTATTATAGTACTCAATATTATGACAGAATAGTTTTAGAAGTAAAAATAATTATTTAAAACAAAATTTCGAATTTTTGAACATTATGGTTACTGAAGTTTATAACAAACGTGTTATGGATAATGATATTCGGACAAACAATTTTAGGAGAAGTAAGGGAGTCCCGGGTATCATGTCACGTGGAAACTCTTTTATTAAAACGCTTTTATTGGCTAACTAATTATACAAAAAATCTTACAAGTTTGCCCGGTTTCCGATTAAGCTGAAATTTTGCATACATGTTTAGTTTGGATGACAATGCATTAGATACATGGTTAGCTGTAAAGTCATTCTTATTCTGGCAGACTCCCAAAGATGGCGGCCTAGTTATTTCTTATACATTCGGCATGAGTACCTATCACTTTCATTTGGTTTGTTGAAAAAAATACGGAAAATCGTGATTTTTCGATTTTTTAACTATAATCACTTGCAGAAGCCAGTGACTAGATAAATAAATTAAAGAGAATTTACGGTACTTAACTACCGTACTATGGATACCATCGCATAACTCCTTCAATATTTTTACCTTATATTCTGAACGCAAGCGAGCCTTCCAGACTGGCTCGATTCCGTAGCTATCCCCCTAATTCGGCAGTACACACATAGGATACGTTAACGTAGATATAAGACTATTACGAAGCGCGCCACCCCGGAAAACCGAAATTACGTAACCGGTACATTGAATTTTCCTCTAATCGGCGGAGAGGATCCCCCCAAATAGACGTTTGATGGCACACGTCATTTGCAACTTATATACGAGTACGACAGCACACCTCTTAAACTTAATGAAGGTGCTAATGTATACAGAAATGTACTGCCAACGGTATTTTAGAATAGGAATGGTATTGAAATTGTGACAAACTTTGATCGTTAGGCGTCTGAACGACCTTATTGAAAACTATATAAATAACCAACTTGTTGTGTTACCAGCAGAACTCGTAGGGCAACTTACTATGGGTAAATATGAGAATTATTGCTACCTACAAACCACAAAGGTAGGAAACCCTATTTCATATTCATCTGAAACTTCCACACAAAGCCTTTTCACTAATAGTTCAAGTGCTTGTTGTATTAAGTTAGTTTCCAATCTTTTATTTCAATGTTATGTCTGCTTTTGAGTAGTTAATTATTAAACACTAGTGACTCGCCCTGGCTCCGCACGGGTACAAATTCTACACACGAACTTTCCTCGCTTATCACTCTTTCTATTCGCACGAATCCGCATTGAAATCTGTTGCGTGGTTTAGTAGGACTTAGCAGAGAAACAGACAGACGCGGCTTTGACTTTGAAAGCGACTATCACTATCTAAAATATCTATATGAATAAATTGTGGGTCATCCACTTTAATCCATGATACGAAAAAGCAATGTCTAAAATTTTATACTTTTCGCTAAACTAGGTAAATAATTAATCAATTTAATAGTTAAATAATTTGCAAATATTTTTAATTTGAATTGGGCGTTTTGTAATTAATTAAATAAGATTAATTGATTGATTTGATAATTTGTAATTATTTTGATACTTTATAATTAATTTAATAATTTGTAATTATTTCTGATTAACTTAATAATTTAAACTTTGACTTGATAATTGAATAATTTGACTTGGTAGTTTGTGGTTATTTTAATGATCTAAGATTATTTTGATAATTTGTAATTGCTTATTGATTTGTAATTTATTTAATGACTTTTATTTGATTTGTTTATTTGTATTTAATTCTATAATTATTTTTTTCTTGTATTTGTATTATTTTATTGTACTTTTATTCTAATTTGGGTATCACTCGACCAAGTAATTACTAATGCTATGTACGCCAATATTGTCATATACATCAGACCACCTTTGGGATAATTGTTTTATTTTTAATGTCAAATGTGTATGATGTGGCAGTACTATAATATAAATAAATAAACCAGAGTTCTTCTAAACAAACAAGAGTAAATCTGTGACCTTAGTACATTTCCTTTCATACCATGAAAACATATTTGTAGATAGAGATTGGTACCTATAGCAAGGCAGGGTCTGCCTAATTGCCGTCAGTCGGGTCACTTTATATCATTAATGGTACCACGCCGGGGGGACACGAATTACACCCGCCGTCTATGAAATTTCCATGTAATTGGAGATCCTTCGATGTTTTGGGTACCTGAGAGAGTTCGGATTCCTTAAATAAATACAAGACTGACATTACTAAATTGTTGAATTGGTTTTTTATTCAATGGAATTTGGGTTTTCGGGATTTCAAACTCAAACGCTTATTCAGTAAATGAATTATTCATATCATTTTATTATCTTTTATAAGTATTATTCAGTTAAAACCGACCAAGTGCGAGTCGGATTCGCTCCCAAAGGGTTCCAAATGAATCAGTTTTTTTTAACATATTTAAAAAAAAATACACGAGTTCGAATCGGGTTTCCTGTAAAGAACTATTTCCTGATTTTGTTTCAAAACTTGAGACACTAGTTTAATTTCTGAGATAATCATCAATTTTCTTAAGTAACTTTAAAACTATATGTTTTTATTAAGAAAAAAATATGCACGGTACAGTTTGAAAAACTTGTTTTTAATTTTCCGATTTTCACCCCAAAGAAATGAATTCGGAATATGGGGATAATTATGTACCCAAATTCCAAATTCAGGTATTTACAAGAGGTAGCGGATAAATTCTCAACATTTTACTGCGTAAGTACCGCACCCCTGGGCACTCAGGCAGGGAAGGAACAGGGGTGGGTTTTAGTCAGTATGAGTCTGACACGCCCTCCCGCTCCACACAGAGCGGGAGATGTCATTGGATGATTTCTCACCCCACAAAAAAAAGTATTTACACGTCAGAGTTTGGGTCATAAATATTCAAGTGTATACCCAATTTCAACTGAATCGGTCCAGTAGATTCGAAGCAAATTGGCTGTGACAGACGAACAAACAGACACAAGAGTGATCCTATAAGAGTTCCAATATTTCATTCGGATGTTCCGAACCCTAAAATTAGTTTCCTTTATTCTAAAATTAGTCAATCTGTTCGATTATAATAAATTAGTATTTCTCATCTTAGTTCGTCCAGTCAGAGTCAAAACACTGAAACACTACACGTTATGATGCGATACCATTTAGAAGAAGAATTAATGAATGACAGCTTAAATTCACAACTAAACCAATTCGCTGCAGTCTTAAATCCAAACAAATAAACAAAATGGAATCCGTTAGGTTTTTTATACGTCCGTCATGGCAAGCGTGTAAAATATATTGCCGTAACTGGAACAACAATGGCTTGTTTTCGTAAAATATGTGACGATTTATTCGCCATGGACGGTACAAATATTTACCGAGGGATTACAAAACACCGTAACCAGCAAATTCACATAAATCATGATCCAAAGTTTTGCGGAATATTTGTCATGATGAGCTAAAAATATAGGAAGTGGTTAAAACTTTTGGTCATAATTATAAAATGAAATGGTTTATTTTTGTAAATTGGTCTCTCATAATTCTTTTCGTGTTTACTCTTTTAGCTGGCGGCGTTTCTAAATTTTCTTCGAAATAAACAACGAGAAAGGTAGAGCCAACGGCTAATAGCAGTTCCATTTGAGGCAATGAACGACGGAAACACAAACTTTGAAATACTTTGAATGATGAACTTATTATAAGTTTAAGAAATTTAAGAATTAATTTGTTGAAATACCTGTTTCAACAAATTAATTCCAATCATGAGACAATTAGTTCTGATTATAATAATGTAAAATTAAATTGAGTCGTCACCGAGGTAGGCCTACCCGGGCCTGCGGACGGCGAGTAGAGGGTAACTCGCCGTCCGATCAGCACCAGGCCCGAGAGTCGACGGCGCGTAGTGTTCCACGCGCGCCTCAAAGAGTTGTCAGCAAAGGGACGGGGCCTGCCACGGCCGATGCCTGCCCGGAGGTGGAGGATAAATTCGAAAGAGTTACCTCGCCCCTGGGCACTCGAGGCAGGGAGGAACAGGGGTGGGTTTTAGTCAGTAAGAGTCTGACACACCCTTCCGCTCCACCCTAGAGCGGAAGAAGTCATAGGATGATTTCCCACCCACCAAAAAAAAAAAAAAAAACCGAGGTAGGCTTAAAAAACGCTGGTGTGACGATCTGGACTCGTTCCTGACCGAATGGCCGGAGAGGACCGGACACAAAGAGAGCTGGAAAGATATGGGGCAGGCCTCTGCCCAGCAGTGAGACAGCGTAGGCTGATTAAAAAAATAAATGATTGCCGGTATCGTATAGAAAAATATTATAAATAATTTAATGCCTTCAACTTTGTCAACAAACACACATTGTTGACCGAGGAAAAAAAGGAACTGCCAGAAATTTTCGGTTTTATTTGGCAATGATAAACACCCTTCTAAATTATTATGTAAAGAACACCTTTAAGAATCTGGAGCTGGATGCCAACAAGATGACCCTCTTGGGCGCGTCATTTTCAGTTTGGCTATTCAATCATTTAACAACATCATCATCATTAGGAGGTGACGTAGATACCGTCTTAAAAGATTTTCAATTCCTGAAAAATCATTTTCCTTTCCTTGTCCTTAAGCCTCGACTTGTGTTTATTTCTGTGACAATATCGACAGACCCGACCCGATCATATAGAAATTAAAATTTTAGAAAAAAGTTCACTGCACAAATAGGTTCACCTATTTTGGAAGACAGTTTTTCTCCATTCATTGACGGAAATATTAATAATTGTAATGATATTTCGGACAGACTCACAAAAATTTATTTACATTTGGCTTTTTCTTTTTTTTTTCACCCTAATTAGATATTGCTTGTTTGGACCAAATTTTATGTATTTTCTCCTTTTTTTCCCTCTATGGAAGCATTCACATCTCCTGGACAAAATTGATGAAATAATTCGCACTCTTACATCTATTTTAAACGCTCGATCATCCAGGATGATCGAATGTGGCTGCAAACCACACTACCCATTCGTTTCGGTGGGCTCGGCATCTGCAAAAAATTCTAGTATAAGCCTATAGTTCCTGTCCTCGGTCCATAGCACAGAAAAGTTAACCAAAAGAATTTTAATTAAATCACTGGTTAACTGTGAAGTGCCGTGCTTACCATGACTGACGCAATAAACGCTTGGAAAATGGCTTGCCGGACACGGCGTTGCCCGAAAACCCATTCTCCCAGAGACAGAGGGATGAGAGGGTGTGAATAATCTTTTAAATACGTCAACTGATACTGCCGAGCGTGCCCGCCTGCTGGCTGTGGGTGAATGGGGTCGAGCCCCTGGCTACAGGCACCCAACATGGCCATGGCGGACTGCCATTGAAGTTATATGTTTGAGCCGTTTGGGGTTGAAATATTAGGGCCATGGGGTCTGAGTGCTCATCGAGGTTTCCGTGACATCAGCAAGCATTTAGTCAACATTTCACGTGACCAGAGGGCTGGCCTTTTTTTCGGCCACAGAATCAGTATTGCCATTCAACGTGGCAATGCTGTCAGCGTTTTTGTTACTTTTCCCACTGACAGCGAGGTGGACGAATTTTTCGATGGCTAATAAGATATACGCCTCCTTTTTCTATGCCACTCATACTTATTTTATTTATTTTATTTCAGCTTGTATATTATTTGTTATTATTGTAAATACGTATTTAACCAACAATATCATGAATTGCTCTGAATATAATCAGGGCAATCCAATTTCTTTTATACATTCTACCCTAATGCTTTCTTAAAGCACTTTAGTATTTTGAAAGCAGATAATAGCGTTGTATCCAACAGTATGAATCCTAGCTTTAGGGATGGTTGGATTTGATGGCCTTTTTACATTGTTATGCAATGAAAGCCTCGTTTTAGGAGTATCGGGTAGGAACGCGATGAATGATGGATGATGAACTATCGCCGCAAAATATGTTTACATTGAGTACTAAGATTGAGCTGTGCGTAGAACCTAATGTGATAATAAAAGTTAGATAGACGATAGTCAGCTCGTTAGTGGTTTCATCAATGGCAGTTACGGGCAGATTAATAGAGCATTTCGTGGGTATAATATATTTATTTATTAAACTTAATGCACAAGTAAAAATTACTGTACAAAGTCGGACTTAATGCCTTAGGCATTTTTTACCAGTCGACCTTAAGGTGGTGCAGAGACGCAACGTGGCAGGTGCAACTTAAGGGAAAGAATAAACAGAAAAAGAATACAATAATAAATGCATACTTAGATACATACATACAACAAAATTAACAATGTAACTGAAAATAACGAAAACAAACAATCAGCGTTGTGATGATTTTCCAACTCCTTGCGAATGTGTTCACGTGCCTTCAACTTAACGAGAACCGACTGGTTGCCGTCCTGATGCTCGGAGGGAGCGCATTCCATAGGGAGAACGCCTGGACGTGGAAGGAACAGTGGATAAACCCAGAGCGGTTAGAGGGACATCGCAGAAGACGATTATTGGTTGAACGAATATGATAATTACTATCGTGAGTAAAGCAAAGAAACTGAAAATGTAAAGTCAGATAAGAAGGAGAAGTGGTTTATCGAGTAAAGAAAACGGACCATAACCAAAAATAAACCATTTTAAAATTAACCGATGCGCGGATACATGGTCATACATAAGTAGATTGAAAACAAGTCGAAATTATTTAGCAGGCAGACAAGTATTGGAATCTGTAGTCAGGTCATAGTGGCGCACATCGCCATGCGATGTGGGGGGAAGGAGGGTTAAGTAAACGACATGATGCGTACTTCTCCATGAGTCAACTCGTGTTCCTCCTTTAATTAGTAACGTATATATACATAGTATGTACGTGATATAATGCTAATAAAACTGTAAAAACAGCTTACCTATCTTATCTTAAACTTTGTGCTATACGTGATGTGCCGATGTACGTGACATCACACCACATCACCCCTCTTAAAGTAAAAAAAAAACAAACTTACAATGGTTTTTTTTTCATCCCACTACATTTTAAACTTATATTCTGACTCTTACAATATAACTTTGTCCTATTTTTATGTATTACATCCATCTTATTTTTATATTTAAACAAACGGTCCATTATAAATGCATTCCAATTTATTGCCTGTTTCGTTTTTTACCAATATCAAGTCACCTTCTTTATAAGTTATAGAATTGAGATTTTTGTCATAACAATGCTTCCTTGCTATTAATATATATAATATTCATTTTGAACCCTTTGTAATCTGTACTTAAATTCTATAGGATAATCATCAAAGTTATACAATGGTAAACTACTTGGTAACCTGCAAATTTTACCGTAAACTAATTCATAAGGTGTATATTTGGTCACAGTATTAACTGTTGTGTTATAAGAAAAGCACCAATATGGATTCCAAGAACTCCACGATGATGGACTATTATTCGTCTGTATCCTTAAATACGCACCTAAAGTTTTATGAACGTTTTCCAAAGATCCTATACTTTCATGATGATATGATGTTGATATGACTTTATTGATGCCCAAAATATTACATAGCTCTACCATTACTTTTGAAATGAACTCAGAACCCCTATCCGTAGCAATTGTTCGCGGTATCCCATACCTCAAAACAAAATTTTCTGCCAGTGCTTTCGCAACCTCATTTGCAGACTTATTTTTTAATGGATATGCCTCCACAAATTTCGTAGGCTCACATTGCAGAGTCAATATGTAAACATTGCCTCTTTCGTCTCTATCTAGCGGTCCTACTATGTCTAAATAAATCTTCTCTCAAAAGATGAAGATGCAGTGGTAGTAAATTGTCATCGGTTCTTTAGTATGTCTGGAAAACTTTTGCTTCTTACACTTATCACATTTACCAATGTACTCCATTACATCCTTCTCTATAGACGGCCAATAATAATATTTCTTTATATTATTCACCATCCTGCGTATACCTGAATGACCACTTGTGGGTAAAATATGAAAATCATTCAAAATAATCTTCTTCTCATCATTTCCTTCCACTCTTCGTAATCCCCTCACTACACACATTTTAAAATCTCCACATATCGAATTACTATTTTCCTTCAAATATTTTTCCATCCTTGTAATAAAATTAACGTTATAACGATTTTTCAAAATAATAACTTCTTGTATGCCTTTTTCAATACAAAAACTGACTATGTCTCTCGACAACTCGTCTCGCGATGATACCGATAATGATTCATAGTTTACATAAATACTGGAGTTTTCTGGCATATACATCAAATTGCGTGACTTTGAAAAAATCTTTGTACAATCAATGTTACGTAACATTTTCTCCCAAAAACATAACAAAAACAAAACAAAACAAACAAAGAAAAACAACAAACAAACATATTTAAATGTCATTCCCTTGCTTTTTAAGAACCTCCACAATCCTAGGGTGATCAGTCCTAGACACCACGGAGTCCGTACCACAAACATTTGGTTCTTCGAACTGCTAAAGCAAAACCAACTAAACAAAGAACCCCACCGAGTGTTTCTACGTTGCCGTCGTGGTGGGGCTTATGGGTCTCCATGATCCTGGGGACTTCCGGCATGAGTGACTAACTTGTGCCGGAAGGCTCCAGGGGAGAGGCCCGACTAAGAGGAACACACCGGGGGTCGCGTCCATTGTCAGTCGATCATCGTCGACTGCCAGTGGATGCGACCTCCACCCAATCCCAGCTTGGAGGCGTGGCTATGGGATGCGTACTGGAGGGATGTCCGGATGCTAGCGCCTCACAAGAGGGCTGCGCCGTTGGGAGACTTGAGCAAGCTGTTCGAGCCTCCTAACGGCGTGGAACCTGGGGGAACTTCGTCGCTGCTCTTTGGTACGCATCTGTTCATCAGATGCGACTGTGAGAGTGGCGCCGAAACTGGGGGGGCAGAGTGTGTGAGTGAGTGAGTGAATGAGAGAGAGTGAATGTGGACCATGCGATATGATAGAGGAGGGATAGGGAGGTAGAGGGTAGGAGATAGGGACCACACCCTTAAAAGGAAAAAACCCAAAATGAAGAAAACGATTAATGCAAAAGACTCCCAGACACGCCCCCATTCGTATACTGGGGGGGGTGGGCTTAATCCCACACCTACAAACGACGACCTGGATCCGTTTGTCGGGGACAATCCCGACAACAAGAGCCGAGGAGGCTCGAGATCATCTCCTACGTTCCAGGAGATGATCTCCTTCAGCTATAAGACGCCCGACAAGCCGCGGACGGGCGAAGATAGCCAAAGCGAAGTCGGCAAGGTGGTGGAGAGTGGTGCGGCGTCGGCGACCGACGCAGCACCACTTCTCACCGCTCTGGGCCCTTTTAGGAGCCTGGAGCGTGAGGATGGGAGCGCTTCCGGAAGCGCCGTGAGTCAGGGCTCGCGGTTCTTCCGGAACCAGAAGCGTTCCAAGGCAGGGGACGGCCGTGAGTCGTCCTCTGACGCTGAGGTGATGGCGCCGCCTCCCAAGGTTCCCACCAGCACGAGGGGTAGGGGGGCGGGGAGGCCATCAAAAGGCTCCAAGGGTGGCAGGCGAGCCCTGAGGCTCGCCGCGGAGGAGGAGCGCCGCTCCGCCGCTGGGGGTCCCCGGGTATCGGTCTCGGGGTCCTCAAGCGGACGATCGGCGTTCTCTGTCAGCTCCAAGTCGGAGCGAGCGGACAGGCTTGCGGGGGTCGTGGCGAACGCGATCAAGGATGTGGTCCACAAGAGGCTTGCCTCTTCCAGGAGCAGGGCCACATCCGCGGCCACGGCCTCCATTGTGGCGGCGGCGGAGGCGAGCTACGGCGGGCCTCCGTCTGCGGACGAGACGTCCAAATTGCGGACGGAGGTCGCCCGCCTGACCGCCACTACGGAGCACCTGGTGAAGGAGAACCAGAGGCTCCGGGCAGACCTGGCCGAGCTCCGACGAGGAGCTGGCCCCCGGAGGGACGCGCGGGATGAGCTCCAGCACGGGCCGAGTCAGCCCCTGCCCGCCGCGGAGAACCAGGTTCTCGAACTGGTGCGACGGGAGCTGGCTGGCTTCAACAGGCGGTTCTCCGTGCTAGAGGGCATCGTGCTGCGGCCCCCGCTGGCGGCGAGTCAGCCGGCGTTGGGCCAGCGGCTAGTGGGCTCATTTGCCGCCGCTGCGGCTGCTGCGCCCAAGCAGGGTTCGGTGGGACGGGCCGACAGCGAGTCTGTGACGAGACCCGCGGGGTCGGCCCCGCCGAAGGCGCCAAAGGCGCCGCCCAAACCGGGTGGGGCGGCTGCACGGGCGGCGAAAGCCCCGAAGGCCCCAGCCCAGGTGGCGAGACGGCCGTCACAGCCTGCCCCGACTTCCCAACCTCCTCCGGCCGAGGCTGCCGAATGGCAAGTGGCCGGGGAGAAAGAGAAGGCGGGAAAGGCCAAAAGGGCGGCCAAACGCCGAGAGAGGCGGAAGCGGCGCAAGGAGCGGGCCGTTGCGGCCAGGCTCCGCGCCCCGAGGTCCGCGGCTGTGGTTATAACGCTGCAGCCGGAAGCGGTCCAGAAGGGCGTGACCTACCGCAGCGTGCTCGCCAAAACCAAGGCGGCGGTGAGCCTCGAGGAGGTGGGGTGTGCCGACGGCGTTCGGGTGAAGGTCACCAAGACCGGAGCCCGGATGCTGGAGGTCCCCGGCGCCTCTAGCGGCCCAGCTGCTGACGCCCTGGCCGAGAAGATCAGGGCGTTGCTGGTCGACGAGGCTCGAGTGTCCAGGCCCACCAAGAGCGCAGACATGCGCATTATGGGCCTGGACGACTCTGTGACGGAGGCGGAGGTGACGGCCGCCGTCGCCAGGACTGGAGGGTGCCCTGCCGAGCAGGTGAGGGTAGGCACTCTCCGTCCTGATCGCGCGGGGCTTCTCACCGTAACGGTGAGCTGCCCCGTGTCGGCGGCGAGCCAGATAACTGGGAAGGGCCGAAGGCTCTTGGTGGGCTGGGTGTCTGCGCAGGTCAAGCTGCTGGAACCCAGACCTCTGAGGTGCTTCCGCTGCCATGTGGGCGACCACGTGGCAGCGAGGTGCACCTCAGAGGTGGACAGAGGCAACCACTGCTTCCGCTGTGGTCGGCCCGGTCACAAGGCCGGCTCCTGCGAGGCCGCGCCGCACTGCGCAGCATGTGCGGCAGCTGGCAAGCCGGCCGATCACCGGGCTGGGAGCAGGAACTGCGCACCACCCGCCAAGACCAGGGCCAGGGGCAGGCCCTCCACCACCACCACCACCACCGCCACCGTCGCAACCGCCGCCGTCGCCGCTTCCGCCGCTTCCGCCGACGCTGCCCCCACAGCCGTCGTCGCCACCGCAAACATCGCGGTGGCTGGACCCTCGCAGAGGGCTGGGGAGGAGGAGGCTGTAATGGAATGCCAATAACGGCCCCATTATGCCTCCTCCAGGCGAACATCAACCACTGCGCCGATGCTCAGGACCTGTTGTTCCAGAGCATGGCGCAGTGGTCGATTAACATCGCCGTGGTCCCCGAGCCGTACTATGTCCCGCCCAGGGATGACTGGGTGGAGGACCTGGACGGCTCGGTGACCATCATTTCGTCGGCCGCCGCCGGTACCCCGACCCTCGAGGAGGTCAAGAGGGGTCGGGGTTGCGTGGCAGCACGGTTCGGGGAGATAGTAGTGGTAGGGGTGTACTTCTCCCCGAGCCGAACTCTCGCCGAGTTCCACAACTCCCTCGCGGAGTTGAGAGACGTCGTCGTCGGATACCGTTCCCTCCCTGCGCTCGTTCTCGGGGACTTCAATGCCAAGAACTTGGCTTGGGGTTCCCGGTACACGGACGCAATGGGCAGGATGGTGGAGGACTGGGCTCTGGAGACAGGCCTGGTCGTCCTGAACCGGGGTTCTGTCCCCACGTGCGTGCGGTGGCGGGGCGAATCGGTGGTGGACCTCTCGTTCGCCAGCCCCGCTCTGTCACCGCGCGTACTTGACTGGCGCGTTCTGGAGGAGGTGGAGACGTCTTCCGATCATCGGTACATCCGGTTTGACGTTTCCGCCCAGACCTCCAGCGTGCCGCCGGTCCGACAGACCCCGAGCAGTCCGCGTTGGTCGCTGAAGCAGCTGGACCGGGAGCTACTCCAGGAGGCCTCGATCGTGCAGGCCTGGGTGACATCACCGAACAGGCCTGCCGACATAGACGACGAGGCAGAGTGGTTCCAGGAGGCCATGTCCGAGATATGTGACGTGGCAATGCCCCGGGTCCAGCCTTCTGCTCGGCGACAGGTGTACTGGTGGTCGCCGGCGCTTACGGCTTTACGCCAAGGGTGTATTGCCGCGCGACGCCGGTACACCAGGTACCGCAGACGGCTCCGTAACCGCACGCCGGAAACGGAAGCCGTCGAGGCGGAGCTATACGAGGGGTACAGAGCTGCGAGGATCGCCCTCCGAACGGAGATCTTGCGGGCCAAGAGATCGGCCCGCGAGGAGTCGCTGGAGACTCTGAACAGAGACCCATGGGGGCGCCCGTACAGAGCGGTGCGGGGGAAACTCCGCCCATGGGCCCCCCCACTGACGCAGAGTCTCCGGCCACAGATCGTGGAGGGCGTGGTGAGCGCTCTGTTCCCCTCGCGAGGGGAACATACTCCTCCGCCTATGGCTCCGTCTCCTGCGGTATCTGACGCGGACCAGGACGACGACGACGACGACGATGCTCCCGAGGTGACCGAGGTAGAGCTGAGAGCGGCGGTGCGTAGGCTGAATGCCAAAAACACCGCCCCAGGACCCGATGGCTTTCATGGGAAAGCCTGGGTCCTGGCCTTGCAAGAGGCTCTCGGGCCTCGACTCAGAGGACTTTTAAGCGCATGCTTAGAGAGGGGCCAGTTTCCACGTCGGTGGAAGACGGGGAAGCTGGTCCTGATCAAGAAGGTGGGGCGCCCTGCGGACTCTCCGTCCGCTTACCGGCCCATTGTGCTGCTCGACGAGGTGGGCAAGCTCTTTGAAAGAGTAATTGCAGACCGCCTCGTCGGGCAGTTGGTGCGGGTGGGGCCGGACCTGGCGGAGAGCCAGTACGGCTTCCGCAGGGGGCGCTCCACGGTGGACGCAGTCATGCGCGTAAGAGCCCTCACGACGGGGGATGCAGTGGCCCGGGGTAGGGTCGTCTTGGCGGTGTCTCTGGACATCGCCAATGCCTTCAACACCCTGCCCTGGAGTTGTATAGTGGAGGCACTCCGGTATCACTGGGTGCCGCCCTACCTCCGTCGCGTAGTCGAGGCGTATCTGACGGACAGAGCCGTCATCTACCCCGGTCATCAGGGAGTATGGAACCGGCGAGAGATGTCGTGCGGTGTTCCACAGGGATCGGTCCTGGGGCCGCCCTTGTGGAACATCGGATACGACTGGGTGCTGCGCGCCAACCTCCCCGCTGGCGTCAGCGTAGTGTGCTACGCTGACGACACGCTGGTCTTAGCGCAGGGGAGGTCGCACGAGGCGGCGGCCGAACTTATGACACGCGGGGTTGCGACAGTCATAGAGAGGATCCGGCAACTGGGACTCGAGGTGGCATTGCACAAGTCCGAGGCCATGTGTTTTCATGGTCGTCGGAACGCGCCACCTGCGGGTTCCCAGATCACGGTAGGAGGGGTTCGCATCGGCGTCGAGGGTACGATGAAGTACCTGGGACTCGTCCTCGACAGCCGGTGGAACTTCGTCGAACATTTTCGACGTTTGGCTCCCAGATTGGACAGGGCCGGGGCCGCCTTGAAGCGGCTCCTACCCAATCTGAGGGGGCCAAACGCCACCTGCCGGAGGCTCTACGCGGGGATCGTGCGGTCCATGGCCCTCTACGGGGCACCGGTGTGGGCGCGTTCGTTGAGGCAGCGATCAGCTCGCCTGATGAACGCGTCCCAGAGGGTCATGGCGATCCGTATCATCCGCGGATACCGCACGATCTCCCGTGAGGCGGCGAGCCTCCTTGCCGGACTGTCACCGTGGGATCTGGAGGCAAAAATCCTCGCGCACCCGTACCCGGCCACCGTAGACCCGGGCCTGCGGACGGCGAGTAGTGGGTAACTCGCCGCCCGATCAGCACCAGGCCCGAGAGTCGACGGCGCGTAGTGTTCCACGCGCGCCTCAAAGAGTTGTCAGCAAAGTGTAGGGGCCTGCCAAGGCCGGTGCCTGCCCGGGGGTGGAGGATAAATTCGAAAGAGTTACCTCGCCCCCGGGCACTCGAGGCAGGGAGGAGCAGGGGTGGGTTTTAGTCAGTAAGAGTCTGACACACCCTTCCGCTCCACCCTAGAGCGGAAGAAGTCATAGGATGATTTCCCACCCCCCAAAAAAAAAAAAAAAAAACTAAACAAAGAAAAGAAACCTATAATATCCTCCATATAAAATATATCCACTATACTTCCGCAAGAACTCCTGGCCTAATATGCCAACCGACCTACATGGCAAATCATCAAATACATAAAACTTATGTATGAACGAACACCGTCCGTATTCCAACTTTAAATATACATAACCTATAGCTCGTAAACTACCTCCTACACCATTAAACACTAGACCTTTCTTAACAACCTTACAGCACAAAGCATCATCCTCCAAGGAACCTTTAATTTATGGGTGATATCGACGCACCCGTATCAACTAACAATTCCGTATCTACATTATTCGTTAGTAAATTACCCAGTTACTACTATTGCAAGCTAAAATATGCTTGGCCTCGAAAAAACTGAGTCTCATTCAATTGTCCACCTCCGCTACTCCGTGACATTGACATTGCGCCTGAGTCAGCATCGTCCCGTGCATGTTCAAAACACGATACGCGCTGCCGACTTTGCTGAGTCTGGCGTCCACGATGAGCATTATTACTACGACCGCGCATTCCACTACAACGCCATACGCTATGACCCCTATTGCCCGTAGAAAAACTACCCCTCGCGGACCAGCGCTGGAACGCCATGACTTGCCCCGACGAAGCACAATTCTCGTCTTCCGCTACCCTGATAGCATCTTTCAAACAAGTTAAATTCCGCGCAGTAACAATCGTACCAAGACGCTGGTTACGAAGTCCGTCAGCAAACTTCCTAATCGCATACTTCTCATTCAAAGGCCGCAAAATTGTATAGGCCTCCGCACTTTCCCCGGCTTGAGAAATAGTCAAATCAACCATTAACTTCTCGGTCTCGGCAATAAAATCCGTTACTGACTTATCGTTTTGCCTAGCGCGAGCAAGTTCGGCTTGTACCGCAACGTCTGATTTCACCGTTAACATATGCTTCTTCATGTCAGCCAACAGACCTTCTACCGTCGCGTAACGAGAGGACAACCGCATCCAAGCCCCCTGGGTAAGTCGTGTGGCAAGTACGAGTAAGCTAACTGCCGTTTTCAGCGAAAACCTTTCCGTCGCTCTCTTGGTCTCTTGACCAGTTCTGCTCCCGTTCTCAAACTTGACAGTCTCTACATACAAGTTCTCTATTTTACTCACTAATTATACTAACTCCTCCGAAAATTTGCTCGACTAAGAAACTATTCACTTAAATTTACCATAAAGGGCTTTTACTTCGCTTATCTTCCCATCAAAATTTTCGCCCTTCCGCCTACTAGGACCTAACTTAACAATAGATTCCCTCAACAACTTAAGCTGTATAAACAGTATTAACTCCACTTCCATTTAAAATAAAATTAATGTCTCTAAACCGATGGACGACTACAATCACTCGCCACAACACATAAGTTCATATTGCGATCACTTACTCCTCCCGTCGCTCCGTCCTTTCCCGGTCAGGCCATCTGCACAGTCTTCCAAACTACCCGCTGGTTGATCTTCTCTTCGATCCAACTATGGTGACATCTTCTTTACAACCGGACTGCCACGACAACGATGACAACACACAGCGACGAACAACATCACCACGCTGATACTTGATAGCTGCTCCTGTGTAACTGTTGCAGCATTTGAACCACCCGCTGCCGTCTGGGCGTTAATAGCTTCTTCCTTAGATGTCGTGCTCCCCATGGCCTGCGACTCGACGTAACGTGAAGATGACAAAAGCCGATCAAAGTGATTCTGACTAGCTCCCGGTTGGGCAACTAGAACGCTGTCCAGCCGACTGGCAGCCATAGTCGATTATGGGAAAGATTAGGGACTGTACAAGCATCGCCTTTATGTGAGCTGGTAGAAGGTTTTTCAGGCGATAGAGCGACCGCAGCGTTCCGGTAACTTTTCGACTGATACTTGTGACCTGCTTCTGCCAGTCAAGGCAAGTGTTAACATGCAAACCAAGAACCTTAACCTTGAAGCCAAGCAGAATTACTGTGTTTTCAAAGATTACGGGAGCTACATTTAGGCAATCCAGCTTTCTCAAACTATGGGGGCTTACAACTACGATTGCCTGACACTTTGTACGGTTAACCGCCACCCCGAATCGATCTGACCAGTTTTTAATGTTTTTGAGTTATTGATGTTTCGATTGTCTTGTAGCAATCGGTTTTTCCTTTGAAGAAACCTAAAGAATGAGATCGATCTTACGAACCTCATAGTTTCGAAGCTATGAGGTTCAAAAGGCTTCGAAAAAGGGTAGTAAATAGTGACCGACCGAAACTTCGTTTCTGGTGTCGCCCATTTTCGCCAAAAAATCATGATACGACGAAAATCAGAATTTCATGAATTTGTCGCACGTCATCCGGCCTGTTTCGTAAGCTCGGTAATATCAGGTGACATTCGGCTACCTTCAGGGCGAATGGGGCCTTTGTTTTCAGTTTATAAAGCGATTTATATTACATAGTTATAATGTATTTTTTCTCTCTTTTCGGCTTCGCTTTCGGCAGAAAATAAGACTAAAGCCGAAACTTCTTTATTGTTTTCGTTTTCGCCTGAAAATCCATTTTCGATCGGACACTATTAAGTAATGACCGGCTTTCTTTGGCTCATCTTAGTGAGAAAATAGTAGAAGATGATGCAACATGATCTGTCTTTTTTCAACCTTTTTCTACCTAGAATTTAGTCTTAATCCTTTTTTTATCTTTTATAGACTCGAGTTTTACCACTATCTCACCCGATGGTAAGCGATGATGTGGTCGAAGATGGAGCACGCTTACCTAGTAGTAACCTATTCACTGTCGACTTAAAGACTCCCAGGTTGTAGCTATCTGGAAACACAGACTCCGGCAGGGAAATCCACTCCTTAGCTGTAAGTAAAATGAATGTATTCCCAAAACGTTTTGTACATGTGGGGTTCCCATGTCCATCATGTACCGATGGCGCATCGCCGTACGTCTAGTGGTCCGATGATGGAACGGGCTTAGCGGAATTTGATTATGCAATTCCGACGCACACTCCCCAAAATGCAACTGATAGAAAACCGACAGGCTTAGACCGGCAGGCTGCAACTCAGCGTCGAAGCTCAAGACTTTGGAGCTTTGATTCGACGGGCTTATCATTGCCGATGATCTTCTTGGCGCGCCTCTTCATTTCCTCAAGTGCATCAAGCTGGTATCTGGCAGAGTTGTTCCAAAGATGAGAGCAATACTCCATACACGATTGAACTTGCGCTTTATAAAGTTTGAGCAACTGTTCTGGCGTGAAGTACCGTCTCACCTTTGCTAGGAATCCCAACTTTTTGGCAGCCAGTCTAGCCTTGCGTCGATATATCGCCTAAAATTTTATTGAGAGTGGATGTTAACGTAACACAAGAAGATCAAGGTGGTCGGTTATCGGCACGGTTACACTTTGGAAAGATGGAGCCGGGTGGAATTGGCTCATTTTAGCGGAGAAAAGACACGCCTGGGTTTTAGTAGCGTTGAACCTGACCAGATTAGCATTGCCCCATTAAGAGACAGCCTGTAAGGACTAGTTCAAGCGTTCATTCATAGCCTCTTGGAGAGACTGGATCTGCGACCCACCAGCTCGTGCATTGGACACGTATCTCTCAGCAACAGTGCTTCCTCAATCCTTCCTCATTTCTTTCAAATTAAGCTATACTGAGAGGTTATAAAAATAAATTGTCATCCAATTTATTTCGTACCTCCACGTTTGTTTGTACAAATGGTAATCCATTCGCGCATACATCACGCGCTGTTTTATGTCGCACGGTTCTGTTTTGTGGTCATTTGTCACTCGACATGTTTCATCATTCTTGTGTACGGTACTGTAATGTACGTAATAAGTGCTGGATTGGAACTTATATCTTTTTTTTATGTAGAAGTTATTTTATTGCCTGGAATTAATGCTTTGTGTTAGGTACATACCTACATCCAACGCATCATCAATCAAACAGTGTCAGTTGCGTTCCTGAAGGTATAAAGTCATACTGTTAGAAAAGAAGACTAAAAAAATAGGACACTACAGCCCGAGATAAAGACTCTTAAAAACTTATTACACCTTTGAATAAAAACATAAGAATAATCAGCCAATCTATCTTTATGTATAAAATTTAAGGTCCTGACTGAGTAACTCACTGACTGACTGATATATCAACGGACAGCCCAAGCCGGAACAGGGGTGGGATTTAGTCAGTAAGAGTCTGACACGTCCCCCCGCTCCACCCAGAGCGGGAAAAGTCATTGGAAGTTTTAGGGAATATTTTTTTGCTTGGTTCAGTTAACTCGAGAATTGTTACAAAGAGTCTAAAAGTATAGTAATTTTAACGGGTCCAAAGAATTGTTCATAACCAACCCCTATCGGAGTGAATAGGAGAAAACCGGTTTGTGTGAAAAATCTTATTCCTTTCATTTTGAAACCTGAAACTTAGAACTAATACTTATCTGGGTAAATAATAAAGATTGCGACAATTATTATTGCAATACTTTTTTTGGGGTGGGTATGCTACTAATATTAGGTAATATGTGAAAGTTGGTATGTTTGGTTGTCAGTCACACAAAAAACGGCTGAAGGGATTTGCATGAAATTTTTCACACATTATGGCCTGGATTAACACATAGGCTACTTTTATCCAAGTAAATGACAAGACTTAGCGAAGGCTGAGGTAGAAGTAGAAATCCAGAGAAGGGCTGAACGAACGGTACACGCTCACAAAGTACGAAGAGACCAGAAATATGAGAAGTGTTTTCAGGGCTGGAATCATGAACGGTAAAGACTCACAAAGTACCAGCAAAGCAGAATCATGAAGAGGTATTTTCGGGGCTATAATCCTAAACGGTATAGCTTTACCGACCACCATAAGACCAGAATCATGAAGAAGTGTTTCCGGGGCTGGAATCCTGAGTGGTCAGAATTGAATCATTGATCTAATTGGGCACGGGTGCTACCACATGATACATTATGAAGGTCTTATGATGACCAGGTAAGTGCTTATCACTTCTATATAACAGAAATAGTTAGGATGACCTAGCTTTCAACATTTATCTAATTGAGCACGGGAGCTTCCATATGATCAATTCTGAAAGTCTGATGATGACCAGCGGGGCAATTGCTTAACACACTATCAGTAGCAATAATTTTCATTTTGAGAGATCATCAACATCATTAACTGCATTATTGAAGTTGTTGAGCAGACAAATTTTTCGACAAGTTTTAATCCTTTGCTTCATGCAAAGGATTAACAATATCCATCAAAACAAAATGATTTGGAATATAAAGGGCAGGAGTTTTGGGACTGTCTTTATGCAAAACTTTGACTTTCATAAAGTTCTGGCTCTCAGCCTAATATTACTACTACTGCTCTCAATTAATATTAATATTAGTACTTTGGATGTTGATTCCTACAGTGTTTTTTCAACGTGCTGCTCTCTCTGAAAATACCACTCAAAAGAGAATGCTCAAAAAAACCCAGGCCCGGCGCAAAATAAAAGTATCTCAAAAAACAGGAAAAAATTAGTAATTAAATACTGCATCATCGAAATCAATGGCTATTTATGTGTGAAATTGCTTTTCGAATTTTTCAGGTGTAACATAATGTAATCAGTAAACATTTACAGTTGCGGTTCAAAAGCGTATAAAATAACAAATTTAGGGTAACTCTCTTACTTTTACAAAAAAATCATTGAAAATAATGTCAGGTAGAAAAAATAACACTGCTCACAAGGTACCCGTTTTCTAGGTCTAACATGACGTGATCCAAAAATGATGTGGGCTGCTCGAACTGTTCCTTACGCCTAGCCCACCCTAAATAATATAAAACGCTAATGACGTGGACGCAACAGCCTAATGTTCTCCTCCCATAAATGCAGGAATAGTAACATCAGGAGAGGTACTGGGCGTAGGACGTTGCGAGACGATCTCCGGCCAACGTAGACCCGGCCATTGCCATATCAACTGTCGCGGTACTCGGTCGAACGCTTTTTCTAAATCTATGAATGCAAGATGTAGGTCCTTCTTGCGTAGCTTGTGGTTTTCTAATAAGATTCTGAGGCTGTGGAGCGCGTCAGTTGTTGATTTCCCTGCTACAAAACCGCACTAGTTTTCGGTTTTAGCTGTTATTTGTAGCAGACGTTTGTTTACAACCCTTTCCCATATTTTAAAAAGTGTGCGATATAAGTCTGATGTCACCCTTGTTTTTGTAGAATGGGACTAGATAGCTCTTCCTCCATTCGTTGGGTATTCCATCAATCAGAATCTTATTGAAGAGATTTGTAAGGAACCAGACGCCACCTTTGCCCAACCGTTTCCATAGTTATGCGGGGATCTCATCTGGCCCATTGGCTTTGTTATTAGCCATTTTCCTTACTGCTGTTTCCACTTCTTGCAGCGTTATCTCTTGAACTGGTCCCACGGCAGCGTCTACGGGGCCGGCCTCTCAAATGGGTAGGTCTCATTAAGGAGTTCAGAGTAGTATTCCTACCATCTTGGATTTATCTCGGCGTTCGAAGTGAGCATTTGTCCATCCTTGTTTTTGATGTATTTGGTGTTCCGTGCATCCATGCTATTGGAATGTCTTTGCCTTGCAAGTTTAAACAGCTCTCTGTCGTCCTTGGCATTTTCAAGCCGGCCATAGTAGTATCTGTCACATCATGCCCTTGCACACGCCACTTGCTACTTAGCCTCTTTCTTGGCAGTGCGGTAACTTTCACGATCTTCATTACTCCCACTTAGCTGCCAGGTCATAAAGAGGCTCTTTTTGGTCTTGACTTTGTCTTCGACCACTGGTTTCCACCATCTCGCCTTTTTGGTGTTTGTAAGCGGTCCTTTCGAGATTCCGAGGAATTTGGAGGACTTCTGTCTATAATGGTCTTGGCATCCGTTCCAAATTGTGTCAGCAGTGCAGTCTGTTTATGCGTCGTTTTCTATGTATCGTTTGATGTTGTCAACTAAACGGTCTTCTTCCGCGAGGGGTAGCTTGTGTCAACGAATTTTAGGCCTCTTTTCTTTGAGAACTTTGATGGGTTTTGGCATGATGAGGTCCGCAACCAAAATTATGTGCTGTGATGTGAGGGACTCACCAGGTATCACCTTACAATCCTTGAAAGAGATTAGCTTTGAGCGGTCGGCTAGGATGTGGTCGATTTGAGTGTTTGCGCCACCACTCTTGTAAGTCATCTTATTTTTATCAGGTTTTGTGAAAAAAGTGTTGATTATAGCCATGTCAAAAGTAGTTGCGAAGTCTAAAATCGCAACACCTCGTGTGTTCTGAGTTCCGTAACTTGTTAACCGTGGGCTCTTTAGTGACAAGATAAAACCGTTCCAACGTGGCCGTTGAGGTCTCCCGCAATATATTTAGTTTCACCAAGAGGGTACGATTGCATTAGGTTATTTAGATTATCGCAGAATGTTTGTTTCTCTGTGTCGCTGTAGCCTACCAGTGGCGTGTACGCTGATAAAAGATTCATACATAAATGGTCATACAGTGCAAACTTTATAGCCAGGATGCGGTCACTGACCCGTTTGGTTTCCACGGTACGTTCCTGTAGATCACCATCTATAACTATACCGATGTCGTTCTGTTTTGTGTTTTTCCCATGGTAAATGAGCTTATACCCGTTTCCGATGTTTCGAGCCTTTGACCCCTTCCACTTGGTTTCCTGAATGCAACATGCATTATTAATCTTGCGTCTGAATAGTACTTCGCTCAGTTGTGCGCTGCGTCCAGTCATGGAGCCCACGTTTCAGGTTGCAATTCTTTGGGTTATGTTGGTGTGCGATCACGACTGTGCCGTCGCTTCGGGGGAACGCCCTAGCATTTGTGTCGCACTTCATATCTTCGTCGCTTGAGGAGGACGTCCTAGCATTTTGTCTATCTCTTATTTTGGCTTTCTTCATGATGAGGAGGGGGGTGATTTGGCTTTATGTTTTACGACCGGTTGCCACCTGACGTCAAGGCAGTAACCCCTCTTGCTAACTAGGGCTTAGAATGCCACCGTTGACCTGCGTTCCTCTGCTGCCATTCTCTTCACGACAGCCCGCTTACTGCCGTTGTGCCCCGTCGGCCCGGTATCATAGTAGGTCCGAGCGGCCCGGCGGCGCATTTACACAAGTTGTAAGTCCTTGCGACTCGCCCCTTCCACCTTCGTTATCGTTTTGATGGTCTCCATCTCCGCCAAAAGAAGCCGTTTAGGTCTTCACCCGTGACCCTGGGCAAGGGGAGCGCGCTCTACCCCGCGGAACTGGGTCCCTATCTGAACTTCGCCACCAACCTGTCCTGGCCTACTGCCCACCCCCGCCACGTGGACGCGCCAGACAGGAATTACCTCGGTGGGGCCCAGAGGAAGATGTCCCTAGGTCCCCTGAGGCCGAGTTAGTGGTCTCGTATGTGCCCGAGACCAGAGACAAGACCTATTACAGTTACATTCTTTATAAAAGGGAAAATGGCACGAATGGCATAGCCGTGTAAAACTGTTCCTGCATTCATGGGAGGAGAACATTAGGCTGTTGCGCCCACGTCATGAGCCTTTTATATTACTTAGGGTGGGCTAGGCATAAGGAACAGTTCGAGCATCCCACATCATTTTTGGTTCACGTCGTGTTAGACCTAGAAAATCGGTAACTTGTGTACAGTGTTTTTTTTTCTACCTGACATTATTTTTTAAGGATTTTTCTGTAAAAGTAAGAGAGTTACCGTAAATTTGTTATTTTTTACGCTTTTATTTTATTTTTTACCTCTGAAAAATTCGAGTAGCAATTTCACACATATTGCCATTGGTTTCGATGATGCCGTATTTAATTACTTATTTTTTACTATTTTTTGAGATACTTTTATTTTCAATTCAATTCAATTCAAATTCTTTATTGCATCCATAATGTACCTGGGTTTTTTTTCATACTTTTCGAGCTTTCTCCTTTATAATTAAACGTTTCACGCGGGCGAAGCCGCGGGCGAAAGCTAGTAATAAATAAAATTAATGTTTCTAATGCAGGTACATAGGTCTCCTCTCTTGGCCTTTAAATACCTGATACTTAATGTAAAAGTAATTGTAAAAACGATTAAAAACTCCAAATACTTAACAGTATCTTTAAGTCTGCCTAATCCCCAAAAATAATACTTAGAATATTGTAAGCGTCGCCACGATGATTAACGTTTTCAGACACAAAAGAACTGAACTAGGTAAATGTACGAAAACAGATAAATATCTGGAAAATAGAAAAAAAATCCTTAGCTGTAAAGCCACGGTTTCGAATAAAGGCGACATAAGAGGTATAGAGAAAAAGTTCCCACTCTAAGCCTAAAATAATGCTATGAAAGCAAAAACATTCCCTCGGGAAGGGAATCCAACCCTGTTTATACACAAAAAACGAACTTACATTTGTTGCGACTGTATCTCCTTTCAAACGTAACGAAAATATATCCGTAATAGGTACCTACACACTATACATACACTCGTAAATGTACTAAGCACCTATTGATGTCTTTTAAGTGGGAAAAAGGTATTTTTGTGGAAAATTACCTAGTATTAAGGCACGGACGGTACTGTGAAGAGGAAGAAGAAAGAACTGCTGATGTACCTACGAGTAGTTGTTTTTCAAACTTGACATCATATTTAGGTTCATTCTGGGTTTTAAGTTAAAAGTGGTTAGGGTTTAGCTTGCATAGCAGGGTGATTTTTTTAAATCTTGTTTTATGACCTAAAAACTATTTAAGAATGAAAAATTAACTGTAACAAAATAACCCGACTGCAAAAAAATATATAAAAGTTCCAAACAAGTCACTACTCAAGCTGTCTGACGCAGTTAGTGACATTTGTTTTAGTTCAATCACAGATTTGATTCCACCAACTAAATCAGACTTCTTATTTCCTACATTTTAGTGAGTTAAATTTTGAAATCGTCTCCTCAAGCCCTTTATTTTGATATCTCACATGACTATATTACGATAATTAACGCGTCAAGTCCCTCATTAGCAGACACAATTAAAAACCTATTGTTATGGCGATACGAGGGGCCTGACGTGTTAAGACTTCTTAATATTGATATATAATAAACCCCTTACCTAACTGAGATCGCCATCCTGTTTCTTTTTTTCAAAATTCTTGTTGCCTATGACATTTCTAATGATACCTGATTTGTTAATATCTATCCAGCAGTTTAGACTACAGCAAAATAGACATACAAACATACAACATACTCTCGAAAAACTTTACATTCTTTCTGGGGCAGTGGATGGTGGTGGTGGCGGTGGTGGGTTTGTTACTCAATTACGCCCGAATGGCTGAACGGACCTGGATGAAATTTTGCACAGAGATAGATTATAGTAGGGCAAGAACTAAATCCATGCGAGCAAAGGCGCTGGCAGAAGCTGGTGCTAGATTGAGGCAGCCGGGGTAAAGCTTACCTCTTGACCAGCATAAAGGCTTTGAGTTTAGGTTACAAACTTCAATATCATTTTATTTTAATCCAACACGTTAACAACAGTACAGTCGTACAGAATCCTATATAAATTAGATGCGTTAATTAACTCGGGCACCTTTTTTAACAGATCGTACGTGATTGATATTTCCGGCAACGTACTGTTAGTAAGACTCCTTATCTCACACGTGCCAACAATGCCAACCCTTATCAAAATATAAAAAACAACTCGTTTAATTTCCCCTCATGTTTTAAAGTCCTAAAAAAAACATCAAGTCTAATGAGCCTTTTGTTTGTAAGGTCATTACAACCCTTTTTTTTTAAATAAAGTTTTTTAATTGCAACAAAATTCTCAGGATGGCCGCTCTTGGTTTTAAATTAGCATAGCATAATCAGTTATATATTTCCCACTGCTGGGAAGTAATCCACCATGCAGGCCCAATGCCGGTTGGTGGTAGTCACATGTCTATGAGGTTTGTAGGACATGCCGGTTTCCTCACGATGTTTTCCTTCACCGTTTTAAGAGTGACACACAGTGGTGATGAAGTAACTTACACAAAAAGTATTGGATACGTATTCTTTTTTTATCACGTAAACACAAAATGAGGACGATATAGTGCGTTGAAATTTCGCGTAACGTCACACCTACGGCAAAAATGTACCACTCTATACCTAGAAGTGACGTAGGAAGCCCTTGTTCCTAAACTTTGATACGTTTTATCTTTGTATTTTTTATTGATTGGGTAAAGCAAAAAACACGTGTTCAATATTTTTGATAATCTATACTCCATTCGCAATAGCATTAGACAGAAGTCAAAAAAGGTTATTTTTAATGCACATTTTTTAACAAAAGTACAATAAACATGTTACAGTAATGATAGACGACGAATTTATTATAATCTAATACAGCAGCTATCACACTTAATTATAACTATTTTATCTATTTATCATATGAAATAATGTGGCTTTTATTAGTTACATTATTTCATTCCAATTTAAAATTACCGTGTCAATGCTAAAAACCTAAAAGACGCAGGAGTGAACATACCCGGAACGATTTTAGATTTACTATAATTCTACATTGACGTAACTAATGTTCTGTAATTGTCATTCAATTTGAATACTTGTGAATGCGACGCCTTGTTTTTGCCGAATTTTCGTAATTTAATTGTTATTTGTTACTGTTTTAAAATTACAATTAAATATTAATAAAATTGTGTTAACTTAACTTAGACATAAAATGTTTTGCATCCGTGCTTCTACGTGCCTCTATTTTCTCATGCTATTAAGAACAGAGTATAACTTACGGACTAAATATTATGTTTATTTTTGTATCCAGGAACCATCCCTATTGTAACGGAGGTCTAATAAAAGAAATCATTAGTTATCTGTATCTATATGTCATTCACTATTCACTTCTTCGACTAGATAAATGTCCACTAAACATCAAATACGAAGAAGGAAATGTAATAAGTAAAATAGAAGAAACTAAAGCCATTGAAATAACTTGTGTGAGCGATCATAGTAACCAGCTGTCAGGAAACAGTGATACACTGGTGTTTTATTAGATTACTGGATCACTTGGCCGGTAGGAAAATAATCTCGACAAAGTTAGCAAGACATTCATTTAAACAAAATGGACGAAGTTTTTATGAGACATGTACGAGTATAGGGGAAAATTTTTCAAATGGTCAGGCATTTTGCAATTTATGAATTAATTCATTCTTCTTAACTAAACAATGATACAGATTGATAGTAAAATCTTAAAATTATTTGTTTATGCCTTTTTTTTGGGACTAGCCCGCCACACTATTCCCAAACCTCTGTAACTTCTGTAACCAGAATCAACAATGGTGACCACCAGAAAAAACGCCGAGGCAATGAAGCTCCACGAGTCCCAGAGAAACGATTAAACTATCTTGGGTCCCGCTTTGAAATTAATCAATAAAGACAGAGGAGGAGTAAGAAAAACATTATTTATGCCTATGTTGGAAATCGGTAATCTCTGGAAGTTTTAATTTGATTTCAACCATTATTTCACTGATAAAAATTGCTATTGCTGAGTGCCATAGCCTAGTTCTATTTATATCCCGGAAAACAAACACTTTCTGTTGTATAGGTCATGGAAGTGAAGCCAATGGAAAAAGCTAGTAAGGACTATGATTTAATATATAAACTATTTCCCTTGGTCACGGCATCACGCGTAAACGGCTGGACCGATTTCACTAATTCTTTTTTTGTTGTGTCTGTTATTGGCAGGAGAAGGTGTATTTTAAAGAAAAAAATAAGAAAGTTGCTCAGAAAATTGGAACATTTCAGAAAACTTAACGACTATTTAATCTTCGCGAGTTTGACAGATCGCGCGTCAGGACAACGTCTGTCGGGTCAGCTAGTGATTTATAAATACACTTTCCGTCATACATTAAGCCTTACACCCTTTGCCAAATAATTCATATTATCATACACGTTCCTAGCTGACATCCTAACAAATTCTGCCATACGTTAATTCCGTCAACCTGACCACACCACGATTCATAGAAATGATTTAGAGTGAATTGTTTTAAGAGATTGGGTCTCTAAAAACAATTCACTCTAAATCATTTCTATGAACCGAACTAACTGCAAGATAAACTTACAGCTGCTAAAGTCTACGAACCCTACTCGGAGTTCATAAATAGCGACAAGTACCTACTTGTCGGAAATTAGATCGGCTAAAACTACCGTAAAACAAAGAGAACTTGCTTAAGTGGCGCCAAGATCTACACTCCTAGTAGGTTAAACAGAATATCTAGTATACAGAAAGCGCTGTTGGATTTTTAGGGTTCCAAACCTCCAAATGTGAAAACAAAACTCTTATAGGATCACTCGTGCCTCTGTCTGTCCGTCTGTCACAGCCAATTTGCTCCGAATGTACAAGACAATTAATCAATTGAAATTTGGTATACACAATAATTTCTGTGACCCAAACACTGATGTGTAGCGCGAATAAATAAATTTTCAATACGTCACTTTTGGGGACGAACCAGAAAATAAAAAAATAAAATATTTTCGAACGATACCATCGTCATCAGCCTTTTTAATCCCCACTGCTGGGGCACAAGCCTCCTCTCTGTAACAGGTTGTGTGGGCCGTAATCACATGCTTTCGAATTTTTGGTTCTTGGACAGGCCGGTTTCCTCACGATGTTTTGCTTCACCGTTTTGAGAGCAGTGGTGATGAAATAATTTACACAAAGTAAAGCGCCTGCCTGGGTTTGAACTGACGACCTACAACTTAAAAGTCGCGCCCGTTACCACTGGGCCACCACTGTTCTTAACTGTACCCTGCTACACATAAAATGAAAGGGCTTATTCTTTTTTTCATAATTTTAAAATATCGTGTTAGCAAGTTCTGACTTCTGTTGGGTCTGAGCCCCTGGCTTATTACTTCTGTTTGGCCTGAACCTATTGTTCATGGCTTCTGTTCTGGTTAAGTATATTAGCTTCACTACTGTTTATTTATCTTGGCTAGTAGTATACCCAATGGAAGTCCGGAATTCCATTGCTTGGAATGCTATTTAGTTCCATTTACGTTTTAATGCTTAAAATCACTGTTTTTGCGTTGTAACATTTGTTTTTTCTAGTCTGAAGCATTTAAATTTACATTTCAATCACCTAAGAAACCTTCCTGTTTAGTTGGGTACCTGATGGTGAGAGTGCACGCTCACTATCGCGTACTTAACAACATTAGTTCAAGTGCTTACTATTCTTTGGCTTCAGACACATAAGTGACGCAAGAAAACAAATGTACAGTATGTGTTACTTTGCAGATGATTATGGCCAGTCTGAGGATGACGGCCAGTCTGGTGATGGTGGACCTAGTGATGGCGCAAGGCAAGATGAGATCGAGGACGCCTCGCTGTCAGGAACGGCCGTGTTAGCAAGTTCCACCACTCAGCAAGTTCCCCTACTCCCGAGTCTGGGCCGAGCGTTGCTGCGTAAAAGGCGCGGCGCGCTCAGTACGAGCTCTCTCTTCTTCGTTTGGCTCCGGCCGCCGACTCCCGCGACTCCGCGAGTCCGCGACTGACGTATTTTAGTTTCATTATAATGTTATTCAAGGATCGTGTTTATAATGTTGTAGAAGTAGTAACGTACTTGTTATTCTAAAACGTTTTAAGGAATAAAATTTTCTTGGTTGATGAGTCATTTATTTTCATTTAAATAATAACCGCTTCTGGTCCTTAAGATCAGAAGTGGGATAACCACGCGTTCTAAGTCGTTTATGCCATCATAATACCTAAGTGTTTTGTTATTTTATCCTGTCAAAGTGAACGTTAAAGTGAAGTGTTGTACTTGTAAAGTGCAGACTTCTCAACCGTATGTAAATTTTGTTTCTTATAAAGTGTCGAGAGCCTCGGTTCAGAGGACGTAAGGCCTCGTTGGATCAACAATTTGCTAGTCTTAGTTGTTACGAATCGCGCCGCGATAGTTTTAATTACACGCCACTTTTTATCACGCACTACCCTCAAAATAGATTGATAGACCATAGCGACAGATTTTATAAGCTATTGTTGTAGATATTGCGAAACCTCGCATGGCTGTCGCCAAGACTCGTGTGACTGTGCTCTTGATCGATTTCATACGAGATTAGAAGTTATTGAACGTAGTTACCGATTATCATTTATTGAGCGTCCGTTGCATTCAAATACCGAAAGCCAGTTATTTTTATCAAATACGGTTGAACGAACCCCTGATTGCAAACAATGTTCAATTTTTTAAGCGGCTACACTTTTTAAGTTGAAAACTACCTACCTATTGAAGTTTTAACTCTGGCGGGTTTGAAATTCCTTTTTCGGGAAGGTAAGTCAGTAGTCACCAGGGGCGACTGATTCGTACATGGTCAGGTACGGCCAAGCCCAGGGAAAGTAAATACTCTCGTTCGATCACCGGAACCTACTAACGTTACCGGTCCTGTGGTTTCTGGGGCTTGCAAGCTATTTTCGCTGTTAAATTGCAGGCCATGCCTCTTAAGACAGCAAGCATATCAAGGCTGCTGAGGAAGGATAAACCTATTTTGTGTGGCGCTGAGCAGTATGCTGCTCGCGACTACCCACATAATAAACTGCTTGACTAACGAACCGGTTTTAGCAATATTTGTCTCCAGTGTCTCATGGAACTTCATACATATGCCAGTGCTATTAGTTGGTGACTTTACTGATTACATTTCAAGGTTAAGCAACCCTTGAAGGGGTTGGTCCATGGATTGGTCATTACATACCGAGACTCCTCCGTGCCTCGGATTGGACCTGTTTCAGGATTATGCAGACCAGATGTGCAGTCGCTCCGTGTGAGCTCCGTGGTGCGTGCTGACGCGCTTCATGGTGCGCATGGAATGCGCTATGTCATGCGCGGTGTCGCGTGTCGTAGTGCGCTGTGGTGCGCTTCATGGCGCGCAAGGTGTGCAATGCAATGCCTATGGCGTGCACCTCGTGGTGCGCGGTGATGCGTTGCGTGAAGCGCTATGGTGTGCGCTGCGTGAAGCGCTATGGTCTGCGCTGCGTGAAGCGCTATGGTGTGCGCTGTGTGACGTGCATGGCGTGCGCCACGTGATGCGCATGGTGTGCGCTTCGTGGTGCGCGCTGGGCACTTCATGGTGCGCTGGGTGTGCGCTCCGTGGTGCGCAGTGAGGCGCTTCATGGTGCGCATGGAATGCACTATATGGTGTGCTGCGCTGCATGTGCGCTGGGTGTGCGCATCATGGCGTGCGCTGCGTGGTGCGCATGGTTTGCGCTCCGTGGAGAGATGCCGTCTTGATGCCTGAGTCTTTATGACGCATGCTCCGCTTTCTTCGAGGCTGGGCAACCGGAAGACTTCTGTTAGGTCTGAGCCTCTGGCTTATGACTTCTGTTTGGCCTGAACCCCTGGTTCACAGCTTCTGTACGGTCTGAGCTTCTGGCTTATGACTTCTGTTTGGCCTGAACCCCTGGTTCATGGCTTCTGATAGGTCTGAGCCCCTAGCTTATGACTTCCGTAAAGTCTAAGCTCCTGGCTTATGAATTCTGTTTGGTCTGAGCCTCTGGCTGATGACTTCTGTTTGGCCTGAACCCCTGTTTTATGGCATCTGATAGGTCTGAGCCCCTGGCTTATGACTTCCGTAAGGTCTGAGCTCCTGGCTTATGACTTCTGTTTGGTCTGAGCCTCTGGTTTATGACTTCTATTTGGCCTGAACCCCTGGTTCATGGCTTCTGATAGGGCTAAGATCCTGGCTTATGACTTTCGTAAGGTCTGAACTCCTGGCTTATGACTTCTGTTGGGTCTGAGCCCCTGGCTTATTACTTCTGTTTGGCCTGAACCTATTGTTCATGGCTTCTGTTCTGGTTAAGTATATTAGCTTCACTACTGTTTATTTATCTTGGCTAGTAGTATACCCAATGGAAGTCCGGAATTCCATTGCTTGGAATGCTATTTAGTTCCATTTACGTTTTAATGCTTAAAATCACTGTTTTTGCGTTGTAACATTTGTTTTTTCTAGTCTGAAGCATTTAAATTTACATTTCAATCACCTAAGAAACCTTCCTGTTTAGTTGGGTACCTGATGGTGAGAGTGCACGCTCACTATCGCGTACTTAACAACATTAGTTCAAGTGCTTACTATTCTTTGGCTTCAAACACATAAGTGACGCAAGAAAACAAATGTACAGTATGTGTTACTTTGCAGATGATTATGGCCAGTCTGAGGATGACGGCCAGTCTGGTGATGGTGGACCTAGTGATGGCGCAAGGCAAGATGAGATCGAGGACGCCTCGCTGTCAGGAACGGCCGTGTTAGCAAGTTCCACCACTCAGCAAGTTCCCCTACTCCCGAGTCTGGGCCGAGCGTTGCTGCGTAAAAGGCGCGGCGCGCTCAGTACGAGCTCTCTCTTCTTCGTTTGGCTCCGGACGCAACTGACGTATTTTAGTTTCGTTATAATGTTACTCATGGATTGTGTTTATAATGTTGTATAAGTAGGAACGTACTTGTTATTGTAAAACGTTTTAAGGAATAAAACTTTCTTGGTTGATGAGTCATTTATTTTCATTTAAATAATAACCGCTTCTGGTCCTTAAGAATAGTTTATTTTATATACGAGTATTAACATACTTAAAAAAAATAGATGATAAATTACCATTCCTTTACCTTCTCCGAAACCAATGAGGAGGATATTTTGAAAAAAAAATACAGAAAGTACTTACTTATAGGTTACAGGAAAACCTTTAGAGAAATTATTTTAAAGAAGTACCTATATAGATTAAAAAAGTAAACCTGACAAAAATATGATTTCGTTCGGAACCTTCCTCGCGCGAGTGTGACTCGCATTTGGCCGGTTTTATACCATACCTATCATAGCTTCATTTATAAAATATGTCTCTTGCATTTTAAAATGCTGGAATTGAATTGGATAAGGTTGGACTCAAACCCCACCCTAAAATGGTTGGGAAAAGTTTAGGCAAATGATGAAAATATTTTGTCCAAAGTCTACAGACTTCCACAGTTAACCAAAGGCTTTTCAAAGTGTCGCCACATTGAACAGTCCTGTGTGTAACTTATAAATTAATTCCCAAAATATCTATGCTTTGCGAGATGCGGGCTAAACTAATTAATAAAATAAAAGATACGATTTTGGATCCTATACTAAAAAAAAAACCAGCCAAGTGCGAGTCGGACTCGCGCACGAAGGGTTCCGTACCATTATCTATAAAAACGGCAAAAAAAACACGTTTGTTGTATGGGAGCCCGCTTAAATATTTATTTTATTCTGTTTTTTAGTATTTGTTGTTATAGCGGCAACAGAAATACATCATCTGTGAAAATTTGAACTGTCTAACTATCACGGTTCATGAGATACAGCCTGGTGATAGACGGACAGATAGACAAACAGACGGACGGACGGACAGCGGAGTCTTAGTAATAGAGTCCCGTTTTACCCTTTGGGTACAGAACCCTAAAAATAACAAGCCATTTATATTGTTTTAATTTATAACCTCGCAAACTTTAGCTTACTTATTTTATTTTTTCTTCCATGCCCGCAGAGCGTGTTATTAACAATTTCTAAAAAATAATTTGATAAGTTACTGTGAAAAAAGGTTGAAAGATTTTTGTTATTCATTATTTCATTATTTTGGTAACTTGGTTAGTTCTGAGTTAATAAATGACAGCATTTAAGTGACGTAAATCGTCTCAAGTTTCAAGAATCCAATAAATTAATGTCCTCCTAGAATTCAGACGCGATTGGACTACTAAACCTTGTATTTATTTAGTGAAAATCTCTCCCCATTCCAGCTCAATTAATTTTAGTGCCAGTTTAAATGCTATGGATAAAACTACAGAGAGGAAAAGGTTGGCACTTGCCAAGGAACAGGTTAGAATAACAAAACCGGCCAAGTACGAGTCGGACACAAAGGTTTCCGTACCATAAACTGAAAAAACCCAACATAGACACGTTTCCAGAAACGTGTCATTTTTTTGGTTTTTTTTTTTTTGCTGTATCTCATGATCCGTAATAGGTAGACAGTTGAAATGTTCACACAGCGTGTATTCCTATAGTCGCTACAACAACAACATTTTTATTTTATTTGTTGTTAAAGCGGCAACAGAAATACACATTCTGTGATCAACTGTGTAGCTATTACGGATCGTAAGATGCAGCCCGCTGACAGACAGACGGACAGTTGAGTCTTAGTAATAGGGTCCCGTTGGTTACCTTTTGGGTACGGAACCCTAAAGTAAAGTGACAACCTCTGTTCTCTCTACAATCATCCACTGACATCAGCCACTAATCCAGAATTCATAAAATCTTAACATTATTAGGAGCGGTAACGTCCCCGATTTACGATTTGTACGGCATGGGTTCGGACCCAGGCGGGCACTTTACTTTGTGTAATTGTTTTCATCACCACTGCTCTCAAAACTGTGCGGTGATCAAAAATATCGTTAGAAAACCGATTTTCTAGAACCTTAAAAAAATGAAGGCATATATCCACCTATCAGCACTACGCGCGTGATGGTTTACGGCTCATTCCCTCTCCTAGAGAGAAAGCCTGAGTCCCAGCAGTGGAAACATTACAGGGCTGATCATGCTTAACATTCATCATCAGCCTTTTAATGTCCCCACTGCTGGGGCACAGGCCTCCTCTCTGTGAGAGGGTGTGGGCCGTAATCCATCATGCGGGCCCAATGCGGAATGGATGTCACATGTCTTTGAATTTTTGGTTCTAGGACATGCCGATGACCGACATCCTCACGATGTTTTCCTTCACCGTTTTGAGAGCAGTGGCGATGAAATAATTTACACAAAGTAAAGCGCCTGCACTCACGACCTGCAACTTGTAAGTCGCGGCCAATACCACTGGGCCACCACTGCTCAAAATTATTAGAAGACAAAGTCGAATCAATGATACGTAGACTTACGTAGTATCTACTTAAGTATGGGGTAGATCGTCCTTGAGTAAACCGATTTTTTCACCCCGATTCCATTTAAAACAAATTGACAGAAAAGTCGATCACATTAAAAAACATCGGTAATGAGCTAGCTTATCTTGAGTCTCGGAGCTATAAAAATTGATGAAGCCTCCACAAGCGACCCTCTAACTTCCTTTAATGGGAACGATAATTGAAAACTTCAGTTTAATCTGAGACTCTTGCGTAAATTGAAACTTGGTGAAGCAGAAGAGAGATAATTATATGGAATTATGAAAAACCACTGATTTGTTAACTTCTTTCGGGTGAAACGAATCGTTTGTAAAAGTAAAAAAAACTGGAGTGTTAACGTAGTAAGATATTATGCCCTTGATAGGTATAAAAGAACTATTAGCGTTACAAATGTTGGTGCGATCATTCGTAGGTTTAGACACGTACCTACACGAACACAGCCTCGTGTAAAACAGCATGGTATATTTGGGGACGATCCTTAAAAAGTGATACAGTTTTTGTGTCTTTTACATAACAAAATTCTTTGAACCGCCTTTTAAGAGTTAGTTCTATACTTCTATAAGAATAGTAACAGTATATGTCATTACGAGCGGTGATATGCCAATTTTATAACAATGTATGTAAGTTCAAGATATACTATTATTAAAAATGCAAAAATATAACTAATTTAAATGGTCATTCTTCCCGCTGTTGTACCTATAACTATTAAGTATGTTTTCTTTTTTGTTTCTCTTGTAAAATGTTACAAGCCTACTATCATGAGCTTAACTGAAACAAATAAATCATAAATATCTCGCCGGTATTTAGTAACTGGAAGCAATAAAATGAAAAGTATCCTTCAAAATTTATTAAGTCGAAAATCCTCCCTTGGATTTTGTTGATTTTCCTGAGATAGCTCTTACTGAGAAACTTTTTCCATTATTCGAACAGAAAACGATGTTAAACCGAACGATTGTGGTCATTTGGACAAACTCCCCTCTTTAATTTAAGATCCTGAATAATTTGATTAAGGATCCAAACCTTGGAAACCAGAATATCTTATTAGAGTTCGTTCGTCAATCCGTCACTTTTACGAGCGGGATTCTCGAAAATAAAACACCTTTGGTAAATTGCAAGGATTCTCGTCACAGGTTTGAAGCAATATTATTATAATAAACTTCTCCATTCCAACGAAGTTATTTCAAATTAAAATTACTTACTTTATTAAAATAGCGCCTTTGAAATTGGTAACAAATGAAAACCTTCAAGTGAGTGACTCTGTGAACATTGGCTACGTTTTTCTATAAAAATATGACATAATGGACCATAAATTTTCTTTACAGGTACATGGCAGCAGCTCTTAAAATGTCCATGATTAATGTTCAGAAAAGAGTAATGAATTGTTCAGGGGAAGCGCACTCGTGCTTGGAATAAAAAGAATTTACAATCTATTCAATATAATATTCTGGGAACTACTCGTATTCGCTTGCTGGAAATGCGCTGCTTTGTCATAATACTACTACTTTTTGTAATTTTTTCATAGACTCTATATAACAATTAATTTAAATATGTTTTTCAAGTGGTTAGACTGGAAGGCCGACCCCAAGATAGTTGGGAAAAGGCTGGGCAGATTGATTGTGTTTTTCAAGTAAACATAGCCAAAATACAGCGTTTGATGCTAAATAACTATATGTACCGGCCATCGATATAAGGTGTCTAACCCACTTGAATTTAGGTAGTTTCTAAACTCGAAGAGCCCTTATACGCGCTCCTTGAGGTTTAAAATAGAAAAATGCTTTTATATTAACAAAAATGTGTTTACCATTCCAATGCAAAATAATTGAAAAGAAACAATGGGAAATTCTCCAGAAATCTGATAAAATTCTGTTACATTAACCCAAACTCCTTGTCCACTGAGAATTTCTAAGTATTTTAATTAAGCTTCAACCCAGGACCAATATTTTGTTCGGCCACACCATCAATATTTAATTTTGTTGGGATAGTACAAAACTTTGTACCGCGAAAGTAGCCTAAGACGTCGATTATTTAACACTGTTTATTTTTCGCGTCAAACAATTCAGAATGGTTTGAATTTTCACATAAACATTTAAAAATGTTCCATAGAAAACTGATGCGGCGTTTGGCGCCTTTTTGGTCTCGTGCAGTTTATCTTATTTTATGTATTTTTAGTTTTAATAAGTTCTTGTGACAGGCACAAACATATATCTTTTCTTTCTTTCTTAAAAGTCAAATATTTTTAAGAAGTCCGATAAAATTGCGTTATTTCGACCATATTTTATTGATTCGGTTTTAATAGAGTACAGCCTTGTTTCAATGACGTAACATTATGTATTGTTACAGAAAGTTTTATTACAATAATATTCCCAAAAGCCTTTTGAATATTTGGCGGTCACATCTATGTAAGCTCAGTAATTAAAACACAGTTTGACATTTACTCATTTAATCGACCGCATGTAATGAATTACAGGAAAGTGAGCATTTGTGCGAATATACAGTGTTGTTTCAAAAATGTAATATCCAACGTTTTGTCGCATAAAAAAGCTGGGTGGAAGCTGGGTGGAATCTGAAGCTTTATTTTCTCGAAATCTCTGAGTCTAAACCATTTGATGACGTAAGAATACTATGTAAATTAGGGTAGATATTTTGTCTAACTAAATGCGTTAACCCACAATCTGTAGTACGGTTTATAAAACATAGCTTCCATTTTCACACATTGTTATTATAACCTGAAATTTTACGGCTGTACGTTGTTATACCTACGTATTTCAGGGAGGATCGAGCGAAGGGCGTTGTTAAGGAGAACGCACACGAGACATGCGCCTATACCTAATGAGATAAAAATATTATTATGACACGTACTAACGACACTGGATATTTTAGTAACTTCAACGCGCTTCTCTACGCTCTGGGGTACTCCAATGAGTTACAATTTTTACTTATCGGCGCCATCCATTCCGCCGTCACCGCGACTACGCAGCTGAATACCCAGGCTCTTCGCACAATGCCTCAACAAGTCATCTGCCAATCTCGCCGCTGGACGACCAGCACTTCTTGTTCCAATCCTTGGGTGTCACTCAGTCACTGCCTTACTCGATGTGTCATCACCGCATCTTGACAAATGTCCTTTCCTGCTGAATTTGTTTTCCAATATTATACGTCTTCGGATCTCCACATTACATGGCTTCGTCAGATGATGTAAATTCTTCGGCGTTTTGGCAGACTGTCAACGCTTATTATTAACACACTTATATTAGGTCCCGACCTATGAAATCTGCGTTTTGTATGGAGAATTTTAAAGAAGTTGCATTTTTAATACTGACATTTTCTTAATAAAATTTATTTAACAACTATAAACACTAATGTTTTAAACCTTTTATGCAATAATGTTTAAAAACTAAGATAACGTATGTCACTTAGATTTAGCAACAAAAATAAGTTTTGGCTAAGTTAAAACAAATAGTGGTTTCATTTCTGCTAACAAAAAGAGGAGTCATTTTTAAGGTATTTTTTTTATAAAACTTTAGGTAATAAGGTTTTTTTTACTATTGGCAGTTGTCTAAGACAGTCATTATTCGATAGAATGTCAAGTAATTGATAAATATTTTAATTCATAGAAGTGACGAGGTTCTCTATTTGTGAGAAAAAAACGCCAATTTCATAGGTGCGAACCCAACATTAGCTTCACTAAACAATACACAAATCTTAGATGTTAAATTTGACCTACTTCCTGGTTTCCCATTGATCTGAAATTTTGCATAGACGTGTTTAGTTTGCATGACAATGCATGCTTAGCTAATTGACTTCATTTTAAATTCAATATGGCGGACTGTCAAAGATGACGTACTAGTTATCTTTATGCATTCGCATGAAATAGGTATCAAGTTTGCTGTGCAGAATACGAAAAATAAAGCGTGTTTTTGTTGTTTTTAAACTATGTAATTTTATTTTAAAACAAATCTGCATATACCTTTACGGGACGCGTATATTATTCGAAGTTTCGCAGGAGATATCAAGAAGCGTATTCAATTACGTGTTTTTTCTCTGCCTTTTTATGGCTTCGCCGTCGTAAACTCGAATCTTTTCTTGCCTAATTAAAAAGTTTCTTTTTAGTTTCAAAGGATTGGACGCCATTATTTATAAAACTCTTTTCAGTGCATTTTAATGAGTACGAAATTCTATTTTGTAAATTTTCTTTTCTCTATTCTACTCAACTGTTTATTTTAATTGGAATTCTTGTAGAAGGCTACTTTACTTTACGTACTAGACTAATTCTTGGAAAATCACATTCAGAGTTCCTAACACGTGATAAGATTAATATAATACTATGTTCAACAAAGCCAGTCCAACGCTACACTCCTCCATCAAACGGGGAACACAATACCTTGTCCACAACAATAAAAATACTATGAAGGAGCTTCTAAAATGGGGCAAACAAAAGGTAGGGCGAGACGGGTCAAGCGCGGAGCAAGAGTTTTATCGGGTATCGGGCAATTATTGTCGATAAGCATATTCTCCGTCTTTTCATCTTCCCTTTATGTTTCGCTGAGGTTTTTTTTTAGGAATAAGTACTTTTTGCTTACTTTTCTTTGTCCCTGGCTTTATTTTTTTCTATCTACTATGGATGGCACTGAAAAACCACGTGTGATTCTTTCATAAATAAATGTCCCGCCATCTGCATTGTAACAAGCAGCATATTGGTTTTGTAGCAACAACAAGAAACTACTTAAGTAGGTACAAACTAAATCGTTTACCTTCTAAAATTATATTATTGTTCCTTGCTAAGAAGAATAATGAGGTTTTGTTCCTCAACCATCTGTATCTGCGTTATAAGGGGCTGCCAGCAATTATTCTATCAGAGCTATTCAAAATCAAACTACGCATGAAAAAGCTCATAAGACGGAATATAAAGTTCTTCTGAGCACTAAGAAGCATCCTGCACTCACTGATTATTTCATCGAACGTGTTGCAGCCTGTCATAGATAATACGCATGCCTGCCTGGCTTAACGAGGCCGATGGGGATCGGTGTCCTGTCTAAACAACGGTAACCAATCGAGATTCCGATAACAATTTGTGGCAAGACGTATCGACCATGAACTAGGAGCATCCAGTATCTTCTCTCGTAAAGGTAGATAGTAAACGTCTACACTGTACAAGCCATAGACATGAAGAATGAACTGATCGTTCCCAATCAGTATGAAGTGAATACGAGTAGAAAAGTGTGAGAGAGGTGAAGCGATCGTGATGGCACAATTACACTTGGTCGTTTACCCGAATTCGATCGCCTATGTGATTCGGGCAAACGACCAAGTGTAAATGAAAGGGGTCGAGAACACCCTTCGAATAACTAAGTCCAACTTCGTCGTTTTGTTTACCCGAATTCGGATACTCGATGCCGATGCCTTTCACTTTAATCAGTGCTTTTTTTTTCAAACTACTCGTAGACGTTAGCCCGTATTCCATTGCGATGACCAGTGTAATAAATTCGTTAGGTGCCCGGATTCGGGTTAGCGGCCAATTTTAATTACGCCATGAGGTCTGTAGAAGTCGTTGAATTATTCTTAGTCACGTCACTGGGACACGTTACAGGGTTGCAGGAGTGAATGACTTCTGCACATAGACAGCGAATGCAAAGATAGACTTTATTGGCTGCAAGTCGTTTTATTTATACCTACACACTTATCAATTGTATCAGGTTATGCTCAGTCCATTATCTATGTGTATGGCTCATGCAACGAAATCTCGCAAATTGTTAGGTCGAATTTCCAAACGCTAGCCTCAAACGGTGCAACTTATCCTCACTTAATCAATAAGATAAGGCGGTGACAATTCCAGTTGATAGAATGTTCGCGAAACAAAGGGGTTGGGTGAGGATTGAAGAAACACTGTAATTTGGACTTGTAATTTACGACTTGAAAATGTGTCTGTTCTTGAGTACGGAAAAAGCCTCTCTATTTTAACATGTGTTGTAAATGAAAACTTCAGTTTAATTTTTGGTTGTGGTGACTTTTCCAAGAGTAGGTGGATAAATAGGAAGATGATGCTAACGCACCCGATATTATCACGCATCAATTGAAGTATTTGTAAAATTTTAACCCTAAATTTGGAGTTCTAAAAAATCATCTAACAAACCAATTACGTATTACCTACCTACCTATAAAACCCCAACATATGCAATTTGAAAAATTCCGCTCTGCTGTTACATCATCCAGCCAATTGCCAAGAATCTCCACGCTGTCAAGAATTCCGCGTTCTCGCAAACAATAAACAGAAGACAGTTTTTAGGGTTCGATCAGCTTCGAGATAACCTCAACAATTCGAACCGTACCTTCGTCAAACTAAGGACACCGCAATAACGCCGACACTGGAATTTATGTCGAGCCCAGGCCCCCCTTATCCAGCTGAAATGACCATTTCACTTTGACTAAAGTATCTGTCATTTGAAATAATGCTAAGGACTTGAAAACGACTAAGGCATACTAATTTAGTAGATAGGTACAGCACGTCATATACATAATCCGTTTAGTGTACTGGAACTGACAGGGGTTCATTAAATCTATTCAGACGCGCTTGAGTCGTAATCTTAATTGGGAGTACCAATAGACGTGTTTAAAGCACAATAGACGCTTTGCCACCTTGTCAGGGAACGTGATCTTAGCATCAGAATCCCTAAACATACAATATTATGTTTTGTTTTGGTACCTTGGCTTCATATTTATTACCTATGCTGTTAGGGAAAGGTCGGAGCTGATACTAAGTAAACCTCTACTGAAGGTATTTACTGATACAGTTTACGTTATAAATCGACTTCTAAAAATTGCAAAATAATGTTTGCATTTTTTTGGTTCTTCGTTACTTGACACCGACTTCCGAAATTAAAGTTATTTTGCAATTTTTAGAAGTCGGTTGTATTTTTTGTAAAAAAGTTTTTTTATTTTCACTTTTTAGTTGTTATACCCCAGAAGTAAAACTAAATATTAAAGTTATGCCCGAATGGATAACCCTAATAACATGGAATTTGAACATTTGGAGACAACCAAAACGTCATCTGTGTATACATATTTTTTGTTTATGTTGATTTATTCAAAAAGTGCTGAACCAATTTCGATAAGATTTACATGGGACCACCTCTAAAGTACGACCAACCAAAAAAAAAAAACATCAAATTCTATTCACAAATGGCGGAGATATCGCGTAACAAACGTACAGACGAATTGAGAACCTCCTCTTTTTTGAAGTCGGTTAAAAATATCTATTATTTTGTGGGTATTTATTTTGTTGTAGTTATGATGTTTCAAAAATTTTCAAAGTGATTTTCATATTTAACATAAAACTGTCGTCTTTATTATCTGTTTCCAAAAGCAAATAATAAAAGCAACGTCTGAGTCCAATTTTTCCTCACCTTGGCACAGCGCACGAAGGGTCCGTCAGTCAGGCTTAAAGGGCTTTTCCGGGAGTTTCGCCTGTAATCACTTATTCGTCTCATCTGTCTATTAGTACGGCCTTGACCTTGAAGAAAGGTTCACATAGAATCAGGAAAAAAGTTAATTATATAAAGTCCTAAGATCACTAAACTAAATGTTAATTATCTAAGTACTAGCTCCTTACTTTGGTAAGAGATGAAAAATAAATAAAATGTTCTGTCTGGCTTTTACTTTGAAAGAAGACAAATAAACGATTGCTATATCCGTTTCCTAAATAAGTTTAGTGAAGCAATTCGATTATTGTTTTAGGACTAACAAGCGAGAGTAGTTAAGCGCAGAGGAAATTGTATTCAATTTCTGAATGTCGTTTGGCATTAGACCAAATTGAGACTTACAGATTGTAAGCAGAGCCTGTTTGCTTCATAAAGACCATAAGAGCTCTCTAACGCACCGAAGATGAATGGAGTCAATAGAGTGGAACGTTTTTGGGTGCAAATTTTTTTAGAGCTCTAACGAGTAGGTACTGAAGATGGTTTTACACTGGCGAGGCGAGGCGTAGATGGGATGAGCGAGAATTGAAATCACGCTTACTTACTTATTAAATATGTAATGGAGTGTATGTTAATGGAGGAAGAAGAAAACATGTAAGTAGCACTGGGAGCTGGAGAGTATAGTATGCAGCGATGTCGATGATATGATGATGATAGATAGAGCTTGACGGAGAGAGACCGAGCGGGTCCTCAATGGCCGGTGCGAGACTTGTATATCCGTTTTACAAGTAAATAAATACTCTATTCTTAGAGAAATAAAGTACAATATTGTACTAACAAAATAAATATTTCAATACTCGCCTCGCACATCCTTGCGCATCTAGACCTTTTATACCAAAGATGGGCAGAGTGTGGATAGAAATTTTTCCACACATATTTTAATTCTCGCCCATCCTATCCACGCCTCACCTCGCCGGTGTAAAACCAACTTCAGAATACCGTTAAGCTTAAAAAAAATATTGATGTAAGAAAAAAAAAAACAGCTTCCAAAATCTTACTAATATTACAAATGCGAAAGTTTGGATGGATGGATGTTTGTTACTAAATCGCACCAGAACGGCTAAATAGAACTAGATGTTATTTGGCAGAGAGATTAATTATAGCCAGCACATAGGCTAAAATTTACAATGAGGGAAGTATTAATTCCACGCAGGCGAAGCCGCAGGCAGAAGCTAGTAAGTTATAGATTGCGTAATGAATTACACCACTCTATTAAACAATCCATAACTTAAACATACTGATTTTAAACTCACATTATTACAGTAAAAGGAAAAGCTATAAGCTAGTTTCCTCCTGCCCAGGGGTTGTGGATAAATTCGAAACAGAGTTACCGCGCCCCTAGGCACTCAGGCAGGGAAGGAACAGAGGTGGGTTTTAGTCAGTAAGAGTATGACACGCCCTCCCGCTCCACCCTAGAGCGGGAAATGTCATTGGATGATTTCCCACCACACAAAAAAATATATGTATATATATATGTAGGCTAGTTTCCTAAAAAAATCTAATTAGTCCGTCAGTTAGATTACCAAAAAAATATTGGACAAGTATGTTTTCCTTTGTCACGTAAATCAAAAATGAAGACGAGACCGCGTTGAAATTTTGCGTTAGGACACACCTCGATACACTTTGTACCTACCGTTTATTGACGTAAGAAGCCACTCCTGAATTTTGATGCGTCCTAGCTTTGTAGTTTTTTATTGTTTTGGTAGAGCAAAAAAAACATGTGGATTTTTTTTTTATATTCTAACTTATGGAGTACATATAATTAATATTTTTATACCCAGGCAACTGTATTAAATTGAATGGTTTTAGTTCTGAATTAATTAAGTCTTCGAAAATATTTGTGCCTACATATTTCATAATATTTACATATAAATTAATAATAGGGCTTAAAATATCTGTCCTGAAAATATTCCACTTAGTTCAGGATGCTGCGTCGAGGGATAAATTCGAAACAGAGTTACCGCGCCCCTAGGCACTCAGGCAGGGAAGGAACAGAGGTGGGTTTTAGTCAGTAAGAGTATGACACGGCCTCCCGCTCCACCCTAGAGCGGGAAATGTCATTGGATGATTTCCCACCAATATATGTATATATATGTGTATAAGTATGTTCCTAAAAAAATCTAATTAGTCCGTCAGTTAGATTACCAAAAAAATATTGGACAAGTATGTTTTCCTTTGTCACGAAAATCAAAAATGAAGACGAGACTGCGTTGAAATTTTGCGTGAGGACACACCTCGATACACTTTGTACCTACCGTTTATTGACGTAAGAAGCCACTCCTGAACTTTGATGCGTCCTAGCTTTGTAGTTTTTTATTGTTTTGGTAGAGCAAAAAAAACATGTGCAATTTTTTTTGATATTCTAACTTATGGAATACATATAATAATATTTTTATCCCCAGGAAACTGTATTAAATTGAATGGTTTTAGTTCTGAATTATTTAAGTCTTCGAAAATATTTGTGCCTACATAATTATTTCATAATATTTACATATAAATTAATAATAGGGCTCAAAATATCTGTCCTGAAAATATTCCACTTAGTTCAGGATGCTGCGTCGAGTGTAGACTGTGGTACAACGGGTCTCGCACTAACGGTAGCGCTGTGTGGTTTTCCAATTGCGACCAACTGCCTGTTCAGTAAACTAAACGGGCTAGGCTAGCCGCCAACATGCGAGTTTTGTTTCATAAAAGCCTCCTTTATTTGTACGGTCAAGTGTTGATGTGAATCTATTCTGCACTGTGTTCACACTTGACAAATTAATTGGGTTTGGTCACTGTTGAAGTAAAACCTTGAGGGATTAGTGGGACATTCATTCAGCGGTAACGATAAGTTATATTGCTGTGTATATTTTAGTACAATATTTTAATATGAACAAAAAATATTAATTAAAAGATGTATTTTTTCTGAAAAAGCATCATTGGTTAGGTAGTTTGAAGCTGCACTTAGCATTTTAAATATTGGTATGAGGAAGAGTGGAGACGAGATAGGAACAATTCGCTATCTCTTTTGTACGCACGTAACATAATGGTGGTGATTTCACATGTCATTTTGTGTATCATTTTCTGTTACTTGACAGTTTCCCCTTCCACCCGATTTGAAAGGTTTCTAACTTACCTACTTAATTTAGAAAAAAATTGATAAAAAAAAAATTTTGGATTTTAGATAAAGTTATTTTTACCCTACAAATAATATAAATAGAGTAACTACCTTATTGTCAAAAGTCAAAAATGTTCAGGACCGTGTGGCATTTCGGTAGTCCATGTCTAATAAAGGCTATGCATATACATTTTGGACTTTTTGTCAATCATGATCGCTGATAGAATGTTACTTTGTTTACGACCTGTCGCTTCATTGACCTATTTGATCGATTTGAACTGAACCTGACCAAGCGTGGTCTCATAATGACGGGAAACGCAATCATTTCATATAAATTGGCGAATCTAAGCTCTAACGTGATCGTGTAAATAAAAAAACTGGCATTAGATCATCTTTTCTTGATTCAGTTTGTATCGTCTCTTTATCTTCAGTTAGTAGCCTACTTTTGAAACCGCACGCTAAGTATCTACCTACTTACGTTGAGCCATTAGTGATGATGAATTTGTAATGAAACGCTTAGCGCTATTAAGCGATGGGCGTTTAATTATTAGGAGTCTAAACATTTGATGTGTAGTAGTTAATCCAGGTGTCAAACTGTAACTACTTACTTATTACTACACACAAGTACCTACCGACTCCTACGGGAATGAAGTTTTGGTAAAAATTCTAATAACATTGTTTGAAATTAATTTTATATAAAAAGCCCCGATCACATCAAGAGTCGGATGCCATAAAGAAATAAAAACGTAATTTATATTTCTCATATCAACGTGAAATGTTAATAAAATTCTCTTACCGACCAAAAATAGGTACTTCGCGTTCGCACGCTGTAATAAAGCAGATATTTTCGCGATAACATTCGAATAATACATTGAAAAGCTTCATAACGTCGACGCGATTTAGTCGCGAACTTTTCGCCGGAATTCGGGATATATCGCCCGAGGCGAACCGCGGTGTCAACACGAAGAAGGAAATAGAACAAACTGCCGAATGGAGAGAGAAACAATTGTATTGTGTAAACGCACATCTGAGCCCAAACCTTTCTCAAGTGATATTCTTAGAAGGCGCTCGATACTCGAAACTGTTTCGGTATTACTGGAAAAACATTACGGATACAGCCCGACAGCCCGGCTGCGTCGTGTCACTAACCTTCAATATAAACTGGCAGACTTTCTCATATACATATAGGTACAAGACTGCGAGCTAAAACGTCTAGAATAGCTGAGTGGATAACTTCTAAGTTGTTTCAAGATATTTTATCATATTACCATCGGCACTAACATCCTTTTATATTTGTTTTGTATTCACATTTGTTTTGCTTATACATATTCTCTCCCTTAATTTTATTCTCATGGGTAATGTTCAATGAATGTTTCCGTTGCTGCTTGAGATGATTCAATTTCTTTTCCGGATTATCTTGTGTTTTCATTATTCGTCTATTTACATAATAAATGTGTACTCTTTCACTTTCTGTGTGAGACAGAGGGCAGTCTACAGGGAATGAACAAATATGTTTATTAGGTTTATGCTGACTTTCACGTATCTTTGTCTTAAAATTTTCCCGAGAAAGGTCGGATATCTAAATAATGTAGCCAGCCAGATGAAGGCATGTAATATAATAATATATGCTTTCTTACAAAACAAGATCTTCAACATTTTCACATTTCGTGTGGTTTTCACAATGCTGATAAAAGTATTTTTTATTTTTTTGCATTTCATAATCCAGCTTACAGGTACAAAACCACAAAACAAGTTCCATGTCATGGACATTTGGAAACACCACAATATGTGGTCCCTTTTTAACCGACTTCAAAAAAAGGAGGAGGTTCTCAATTCGACTGAATTTTTTTTTAATGTGATTTACCTCGTATCTTTTTACTAGGTAAACCGATTTTGATTTTTTTTTTACTTGAAAGCTGTTGCTTCACTTATGGTCCCATTTAAATTTGCTGAAGATCTGATGAACTTCGGAGATACACAATGGAACTCTTCAATAAATGATAGCAAATCTTCCAGAATTGCTGCAATCGGATGTCTGTATATTGTTTTCACCACTTCACAACATTACATCACGCTACATACGCTCTGAAGGACTATACAGATTTGTACACTTCATCCTGATAAACCCTAATTTCACCAACTATGTTCAAATTCCCTATTTTTGGGGCTATCAAGCCGGGCATAACTTTACTATTAATTTAGATTGAGAATGGAGTACAGCAACGGGATGGGCTTTACAAACCACATACGCATTCAAAAAAATCATAAAATATAATTATGTAGCTATAAATCTTGTTCGTAGTGGTCTTGCTCACCGTGGCCGATGCCTGCCCAGGGGTTGTGGATATGCCTAGGGGTAGCGGATAAATTCGTAACAGAGTTACTGGGCACTCAGACAGGGAAGGAACAAGGGTGGGTTTTAGTCAGTAAGAGTCTGACACGCCCTCCCGTTCCACTCAGAACGGGAGATGTCATTGGATCATTTCCCACCCCACAGAAAAAAAAGGGGTTGTGGATAAATTCGAAACAGAGTTGCCGCGCCCCTGGGCACTCAGGGCAGGGAAGGAACAGGGGTGGGTTTTAGTTAGTAAGAGTCTGACACGCCCTCCTGCTCCACCCAGAGCGGGAGATGTCATTGGATGATTTCCCACCACTCAAAAAAAAAGTGGTCTTGCTCGTTCGGTAGAACCTGAACCAAATGTGTGTGTGCAAATATAAAGTAAGCAAATATGGACATCACTAATTTATTGTCATTCGTTTGTGAGTGGGACAAGTAGGTACTCTTAATATCATTGCAAAAAACAAAAGACAAAAGCATATCAAATAATAAAAAAGCATATAATAAATAATAAATAAAAGACCTAAAAGTTCATTAAGATGTTTGCGCCCCAATTCTTAATGTGCCCTACTAAGCTGTCCTATTTCCAGAGGACTTAATTTAGAACTAATTTAGATCAATTTAAGATTGAGCACACTGTTTTATCTTGTGTGTATAACCTTCATAATTATGATATTTATACGACATTGTTACATTAAACGCCACTAACTTGATTAAATGATGTCAATTTGGCTATGATCATATAAAAGTGCTATGGCTAAAATGGAGATGATGGAAAATTGAGAATGGAAAAAGAAATCATGCTGCCCCGACCGCAAATAAGTCGGAATAAGCCCAGGAGGATGATAATGATTGTACATACAGTGATATTATTGTATACGGCTGATAGATAAGGCATTACAAACATTTTCAAACATGTTTTAACAGAAATCACTAAATAAGTCAGTAAGAGGCCCGCTCTTCGGTAACAGTAACTATATGTTTTCACATCCTCTTGATTTTCTTCTATATCTTATATATTTTTCGCCTCCAATGAGCTAACATAAGCACGTCAATCTCATAAGTAATACGTTATAGCGTGATGTTCGCAAACTTTACTGTTGATATTACTTACCCCTTTTCCTTATTCTGTACGAGAGGCAACTAATGCACGTTTGTATTTAGGGATCGCTTTGTAAACAAACCTTACGTCATTTGTTTGTTTCTATGTCGATGTGTTTGACAGTCGGCTCATGATGACTATTTTGTGGGTCGTTGAACCTATTTATGGTTCTCTAGTGTTTCGAGATACGGGTGATTTTCTCTATTAATTGTCACAGTTATCTCGTGGCTGCTGTAAAATTTATTCTGTCAAGAGAAGCAGCCACGTTAATATTATTGAAATCACCGTATAAATACTATGAACTAGTAAGACAAACTATTAAATTGTCAGCTCTTACCTAACTAACAGCATCCTTATTAAAAACTTATGTCGACTTATGTGAGATAAGTAAATAAGAATTTCGCAAACACCACATAAAAAATAGACCCACCAATTCTTTCAAACCAGTCAGTTTCAATAAAAAGTTCCTAACTTCGAGCTAACCTATTTTCATGGATAAACCACAGGCAGCTTACACTCCAGTTTAAATAAAAAATGTAACTGACTCATATAGTGCAAGCAGTTCCTGTACACCAATAACAATTGGCATCGGGCCTCTATATTGTTTCCGGAGGGAGGTTGGGCCGACCATGAATATGGAACTCGACACGGTTCTCGCATAAACTACTATTTCACAACCCCGCCTTCTATGTAAAATGTAGGCTGCGCTTAGTTGGATTTCGGAGTTCCATTTTGTTGAAAGAATATATTGAAAGGGTAAGCGTTTACCAAATCGTTTGGAATTCTGGTCTCATTTAGGCATCAAGTAGGTCTTATATTCACTGCTACGATAGGTCAAATTCGAGCCTTACCTAACCCTTAGTCTTAATTATTAGCCTGTTGACATATCCTACTGAACATAGCTTATCACTTAAGATTGTGATGATTTCTATTACCTAACAAACTAAATAATATGTTCATTTATATTCTTTGCCCATGAAAACGAATATAACTGTATAGGTACACCTTTTTTGTGCCTCTAGTTTTCAAATCCTTAGACCTCCGAAATAACAGTGATGAAAATATATGGAAATCATGATTGTAACTTATTGGGCTCCTATTTTCTATAAAGGAAAATATATACGTTAAGAGTCGACTCGTATATTTCTGTGCAACTTTTATCAGCGACATCATGAAAGCATAAAACCTAAATCAGTATCTCAGTAAAGCTTGTAAGTATAACTTATTCAAAGCTCTCCGGCCCAAATCAAAAGTCAATACCTAAATCTTCATGGTTGAAACAGGTAACCTTCCAGCTAAAACTATTGTCAACACAGTCGACACAGATAAAAACGTACTATATTTTTGTCTGTCTGTCCGTCCGTCGTCTGTCACAAAATTTTGTTACGAAGAATTTTTTAACTTCCCATTGACCTATGAACTTGAAATTTGGTAATAATGTTTATTATTACGTTTACTTTACTGACAAATACCAATATTTGGCTCGGAACCCTTAATGTGCCAAATCCGACATGCACGTGAGCCGTTTTTTTTTACATTTTAATATTCTATTTAATTTCTCATGTTCTGTACGCAGCGTGCAAAATTTATATTTCATTTTAGACGTTCTAAAGATATGAAATTGAATTTGCTTAAATATTAAATTTATTTGTGGCCTTCGTTGAGCAGTGGTGGCTCAGTGGTAACGGCCGCGACTCTACAACTTGTAAGTCGTGAGTTCAAACCCAGGACGGCGCTTTACTCTATGTAAATTAATTCATCACCACTGCTCTCAAAATGGTGAAGGAAAACATCGTGAAGAAACCGGCATGTCCTAGAACCCAAAATTTGAAGACATGTGACATCCATCAACCCGCATTGGGCCTGCGTGGTGGATTACGGCCCATACCCTCTTGCAGAGAGGAGGCCTGGGCCCCAGCAGTGGGGACATTAAAAGGCTGATGATGATCCATTATGACAGAGTTTGGTGGTAAATTAGGCATGAGTTTTTCATTTATCCATTTACTGAAATTTGCGAAACCAATGTTGCATAGCTGGCTTGTTAGGCCATAGCCGGCTTTTTCTCTTTCTCTTGTTCGTTGATACCAGAATCATGGAGAACTTTTTACTAAGTTGTGTGGACTAATCATATTATAAGTGATACTATACTAGCGATAGCCAACGACTACGCGTGTAATTAGTACATCAGCTATTTTAAATTGTAGCATAGTTGCTATTCTAGACTACCCATAATAATCTATGAGTCAAATTTCTTCCAGATCCATTCAGCCGTTCTGGCATTATTGAGTAACAAACATCCATCCATATGTTAGATGTTTGTTTGTTTGATGGATGTTTGCCACTCCTCCTTCCTATTGATCCTAATCCTACTAGGAAAGTAAGCCCTTCTAGAAAGTAGGATAAATTGTGGAATAGTTAAACATATGTCTTCAAATAAGGAACAAAATAAGTAGATACCTAACCTGAAAATATTTCTCGAGTTATAAACTAACTAACGGACATAGAGCCGTACTGTTTTATGGTAGATACGGATTATATCGAGCTATTAAATCTTGAACGTCTGGTAGTGGATACGTTACACAGTCGGGCGGCGCGTCGTCTATCGACTATTAATAGTTAGGGTTGCACCAGAGTCGGTTATCTTCCTATAATAGTACAGGCTAAGCTAGTTCTAACACATTTGTGCGTGCTACGAGCCCGTGCGAGAGATTATGCGAGGTACAACACTATTTTACTATAAGAGTTTCGATAGAAATCCATTATGTTTATGTTACTGTTTGGTTACAGTACAATTGGATCATGAAAGGGTATTTTGTTAGCAAAAACGCTTCTCACCGAACATCAAAATAATTGGTAGCTATATAGGTGTTATTACACCAATCGATCGATCGTCGACCGACTATCGATGGATCGACCGGTACCCCTCGATTAGCCAAAACTATTACAAGGATACCGCCTTGTAATTGTTTTGGCTAATCGAGGGGTACCGGTCGACAAACAATCGACCATCGATCGATTGGTGTAATAACACCCTTAGTCTGACCACTTCACTGAAAATTCCCATCATTTTCGTTCTAAAATAATTAAGTCAATCTGCCTAGTCTTTTCATAACCATGATGGAGTCGGCTACCAGTATAACTGGGTGCAGCTAAAGAATACTATTATTTAACATGGAGCGACTGTATATTTGATCAAAACCCAGTAGCTTGGTAACACCTTTAAGCAAGTGCAACTAAGTCGTAAAATATCATGGCATCATTAAGACCATCACATATCCAATTGAAGCTCACTTATCACCCGTAATAGCATTACGAAGTCACACAAATCTTAAACCATTTATAACGTGAAATACCTAAATTTTATCGTTCAGTTAAAAGAAACCAACCTCAGGTGGACTATTAGGCGAATTGAAAGGGACTGGGGATGTAATGCTTTAGGGCTCCGAATGAAATATAGGCCACACGCTACCGAGGAAAGTAAAGGTAGGTAATAACGGCAATTTCAAAAAGCCAAACGCTCAGACTTGAGCCTAGGATGAAATAACGCTTTTAACATGACGTAGAAAATGTATTAGTTCTGAGTTACGGGCGTTTGAATGTGTTATTGTTTCAAAACCAAATGATAGAGCCGATAGTTTGTCTCTCAGAAATTGCTCCTTTACGTCTAATATGTGAATATTTTTATTTATTGTTAAAATGCTTTTTTATCTGTTTCTACGATTGTAATACTTGTCAAGTTGTCAGTACAAAAAAGAACGTTGTCTAAACCCATTTTCAAAGCGTTACAGACGTACGGCAATAGAAGAGCCATTCACAAGACTTATTGCCTTTATTCTGTATGTTTTATTGAATTTCTATAACGATATTCTGGGGACACGTCTAATGTAGATATATAATTCAGTGGGCACATACGTCGTATCGCTTGAGAGGAAATGGCTGGTCAAATTTTAAATACAAACTTTCTTCAAAGAAGTAATAGTAAATTCCCAAAATAAAAATTAACTTTCCTTACAAAGTTATCAACAGCTGATCAAAATTAGTTCGGGAGATGGTGCAATATTTTTTCAAAAAATGACTATGATTTTCTTGAAGAAAGTTGTTCGTGTCTATGTGCTGGAGGAGTATTTAAAATATGACCACCCATTGGGCCCTGTCCTTTATTGCTGACATCTCTTTGAGGCGCACGTAGAACACTACGCGCCGTCGATTCTCGGGCCCGGTGTAGATCGTGCTGAGCTGTCTATTACTCGCCGTCTGCAGGCCCGCGCATACGGTGGCCGGAGATCGTCCCGAGACCCCCGACGCCCAGGGCGTCTCCTGCGGTGGCTGCTATAAAATATTTGCATCCTAGACTTTTTGCTACCGATCTAAATAAATCACTGTTGTTTTGGTAAACCGATTTTTATATCACTTTCTAACAGATTTACATAGTTCACTATCAACCGCTACAAATATTCAGCAGAAGAAACATTTTTCTTCGGGTTTCATATTCAAATGTATATTGGTTTCGGGCAATTTACATAACTCATCCAGTTTTCCTATAACAATAAAAGAAAACTTTGAAATGTGCGTTAAAAACATTTAAAAGGCAAAAAAATATTCAGTTTGTTACAATGTAGGCAGTCAAAATTCCTAGTGTGGGTAAATTAAAAACGTAAAAAAATGTATTAAATCAACTAACAATTTTTCGTGACGACAAACCTCTTTGGAATGAGGCGAAAATAAAATGATAAAATGATGACGCCAAAATATCAACCAAACGAACGTGTTGGTACCTCAAACGACACCTTGTTAAAATGATGATAGACGAGATGTCAACAAACACCCTAACTGCGCGATATACCAATATTATACTCCGTAGACTCACATATACCCACACACTTTTTCTATCAACATCCGAAGGATTTTGACAGCAATTCTTAATCCATATATTCCAAAAAAAAATCTGCTCGACAACGTAAACATCCCAATGAATGTAGTTGAATTACTATTAGCAAAGACATTATCATTGATCATGTGTTACGTTCATACTTACTAATTTTAATCATTTGAAACACCTAACGTGGAATAGTAACACATAGGAACGATTTGTTTGACTTTCAAATGTACTCACTAAAATTGAAAACTAATTCTGAACAATGAACACACAGGTCTAAACTCATCGGCTTTGTTAATCAAATACTAGTTTATAACAATAGAATATTCACTGGCCGCATTTCAAGTGGTCTCACTCGTAAATCTCAGAGGCTAGACACCTACACCTAGCAGGTTAACAGATCTATTTTAAGAATAATTTACGGTCGTATTTCATAAAATAGAGACAGAACATTCGAGTTCTGTATACCATACTACTTATAGATGATTTTTCAGTAGATATTTGTCTCTGTACACAAAACCGAATGTAAATTTATGTTTTTGCAAATGTATGTGTTCTCACAGGGTTCATATAAGGACCTCATGTTTTTTAGGGTGGGAAGTCATCAAATAACTTCACCCACTCTTGGTGGAGCGGGAGGGCGTGTCAGACTGACTAAAACCCAGCCATGTTCCTTCAGTAGCCTGTGCCAGAGCCGCGGTGACTCTTTCATAAACAAGCGTGTCTGATCATTAAATCTGTTCTCATAATAGTCAATGTGATTATTTAACCAAAATATCAAAAGCTGATCAAATCATTCGACTTGAGACTTGACAAAAGATCTAATAGGCTTTCAGAAACCAAAGTCTAATCTACGATTTAACTTTACGGGGTGACATTTACGTTTTGACATTGACTTGTACAATACATAATATACAAAATTAACGTATATCTATCTTGGGCTTTTATGTTGTGAACTAGGGCATCTTATTTATAGAGTTGGGCTGAGCTCAGAAGGTATTATGTTTCACAATATTATTATTGTTGTATCTTGTTATAAGCTTCATACACAGGCTGTAACGGAAAATGTTGATCATTTTTCAGATACTGTTTCTGCCCATGAAAATGAACAAGTTTCTTCAAGGAAATTCTATTGAATTGAATCTAATGGTCGTCAAACAAAATAATCATCAGCTGATCAAGATTAGTATGGGAGAACGAACATTTTTTTTTCGGAATTAACTTTTACTTTTTTGAAGAAATTTGCTCAATCCTATGGGCAAAAGCAGGATTTCAAATATGACCACGCAGTGCCGTAACACCTTGTAGAGAAGACAATATCTAGCTGTCGCAAGCTATGAACCTATTTCATTTGAGGGACTTACAAACATAAACCCCTGGTGGGTTCAAGCACTTTTCGTCACAAATACTTTAATTTAAACAACGATAATAAACATGCTTCTCTATTTTTTTTGTGCTTTGTTATAAAGCTAGATATTTATATTGAGCTAACAGCTCTCAGCAGCATTCGCAAGAACGTGTTTTTGACTCATCATTTGAACGTAAAAGGCACAAACATACTCCAAACGCAATTTCAAAGAAACAAAAAAATAATTCGCAAAGGCTCGACTGATGTCAACTTAAATAATATCTTATTGAAATTCTATTTACTATGTTTTTTCTAAAAGTAAAGCAGCTGTACCCATCTAAGCAGCCATTTTACAAATACACGCTATTTAGTTGTTTTCTTTGAATTATTTGTCTGAAATAAAACAAAATGAAAGCTATTGGCCTTTCAGACCTTCTTACGCTTAGAGGTCGTGTGTTCTCGATAAAGATACGTCTTTTCGTAACCGTAGTTTACTAGTTACAAATTGAGTTTTATACAATCGAAGGGACGGTTAGGTGGTTTGGAACCTTTTGCTAGCGGAAACACGTTTACGTACCTACTTTGGTGGATTAGAAGTCGCACAGTTTGTTTGTTGTACCTATTGTTTTTATCATAGTGGAAATTCTTTATTTGGTACCTGAGCACCAGGGTGCCATTGGTACCCCACTGAATGTAAATCCTACACTAATAGATTTGTAATATCTAAATAAAACACTAATTTCAACTTTGGATATTGTTTGTCTAATGCGATTGGAGGATACCTATTAATAGATCTTAAATATCATCAAATAAAAAAAACGAAACGTGGGAACATGGCAACACCCGTGGCGTACAAAATTAAATAACTGAATCTCTATGTTAAAAATAAAAACACCTAAAGAAAATACCGGAATAAAGTTCCAGGTATGGAGAAACGCCGTCAATATTTTCATTGCAAACTTCAACAACGATCAGAATTCATACATTCTATACGATATAATTCAATGCGTTTAAAGGCTAGTGTACCAATACTGATGCCAATAAAGTGCAATGGAACCAACGTAATACCTATAAAAGAATTCGCGCGGCGAGCTAAATGTGTTTCTCTTTGAAAGAACATTTTCCGAGGAATTGTGTTTTGGAACAAATGTTCGAGTTCTGAAACAAGCGACGACGCTGTACTGATTCATTATTGAATTTAGTAGAAATAAAACAATAGCACAACCGTACAATGTCGTACGAGACCAATCTCTAATTTTAATGGTGGCTGAACAGTCAATTTTGTTTTTATACTTATTGCCAAATCTCATTTTACATAATTAGCTTTTATACGAGTAATAGCAACCCGCCGCAGCTTTGCTCAAGTACAAATTATACACCAAAACCTTCCTCATGAATCACTCTGTCTATTGGTGAAAACCCCATGAAAATCTGGTAGTAGTTCTTGAGTTTATCGCGTACAGACGAGGCGGGGGCTTTGTTTTATAATATGTATTAATAGTGATGTTTATCCTGGGTGCTAGTATGTGTGGAGTAACGAGAATGGATAAAGTGAGAAATGAGTATATTAGAGGTAGTTTAAAAGTGGCGCCAGTCACAGAAAAGTTGAAAGGGAACCGCTTATCTTGGTATGGTCATGTGAAGAGGAGGGATGAAACACATGTAACTAAAAAAGTTATGAATATCAATGTAGATGGATGAAGAGGGAGAGAGAGGCCAAAGAAAGGATGGGTGGATTGTGTGAGGAGTGATATGAAAGAAAAGGGAGTTAGTGATAGCGTGACGGCTGATAGGACAGAATGGAAGAAAAACGTGTAGCGCCGGCCCCAAGTAACATGGGATAAGGGCATGAAGATGATGATTCTGGGTGCTTGTAATATTGAAGTGGAGTATGCCTAGTTCTATCATATTATCATATTGCAAAATTCAATATATCATATTAATTCGCTGATTCTATGGATTTTCCAACATTCTTGACAGCTAACCAAGAATATGGCAACGAATCACTATTGCATTTAGTGGCAATAAAACAAACAAAAAAACTGTACAGTGTCATAACAAGAAACAACATCTAATTTTTATGTTAGCTGTGAAGCCAATCTTGTTTATAGGGTTCCGTACTCGAAAGGTCCAAACGGAGCTCTATTGCTGCCACTCACGTGTCCGTCTGTCTGTCTGTCGAATGTCACACAGGTTTTACAGCCAAACAATTTGGAACTATTCTTCATATTTTCACAGTATAAACATCAGGTTGATCCAAAGCCTGAGCAATTGTTAAAAAATATTTTAAAATGTTTTTATGAGGGGCTCTCATACAGATAAAGGGGGGCGTGAAAAAAAAATTGGCGTATTCCATTGAGTGGGGTATCGTTGTTTAGAGCTCATTGAGTAGATAAATACATTTTTTTTAATAATTGGAAAACAAAGGAATAAGAAGCCACCAAAGTCAGCTTTTTTTACAAAATTTGTTCCGAAAAACTTTTAACTTCCCATTGGGCTATGAACTTGAAACTTGGTGATAAACGCTGCTCACTGCTGGTTCGACGGTCAAAACCAGGCCCGTAGCTTTACTGTTGTCCTTGGTTCAAACCGTTTGTTCTCTGGCGGTACCAGAGTAACTACCTCCAATATTGTTATGCACGGAAGCTGGAACCCTAACCTGATCCGTAACGACGTTGCTATGATCAGATTGAACTCTAACGTTGGCCTAAATAGTAAGTAAATTACAACATTTAAAGTTACTCATGTATCTTAATATATTTTACTAACAAATACCAATATATTGACTAATTTGATTTATTCTTTGAAATTCCCTCTTTGATACGAAACCCTAAATGTACGAAGTCCGACACGCACTCATTCCTCCTTAGCCAGTTTTATGCTTATTGCCAAATCTCATTTTATTTGTGTTGGACTTAATTGGCTTTTATACGAGTATGTTTAATCTGGGTGCTTGTAATATTGAAGTTCTGAGTAATTTTAATCAAATTATGTTGGGCCGTCGGCATTCGGGTATTTCTATTTATTATTTAGTCATTATTGTGTTATTCAGATATTGTCTAGTCATATACCTATATATTCAAATTACATTGTTACTATGTTAACAGAACAGTTATTATTTTTGTAATCTGAGTAATGTTTATGCACTCTTAAATTACAAAGTCTAGACAATTTAATAAAATAATTATGTACTAGCGGCATAAAAAAGAGACGTAAAACTCATTAGTCATCGAAAGATTCGCCTGCATCGCTGTAAATAGGAAACTGCCCGAAACACTGGCAGCATTGCCACGTTGGTTTTTTGACCGAAAATAAGGCCAGCCTTCTGGTGACTTGTTACACATTATTAATATTTTTTATATTTTACATTCATCATCAGCCTTTTAATGTCCCCACTGCTAGGGCACAGGCCTCCTCTCTGTGAGAGGGTGTGAGCCGTAATCCACCACGTGGGCCCAATGCGGATTGGTGAATCTCACATGTCTTCGAATTTTTGGTTTTAGGACATGCCGGATCCCTCACGCTGTTTTCCTTCACCGTTTTAACAGCAGTGGTGATGAAAAGTTAAAACAGGCCTGCCTGGGTTTGAACTTACAACATAGAACTTGTAAGTCTGGGCTGGGCCATCACAGTAGTACTAGTGATTGCGTGTGCAATGGCTAGTTGTGTACATAAGTTCTATAAGTAGTACATAAACTCACGCCTTTTTCCCATAGAGGTAGGCAGAAACTACAGAACGCATCTGCTACGAACCTTATATACATCGTAGAGAAATGAGGATATATACGACACATACACCCTTTGCATTATTTACTTCCTTACATCTGGTCATAAGCGCACGCCGGTTGTGAGTTCTATGCACCTGGCTTTTATGAAGAACTTTACCAATAAGATCAGCGTATTCCTTGTGCCTTTTTTAGTCGCCTTTCATTCATCCTAGTCAATGCTAGGTCAAAATATGTTTTTGAATGTCCTGCTGGTGCCTGATTAAAACTCACTGTAGCACTTTCCATACAAACTCATCATCAGCTGATCAACATTTGTAGGGGGTGTATAACATTTTTTTGAGAATTTCCTCAGGTTTTCTTGAGTAAAGTTGTTCATATCGATGGGCAGACACAGTTCTAAAAATATGACCACACCTTTCCTTTACACCCTGTATATCGGGTGTAAAAAGACAGTTTCTGAAGCCGAAAGCCACATGTTCTACCAATTATTAGGATCATTTATTCCACTAGAAAAAAAATTGCGCCTTTGACCTTCAGTATGTCCCGAACCAGTGGTTTCCCAGGTATGGACCTGGGAATCCACTGATTCGGGAGATATTGAAAGTCAAAGTAGTAATTTCTTTTTTACTTTTTTACGAAAATGAATAAAATTCAGAGTATTATTACCAGAGGTTGGAATTAGGTAGTGTTATTTATGTACTTATACTGATTTCATACAGCGAAAGAATAAAAATAATATTCCACAACTTTTGAATAAAGTGGATATGCCTCAAATCCCGAGATTAATTTTAAAGAGCAGAAAAATCCCGTGATTTATTTAATAAAAAAGCTATTTGCTTTTACACAATTTAAACCACTGCACGCGCGACGTTGACAAATTTACATCAACAACATCGGATGTCCGAATTTGCAAAATTCCAAAGGCGCACACGCCCGATGTAGTTCACACAACATAGCTTGTGAGATCAAAAGAAAACAATAGAGGTTTTTATTATTATTTATTTGTAATATTGTTGGCCACACGGGATTGTCCATTATCCCAGATCCGGGATTATCATTATTAATCCCGGGCAGATCCATATTAATATCAACATTTCGATGCAAGTACATAAATAACTCTACCTAATTCCGACCTCTGGTTATTACGAAACATTTTTCCAAACAAACTAAGTACTTGTTTTCTTTATTTTTTTTTCGTAATTACGCATTTGCAGTAACAAAAACAAGTACCTATGCGGCTTAGAGCGAAGGGGTGGGGCTTAACTCCACTTGCTTAGGATCGTGTTATATTGCGCGCATAGAATTTTTTTTTTTCATACTTGAAAATTAAAGTCGTTTCCCAGTAATAATTTTTGCGTAGTTGGCGGCTATGTAATGTGTCTTTTTACATCTTGTATAGGTAGGTATGAAATACCTACTCTTTTCCTATTGTTATAAAAAATGGTAACGCAGGACGCCACACTTCCTTTTTTCAGTACCAAAAAACAAAACAGATATTTTCATATGGACCTGTTATCTAACTTGCTTTGTTTAGACTCACCGTACCAATATACATAAAACCATTTATTTTTTATACACATCTGGCTTTTTCTGGTCACCGCACAATGTGGCCGGTTTTCCATTAATTCCATGGAATTGTTCTGGCGCGCTATTCATCACGTTCTAAAACTAAATACTATACAGATCGGGCAATGGAAAAGGAGCAATAATACATGAGCCACTTATTTTTTTTATTGGAATTGATTGTGACGTAATTGTCACCGAGTAACGTATTTACATTTATTGTCTCATACACAAATCCTATAATTATGGTATTCAAAAATGAAATTATTTATCAACATAATAATTACTGCAAAAAAACATGAAAGTCCATTTATCGAGGAAGGCTATAGGCTATATAACATCTCGCTGCGACCAACAGGAGCGAATCAAGCTAAGTTTAGTTCAGTAAAACTTAGTTTATAGAGCGAATGATGAAATCGGCCCTAAGTCCGCATGTTGTAACAAGCTATTACGGAACCCTACACTTGCTGTGGCCCATCACGCACCACCACAATTAAACTGATCATGTTCAGTTTATTGGTGAAATTCGCCCCTCGTCATCTATATACCGGGATTAGGTACTCTTATAAATCAGTGCGCAAAGGTAACACCTTTATATATCCATAATAGAAAACTATATCATAGTTATTTATTAGAAAAAACACTGAAGGTTTGTTTTGGTCTAGGATTTATCACAAACCATTTACTCAAAAAATTATAACCTCTAGGCAAAACTTTTCCACAAATCGAGAACACTATTTTTATCTCAATAGGTAAAGTCAAATAAATAATTTTTAACAGCAAACAAGCATCTTTTATCGATACGTTCAACAAACAAAATGGTAGCTGAATCAAAAATGAGAATTTTAAATGCATGAAATTCAGTGGTTTAACCTTTACTTCAGGCGTCCCACAAACGCTCAAAGCGGTAGTGGCCCCGACTCTTTTCATTACATTTTCTATTGGATTGGATTCACAGAATATTACCATAATGGACATGTGTCCTAAAGGTTCAATAGAATATTGAACGAAGGATCTACTGAGCTGCGTGGTATGTTTTAAAACATTCTGAACCAAAAGTAATCTGGTCTAGTCGGTATGCTTTTATACAAGTTACCTATAATTTTTCCGCGGTTCCGTCCTTGTGGCTTATTCCACTGGAACCATACATTGTTTCAGGGTTAAAAGTACGCAGCGATAGTGTAACTTTCCATTACAGTAAAAAAAATAAAAATAATCGGGTCCTAATCTACTTTCAGAGATCACCATCTTAGAAACCTCTTAATTAGTTTAGATAATTATTTTTCAACACACTTAGTCGATAACCCGCTCCTGTAGCCTATGGCTTTTAGACTTGCAATTTTGTGTTTTTCACACTAGTGCGGCAAAGTGAAGCCGGAAGCCCCCGCCACATTTTATTACATTTATTGTAACAGGCTAGTCACGTGACAGCCACAGCAGACACCAGTGGAGGCTTCCAATGGTTGCACGCACGTCACACCCCACCAAAACGCACTAAAAAAAATCCGCAAGCCGTTTCTCACAATCAATATTTTGATGGAAGAGATTTCTTTAAAAATAAACATCACCTCTGTTTTTTTAACCGACTTCAAAAAGAAGGAGGTTATTAATTCGGATGTTTGTATTTCTTTTTTTTTATTTATTTATTTATTTATTTATGCACACACAAAAACACTTACAGAGAAAAACGAACAAATACAGATAGAAGAGTACAAAGGTGCTGCTTATTTCAAAAGAAATTTCTTCCAGCAGACCTGCGACTGGAAAGTTGGTTTTTTTTTTGGTTGGTTGGTTGGTTGGTTTTTTTTTAGTTGGTTTTAGTTGGTTTTTATTTTTTTTAGTTGGCTTTTTTGGTTGGCATTTTTTATGAATGTTCGGGGCATAACTCCGTCATATATTGACGGATTTGCAAAATATTTTTTTTGTTCGAAAGAGGTTTGTTCCGAAACGTAAAGTTTTAATTTCATATAGATCTGATGATGGGTTTCGGAGACAAACAACGGAACTCTGCAAAAATTGACAGCAAATCAACCGCGATTGCTGCGATCGTATGTTTATGAATTGTTAACACAGTTTAATGTAAACCACAACTAAAAAGTGAAAAATAAAAAACTTTTTTACAAAAAATAGAACCGACTTCTGGTTTTGTCTTCGTTTTTTGACACCGACTTCCGAAATTAAAGTTATTTTGTACTTTTTATGGAAGTCGGTTCTATTTTTTTGTAAAAAAGTTTTTATGTTTCCTACTTTTTGTCTGTTTTTTATACAAGGTGTAACGGAAAGGAGTGATCCTAATTTAATAACCGGTTATGCCCATGGAAATGAATAACTGTCTCTAAGAAAAGTTGTAAATTCCCAAAAAAAAATTTAATTTCCATACAAAGTTATCATTAATAATAATAATATTCCACAACTATCACACAACGCCATCTAGTCCCAAGCTAAGCAGAGCTTGTGTTATGGGTACTAGACAACTGATAAACATACTTATATATTTCTAAATACATACATATTATAGATAAATTACACCCAGACACAGAACAAATGATCGTGCTCATAACACAAACATTTGTCCTGGGTGGGAATCGAACCCACGACCTCCGGCATAGCAGTCAGGGTCACTAACCACTAGACCAACAGGCCAGTCGACTAGACATTAGATGATCAGTAATTTTTGTACGGGAGGTATTTTTTTTTTGTTAAGAATTTCCATAGGTTTTCTTAAAGAAAGTTGTTTGTATCGATGGGTAGATGCGATTCTTAAAATATGACCACACCTTTCTGTTACACCCTGTATGTGTAACGTGTGTACATTAATTGTTGTTAAATAAATATTTTTTTACTAAATAATAGACTTACGAAGTTTTACTTATTGTTTTCGAGTCAATGTAAGCATAAGTATCGTCTGATAGACGTGGGCAATTGTCATTGCGGTTACTCGCTCCAAAAGGCCTGCATTGACAAACGTTGGACACTTGCATCAAAATGTACCTTAACTGTTTTTCTACCTAAAGCGCAACGTCTCTGTTTGTCTGTTACTTATACGAGCTTGAAAATCACTTATCCAATTTACTGAAGTGATTTTATTTTACTGGTCTATTGGCTCTTGTGCTCTCGCTACATCTTTGCAAGGTTATGTGCAGGTGAACGAGAACCGGATATTTGCCACTTCAAACCACGTGTTGCTTAACCAAACACAATAACCTGTGTCGATATGTCACGGGTTTATGTAGCCTCAATTGAATGCCAACAAGAATGCACACTAAACGGTTTGTTGTCCCACTACAAGGCTAAGGCATATGCTCATACGGCGAAGAAAATAGGAGCATCATTCAGCTCGCTTGCATTGTCTTGGTAATAGATATCTATTCATAGTGCAGGGTTTCTCAGGGTGATATTTTCCTGTCTGGGTCGCGGATAAATTCGAAAGAGAGTTACTGCGGCCCTGGTACAAGCAACTGAACTGAACTGACACAGTCTGACACGCCTTTCCACTCCATCCATTGAAAGATTTCCGAAATCCAAAAAACAAAAATTTGGTGAGCATAACCTAACTCGTCTCCCGACAAAATAATGTATAAGTAAGTATATCCCATGTCGATTTCGGCTACGATGCCGGTGGCTAATTTCTGTGCGGCTATGCATTGGGATCATGTGGCTAATATAGTTTATCTTGGCTGTGAAAATAACGTATCTCTGAAAGCCATTAACCTCTGAAAGCTGAAAGCTTAGCTCTTAATTAGGATTCCGACCATTCCAATGTAAAAGCGGAACCCACATAGGATCACTCGTGCATCTGTCTGTCTGTCAGTCCGTCTGTCACAGCCCGTTTGAGCCGAGTCTACTGGACTGATTTAGTTGTAATTTGGTTTACACATTAACTTTTATGAATCAAACACGGACGAGAACGTCTATAAATAAATTTTAAATATGGGGTCACTTTTCACACTAGAAGAAGGGGGGACAAACAAGAAAATTAAAAAAAAGTTTTCAAAATGTTCCGTGCTACATACCAAATGAACTAAACTCTAACTGCAGACAAACATTGTTACTTGTTAGTTCTTCACGCAATGATTTCGCACTATGCCAAACAGTTTCATTAATTTACTATTATTTTAAACCTAAAGCTTAACAAGCCTGCTAATTATAATTTAGTAGGCGTATTTAAAAAACGGTGAAGGAAAACATCGTGAGGAAACCGGCATGTCCTAGAACCAAAAATTCGAAGGCGAAGGGCCCGCGTGGTGGACTACTGCCTACACTCTCTCACAGAGAGGAGGCATGTGCCCCAGCAGTGGGGACATTAACCTCCTTATTAATTCTTATCCGCCTTAGGAGTTAAAAGGCTGATGATGATGATGAGGCGTATTTACTTAATTCATAGTTTGTACTGGTAAGTACTAAGTACCTACTCGTATGATTTTAGTACGGGAAACGATTTCGGAGATACAATAATATAACATATGTCCATTATGTTCCCACCGTTGGGACATAGGCTTCCTCTCTGAAAGAGTAGAGGGCCGTAATCCTCAACACAGACCCAGTGCGGGTTGGTGTCGCATGCTTTCGAATTTTTGGTTAAAGGACATGCAAACCGCATGTCCTTGAACCAAATAATCTCCTTCACTATTTAGAGAACGGTGATGGCGGCGTTAGAAGTTTTGAAACCAGGACCTTCAACACGTAAGTCGGGTAAACCACCACTGGGTCACCGCGGCTTTCAAAGATAACAATAAAGAATATTTCACAGGTTCACATTATTTTTTTATGAAGCAAAAGGTATTATAACAATAAATTAGCCGTCAAACTGTTTCCCCAACATGAACCTACCGAACTTTAACGTTTAACGCTGATGGCTTGGGGCTGTATCATAAAAATTTCCTCGTATAGGCGCCGACTTGACGGGCTATTAACTATAATGTGGTAAAGCCGATACATGTCCTCTATTATATCTGCTCACTCAGCCTGTCTACATATATCTACGTAGGTACCTTTTGTTTTGTTTTCGGGGGAATCCTTCAAGGCGCCTGGACTTCTGGGAAAAAGACAACGGAGTGTAAAATTTTGTTTTTACACACACAAAATCACCCCGTGGATCACCGTCAATACATGAAAGACTTAGGTCTCCCCTGAGCCTCGCTGTGCACGGCAGCACGTGATCACTATGCCATCGTCTTTCCTGGAATCTCTTGGTTGGCGGACAGAGTCCCCACTCTGAGTGCCCACGACACTAGTGTCGCGACTGCGCTAAACTAGGCAAATGGGGTTATACTATCTAAAAGGTAGGTAAAGAAATTACAGCAAAAGTAAAAACTTTTTACAAAAAATACAACCGACTTCCAAAAAAGAAGACACCAAAAATTTTAAAACAATTTTAATTTCGGAAGTCTGTGTTTTATTTTATTTCTTCGTTATTTGACACCGAATTCCGAAATTAAAATTAATTTTAAATTAGTGTCTTTATTTTTTGGAAGTCTGTTGTATTTTTTGTAGCTTTTTTTTATTTTTCACTTTTTAGTTGTTATACCTCAGAACTAAACTACCCATTAATAACCCCAATAACACGGAATAATTTGAGACAGCCAAAACGTCATGATCTATGTATACATATTACTTGTTTTTGTTAATTTTTTCAAAAAGCGCTGAAGCAATTTCGATAAAATTTGTATGGGTGGTCCCATATAAATTATTTTCCTTTTTGATTCCCTCTTGAGTATATTATTTTGGATAAAAAAAGAATTTTGAAAGTTGGTCCAGAGAAATCTGTGGACATACAAAAAAAAAACATATTGTCGAACATAGAACCTCCTCCTTTTTTCGAAGTCGGTTAAAAATATCTACGTATAGGGTAATAAAACGTAACCGTTCTTTTCAGGGTCCGTACCCGGGGGGTCTAAACGGAGCCCTATAATTGCTGTGACTCACATGTCCGTCTGCCCGTCTGTCTGTCCATCGTCTGTCACAAAATTTTGTTCCGAAGATTTTTTTTACCTTCTCATTGACCTATTGAACTTGAAATTTGGCGATAACCTTTATTATTACCTACTTATATTTTACTAACAAATACCAATATATTGATAAATCAGATTTTTTCTTTGATAATTCTATCCTTTGATACGGAACCCTAAACGTGCGAAGTCCACGGACAATTGGCCGGTTTATTTTCTTGGCCACTGGTGTTCATTCAGTGAATAAAATACATAATAGAGTTGAATAGCAAAATTGTTTTGTCGAAGTCATTAAATATTGTGGTATTCACATAATTCTATATATATCTTATTATAAACATGGTCCATAAGTGGCATAGGTATGTTTTTATTATGAGCGATAAAACACTCATTTGGCAAAAAGAAAAATCTGATTCACGAAGCAGAAGCAACCTACTTAGAAAAATAATACTAAATACAAGCCACTATTTGCCAAACGAAGGATTTGTCTAGTTGCTAATGCGCTTGAGTGAATGAAATATTCATGCAGGACCGGAAAAACAGAGGATTCGAGAAGCGAATACGTATGTTTGACATTTTACGGTTTAAGTAGGTACCCCGCAAACGACAGACCTTTGGTTGCTTCGATTAGTTTCAAGCTTATAAGGGTGAAAATTTAATGATAAAAAAGTCAAGGAATAATAATTATTATTTAAAACTTTTTTTTCTCTTCACAAAAGCCGAGGTATAACTTTGTGACAGACTGATGCCTGAAATAAGTTTCCATAAGAACCAGGTCGGGAGCCCGCAGTTAAAAACCCACTATGACCTACATAATTGTTTTACAGTTTTATGTACAAGAAAAGTAAATGAAATTACGATTAGTTTTCCTTTTTCTTGTTGATCATCAGCAATTTTCCAAAAAAAATTCAGCAATTATTACCTACCTCTATGAAAAACACGCTGACCTGAAAAAGGGGTTAAACTGGTCCTTAGATTTTAGTACCCGAACCTTTTTGCTAACACCATATTTAGGCGTAACTGTCGATCGGAGGGAAGTCGAAAGGCTTCGTTTTTGCGGGGTTGCTGAGACCCCACATAATGAGCTTTTGCATAATCACATAATAAACATTATGCAGTACGTTATTTTGATATCCACATGCATGTAATATTTACCAAGCTTCAACGTACACTGGAATTATAATCTTCGTAACACATCCGCTTTCCATTAATCCCCCTTTCGTAGTGTAAGCAGAACACCGTGTTTTGTATCTGTATTAAACTTTGCTCATTATTATCATCAAGAACAATGCTATCGTATGTTTAATAAACTTGGCAGAGATACAATCATGCCTCCAGGTATGTGCTTATATTATAAAAGTGCTTTAGTAATATGTATTATATAATCCTTTAGTAAATGCGCTATTTCGCTTTTACTTATAAATAGAACTGTTTGTAAATTCATAGCTATTTATGATAATATTTAGTATAATATCTCTAAGATATATAATTTATGGGAAAACCTTGTGAAGTTGAGCTAGCGAGCTAGCGAGTTAATAAGTCTATTCCCTAACAGCATTTATTGTTGGGCCTACAATAAAATGATAGCATTTTTATTGTTAGCTCAACCAAATGCCAGCAATAAATGCTACTAGGGTTGAAATTTTGGTATGAAAATCAAAATAATTTGGTCAAGTGGGCGAATTCCTTTTCTGACCCATATAAGTTAGAGTGCGGTGTTAGACAGGGTGGATTAACTTAGCCAGCCATGTTTAATATTTATACAGGGTGTAAGGTACATGAACGCACATACGTGTACTAGTGATTCAGTACATGATTCTGGACCCCCTAGCGTTGGAATTTTTCGTCGGCGTTTTCCTAACTTTTGAAAAAAAAAAATTTTTTTTTTCACTTTAAACTGTATAAAATCGTTATATCTATCTACCCCAAAGACATTTTAAATGAAAAAAATTACTTAATTATTTTTTTTTGTATAAGTGAAAAAAAAAAATTTTTTTTTTTCAAAAATTAGGAAAAGGCCGACGAAAAATTCCAACGCTAGGGGGCCAGAATCATGTACTGAATCACTAGTACGCGTATGTGCGTTCAGTTACCTTACACTCTGTATTATTCAGTTGATTGAGGAACTCAGCAGCTTCACTGTGGCTTGCTCCATTTACAGTATGTCAGTCAATAATCTGAGATATACAGATAAGGACCCAGCAACACCATGTGTGTTGCTGGGTCCTTCAATCAATGCGGTGAGAAAATTAATTAAAATTTGTGAATTGTACGCGGCCTCTCACGGGCTCACTTATAATATTAAAAAAGTAAGTTTTTTATTTTTAAGGGGAGAAACCGAGTATCGTTCGACATTCCTTTGATCACACTGAATGGAATGCCCTTAAAACGAGTATCAAAATTCAAGTATGTGAATTTTGATACTCGTTTTAAGGGCATTTCATGGGTCGTGGGTCGTGTGGTGACAGAGGATCTCTCGGACGATGCAGACATGGAGAGGGAGAGTAGGGCGTTGTTGGTCCGATGTAATATGATAGCCCACAGGTTTGCACGCTGTACGGATGGTGTAAAGATTACCTACGCTTTTCAAAGTGTATTGTCAATCTTTTTACAAAGTTGTGAAATATACGCAGCGGGCCTACAATACCCTACGTATGCAGTATAATAATACCCTCAGGGTGCTGTTGGGTCTCCCTAGATACTGTAGTGTAGTGTCTGAAATGTTTGCTTATACGCAAATATACGATTTCTTTGCTATATGCGCAAGAGAACCGCATCAGTAATGAGTAGGGTGAGTGGGGGAGTACCAACGTCATCCTGATGGCGTTAAGGGACAAAGTTGACAGTCCAATCGTTGGGCACTGGATGCACACGCGCCTAAGTTTTTGGGGTCTGGCGGTTGGTAGGGTAGTTTTAATTAATTTAATTATGATTTTAAATTAACTTTGATTTGATTTGGTTTCAATTTTGATTTGATTTGATTTAATTTTTTATTTTTTTATTTAACTGTGATTCAGTTGTTTAAAGTGATAACGTGATTTTATTTTTATTAGTTGTATTTGCTAACATAGGTTAAAATATTGTACGTATCTGCAAACAATTTAAGGATTATTATTGTCCGAAATAAATGTTTTGAATTGAATTGAATAGTGTCATCATCACTACCTACTTACTCGCTGGTAAGACCAAATCAAGACAATAATGGGAATCTCTTTTTCAAATTCGCTTGAGACGAGCCGAGAACAGAGCCTTTAGACAAAATACTTTTCTGTAAATGTTAACGCTAACGCTTCGTGCAAAATGTATGGCAACGACATTACTGGGCGTGAGTCATGTGAAAGTTCTCTCCGCAGGTAATGTCCTTGCCATACATTTTGCACGAAGCGTTAGCGTTAGCGCTATTATCAAAGTTATTTGGCTAAGGGGGCTAAGCGGCCTGGAAGCTGTCACGGGTTGATAAAAATCATCATTAAAAAAAAAAACAAAATTAACGGATTAATTTGATTTTAATCGGATTTATTTGATTTAAAAAAGTTTTTTTTTGTTACATATTCCACTTTGTTCTTCACATGGAAGTCGGTTAATAGCTATAAATAAAATCTCTTTCATCATTCTCCTGCCCTTATCCCAATTTATTTGGGGTCGGCGCAACATGTCTTTTTCTTCCATACTCCTCTATTAGTCGTCATCTCTGTAGTCACCCCTTTTATACCCATATCCTCTTTCACACAGTCCAACCATCGTTTCTTTGGCCTTCCCCTACTCTTATAGCCATCCACATCCATACACAAGACTTTCCTCACGACATTTTCTTCATTCCTCCGCATCACATGCCCATACCACGACAACCGATTTCCACACAACTTTTCAGTCAGCGGTGCCACTTTCAGACTTCCTCTTATATACTCATTCCTAATTCTATCCATGCGCGTAACACCACACATCGCTCTTAGCATTCTCATCTCAGCTACATGCAATTGCTTTTCATTCATCCCTTTTGTGGCCCAACATTCTGAACCATACAAGACAGCAGGTCTGACCATTGTTTTATAAATCTTCCCCTTAAGTTTTAGGGGAATGCGGGAGTCACAGATAGTCCCGGTGACCTGCCGCCATTTCATCCATCCAGTGTTAATTCTGTGCTTAACAGTCCGATCTATTTCGCCATCGCTTTGCACGAGTGAACCGAGATACCGAAAATCGGAGCAGACTGGAAGAAGCGCGCCATCTAGCACTACAGCTTCAGAACTGGAGAGACCGCCGAAATCGCAGAACATGTATTCAGTTTTGGTTCTGCTGATTTTCAAGCCAACTTTCTCCAGCTTCTGTTGCCATTTCTCCAATCTGCTCTGGATCTCAGGTCCATCTTCACCGACCAGAACAATGTCGTCGGCAAACAGCATGCACCAGGGTGCCTCTTCCTGTATTTCCGACGTAAGAGCGTCCATAATCAACAGGAAGAGGTAAGGACTTAAAGCCGACCCTTGATGCAAGCCTACAGCCACACTGAACTTATCGGTGTGGCCAGCAGCCGACCGGACGTAGGTACTAGATTGTCTGTACATAGCACGAATCAACTCAACATACTTCCCAGCAAACCTTTCTCTTTCAAGGCCCACCACAACACATCCCGAGGTACCCTATCATACGCTTTCTCAAGATCAATGAACACCATGTGCAAGTTCTTGTGCACACGTCTGTACTTCTCGCACAATTGACGGAGAGCGAAGGTGGCGTCCATTGTCCCTCGACCTGGCATAAACCCAAACTGGTTCGGGGTAATCTCACTCTCCTCTCGCAATCTTTTCTCTATCACTTTCTCCCATACTTTCATAGTATGTGACATGAGCTTTATCCCTCGATAGTTGTTGCAGTCCTGTACATCCCCTTTATTCTTGAAGATGGGCACTAGCGAACTATTGCACCATTCTTGTGGGATCACTTCTTCATACAACAACTTATTGAAGAATAAAGTCAGCCACATACATCCATCCTCTTTTAAACACTTCCATACTTCCACTGGTATATCATCAGGGCCCATGCCACTCCATTCATTCTCTTCGTTCATCAACTTTTCAAAATAAACCTTCCATCGCTCTTTTCGTCATCTTTCGACAAGACTTTACCGAGTTCATCCTTCATACATTTTATATGCATTATATCCCTCGTTCTCCTTTCTCTTAATTTTGTTATCCGGTAGAGCTCCTTCTGGCCTCTAGGGCTGTCCAGTAAATCATATAATTTTTCCTGCGCCTTAGCCCTGGAAACTGCAACCGCCTTTTTTGCCTTCCTCTTCCATTCTTTATAAATTTTCTTTTTCTCTTCTTTCAAATTATCATTTCCGGTTTCTACATTCTGCCATACTTTAAACGAAATTTTCTTTTCTTTTAGCATCTTTTGCACATCTTCATTCCACCACCATGTATCCTTTTCTATCATGCCTTTACCTTGCGATTCTCCAAACACATCTTTTGCTACTCGCCTTATACAACCCGCCATCTCTTTCCAACATTCATCCACAGATTTTCCTTCCATATCCTTCATTTCTATCATTTTATGTACCACTTGACTCTTAAACATACTTGCACACTCCTCATTTTCTATCATACGCCATCTGATTTTGGGTGGGGGCCGTTCTTTGCTCCTACTGGACGAGACACTGACTGTTACGTCCATCAATATGAGCCTGTGTTGAGAGACTAAGCCTTCGCCTGGCAACACTTTACAGTTTTTGACTGTTTTGAGACTGTTTCGTCTCACCAAGAAAAAGTCAATTTGGGTCGCGTGCTGGCCACTTTTGTAAGTGATCAGGTGTTCGTCTTTCTTTTTGAACCAGGTGTTAGTTATTGCCAGGTCAAAAGCCGAAGCAGCTTGCAGCAATGTCTCGCCATCAGTATTACGGTCTCCGTACCCCCAACCCCCATGCACTCTCTCATAACCGTACTTCAGACTTCCTACATGCCCATTAAAATCACCCCCCACAAACACCTCTTCACTCTCCTGTACATTCATCATCACACAATCGAAGTCCTTCCAAAACTTTTCTTTTACACTATCCTCACATCCTGATTGGGGTGCATACGCACTTATAACATTTACTATCATACTCTCCACAACCACTTTAATGCTATCACTCTATCACTTACTCTTTTAACATCCACCACACATTCTTTTAACTCACTATCCAAAACTATGCCCACACCATTCCGTTTGCCATCACTTCCACAGTAATAAAACTTATATCCTTCTCCTAATTCTCTTGCTTTTGCACCCTTCCATTTCGTTTCTTGCAAACACGCTATATTTATCCGTCGCCTTTTTAAAACATCTGCTAACTCTCTTCCTTTTCCAGTCATAGTACCTAAGTTCCAGCTCGCACACCTCAATCTTAATTCTCTCACTCTCCGAGCTTGCGTCTTACGTCGCACCCGCCCGTCCTGGCGCGACAACCCTTGTCCATTTCCCACAGGAGCCGGGTGCTGCCCCTGCGCGTCGCCTGTGGGGTACGCCCTAGCCCTATCGCACATCATATTTTTTCAGACCATGTTGCAAAAAGGTTTCGGCAAAAGTTTTTTAGCCGGCCGCCTGCCTGACGCCAACCCTCCTTGGGAATGCTGTTTTTGGTGGTTTACCCGCCACCGCGCGGGTGGCCCAAGGTGCTTTAGTAGTATGCACTAGGGCTCAAGCTCCCTTAGTCGCCTCTTACGACACCCACGGGAAGTAATGGGATGGTACTATTCTTTTACGTCCGACACCATACGCGATAGATATATTTTTTATTTTATGAATAAAATATAATTAAAATAAATAAAGAGATAAAATCTCTTTATTTATTTTAATTATATTTTATTCATAAAATAAAAAATATAATAAAGTATAATTAAAATAAATAAAGAGATAAAATCTCTTTATTTATTTTAATTATATTTTATTCATAAAATAAAAAATATATCTATCGCCTTTGTACATGAACTGTGTAATGACTGTATTCTTTGTAAGATGTTGTGTACAATAAAGAATTAAGAACTAATTAACATTGCAGTTCTTCAGTTTTATTGAAACAAAAACCAAAAAATCATCATTAAAAAATTAACATATCGTCTCTTGATAACAGAACCGTGCAAAGACAGTCACTTATTAACCGACTTCGAAAAAAGAAGGAGGTTCTATGTTCGACTGTATATTATGTTTTTTTTTATGTATGTTCACAGATTTCTGTCAATTATGGTCATTTTCATTTTTTTATTCGAAAGAGTATACTCCTGAAGTGGTCCTCTACACATTTTATTGAAATTGATTCAGCGCTTTTTGAAAAATCAACAAATAAAAAGATATTGTCTATACAGATGATGTTTAGGTTTTCTTCAATTACGTTCAAATTTCATATTATTGGGGTTATAAATTCGGACTTAACTACGTTAGTACTATTAGTTATTCTATGGCATAACTTAATTTTTTAGTTTTAGTTCTGGGGTATAACTAAAAAGTGGAAAATGAAAAAATCATCTAAACCTTGGCCTTCAGGAATGAAGATAAGGAATAAGAAGAAGAGTCATCACTTAGCTGATAGTGTTAATGCTATTAAGTGCCGTAGCAAAAGGAAAAAGGTCAAAAGTCAAAAGTCGAGGAAGGTAAATAAGAAGAACAACAACCTAATATCTGTCTCCCAAAACAGCTCATCAACCAAAAAAACAAGGAATTGCTCATTTAAAAAGTTCTAAAACGTAATTTTGTTTTCTCTTTCAAAAGTTAAATGGCTTTCACCGGACTTAGTGGAATGATTCGAATTCGCGCCAACCCGGGAACTCGAACACCTCAAGTTAAGAACTTTGATATTTGTTTAAACACGTCGACTGTGGTGTGTGTTTGACTTTATCCAAATTAAATGACTCTCGGATTAATTAGCAGGTGAGAAGGTTTTTGATGGCGGTTTAAATGGGTTTATGGTATGGGGATGGGGTATTATAATATAGTACGTCTATCGTTATTAAATGGCGTATACTTTAGATAGTAGGCCCATTTTGGGTGGTATTAAAGTCGTAACATTTTTACAACATACTCGAAAACGCTGTACCGCTTTTAATCTTGCAATATAGTTTTATCTTCCGTCATATCATATCATAATAGGGTATTATACCCATTTTTGAAAAGTATCTCAATTAGATTCTATAGTGCTAATAAACCATTAAAAAAACACAAAATTTTTATTCAATCAATATCTGTCTTAAAAATGCATTTAAATTTTACATTTTCAAATTTCGCGCGTATTTTGACAAAAACGCTGGACGCAGTGAATGCCATTGCTCTGTGGTCATGACGTTAGTTGGCTATGTAAATAAAAGTACCAGTTGACACTTTATTGTTTACGTAGCCGTATGACGTATAACATGCCGGCTACTATTCTATGGTGTTAACAGATTAAAAAAACTGAAAACTTTGAATTCAATTTTAAAATTTATTTTGGTATTTTATGAACTAAAACTAACATTTTCCGACTGCTTTTTGCCTAAGCTATTTAAATAATATATTTTTAGTTTTTTTCTCATATAGAGTTAAATACCCTATTATCTTACTACAAATAGTGAAATTTCATCAAAATTAGATTGTGAACACACAATATTATTATCCGCACTTTAAGGAAAGCCTAAACACTAATCCGTAAATACAGTGCGAATAAAGAACATTTTGATGCACGTAGGCAAAGTTTCACATTGCAGCAGAGGTGGAATACACGTCCGAGCCGAAAGCGAGGTCGTTTTGGAGGCGAGAAACTGCAATGACACTTTTCCACGAGTTGCAAACGATGTTTTTCAACACACGTACTCGAAAATATTTTTTAAAACTTCATAAACATAATATTTAGTAAAAATAATATTGTGAGAAAGGACTCGCGGATTGTTTTTATGCACCTTGGTGGGGACAGCTGCATGACCAGCCTGATACAATAAATAATAAATGGTAGCCGGGTCTGGCAGCTGCACTTTTCCGCATTAGTACAAAATACATTGCAAGCCTAAAAGTGTTAAAGCGTTTTGGAGTTACCTTTTGTATGCCACCCAAAACGCTCCTACTATTAATTCCATCCTTTTCAAATGTAAACCAGAATTACAACTTGTTTCATGGCACCACGATAAATGGTTTCAATACGCTCCAAATATGGGGATAACAGACGACGTCATTTCAACAGTGTCCACAAACAATCGTTTACAGCTAACATTATGGGCCAATATCGTCCGAGTGTTAACGCGGATGGCCGTTCGTCACGCTTACACGATCACTGATAATCCAATGCTCGATGTAAAGGGCTCCATAATATTTTGAAAACAAAAAAAAATGGTGGTAATTAAGCTTATGATGTTCATTTATTTGCGTGTTGTCTTTTGGTTTTACAATTTGTGGAAAATTATGGGAAGTAAAGAAGTTGGAGAAGCTGAGCTTGGAAAATAATGTGCATAATAATCATTGAATATTTATTTAAGGCCCTACTCACGGTCCAGTGGCGCCCTCATTGAATAAAAAATCGTAGCATAGCACAGAAAATAAATATTAAAAAATCCAACTTCACGTTTGTTACAAAGAGGATAAAGAATTTTTACGTTGTTAAAACAGGTCTCAAAATGTTTCATATCCAAAGTAGTAGGCAAAAGTACCAAAAACGGCCGTTTCTGACACTTTTGCCTACTACTTTGGATACGAAACATTTTGAGACCTGTTTTAACAACGTCAAAATTCTTTATCCTCTTTGATAAATAGAAAGAGAAGTCCGGCTCCGGATAACATCTGACATCATAAGACATGATGCCCATACAGCTGCCTTAGAAAACGGCGTTTTCGAGAGAGGGACAGATATTTTTGTTCAAAATTGTTTTATCTCGTTGGTTTTTCGATCAATTTTGATTCTTTTTTTACTGTTATTATTCCATCGCTGTATATTTATCGATGAATTGGTTAGATATGAAAAAACATGCGTATTATTACACGTCAGAATGTTCAAAGTTAAAACGGGGACAATATCGCTAACTTTTAAAACAGTTTTTTGTCCGGCACGTTTCAAAATTGTACATGGTGTAACGGAAATTCATGGTCATATTTTTAATATTACTTCTGCCCAAAGAAATGAACAAGTTTTTTCAAGAAAGTAAGTTAATTTAGAAAACAAATGTTGGATCTCCCATCCTAATTTTGTTCAGCTGATGATATCTTTGTATGGGAAGTCCAATTTTATTTATTATTTTGGGAATTGACTATACCCTTGAAAGAGAGTTGTTCATTTCCACCACGGGGTCTCAGTATAAATATAGACAGTACGAAAACTACGTACAAACGTTCGGAACGGCACACTCATACAGACGCGCGCATCTACGCTAGCCCTAAGCGATAGTCGTGGTGCGCGCAGTTGCGACTGCCGTGTCGAGACGAGTAGTCGTGTTATCTCCTGAGCTACGGACCGTTTTAAAATGCCACGAGCGTATTGCGCAGTGTACTGTTGTATGAACTCAGCTTCTTCAAATGCGGGGCTTTCGTTTTTTAAACTCCCTGCTGATCTTGAAAGGTACCTAATAATGATTTAATTATGAAAAATAAAGACGTTTTTTAAAATGTTAATGGTTTTTCATTTACATCACACGCATTTTCAGGTTGAAACGCGGTAAGGTGCGCTGCCGCAGGGTTAACTAGCTGTCGGCCGAACGCCGCGCATTTTGACTTCACTTTAACATCCTCAAAAACCACGAAAATTTTTGCGTGACGTGTGAAAAAAAAAGGGTACGGGCATTTGTGGGATATCTTAATGTTTTTCAAATTGCACGACAACTTTGAAGCATCTTCCATAGATTTTTTTTCTAAACATTAACAGTGACAGCCCTAGCTCTCTAATGGAGCGTAGGTAATTAACAAATAGGCTTAGTTTCCATACTGTCCATATTTATACTGTGACGGGGTGTCCGTTACACACACACTCCTTAGGTATAGTGCTTTATTATTTTTTGGCAATAACAAGTGAATGAATCAGAATCTTTATTTATTTATTTGTATATACTCTAATGTACATCAAGTAAATACACACACAGTAAGGAAAACTTAAACTAAAAAACTTCTTTATAAAAAAGTAGAACCGACTTTAAAAAAAAAAACAAAAATGCAAAATAACTTTAATTTATGAAGTCGGTGTATCATGTTTTGTTTCTTCGTTATTTGACACCGACTTCCGAAATTATAGTTATTTATGATACTAGTGCAGTAAGTTGGTTTTTACAAAACGAGTAGACGAATGTAAGCCCGAGACGTAGTCGAGGGCTTACCATAGTCACGAGTTTGTAAATACCAATCCGCACGTGTGTCATACAACGTTTTTCAACACATTTGCGAGAAAACAGTACCTACAATAGGTAATGAAAAAAGCTTTTGTTTTTGATGTGAAACATCTATTGGCGCGGCTTGGTAGTAAAACCGACTCAAATGTTGTGACGAAAAACGGGATGACGACGTCGTACCACGAAGCCCCCACTACGCTACCGCTCTCGACTCCCTTCTCGCTAGAAACATCTATGCGAAAAAAGTAACACAAAAACAACCAACAACAACAACTATCAACAAACACAACAACAACAACAACAGCCATTACTAACAACAACAACAACCAACAACAACAACAACAACAAACAACAACAAAAAACAATAACAACAAACAACAACAACAAACGACAACAACAACCAACATCAACAAACAAAAACCAACAAACAACAACAACAAACAACAACAACAACCAACAACAAAAACCACAACTAACAACAACAACAACCACCACAAGCAACACCAACACAAAAAAAAATCAAAACAAAATAGAAATTCTTGTATTATATTTTAAATGGAAATAATAAAAAAAACGTAAAGGATACGCACATAGGTACTTAGGTGTGAGTACCTTATTTACCGCACGTTCGATTATAGGGTGCGTAATTTTTAACTTTCGAACAATGTACTATAGTAATGTATACAGGCTTCGTAAATGCATTTTTTGAGCAAATGTGTTGAAAAAGTTATTTTGCACTATTTTGTCTTTTTTTTTAAGTCTGTCGCATTCCGTGATCTATTCCAGGCAACCTGGAATGGACAGAGATTGCCTGGACACAAAATGGGGCTGCAGTTGGTGCAAATATAAAATTTACAATACATTAAAATAGATACCTATAAAAATAAATACATACTAAATATACATAATTATCTATAGGCAAGCTAATGAGTGATAACATATGACCTAAAACTAGATTATGATCACAGTGGCAAGTAATGTTCCAATACCAGTCTTTTAAATACTGGTAGTGATTGAAACTTTCCTATGGAATATGGAAATGTTCTGTAGTTCCAACATGAAATAATAAGATTAAACGAAAGGTGGCTGAAACACAGATCGATTTGTTTGACTAAACAAGTGCCAAACGCTTACCGCCAGTAGCGAGGGATTGGCACTCGATTAAGTTTGTGTTTGCTTACCTTACTTTGGCTGTTTATCTATGGAAATGTACTGGGTCACGTTTTTAGGAAGTGTGTGAGGAATTGAAACGCCACTGTTATATTAAACAATGTAATACAATCAAATGTGCAGCTACACTAATAATGTTGATATCGCGGGTATCCAAGATTGCTACGGTGCACGGTGGATACAGTCGGATCCAAACGGAGCCCAATTGCTGTCACGCACGTGTCGTCTGTCAGTCTGTCCGTCTGTCCGTCTGTCTGTATGTCCGTCTATCCGTCTGTCCGTCTGTCCGTCTGTCCGTGTGTCCGTGTGTCCGTCTGTCCGTCTGTCCGTCTGTCCGTCTGTCCGTCTGTCCGTCTGTCCGTCTGTCCGTCTGTCCGTCTGTCCGTGTGTCCGTCTGTCCGTCTGTCCGTCTGTCCGTCTGTCCGTCTGTCCGTCTGTCCGTCTGTCCGTCTGTCCGTCTGTCCGTCTGTCCGTCTGTCCGTCTATCCGTCTATCCGTCTGTCCGTCTGTCCGTCTGACCGTCTGTCTGTCTGTCCGTCTGTCCGTCGTCTGTAACAAAATTTTGATCCGAAGAATTTTTTAACTTCCTATTGTTTGGTGATAATGTTTATTATTAAGTACGTATATTTTTACTAAGAAATACCAAAATATTGATCGGAACCCTAAATGTGCTGACACGCACTTCGTCGGTTTTTAAAAAGTGTGTGAGGCATTGAAACGCCACTGTTTTATCAAAAAATGGAATACTCTCTCCAAGATTGCTACGCTGCACGGTGGGTACCATCTAATCTATAAGTACTAATATTATAAAGAGGTAAAGTTTGTGAGTTTGTGAGGTTTTAGGAGGTAATCTCTGGATCCACTGAACCGATTTTAAAAATTCATATATCAATAGATAGCCACGTTATTTGTGAGTGTCATAGGCTATAAATTTTTGAAATCCACGCGGACGAAGTCGCGGGTGAAGTGTTATCTCTTATAAAATAATAGCATAAGCATAATCAACCTATAATGTTCCCACTACTGGGACACAGGTCTCCCCTCTGGGAGAGGGGTGAGGTCCGTAATCCAACACGTGGCATACACCAATTGTCAAAAGTTGGTGGATGTCACATATCTTCGAAGTTTTGGTTCTAAGACATGCCGGTTTCCTCACGTCGTTTTCCTTCACCGTTATGAGAGTAGTGGTGATGAAATTATTTACACAAAGTAAAGCGCCGGCTTGGGTCTGAATCCGCGACCTACAAATTGTAAGATACGGTCGTTACCATTAATGTAAAATAAAATTTCAGCCCGCTATGTCGTCTCCTATTGAAATGAAATTATCGATATTTTATCATTCAGTCACTTGCTAAAAAAATGGACAAGCATCGTTTGTTTCTATTCCAGTCGATAGCATTAAAAGTTCCTGAAGTAAGCAGCCGTGACGCACAGGCAGGCAGCATGTAGTACTATAAGCGTTCCCTATATAGTTCCCTAATTAAGATACGGAGACCAAATACAAGCAACTAGCAACACTGTAGCTTTCATGTTGATTCTTAGTAAATCCATCTAAACAAAACTATTCATTACGCAGTTTCTCGTGTGGTAGCTAAGTGTTCTATTTGGCAGCTGCAATCCTACACGATATCGATTTGAGGAACTATGTTTAGAATCCCAATACATATTGCTGAAACTTAGACGTGGATCAACCACCGAGCACGAGCAGTAGTTCTAACATAAAAGATATTGGGTTGATCTGTAACAATGTCTCGAAACCGATACATGGATACACTTTAATCAACCAAGATAGAACGACGAAATTGTATTTTAGTCATGCAGGATGAATAATATCTCAGCTAGAGGGTGTAACCGAAATGAAAAACCCAAATAAAAAAATTTGCACGTCCCATAATAATTTTGATCAGCTGATGATAAGTGTGTAAGTCCAGTTTTTTTTTTTTAAATTATCTGTAACTGTCTTGGAGAAAGTTGTTCATTTCCGTGGACAGAAGCAGTTTCTAAAATATGACTACACCTTACCGTTACACTTCTTATAGTCTACTACTTTCTACTAACATAATCTTCGTAAATATTGCGAAGAGTTCGAAATCTGCCTGCATAAAATATTATTAATGAGGTTTCAACTTTAAACATAGCATAACATAATCAGCCTTATAATGTTTCCACTGCTGGGCCTCAGGCCTCCTCCTCAGGGAATGGACCGTAATCAGTGTAGGTTGGTGGACGTCACATATCTTCGATTTGTTTGTTTTAGGACATGCCGGTTTCCTCAAGATATTTCCTTCACCGTTTTGAGAGCAGTGATGATGAATAAATCAAACAAAGTAAGTCACCTGCCTGGGTTTGAACCCACGACGAACAACTGGTAAGTCGGGGTCGTTACAACTGGGCCACTACTGCTCTCGAAAAAGAACATCTACTTAAACTATTAAATACTTTAAATAAAGATCTGAAACTCTTAAATCTTTTAAGTCACATCTTACAGATCTACTCTCTTGACTTTTCCTATTTATCTAGTCAAAAGTTTAACTTTGATTGAAGAGTCAATTTAAAAGTCATCAGATTAACGAATTCACATCCAAACTTATTTTTAATTTAGTTTAACATAGAATAGCAATAACCCTGAATCCATTTAATTTATAAAATGTTTTGTTTAGCCATAATCGGACTATGTGCGAATAGCTTAACGAAAACTGTTTTGTTTATGCCGACCAGATTGCAGCCGCTGCATCGCTTGAATCAGCGAGCGTGCTAGCTGACATCGCTGACAACTGCTGAATTATGTCATTTTAATGACAATGCATCATGTTTTGTTAACGCAAATTAGTTTGTGGATGTACTGATTACGCGAATGTGCTTTTAGCGGAATGGAAATCTGGGTTGGCTGTGACATAACATGGAATATTTGGAGTGTTTGTTGTTTTCAGGAAAATTAGCTTTACCGACTTTGCTGAGTGTGTGGTTTCGATAGGTACCCAAGTTGAGTGGGCACTTTGGTTTTACCTCAAAGCTTGTGATTGTGCCTGCTATAATGGCAGTTGGGGAGTTCGTAGAATCATTGGCAAATTATGTTCTTATTACAGAAGTAGGCATCTGGCTATTACTAATTGGTTCTCAGAAGTTAAGAGGCCGTACACGAAATTTTGCCGATTTCGCTGATTTACATGATTTACAGACCTGATTTTACAGTTAAAATAACGTATTTCTAAAAGTTTTAACCTGTGAAGCCCCGCAACTCACTGGTGAGTCGGACAAAAAAAAAAAAAAATTAAAGAGAATAAAAAAAATAAAAAAATCGGCTGTCTACCCGGGTTTGTCGTCGGGGTTCAATTTGACAACCCAGATTTGGCCGCGGGGCTTCACAGGTGCACAACATTAAAGATTATGGTATAATGTATGAGCTAGTTTTTTATTAATTTTATTATAATAACGATTAATCGACCGCAAACCGACGTCGGTTTTATGAATTTTTGCTGTAAGGGGTTTAGAATATCACATAATCACGAATGGTGTTGACGTCTAAACGTTATGAAAACATTGGAATAATTTGTTGCAAAAGTCTTCTATATAATGTATAAATCACTTTTTACCACTTTTATATAAATAAATTTGAGTAAAAAAAAATTTAACTTAGTCAAATTTTAGAGAAAATGGGCAAAGAATTTCTTTTAATTTTGGCTATTTAGAACTCTTGTTCATAATATGAAAACAGCAAAAAACAAACTTCAGTTCACCATCAATCCATTTCTTAAAAAAAAATATAAAAATTACGAAAATTTGGCAATAAGAAAATTTTAAAACAACCCAAATCTCGACTTATAATACGCAACGCATGCCTAGGGGTAGCTGATAAATTCGTAACAGAGTTACCGCTCCCCTGGGCACTCAGGCAGTGAAGGAACAGGGATGGGTTTTAGTCAGTAAGAGTCTGACACGCCCCCCCACTCCACCCAGAGTGGGAGATGTCATTGGATGATCTGAAATCATCCCACAAAAAAAAGGCTTCAAATCTAGCTCATTCATTTGATCATAATTGAAATGATCTTTTATGTTGTGCATTAAAACTTATAGAAATGCATTATTTTACTGTAACATCACATCTGTAAAATCACGTAAATCAGTGAAATCGGCCAAAATTTCGTGTGCGGCCTCTTAAGACTGAACAAAGTCGATAAATACAACCTACCATTTTTAGAGGTAAGAAAAAATTGCAGCGTTAACCCATCGTAAGTCTTATCTCTCTTGAGTCTTTATTATTCTATAGGTAAAACAAGCCTATGACAAACACAAAATATGTACCTAATTTACTTGTGGTTTACACACATTTCGTAAGCAAAATGAATAGGCGGCTACACGACCATACATACAGGACAAACACACCCCACAACGAAAATTCAGCGAAAAAGAAATCGTAAACCACTAAACTGATGCCATAAAGTGTATTACACAGATAAATAAAGTTATAAAACTTTTGCACAAAGCAAAACAAATCTGTAAAAGTAAACGTAGCCTGCTTTAGCTTCATCCGTGAAATTATGCCAAAGAATCGAATTTACGGTATTCGATGTGGCGAAATCTTTGAAACGTGTTTTGCTAATACAGAGTGGTGATGACAATACGACATTAAATTAAACCTCGCATACCTCAAGACGTTCTCAGTCTACATACAAAAAATCATTTGAATATATCCAGTAGTTTAGTAACAGGAAATTATTTTCGATTTTTAACATTTGCTACATGATGTATCTGATAATAGGGAAACACTGTCAGGTTAACGACCCACATCGGTATAAACATCAAAACATTAAAGCCACGTTGCCAACTCGCTACTTTAACACTTTCGCCAAATTAGTATTTTCATCTGATTTAGTGAAAATTATACCTTAACTCTGAGTAATAAGAGTCATAAAGCGTGTCATCAGAGTTGGATAAGAAAGTAACGAATGCGGAAATTGCAATGCACTCATAATATTAATAAAAAATTTAGTGTGTGCGAAAGAGATAAATCTAGTTTCGTTTGTTACTTCGCTTTCTTTGCTACAACAAATTTATGTTAGTGTGTCGCCGGCCGCCGCGATCCTGTGACGAGTCACGCGTCCTCAGATGCCGCTAACTTTCGTTCGCGCCGCGCGCGGGCGCCTTTGATGAGGGACTTCCCCGCCGCTCGTGTTTAAATTTGTAAATTCATTTACGACTGTATTAGTGCGAAATTGGACGCTTTATTTTAGTGACAGGACACGTAACGTTTTAGGTATTTAGTTAAACAGTGAGTGAATTGTGCGAAATTAGACGCTTAGTTTTTATTGTTTTCGTGTTTTTTTTTTTTAATAATGATGCCGCGCTACAGTTACACAGCTTCGGAGTACACCGACATGATTTTAATTTATGGGGAGTGTCAAAGAAACGCCGCTTTGGCTATACGGACATACCGAGAGAGGTTTGGAAACACTCGATTTTGTCCGACCAACGGGCGCACCATTGTCCAAGCTGTCCAGAGGATGCGAGAAAATCGATCCTTAATCCCGCATGTGGATAGTGCTCCTCCACGTGTAAGAGTGACCCTTGAGGAACGAATTTTAAATTATTTTGAACGCAACCCAACGTGTAGTTCGCGAAGGGCAGGTCGACATTTTCGTGTTGACCATACAACTATTCTTAAAGTTTTAAAACGCGACAGACGGAAGCCGTATAAATACAAGAAATTGCATGCATTGTTACCTAGAGACAAACCAGTTAGGGAAAACTTCTGTCGCTGGATTGAAAACAAACATTTCGAGAATCCGGATTTCTTGTACAATGTGATGTGGACCGATGAAAGTACATTTACAAGGAACGGTTTATGGAACAGACAGAATCTTCGTTACTGGGGCCGCGTGCATCCGCGTCTAGGACGGGAGACTTCGCACCAGTACAGATTTACTGTGAATGTTTGGGCTGGCATTCATAGAAATACTATTATCGGTCCGGTTTTCATTGATGGAAATTTAAATGCTGAAAAGTTTTTAGAACTCCTCAATGGACCTGTTTGCGAGTACACGGATGAGCTTTCGGTAACTGCGTTCAGGCAGATGTGGTACCAATTAGACGGAGCACCAGCTCATTCAGTGGTGTCTGCTAGAGAGCGTTTGTCTCAAATGTTCGGACAGCAGTGGATTGGCCGTTATGGACCAACGCGTTGGCCAGCCAGGTCCCCCGACCTTACACCACTGGATTTTTTCTTGTGGGGTCATATCAAAAATGAAGTGTACTCAACAGCTGTTGATACTGTTGATGATTTAAAAGATAGAATAATCATATCTTTTAATAAATTAAAACACATGGCTGCGAATGGGGACCTTTTGTCAGACGTTAGAAATAACCTTTTACGTCGGTGCAATTTGTGTATTCGAATTCATGGCGGCCATATTGAAAAACGAAAAATTTAGTGACTTTCATACCTACATCCTGATCGTGATTAATAATTTGATTAATAAATAACACGCCGTTGAGAGATGCCTGATTATTTGGTTAATAATCTGTGATTCAGTGTAATTTTACTGAGCATTAATCCATAATTAAAAGCCAAAAGATCAAGTCGCTACAGGACCGCGCGTTGTTGCCGCTCTTACGACAGGTTAGTGAACTCATATTTATAAATGGTGTTCTATTTCGTTTCTAGTTTTATGCCATTTAGTTTGTTTGAAATTTTTATTTTTTTATTTTCGATGTTAGGATTTTTTTGATAGCTTAAACTTATTCTTATGAACTAGTATTGTCTGTGTTTTCATTTATTGTCGTATTGTCTTCTCCACCCTGTATATGGGCACGTATCTTAAAATTTTAACAAGCTTATATTAGCTTCTACTGTAACTAATTAACTACTTATGTAAAAAAAACCGGCCAAGTGCGAGTCGGACTCACGCGCAAAGGATACCGAACGAATCACATATTTTTAAAAGGTTTATAAAAAAGTAAAAATCTTTTGAGGACAAACTTTTACATGAACTTAAAAATACTAATTAAAACTTAGGTATCTATGTTTTGATTAGTATTTGTATTATAGTTGTACGCTTATGCGTACCTACTACTACAATATTTTAGGCTTATCCTTAAAACAGTGTAAGAGACGTTCACGCCTCAAGCTTTAAAGAAATGTTAGAGATACAACTATGACATTTTCAGTTTACGTTTTTATTTGATTTAAGCTTGCCCTAAAAAGATTTTAATTAATGTATACTTTATTTTTATTTTTTAACGTTACAATTTATTGAAATACTTATCCTGACACCAGGAGCGTATCTACTGTAAGGCTGAAAGTACCTGGGGCAGCAGCAATTTGACATTGTTCTTCTAGCTAGCTGCCCTGTAACTTCTTGTCAGTCAAAAGAAAACATAATCTATACGCCTTGTGCTATAACTTCTAAAAACAAATCTAACTACCCTTATCTCATCGGGGTACATTGTTAAGTTGAGGGTTTCCTGTGATGACCGTCCAGATACGACATCAGACCCTGGACTATACCTGGAACAACAGTTTTAGTCAACACAAAATCGACGAGACCAATCAATATGGCACTTTCTTGTTTAGTATCTATGGTACCCTTCCGGTTCTACTAGTCACCACCTAGTTTAATGACACTTGTTAGAAAGTAGGTACATATCCAATGAGTCTTAGCATGACGGTGCTATAGTCTGTGGTTGCAGATCCTGTATATATAATCAGATCCTGACCACCGTACTAACACTAGTTAGTACAAATTCAATAAACCAGTAGTGTTATCTTGTTTAGTTGAGAAGTTGTTATGGATGGCTCGTATCAGACTATCGCTTGTCAATACATATCCAATAAGCTGAAACACGATGGTGTTATCTTGTGTGGTTGCGGCGATCCGATGGCCACATTCCGACTCCATCATGCAGAAAAATTATTAATTAAACAAAATACATAGACAATTTACGTAAAACTAATATTAAATCAATTTTGTTAGTGTGGTGATGGAAGTTAAAAGGATTAATAATAGATTGATAGTTGTGAAAGTTATGATGGACAATGTGATGCTGAATATAGTTAGTGTGTATGCCCCGCAGGTAGGATGTGACGAAAGGGTAAAAGAGAAGTTTTGGGAGGATTTTGATAAAACTATCAAAATCCTCCCAAAACTTCTCTTTTACCCTAATTACCGTTGGGTAATGACCATCCCCGTGCATGAGGAATTGATAGTTGGAGGTGATTTTAATGGGCATGTAGGAAGAACGAAAAATTGTTATGAAAGAGTACACGGAGGATGGGGTTTTGGAAGTCCCAATAATGAGGGGGAGACGCTGTTACAATCTGCTACTGCATTTAATCTGGCAGTAGCCAACACTTGGTTCCAGAAGAGATATGAACACCTAGTCACATACAAAAGTGGTAATCACAAAACCAAAATTGACTATTTTCTAGTTAGGCGCACCCATATTAGGCACGTCAAAGATTGCAAAGTGTTGCCAGGAGAAGACTTTGTCTCACTGCACAGGCTCCTGGTTATGGTATTAGCGCTAAAAACAGTGTACAAAAAGCAAAGAGCGTCCTCCTCCTAAAATAAAATGGCATATGCTAGAGAAGAATAATTGTGCGAAGGAATTTAGAGAGCGAGTAGAAGACAAAATGATAGAAATGGGAGACATGAATGATAGAATAGAATAGAATAGAATAGAATAGAATAGAATAGAATAGAATAGAATAGAATAGAATAGAATAGAATAGAATAGAATAGAATAGAATAGAATAGAATAGAATAGAATAGAATAGAATAGAATAGAATAAAACTTTATTGTACACCAAAACAGTCACACAATTGTTTTACACGAGCTTAAATCTATGGGTACAACGGCGGTCTTAAGTGTAAATCAAAGCTGGAATGATATAGCTGGGTGTATTAGGGATGCAGCGAAGGATATTTTGGGAGAGACAAAAGGAAGGGGCACAATAGAGAGGGATACATGGTGGTGGTCTACAGAAATACAGGAAGTGTTGAAGGAAAAAAAGAAGAAATTCAAGGAATGGCAGAGTGTTGAACTGGAAAGCGTTACTTTGAAAGCTGAAAAAAAGAGCGAGTATGATGCGTTAAAGAAAAAAGCTAAGAAAGCCGTGGCAATAGCGAGAGCAAAAGCTCAGGACAAACTGTACGATACACTGTACAGTCCAGCTGGCCAAAAAAATCTATAACGGCTTGCTAAAGCCAGAGAGAGGAAGGCGAAGGATGTTTGTCGGATAAGATGTGTAAGGGATGAAACTGGAATGCTTCTATCAGAGGATGAACTGATTAAGGATAGACGAAAGGGCTATTTTGAAAGATTAATGAATGAGGAAAATATCTGAAGTTATGTTGTAGAGAATAAACCAATGAATGAGGGGTTAGTGAGAATGGTCAGTGTGGATGAAGTGAGAATAGCAGTGAATGGAATGAAGAATGGTAAGGCAATTGGTCCAGACGGAATACCAATTGAAGTGTGGAAGTCATTACGGGTAGATGGATGGACGTGGTTAACTTTGTTCTTCAATAAGTTGTTGCTAGAAGAAGCCATACCTGATGAATGGTGCAACAGTTCGTTGGTGCCCCTCTTCAAGAACAAAGGTGATGTGCTGGAGTGCAACAACTATAGAGGAATAAAGCTAATGTCACATAGTATGAAAACATGGGAAAAGTTATTGAAAAGCGGCTGAGAGAAGAGAGTGAAATCTCAGAAAACCAGTTCGGTTTTATGCCTGGTCGGGGTACAACGGATGCCATTTTCGCTATCCGCCAGCTGTGCGAAAAATACAGAGCTGTGCATAAAAACTTGCACATGGTGTTCATTGACCTCGAAAAGGCATATGACCGGGTGCCTCGAGAGGTTCTGTGGTGGGCCCTTAAGGAGAAAGGTGTGCCTGGGAAGTATGTGCAGTTGATCAGAGCGATGTATAGTCGATGCAGTACCCAAGTCCGGTCTGCAGTGGGCACTACTGACAGTTTCAGTGTAGCGGTCGGTTTGCACCAGGGGTCGGCTCTCAGCCCTTACCTCTTCCTGATGATAATGGACGCTCTGACGTCGGACATCCAGGAAGATGCTCCTTGGTGTATGCTGTTTGCTGATGACATTGTGCTGGTTGCCGAAAGCGGCTCAGAGGTCCAGAGCAGATTAGAGACGTGGTGGCAAAGGCTGGAGAGTGTGGCCTGAAATTGAGCAGAACCAAAACGGAATATCTGTATATCTTCTATCTTCGAGGCGCGCGTGGAACACTACGCGCCGTTGACTCTCGGGCCTGGTGCTGATCGGACGGCGAGTTACCCCCTACTCGCCATCCGCAGGCCCGGGTCTACGGTGGCCGGAATCGTCTCGCGGCGCCGGCAGTCCCTGGCGTCTCCTGCGGCGGCTGCTGCTGAGGGCGTGAGGGCGAGTCTGTTGTTGTTGCCTCTCTCTCACCCATGCCACCTCCCTCTTCGTGAGCATTACTGCTTTGCAGAAGGAGGAGACGGCTTTCCATTCCCTGTCGCTCTGTACCGTGGCCTGAACCAGGGCCGGGCGCGAGAGGTCGCTACCGCCTATCGCATCTACGAGGACACGGCGGTGCTCTGCCCAAGCGGGGCAAACCTCCACCGTATGCTCCACCGTGTCCTCTGGGCGATCCTCGCAGTGGAAACACCTGGGAGTTTCCTCCCGCCTGATCCGTAACAGGAACCTCCCGAAACAGCCGTGTCCGGTGTGGACCTGCGTCAGGCGATGCCGGTTTCCTCACGATTTTTTCCTTCACCATTTTGAGAACTGTGGTGATACGATTTATATGCATTCCCATGAAATGGGTATCAAATGAAAGGGGTTGCTGAAAAAAATACAAAAAATAAAATGACGTCACTCTAAGCGTGTTTTTTAGTGTTTTTAAACAATAATATTTTAAACTATAATATTTTAAACCATAATATTTTTTTCCATTTCTTGAAACTACTGGTTGCAATGTTATAGACCGGATAGTAGAGACATTATGACCAACTACGCAAATAATTTTATCGTAGATTTTAACCTATATTCATACCTACAGGGTGTAACGGGAATGTGTACCCCGGTCACCACTTCCTAGTGTTTTAGCTGTGAAGAAGAAATGGCGCAACAAACTCCACAGCAACACATCTGTCTGTTAAGTTTGAAGAACTTGAATCTATACATATAACGTATGCAATAATCTTCTGCTAGGTACGAAAACCTGTGTTACAGGAATCAGGTCTTCTCCCAAACATGAGGTGAGTATATGCAATACAACCATTGAATTAAATACTACATTTAGTTAATAAATTAAAAATAAAATGGTAATATTATATTTGAATACTAACTGTGATTAGCTGATAACTTTTTATGGAAAGTCCAATTGTTTTTAGGAATTTACTTACAAAGCCATTGCAACCTTGGTAAGGCTTAAAGATAGGGTATTTTACTAATAAAATCTAATTAGTTTGTTAGATAAATTACAAAAAAATATTAAACACGTATTTTTTACTTTACCAAACCAATAGAAAATGACAAAGCTATAACGCATCTAAGTTCAGGAGTGGGGGCTCGTTACGTCACTTTGGTGGTAAAAAGTATGGCGCAGCGTGGCATCACGCGAAATTTCAACGCACTGCATCGCCCTCATTTTTAGAGTTCCGTACCCAAAGGTTAAAACGGGACCCTATTACTAAGACTCCGCTGTCCATCCGTCTGTATGTCTGTCTGTCACCAGGCTGTATCTCATGAACCGTGATAGTAAGACAGTTGAAATTTTCAGAGATGATGTATTTCCGTTGTTGCTATAACAACAAATACTAAGAAACAGAATAAAATAAATATTTAAGGGGGCTCCCATACAAGAAACGTGATTTATTGCCGTTTTTATTGATAATGGTACGGAACCGTTCGTGCGCGAGTCCGACTCGCACTTGGCCGGTGTTTGTGTTTACGTGACAAAAGAAAAAATACGAATCCAATGTTTTTTGGTTATTTAACTGACGGATTTTTTTAGTAAAATACCCCATTTCACTAACTCCAAAATAATGTCGAGATTGAGCTATCTCATTTTGAAAGTTTTCACGAAAATAATCCTTTTCATCAAAAACTCTCCATTCTCATTGTGAATCAGTCCGAGTAATGCCAGAATTCTGCGAGTAATCAGTGTTGGTACGGCAAAACGGCACAAAAACATAATATGATGCTCAATGACGCAATAACCATTTAGGGGGCCATTTGCATTGGCCAGGTGTAGCTATTTGGTCGTCTCCCCGTTGTAATGAAATCGTTTTATTATAATTTGCGAAAATACCTTTCGGAAAATATTTTTGCCGCCTGACCGCAACTTTTGGGTACTTTCAAAGATTTTTTTCTGCGATACGCTTTGAAGGGTCAAAATTTAATTCCAAAAATCCAAAAGCTAGGTGGGTATAGTAATTTAAAATAACCATTTTGTTGGTGTTGATGACATTAGTTAGAGCATAGTTATGAATCTACAGTTAAGATTGCCTGCTGAAGAGAACTTTATATCTTACTTCGAAACATCGTACTTCGGAGAGTGTGCCCAAGAACTCCACGACCTCATCCCACCGGCCCCTTTCTCCCATCGGACTTCTAGACACACAGCAAGTTGCCTTCCTTACCTTGTTGCTATTCCACTAATTGGCACTAAGCGTTTCCAAACGCCTTTCATAATGCGCACAGCAAAGGAGTGGAACTGTCTACCTGCGTCTGTGTTTCACACAACATTAATCTCTTCAAAATTAGAGTGAACAGGCGTCTTCTGGGTAAGCTAAAGGCAAAGACAAAATTCTCAATGTTATAAGGATAAAATCAGCAGTGCTTATCCTTTGGTTAGGTTAGGTTAATAACTTAGACCGGTGCTGAAAAGCTCATCCGCCTTACCGTGCCTACCCCATTTTAATATTTAAACGTCAAAAAAATACATTTCATGAATCCTATAACACGAATTGTCGAACATTCTAATAACAAAGTTATTTCCCCTTTCAGTTCCAAGATTAATACGATAGGGAATCGAGATTAAGGAGAGAAACTTTTTTTCCAAAGATCATTTATCTTTAATAAAATGGCCTTTTAAATAAGATCTATTTGGATTTATAACATTTTTCAAATATTTGCTAATCTAACCTTTGGCAATTATAGATAATAATCTCTTAAGGGATTATTTAGCAATTATTCATTTAGACTACCAAATATCAAAGTATATTAATTTATTGTACTTTCCTTGCGTCTCTGAAATCGTTTGGTTATACACACCAGTGCTAATACTCGTAAATACGTTAGTATTTACTTTAAAATATTACTAGATATCACTATAAATTAGTAGACAAGCAGGCGTCTAACTTATATAACAAATATGATTAAATTAACTAAAAGAGCCATCTGTCAACTAAAGTTACTAAGCTCTAAAATAGGCTGTAGGCTTAAAGATAAAATCGTCTTATAACTTTACAGCCATTTCATGCCTCGGGCCTACGGCGCCTCTGGCACAAATACTGGAGCTCCTTAAATTAAATCAGAACTTCAAATTACCAAGCTTTTCCTAATTTCCATGTGCCTAACACTTCCGTCGTCAGAATTGGTTTGAAAATATCAACACAATCATAAACTGATTTTTGAATATGAATGTCTTTTAGTCACACCTTGTATTCCCAGACCAAAATATTTACGAAAAAATATCGAATTCAATTTGCTCGTATCATTTCGATTCATCGTTATAATACCCCACAGTACTGAAAAAAGCAATAAACGAACAACGTGATAAATGTTTGGCAGGGGGTATTTCGAACGTCCCTGCTATGTTACACCTATGTGCAAAAGTAATACGGACGTACGGATCACCTGATCACGCGGAAAAATACCTCACTCACTACCTTTCGCTTATAAATGGGTGAAACAGGGATTCGCCAACTGTGCCACGAAGCATTGGCGGCATGCCATAATCAATTCTGCTCGGGGAACATTTATTTTGCATGTGGATAGCGCACTAAAACTCATATAATTTTGAGGGAAAGCTGAAATATCAAACCACAATTTCAACGGAGGTGGGTTTTTAAAAAATGGACTCGTATTTTAATTTTCTAATATCAGTACCCATCTGAAAGAACGTAGGTACATCTTGCAATATTCAAATATTGGGTGATCAAAAACATATTAACAGTGTATTTTTAAAGCGCGGTCATACCCCCTGGGCCAGCTAACCCACCAACACGAGTTAATAAATTTTGAACAAAATTCAGGCGTGCCAGATTAAAAGAATTGGAACGGAATTAATGCGAAATAAATTTTGTTTCTCAACAAATTTTGAGAGGATTTTCGTTTGAAAATTGAGTACCGATAAAGAAAACTTCGGATATTGTTGTACGATATAATTGTGCTAACCAATATTGCGATTGTGGCTGCGCCACTTGGCTAAGGCGGTTGAAATTGCTCGCGAAATTAATTCTCACGCTAAGGTGGTTGTGGTTATTACTCCTCCTACGTTAGACTTGTGCATAGCTAACCTCATGTTTGTACATATAGATTCATGTATTAATTGCATATAATAACTTGCATAGACTGCCCAAGGGTTGCGGGATACCCGGGCCTACGGACGGCGAGTAATGGGTAGCTCGCCGACCGATCAGCACCAGGCCCGAGAGTCAACGGCGCGTAGAACGCGCCTCAAAGAGTTGTCAGCATTCATGACGGGGCCCATCATGGCCGATGCCTGCCCAGGGGTTGTGGATAAATTCGAAACGAGAGTTACCGCGCCCCTGGGCAATAAGGGCAAGGAAGGAACAGGGGTGGGTTTTAGTCAGTAAGAGTCTGTCGCACCCTCCCGCTCCACCCAGAGCGGGAGAAGTCATTGGATGACTTCCAACACCCAAAAAAAAAAAGGGTTGCGGGATCGTTCGGAAGAGCTACCGTAGCCTGGAACGCAAAGGGCAAAAAAGGAACACTGGTGGGTTTTAGTCAGTAAGAGTCTGACACTCCCTTCCGCCCTGCAGAAGAAGTCATCTGATAATAAAGATATTCAAGACTGCACAAGCGCTGTAAAGTGAGGAGACATGACACTGTACCTATAAGAACCAGAGAAGAAAGAATTGACTGGTAGAGAATGCCTAAGGCATTAAGTCCGCCTTTGTACTTTAGTTGCATGAAGTGTAAATAAATAAATAAAGAAGAAAATATTCAACTGTTTAGATCTTTTACACCATCGTACCAGGGAAGGATAAACAATTAAAGCAAGAGTAGGCCTTGGATTAACCACACTTTTCGAGCTTAACAGGATCAACCAAGCTTGTCTGACGACGGAATCTAGTACAATCATAGGAACGTTAATGCAAAATCCCCAAAAAGTACTGTGGAAGCATTTTAGAAGCGATGAAGCAATCAGTTCGGTCGTTTAATTAAAATACTTTGTTTACGCTGCCGGCCTTACGCCGACTTTGATAAATTGCCGAGAATTAAAAGATTCTCCTTTCCCATCGCCTCTTCTTCATCTAAAATGTCTGCCGATTGATTACTATCTATCTCATTTTGATTCAGTTACTTTTAAACAGCAAGATTTAAAAATTAGAAATAATTAATGAATTTAAATAGTAATCGATTCGTAACACATTTCTTTGACCTTTATTTGAAATTGCATTTACTGGAAACTAACTAAAAGAAGAAACCTATTCACTTGACTTAAAAACCTCCAGGCCATAGCTATCAAGAAACAGACTCCGGCAGGGAATTCCACTCTTAGCTGTACGCACAATGAATGTGTTCTCAAAACGTTTTCCACCATGTACCGGTGGCGTATCACCGTACATCTCGTGGTCCGATGATGGAACGGGCTTGGCAAAATTAAACGATACTACTCTTATGATATACATATGAATAGAATAGAATAGAATAGGTCTTTATTTGCTTGGAATGTAGGTACATAAAAATAAGATGTTAAATTAAATAATAGAATCCATGTACAGACGCCAGCAAAAGTCGATAAGAATTCTCACAACTTTTGACTTACGACCTTCTATTTTCAAGTTTACGCCAAAGAATGATTGAAATTTACAATTTCATCAACTTAGTATAAGTCAAGATGGCCCAGTGGTATAGAGCACACAGATTGAAGTGCAAATCAGTGTGCCGCAAGTTCAAATCCCACGCAATTGTTGACTTTTTGTAAGTTCTTACCCGATTGGAAGTTATGGATTAGCATTACATATATTAAATTATTCTTTAACTTTTTCACACATTTTTTAAAGTTATAAAGGTAGATCACAAAAAAACTAAATAAAGAATTAGATTTCTACGAGGTAGACATGAGTTTTAACTTGACCGAAATGAACTGTCGTTTGGTTGTAGTTTTTGGTTAGTGACGTGTGGTTAACCTGTAAAGCCCCGAAACTCACCGGTGAGTCGGACCAAAAAAAAAAAAAAATACTGAGAATAAAAAAAAAAAAAAAATCGGCTGTCAACCCGGGTTGTCCTCGGGGTTTAATTTGACAACCCGGATTTTGCCATGGGGCTTCACAGGTAGTGTTGTAATATTCGCAAAATGCAGGCTAATATTATTATTGAAGTGAGGGCGACTATCATTGGGCTGCATAAAAATGGTCTTAATAAAACACAAATATCTGAAGAAACCGGACTGAATGTGAGTATAATAGCTATTAATGAATTGTAACTTTATTATAAATTAATCTTCTATTAAAATGTATGCCATTTATGAATCCATCCATCGTATCTTTATGAGGCTTAAAAGAGAAATACATAAATCGTTGGGTTTATTGGATTGGTTATTGGATTTATAAATGCAGTTTTATTTTAAAATTATGTTCAATAATTATGATTATTAACATTTTATATAAAGAAAATGAAGTGAAGTAGGTATAGCTGCCTAATATATTTTTTTGGTTTTAGAAAAATACTGTAAGTCTTTGGGTAAAAAGATATGAGGAAGAAGGTAGCCTTGCTAGTCGAAAGAGAAGTGGGAGACCGAAGCTTATTAGCGAGGCGCAGCGACGACATATGGTGGACGTATATGAAATGAATGGTTTCGCACCAACGAGACATTTTGCGGAATTATATGACACCTCGATGGATACCGTTCGCCGTGTACTTCACGCTGAAGGCGTGCATCACAGAAAACCTGCTAAAAAGCCGTACTTGACAGAGAGGCACAAACAAGAACGATTACGTTTCGCACGTGATTATTTAGATTTTGACTGGAATACTGCGGTATTTTCAGATGAAAAAACATTTAAATCCAGTCAAAAGGGCAGGCTTCACTTATGGCGCAAGAATAACACTCGCTGGTGTGATAACAACGTTATTCCTAACACCGAATCAGGTCGAATCACAATTAATATGTGGGGATGGATGAGTGCAGCAGGACCAGGAGAACTGGCTTTCAGTCCTCCACGTGCAAACAGTTCAACTTATGTGGAAGTGTTAGACTCAATTATGCTACCTACTGTGCGCAACATTTACCCACTGATGAGTTAGCAGAATTTCCGTTTGTCCAGCACAATTGTCCTGTCACCGAGCGAGTACTGTGCGTGAGTGGTTTCACAATCACCCGGAAGAAATTGTTATTCCATGGCCAGCGCGATCACCCGACCTCAACCCCATAGAAAATCTATGGGGTGTGATGGTGCAAAGGTGGGACTCGCGGAATGAGAGGTCTACGGAACAATTAAAAACCCATTGCATGGAGGTGTGGGAAAGTTTTAGAGGGAGCGAAATATGCGGTAATATTGTTGGGTCCATGCGCAAACGTCTACTTGACTGTATCGAAAATAATGGGGGTTATACAAAATATTAAGTTTTAGTAAAATCAATCGGTGCAACTAAACGTTTAATAGGCCATTTTATTTTAACAAATCCGTGATTATTCGTTAACAAACACTGTATTATATTGTGTTTACTTTCGTTTAAAACAGCTATATCTTTTAACTTGTGCCATCACCTTATCTTAAGAATGCAGTGAACTCGCTATCAATTTTGCTGACAATAATCATGATTCTATTTTGTTTTTTATTCTTCTACCCGCACTGTTCTAACATAATAGTTCAATTTATTTTTCTCATCTAATTGACGATTATCTTGTGAGAACTAAAGCTCTTTTAACAGAAATTGAGGTTTAGTTTCAATCTTCTTTTCGTCAAGAAAATTAACAATTAAGCTATAATAAAATAAAACCATTTATTTCAGGCGACACAGGCCCATAGAAAAAATACCTTAACCTAAACATACATATTTGAATATAAACAAAACTTGTGTTAATAAATAAGGCCTAAGACTATGTTAGTAGCACTTCACTTTACACTAGTCTGACCTTGTGCTGTCCTGTGGTACTTGTCCGCGGAAGCGACGGAACACCACGTCCTGCGGCCAAAAGTCTTCTTAAAGGACGAGGGAGAGAAAACAATTCGGTACACGCACCACGAACGCCTTAAAGTTGACGTTGCGGCGCGACCCCAGTAACTGCGCCCTCGGCGTGTACCTCGTCTTTTGGCGCACGTACTCCACGATGTCCTCCGCCTTAGTGGTGTAGTGCAGGCGGGAGACGTACACCGGCGTGTTCGGCTTAGCGGCACGCAGGCTCACTTCGGGGTCCGTAGGAGCTTTGGCGCAGCGGTTCTTGGTAGGTCGCGATCGACGCTTCCTCCTATGCACCGTCACGAATCCTTCATTATTGTCAGCCCTGTTCGGCACCTTTTTAGGCATAGGATTAATAATTGGAGCACCAGAGGCACTCGCGGTGACGCTAGCGAAATCCTTTTGTACGGGTTTTGCTAGGGCTGCAGACACGGGCAGCGGGACGGGGCGAGAAGATCGGGCGGCGAGGCGCGGAGGAGCCGCGGCGACGGGCGCAGGGCTGCGGGGCGCGAGAGCGGGGCGTACTGCAGGCTCAGCAATCGACGGATGCGCCGGCGACGTAACTGCTGACGCGGAAACCGACGATGATATATCGAGGCCGGCTCCGCGACACGTGCTGACATTAGACGTATCGACAGGTAACCTAATTACCGTCACACTATTGCGCAACTCGCTAACTTCTTTGCGCAAATTGGCGACGCTTTTTTGAGATGTATCTAATTTCGTCAGCACATCCGCGAGACTGGCCTTTAGACAGACAATATCCCTCAGAAGGCTCGTTACATCGACGTGGTCGAACGTCACGGGATGAAGCTTGTGTAGCTCCTTCGCCACAAACGTCGGCACGTCGTCAGGGTCGGTCTCCTTGAACAGCGTGATTATATCTTGCAGGCTTCTCTTGGTCCCGTCACGCCGGCGGGACACCATCTGATCGCGCTTGTTCAACACACTGAACAATAACAGCTTGGCAGCAGCTATGTCATCCTCACTGAAGTTCGTTGTGCAGATCTGGACAGCAGACACCTCGTCCATCACATCCAGCTTCTGCTGCAGGAACGCCAGCAGCTCATTCGCTACAAGTTCATTACTCATAGCGAGAAAATTACGACCGACAGCTTGCGCCGCGCTAAGACCTCAATACATTCATTGTGACGTTACATAAAAATAAAATTTTTACAAAGTCTAAATTTTAAACTTATCACTTTTCAATAAATAACTGGATACAAACAATTATATTTTATTTTATTAAAATTTTAATATCCTTTCATTATTACGTTATTCATATTATGAATGGTCTAAGTGGGTTTAATTACAATAAACAATCTTACACGTAACATAGATAACGGTTACAAGATAACTTTTTTGTCTAGATATCAATTCGACGTCACAATTCTCATAAATGTTTAATTTGTAAATATAAAGAATAAACATTTTTATTAAACACGTCTTTTTATTTCCACCTTACAACATCGAAAAGATGTAATAACTAAATAATTGCAAATTACGAATGTGATTCTTCTTGTGGTTAATAGATCATATTCCTAATTTGCAACTATTTAGTGCAAAAAATGCAATAGTATTTTTCATAGAAATATAAAAAACAACTACATACCCTAGTAGCATTTTCTGTTGGCATCAAGTGGCCAACAGTGGGGAATCCGTTGGGATATAGTTAGTTAGATTCCCTACATCAAACTTACAATGACCCAACGCAATAAGTTATTATCATTATACCAACCATTTACCAACGTTGGGCCAATGCCACTACTGCCTACCTTTACTTAAAAGCTGTTGGCGTTTTTGCAGTGCTTATAACGTAGGCCCTACAAATATCAACTGCATTGGGCCAATGACTGCCCAATGCAGTTAAATATTACATTACGCCAAAGTTTTTACAAAACGCTCCATATTTTCAAAATGGTTGCTCGGATGAAAATCTTTTCAAGAAAGAAATTGTTGCTCTATTCGAAAACCATGAGATAATGTGAAAAACTCGAAAAATGATTGAGAAAAAAAAATGATTGCAAAATTCTTCTAAGTGTCGGGCTGGATCATCAAAGGACTTAGTAAAATTTTCAGAGATTTTTTTTTACATATTTCTGCCCTTTTTATTGCAGCACCTTACTAACCTTGTCCATAGAAACCATTTAGGCTCTGAGAAGGATGGCCGTCCGACGCACCGTTCCCGAGTTATGGGTCTCCAAATTTTATTTTATTTTTTACAAAACGATCCATATTTTCAAAATGGTTGCTCGGATGAAAATCTTTTAAGAAAGAAATTGTTGCTCTACTCGAAAACCATGAGATAATGTAAAAACTCGAGAAATTATTTAAGAAAAAAATTTACTGCAAAATTTTTCTAAGTGTATATCATCAAATGTATATCATCAAAGGACTTAGTAAAATTTTCAGAGATTTTTTTTTAACAGATTTCTGCCCTTTTTATTGCAGCACCTTACTAACCTTGTTCATAGAAACCATTTACGATCTGAGAAGCATGGCCCTCCGACGCACCGTTCCCGAGTTATGGGCCTCCAAATTTTATTTTATTTTTTACAAAACGATCCATATTTTCAAAATGGTTGCTCGGATGAAAATCTTTTAAGAAAGAAATTGTTGCTCTACTCGAAAACCATGAGATAATGTGAAAAACTCGAAAAATGATTGAGAAAAAAAAATGATTGCAAAATTCTTCTAAGTGTCGGGCTGGATCATCAAAGGACTTAGTAAAATTTTCAGAGATTTTTTTTTACATATTTCTGCCCTTTTTATTGCAGCACCTTACTAACCTTGTCCATAGAAACCATTTAGGCTCTGTGAAGCATGGCCCTCCGACGCACCGTTCCCGACTTATGGGCCTCCAAATTTTATTTTATTTTTTACAAAACGATCCATATTTTCAAAATGGTTGCTCGGATGAAAATCTTTTCAAGAAAGAAATTGTTGGTCTACTCGAAAACCATGAGATAATGTGAAAAACTCGAAAAATGATTGAGAAAAAAAAATGATTGCAAAATTCTTCTAAGTGTCGGGCTGGATCATCAAAGGACTTAGTAAAATTTTCAGAGATTTTTTTTTACATATTTCTGCCCTTTTTATTGCAGCACCTTACTAACCTTGTCCATAGAAACCATTTAGGCTGTGTGAAGCATGGCCCTCCGACGCACCGTTCCCGAGTTATGGGCCTCCAAATTTTTTTTTATTTTTTACAAAACGATCCATATTTTCAAAATGGTTGCTCGGATGAAAATCTTTTAAGAAAGAAATTGTTGCTATACTCGAAAACCATGAGATAATGTGTATAAACTCCAGAAATTATTTAAGAAAAAAAATTTATTGTAAAATTTTTCTAAGTGTGCGCGATCATCAAAGGACTTAGTAAAATTTTCAGTTTTTTTTTTTAACAGATTTCTGCCTTTTTTATTGCAGCACTTTACTAACCTTGTCCATAGAAACCATTTAGGCTCTGAGAAGGATGGCCCTCGGACGCACCGTTCCCGAGTTATGGGCCTCCAAATTTTATTTTATTTTTTACAAAACGATCCATATTTTCAAAATGGTTGCTCGGATGAAAATCTTTTAAGAAAGAAATTGTTGCTCTACTCGAAAACCATGAGATAATGTAAAAACTCGAGAAATTATTTAAGAAAAAAAATTTACAGCAAAATTTTTCTAAGTGTCGGCGATCATCAAAGGACAGTAAAATTTTCAGAGATTTTTTTTTAACAGATTTCTGCCCTTTTTATTGCAGCACCTTACTAACCTTGTTCATAGAAACCATTTACGATCTGAGAAGCATGGCCCTCCGACGCACCGTTCCCGAGTTATGGGCCTCCAAATTTTATTTTATTTTTTACAAAACGATCCATATTTTCAAAATGGTTGCTCGGATGAAAATCTTTTAAGGAAGAAATTGTTGCTCTACTCGAAAACCATGAGATAATGTGAAAAACTCGAAAAATGATTGAGAAAAAAAAATGATTGCAAAATTCTTCTAAGTGTCGGGCTGGATCATCAAAGGACTTAGTAAAATTTTCAGAGATTTTTTTTTACATATTTCTGCCCTTTTTATTGCAGCACCTTACTAACCTTGTCCATAGAAACCATTTAGGCTCTGTGAAGCATGGCCCTCCGACGCACCGTTCCCGACTTATGGGCCTCCAAATTTTATTTTATTTTTTACAAAACGATCCATATTTTCAAAATGGTTGCTCGGATGAAAATCTTTTCAAGAAAGAAATTGTTGCTCTACTCGAAAACCATGAGATAATGTGAAAAACTCGAAAAATGATTGAGAAAAAAAAATGATTGCAAAATTCTTCTAAGTGTCGGGCTGGATCATCAAAGGACTTAGTAAAATTTTCAGAGATTTTTTTTTACATATTTCTGCCCTTTTTATTGCAGCACCTTACTAACCTTGTCCATAGAAACCATTTAAGCTACGTGAAGCATGGCCCTCCGACGCACCGTTCCCGACTTATGGGCCTCCAAATTTTATTTTATTTTTTACAAAACGATCCATATTTTCAAAATGGTTGCTCGGATGAAAATCTTTTCAAGAAAGAAATTGTTGGTCTACTCGAAAACCATGAGATAATGTGAAAAACTCGAAAAATGATTGAGAAAAAAAAATGATTGCAAAATTCTTCTAAGTGTCGGGCTGGATCATCAAAGGACTTAGTAAAATTTTCAGTTTTTTTTTTTAACAGATTTCTGCCTTTTTTATTGCAGCACTTTACTAACCTTGTCCATAGAAACCATTTAGGCTCTGAGAAGGATGGCCCTCGGACGCACCGTTCCCGAGTTATGGGCCTCCAAATTTTATTTTATTTTTTACAAAACGATCCATATTTTCAAAATGGTTGCTCGGATGAAAATCTTTTAAGAAAGAAATTGTTGCTCTACTCGAAAACCATGAGATAATGGAAAAAACTCGAAAAATTATTAAGAAAAAAAAATTATTGCAAAATTCTTCTAAGTGTCGGGCCGGATCATCAAAGGACTTAGTAAAATTTTCAGAGATTTTTTTTTAATAGATTTCTGCCCTTTTTATTGTAGCACCTTACTAACCTTGTCCATAGAAACCATTTAGGCTCTGAGAAGGATGGCCCTCGGACGCACCGTTCCCGAGTTATGGGCCTCCAAATTTTATTTTATTTTTTACAAAACGATCCATATTTTCAAAATGATTGCTCGGATGAAAATCTTTTCAAGAAAGAAATTGTTGCTCTACTCGAAAACCATGAGATAATGTAAAAAACTCGAGAAATTATTTAAAAAAAAAAAAAATATTGTAAAATTTTTCTAAGTGTCGGCGATCATCAAAGGACTTAGTAAAATTTTCAGAGATTTTTTTTAACAGATTTCTGCCCTTATTATTGCAGCACCTTACTAACCTTGTCCATAGAAACCATTTAGGCTCTGAGAAGCATGGCCCTCCGACGCACCGTTCCCGAGTTATGGGCCTCCAAATTTTATTTTATTTTTTACAAAACGATCCATATTTTCAAAATGGTTGCTCGGATGAAAATCTTTTCAAGAAAGAAATTGTTGCTCTACTCGAAAACCATGAGATAATGAAAAAAACTCGAAAAATTATTGCAAAATTCTTCTAAGTGTCGGGCCGGATCATCAAAGGACAGTAAAATTTTCAGAGATTTTTTTTTTAATAGATTTCTGCCCTTTTTATTGTAGCACCTTACTAACCTTGTCCATAGAAACCATTTAGGCTCTAAGAAGGATGGCCCTCCGACGCACCGTTCCCGAGTTATGGGCCTCCAAATTTTATTTTATTTTTTACAAAACGATCCATATTTTCAAAATGGTTGCTCGGATGAAAATCCTTTCAAGAAAGAAATTGTTGCTCTACTCGAAAACCATGAGATAATGTAAAAAACTCGAGAAATTATTTAAAAAAAAAAATTCATTGTAAAATTTTTCTAAGTGTGCGCGATCATCAAAGGACTTAGTAAAATTTTCAGTTTTTTTTTTTAACAGATTTCTGCCCTTTTTATTGCAGCACTTTACTAACCTTGTCCATAGAAACCATTTAGGCTCTGTGAAGCATGGCCCTCCGACGCACCGTTCCCGACTTATGGGCCTCCAAATTTTATTTTATTTTTTTCAAAACGATCCATATTTTCAAAATGGTTGCTCGGATGAAAATCCTTTCAAGAAAGAAATTGTTGCTCTACTCGAAAACCATGAGATAATGTAAAAAACTCGAGAAATTTTTAAAAAAAAAAAAAATTATTGTAAAATTTTTCTAAGTGTGCGCGATCATCAAAGGACTTAGTAAAATTTTCAGAGATTTTTTTTAACAGATTTCGGCCTGTTTTATTGGAGCACCTTATTAACCTTGTCCGTAGAAACCATTTAGGCTCTGAGAAGCATGGCCCTCCGACGCACCGTTCCCGAGTTATAGGCCTCCAAATTTTATTTTATTTTTTACAAAACGCTCCATATTTTCAAAATACTCGTAGTTGCTCGGATGAAAATCTTTTCAAGGAAGAAATTGTTGCTCTAGTCGAAAACCATGAGATGATGTAAAAATCTCGAGAAATTATTGAGAAAAAATTGAGTAATTGGAGGGTAGTCCCAAATAATACAGTTACAATTTTGAGCTCTCATATAATTAATTTAATAAAATATTAAAAACAACTTTTAAATGCAAGAAACATAATAAAGTAGTACATTAACCTCTGGTGCACTCAGTCAGTTCATCAAATCTCCTTGACACCACTTCTCTACACTGCAAGCACTGCTCTTTGCTGAAATGGACCTGTACTCCAAATCGTCAAGCACTGTGGAGGAGCTGTCTCCTACATTTGCTTCAAGAATGTCACAGTATGAGGAAGACTTGAAGAATGCCAGTGGTGAAGCTTCACATAAGACTATTGCCAGCCTATCCAAGGACTTCACTGAGTTGAAGACCTGGAAAACATTGAGTTCACTGAAATCCCAGATGGAGTTGCTTGTGTTTGGCTGGATAGGCACGAAATGACAACCCGTGCTAAGGTTCTTCTGTTGCATGGCCTGAGTGAGGACAAGGGAACAGATCTAAGCAATGGTTTCCTGAAGGTTTTGTCGGAGCGTCTGGAAATGGCCAACGTCGCCTCTAAAGATATAACAGCCTGTCACCGCCTTGGAAGCAACACCAGCAAACCTCGTCCCCTCTTAGTTAGATTTGAAAGCCGCATCGTAAGGAATGAGGTGTGGCGAAATAACAACCAAGCTGAAAGGCTCTGGTTTAACGCTGTCTGAGTTCCTGACTAAGCTCAGACACGATATTTTTATGAATGCTCGGAAGTACTTCGGAATACATAAGTGTTGGACGTCTGAGGGGAAGATTGTCATCCAGGTTTCCGAAAAATCGCGACGGAAGATTGAGTTTGCTTCGGAATATCAAGAACTTGTGGCTCAGTTTCCCGTTGCTGAGCCCTCAGCCGTAACTTCGAAGCCAGTGCCCGATAAGAGAATTTGCTAGACAGTAAAGTGATGAGTCTTCGTTGCGGGTCTTCCATTTTTCTGAGTATATAATATACTAGGTACTTATAATTTTTATGTTTTATGTCGTTCATGTGTCGGTCATTCAAGTTTTTTAGTTTTTTGTTTTGATTTGATTTTTTACTTATGTTATTATTGTCATTTGACATTTAGACCGTTCGGTGTTACTCAAAGTTTTCGTTCGGAAACATACTAACGTGTATTTATTTTGTTTGGACTACAGGCTTTTTATCTTTTAATTATAAAACTAATGTAGCCGGCGAGTGCATCGAGGTTTGAGTGCTGAAATTATTTTTTTCTTGTTTATTGTTAGATTACTTAAATTTTTTTAAAATTATTTATTTATTTTTATTGTTATTTGTATTTACTTAAAATGGAAATGGACTGGTCACATGATGAGATCAACAACAGGAAAGTGGACTAAAAAAGTAACAGAATGCTACCATGACCTCATTTACCTTTCCTATAAAATTTGACTTCCTCAACGCAAGGCCAAATTTCTCTTTCTTCGCAGTTTTAAAAACGTTGATTTGGAGCGTTTGAGGGCTGATGCGGGTGGGATTGACTGGTCTTCTGTGTTCACCGGCGAGAATATGGACTCTATGGTGTCAGTTTTCAGCAGTACTATATTGTATTTGTATGATGCACCCCTTAAAAAGGTAAGTGTCAAACACCTTCCTGCACCATGGCTTTCCCCAGCTATAAAAAACCTGATGGCGAAACGTGATAAGGCCAAGCGTTTATACAGGAATCGGGCTACTGAGGAAAACTGGGACCTTTATAAGAAGATGCGAAATCGCTGCAGTTGTTTGTGTAGGAATGCCAAAAGGCATCACATTCACAACTCAATTGATAACTTCAACCCGACACAAGTATGGCAATTTTTAAAGACTGTTGGTATTGGCAAAGCCTCTAGCAAGAGTTCTTCTGATAAAATGGACCTCAATGCACTTAATGCGCACTTTTCTACATCACCAATTATACTCGATATCGATGTTAAATCTTCGACTCTCAATGATCTTTCCAATCTTCCTTTACCAGCAAATACTTCTTTCACTTTCCACCCAATTACTGAGCTCGATATTAAGAAATGTTTTCAATCCATCTCCATTAAGGCGTTAGGTGACTATGGTCTTCAGTTCCAAATGTTCCTACCTATTTTGAGTGAAATAGTTCCTGTTGTAACTCACATAGTAATTTTTTCTCTTTTCACTAACACGTTTCCTTCTGCTTAGAAGAAGGCTCACGTCTTACCACTTCCTAAAGTTTCAAATCCCTCTTCTCCATCTCAGTTCCGTCCAATATCCATCCTCCCAATCCATTCCAAAGTTCTCGAGAGCGTTGTTCAGAAGCAACTGTCTTGTTATCTATCCTCTAATGGCCTGCTGAGTCCTTACCTCTGGTTTCAGACCTGGCCATAGCACTGTGACAACTCTTGTCAAAATAACTGACGATATAAGACTGGCTATGGAAAACAAATGCTTGACAGTGTTGGTTTTACTGGACTTCAGCAGTGCCTTTAATTCAGTGTACTTTGACATTCTCTTAGGAATCCTTTCCTCCCTTAATGTCTCTGCGCCAGTAATTGAGTGTTTCAAATCTTATCTTCGAGGCCGCTCGCAGTATGTTCGGTCTGATGAGGATTTCTCTGAATGGTGTGATTTGGCTGCGGTTGTACCTTAGGGTGGCGTCCTCTCTCCTCTTCTTTTCTCAGTTTTTATAAACGCTATCACTAAGGTCTTTACTTCTAACTATCATCTCTATGCAGACGACTTGCAGTTATACCGTCACTTTAGAATGGGTTAACTCGCTGAGGCTGTGGATGCCATCAATGATGACCTTGAAAATATCAACAAGTTGACTAAATCCTTTGGACTCTTACTGAACCCAACTAAGTCGCAAGCTACTTGCTCAGCCTTTTAGATCATCAGTCTCTCCCGCCAGTAGTGTATGATTCGGTGCCCATATTGTACTCGAAAAGCGCTAAAAACCTAGGCGTCCATATAGACACTAACCTCTCTTGGGAGGTTCATATTGCTGACGTTAGTAAGAGGGTTTTCTACTCTTTTCAGTCTCTTAAACGTCTCCAAAAATTCTTATTATTCTTCCATTTCACACTAAAGTCACTCTTGCACAATTTCTTCTCCTACCGCTAATAGACTATGCGGATGTCTGTTTTCTAGATGCAACGGAGGTACTTCTTAACAAACTCGAGCGGCTGCAGAACTTATGCATCCTTTTCATTTTTGGCCTCCGCAAGTACGACCATGTGTCGAAGTTTCGGACCAGATTGAGGTGGCTGCCAATTCGCATCGCCGAGATACCCATATCCTATCTCTTCTCTATACTATCCTGCATAATCCTAATTCTTCTCAATACCTTCGTGAACGGTTTGAGTACTTCGTTCCGAGGGGTAAACCCTATCGCACTGCCAATTCTCTTCTCCTTCATATTCCGCGTCACACTTCCAGCCGCTATAATGGCTCTTTTTCTGTTACTGCATTGCGTCTCTGGAACTCTCTCCCACACTCCCTACGCGACAGTCCTTCTCTAGATGTCTTCAAGAAGAAAATAAAAAAGCACTTCCTTTCAAATTGACATAATATTAGTATTATATTGGTATTAATATGTATAATATATATTTAGAATTATTTATGTAGGTTTATAAGTATTGTACACTGAATCCTACCCTCAACAGTGATCTCTCTTTAGCACTCAAAGGTTTGCTGGGAGAAAACTCAACATTTAGTTAAGCTCGCCTTTGTACATGTATTGTGTAACCATATGTAATATGTAAAATTTTTGTGTACAATAAAGAATTAAGAAGAAGAAAAAAATTGCAAAATTATTTCCAAGTGCCAAAGGATAGACAAATTTTCGGAGTTTTTTTTTTAACTGATTTCGGCTATTTTTATTGTAGCACTTTATTAACCTTGTCCATAGAAACCATTTAATTTAAGGTCTGAGAAGCATGGCCCTCCGACGCACCGTTTCCGAATTACGGGCCTCCAAATTTTACTTTATTTTTTAGAAAATAAATTAAAATTTGGAGGAAAAAGGAAGAAAAAAGGAAAGTCTAAACCACCACATCTAGTGGAAAATCCACTGAGTTGGCAACACTGTGATGTGATAACACTTTTAAAATGGCGTCGTTTCACGTTTGGTTTCACTTATCGGCAATAGCCGGTAAATTATTGTAAGTGTTAATTTAAATAACACTTATTTATATCAGCGAAAAATATGTAATAATAATAAAATATGCTTAAAAATTATCTAAATCACTAGATATACACAAATCAGAAAGACAAAAAAAAAACGAACTAACTGATGACTAGGCAGCATGGTCTCTGACCGTAGTCTGCTCCACAAGGAACAAAAGCCAAAAAAGTGACAGACGTCAAGACGTGACAGTTATTTTTTTCTTTCGGAATGGTAGTTTTTACTAGAAATAATGTTCCAACTATATAAAAATACTTAATAGATACTAATATCCGTTTAGTGTGTATAAAGTGCATTTTTTTGTGTAACACTAGTTCAAAAAGCTTGTGAGAATTGAACCTTTGTGGTATGGATGAAAATAGAAGGAAATGTTTAAGTGTGACTGTTCACCAGCCAAACAAAACGAAAAACTGTTCCGCTTTCCTAAAACCCGGAGTTTGAAACCTTCGTATTCTGAGGCTACTGCAAACAGATTGTAAATAAATCATTTGAATACATGAACATAATATGCAACTTGGAGAGACTGTGGTGAGTGCCCTCAGAGATGTTGTTGTTATTGTTAGGTGACCTTAAAAAGGGCTGTTGTACATGGCTCTGAAGAGAGCTGTTTGGATTTACCATTGTGGTGAAAGGAATGATCAGCAAGACTCTGCGTTACCAGCTGCTAGCCGTCCAGGGTGTGCAGGGCGTTTGGAATGGCAAAACGATATAGTTAACACCACTCGGGAAGGCTCCTTTAATGCACCCCTGAAAACCATGGGAAGACCAATACCACCCAGCTCCTGACTTCTTAGAACCCAGGGAACACCTGCCACCTGGACGTGAACTGCAGTGGCCTATATGGAAATCACTCAATGGGTTGCAAATTTAGGTAGGCCGCTGCAAATACAACTTGGTAAAATTCATAGACTGGTCTGATACCCAATGTGAGTGCGGTGCCCCTGTCCAGACCATGAATCACCTACTGGGTATCATCAACGACAACAACAGCCCCGGTATCTGCACACCTTAATAATAAATGATTATTTTACAGATCGACTCTAAAGTCAGACAAAAATGTAAAAAGGCTGAAAGTAGATCGGAATTGGCTTCAACCGTTATAGGAGTAGAAACCGAAAAATGGACAAGGAAGTTCGTCCTTTTCAAATTGACAGTGATGGCCATCTGCTGCCAAAAATAATTTTACCACCAGTATGTACATCTACACCTAGTTCATCACCAAATCTTATACAAGATTTTAATGTTGGTAAGTAACAAAGTTTGTCACTTGTAAGAAAATATAAGATTTCAAAATATTTGTCAGCTAACTTTTACTATGGGACCAACCTCAAAATAAATAAAATCTATGCATATAATATTTAATATTATTTATTTATTTAATCAGACAATTAAGTTATTATTTCAGTAACAATAAGTATTCACAAAATTATTACAATACATAGAAAAACTTAAAACTTATCAGCCCGGGATTGAGTCTGACAATTACTTGACCATTTTTTACCCGCAATTTTGAGGTTGATTCTTTAGCAATAATTGCTTGTGTTGGTAGGTTATGTCACCCCCTAATATAAAATACGACAATCCTACATCCTACTAATATTATGTGAATGTTTGTATGTTTGCCTGTCAATCACACAATAACGGCTGAAGGGATTTGAATGAAATTTTGCACACGGGTAGGTCACAGCCTTTTTATTTTTGAAGTTATAATAATAATAATAATATGATTATATTATATAATATTGATATGGGTATCGTGTAGGTTTTCAGGGGCGCCGATTGCAAATCTGACAGTCATTTTAAAATCAAAGATGGCGGATGCAACTTTTACTCAAACATTCGATATGGGCATCGTGTAATAGGTTTTTGGGAGTGCCGATTGCAAATCTGACACTTATTTTGAAATCAAAGATGGCGGATGCAACTTTTACTCAAACATTCGATATGGGTATCGTTTAATAGGTTTTTGGGAGTGCCGATTACAAATCTCACACTTATTTTGAAATCAAAGATGGCGGATGCAACTTTTTCTCAAACATTCGATATGGGTATCGTGTAATAGGTTTTTGGGGCTGCCGATTGCAAATCTGACATTCATTTTTATATCAAAGATGGCGGCTGCCACTTTTTCCCAAAAATTCGATATGGGTATCGTGTAATAGGTTTTTGGGGGTGCTGATTGCGAATTAGACATTCATTTTAAAATCCAAGATGGTGGATGCAACTTTTTCTCAAAAATTCGATATGGGTATCGTGTAATAGGTTTTTGGGGTTGCTGATTGCAAATTAGACATTCATTTTAAAATCCAAGATGGCGGATGCAACTTTCTCTCTAAAATATGATATGGGTATCGTGTAATAGGTTTTTGGGGGTGCTGATTGCGAATTAGACATTCATTTTAAAATCCAAGATGGCGGATGCAACTTTTTCTCAAAGATTCGATATAGGTATCGTGTAATAGGTTTTTGGGGGTGCCGATTGCAAATCTGACATTCATTTTAGAATCCACGATGGTGGATCATTGTTTTTCTTAAAATTGTGAATTTATTTTACTTTAAATCTATCAAAAGAAACAGTAGTAGGCATACTGTTTTTGAAGTTATACTTCTTTAGGTACGTTAGGGCAAATAGGGTTAGGGTACATAAGTACACACACACTTTTTATATTGTTTTGGAATCTTCTATCTAGGAAATGTATTCCTTTATTATTATTATTATTTTAGATGTCATTGCCCAATGTCTTGGACACATTCAAACCGCAATGGAGGACCTGAAGCAAACTCAAAATGATATTTTACTGAGAATATCACTCTCCTTCAACACATGTGTCTAGTGCAGCCACTTTGCTGGTAGATATAGACATACCATTAAAATCACTTGACGATATTAGATAAATAGAAAATTGGCTTGAAGATGAAGAACACAAAGAACAATTGGTAAGTACAATATTCTGATAGAAATATACAAGCTTTACAAGCAAGCAAGACCACTGGACGTACTGATGATATACTATGTAGTTATAATACTACTATTATATGAAATTTAATAGATAAACGAGTATACATACATTGTTTTACGTTTATTTATGATTGCTTATTGACTATGAGCCGATAAATGTTTTGGCCTATGTTGGTGGCAAAGGAACTGCCACAATTACCAGAAGAAATCTGGAACGGGTTTTCACCAACTCTCTGGCAATTCAATGCAACTGGACTGGATAAAATAATAAGTTTAGTTTGAAAAATTTACAATTATTGTCAAAAGTCATTGTAAGTAGGTATGACTATGAAAATTACAGATAATATTAGATATATTCATGTAACCATATTAGATTCATTTATTTATGGAGAAGCTCGTGGCTTAAGTAATAACAGCTGCACGGGCCGATCCATCAGTTTAAGCTACGTTTGCCGGGATTCATGGATGGGTGACCATCTTTACATACTGAGACTCCTCCGTGCCTCGGAAATCACGTTAAGCTGTTGGTCCCGGCTATCAATCGTGGATCTTTAACAGTCGTTACGGGTCGTCAGAAGCCCGAAAGTGACAACCAGTCTTATCAAGGGGTATCGTATTACCCAGTAATATTATTTGTGGTTTATTATTACTTTATCGATTGTGTTATTCAAAATGAAATGCTAAAGTACTGCTTCGTAATATTTACAGTTGCAGTGTGAAGAAACAAGTTGGCAGAGACAGCAACTGATGCTGGAATCACAGGTGTCATAACAAACTGGTTTAGATTTGCTAGAGATCGAGATGGCGGAAGAGATAACAGAAGAATATGATGAAGCTAATAACAGCAGCTCTACACGACAATATTCTGGACTATCTGCAAGAACAAGGAGGCGTCATCTAAATGCAATAAAAACTGAATTAAGAGGTAAATTAAGGATCAACGATAAAAGTAATGTTACTAGTAATAATGCAGGTACTAATTCATCATTTATTAATGAACATCATAATAATTGTATATCAGAAAATTATACTGATGATTTTAATGCCGAGGAAATCACTTTCACGCGTAATATATCTACTGGTAAAATTGAAAATGCTGATTTCAAGGATACTGATCTCACCTGTTTGATCTATAATTAAGGAGGTGGTAATTTGGAGGTAAAATTAAACACTGCACCCGCGGGTTTTAATGACTTAGCGTCATATTAACAAATGGCAAACATACAAATGACTCATTGTCCTCAAAATTAGGTAGAACTAAATGATGCCCTAAAAATCTAGAAAAAATATATGTTTAAGTGTCAAATAGGTACTAATTTTTTAAAGGCGAATTGAAATTTTGGAGCCCTTACGTGGAGATTCTAAATGTGGGTAGTCATCTTGACATCAGAATGACTGCCCAATTTTTGAATTCATTTTCTCAGTTATTAATTAGGTACCAATTATTTAAACAAACGTATGAAATAGTAGCAAATAGGCATTAGATTTTAGTAATATTTTAAAGCTGATCGGTCATTTTGGCCAGTCATTCTGATGTTCACAAGTGTCGTTAGTCACGTTTTGGTCTGTATTAGTGTCAGCCACTATTTATTTTTCTAATAAAAAAGTTTCTATGAATGTATGATTTTCTGCATTTTGTAATTAAACGCAGAAATAGCATTTTTTTCTTTACACGAGTAAGTTTATTTTTGTAAAGTGTCATTCTTATGATTGTGCTGTATTCGTTTCTGTTTCATTTAAAAAATACGACTATTTTGAAATTCAAAGTGACGTTTGTCAGTCACGTTTTGGTCTGTATTAGTGTCAACCACAATTTATTTTTCTAATAAAAAAGTTTCTATGAATGTATAATTTTCTGCATTTTGTAATTAAACGCAAAAATAGCATTTTTTTTATTTATATGTTTATTTTTATAAAGTTCCTATGTTATGATTGTATTGTATTCGTAATGTTTCATTTAAAAATACGATTATTCTGAAATCCAAAGTGACGTTAGTCAGTCACGTTTTGGTCTGTATTAGTGTCAGCCACAATTTATTTTTCTAATAAAAAAGTTTTTACGAATGTAAGGTTTTCCATTTCAACACATCCCATTATTTTTTTTCATGTACAAATACAAACACAAATTACGACTACTATTACAAATTAGTTATAAAACATGCATCGAGAAAGATCTGTAGTTCAAAAACACTTCATCACGAGTTCATTTTGCATGAAGTGTCAGTCACATTTATATTTGTTTAAATAAACCTTAACTTTTTTAACCTCTCAAGCCCGGGACGTGTCACGTTTCAGCATATGTCAGTCCCCGTTGACAGGCGGCCATCGTGTAACTACAGACTTGGTCAGGTTCCGTGTGTATGAACCTTGTTACAGGTCTAAAGACCTTGGCTAATAGTGATAATAGCGGTTTAAAACGCGTGAATCGGGTTTTTGGCAAGGCAAACTAGCGGAAAACTAGCGGCACACATGAGAGCCACCGGGGTTATATAGTACACATTTATTACCACGGAGGTTTAATTAAAGGATATTTATACGAAATTACTGAAATTAGTACTATAAAAATAGTGGAATTCGTAAAACAATGCAAAATAAAACTCAAATCGTGTCAAATGTAGAGTTAGTCACATATGGCATTACCCTAACATATTTTTTGGAACAGTGGTGGCCCAGTGGTGACTGTCGCGACTTACAAGTTGTAGGTTGTGAGTTCAAACCCAGGCAGGCGCTTTACTTTATGTAAATTATTTCATCACTACTGCTCTCAAAACGGTGAAGGATAACATCGTGAGGAAACTGGCAAGTCCTAGTACCAAAAATTTGAAGACATGTGACATCCATCAATCTGCATTGGGCCCGCGTGGTGGATTACGGTCCACACCCTCTCATAGAGAGGAAGCCTGTGTTCTAGCAGTGGGGACATTAAAATGCTGATGATGATGATTTTTTAATTCTAATTATATTTGTACCACAGCTGTAATTCTAAATACTACACTAAAGGCTAGCTTCACAGCTATCCGGGAGACCCGTACGGGCCGCCTGTAAGGGATCCCAGAACGGAGACTTACGTAGGCGCTAGAACATCGTTTCACAGCGACGCGGATTGGTCCGTATGCGACCCGCTCCGCGTCGCTGTGAAACAATGTTCTAGCGCCTCACGTATGTCTCCGTTCCGGGTGCCAGTACGGGCGGCCCGTACGGGTCTCCCGGACAGCTGTGAAACCAGCCTAACCAAACCCTAACCATTTGTCAACTGTAGGATAACTGTCAATATTGTGTAAGAAGGCCGCACAATGCAAAACAACCAATGGAATAAAAATCTACAATGGCCCCCCCCAGGCCCAGATGTTGCCCCCCCCCAGGCCCAGATGTTGGCCCCCCCCAGGCCCAGTTGTTGGCCCCTTTTTGGCCATTTTTTGTGGGCCCTTTGATGTAGGCCCTACCTCTATTAGATGGCCAAATCTAACAGTTGGCCAACCCACGAAGTGCACGTGGCCCAACTGAATGCCCACAATAAATGCTATTAGGGTATGTTAATGTATGTAGATTGGGAATTTTCAAAGTAAGAAATAACCGCAACGGACCGACCATGATTTGACCTCGGGCGACGTTATTTGCGAATCCAACACTTAGTTCATACGGCTACCAGCACATGACATATTTGCGCGAATTTTATTAATGCAATGGTAAGAACAAGTCGCCTCTGTGACTGTGTGATGCGTATTCAATGGCACAGAAAAATAATAATGATGTTTTTAAGCTCAGTGCGACGACAGTTCCTTAGTGTGTTATCTGTGGAATGTGGATACTCATACACGCGCACACATTTGCACGGAAGTATCGTGCTCGCTGGGTTCGTAGCAATGTAATCTTTAGCGTTCTTATGGACTTTTGCGGCCTCATTGTACATTCTGCCCTAATATACGAGGTGCATTCAATAAGTACCTAGCCTCATCGCCAGAGGGCGCTGTAGTTTCAAAAGAGTTTTACCACAGTGTAGCACATTCTTTTTTCAAATTTTCATTCCAATCCCTTCATTTGTTTTAATTTGACAACTTATGGAAGCGAACGTGTCGATCGGTTTTACAAAAATGGAAAAAGAGCAATATCGTTCGGTGATTCGATTCCTATTTTTGGAAGGGAAAACGCGCATCGAAATCAAAGAGCGCTTGGATGCTGTGTACGGTGACTCTTCTCCATCGATGGCCACCGTCAAGAATTGGTTCAACGAGTTTGCACGTGGCCGTACGTCGGTTTTTGATGAACCACGTCCAGGTGCACCGAAAACAGCTGCTACGGAGGAAAACATTAAAAAAATCCATGATCTCGTATTGGCAGATCGCCGATTGAAGGTTCGGGAGCTAGCTGAGACTGTAGGCATTTCAGAAGGAACAGTGCATCATATTCTTCACGAGGAACTCGGCATAAGAAAGCTGTCGGCGCGATGGGTGCCGCGTTTACTCACACCAGAAAACAAGCGCAACCGTGAGACCACATCGGAGACGTGTTTGGCGCTGTTTAAGCGGAATCCAGCGGAGTTTTTGCGTCGTTTTGTGACCGTCGATGAAACCTGGATCCACTGGTACACACCAGAGACCAAGGAGCAATCAAAACAATGGATCCAGACCGGGGAACGTGCTCCAAAGAAGGCGAAAACTGTAAAATCGGCCGGAAAAGTTATGGCCACCGTTTTCTGGGATTCACAAGGTGTGATCTACATCGATTACCTCGAGAAGGGTAAAACAATTACAGGGCTTTACTATGCCGATTTATTGGGCCGATTCGACGCCGAATTAAAGAAAAAACGACCCCATCTGGAAGAAAAAAGTGCTGTTTCACCACGACAACGCACCGGTTCACACGTCTGCCGTTGCCATGGCCAAATTGGTCGAATTACGCTACGAATTGCTGCCCCATCCACCGTATTCTCCAGATTTGGCCCCTTGTGACTTCTTTCTGTTTCCTAATCTCAAAAAATCACTCGCCGGGAATAGATATGGATCGAATGAGGAGGTTATCGCCGCCACGGAGGCCTATTTTGCAGAGTTTGACAAAAACTATTTTTCGGACGAGTTAAAAAAGTTGGAGCATCGCTGGGCTAAGTGTATCGAACTAAAAGGAGACTATGTTGAAAAATAAATTGCCATTTTTCCAAAATTTTCGTTTACTTTTTGTAGGCTAAGTATTTATTGAATGACCCTCGTAGCATGCAAATGTAATAAAAAGTAGAATAATAAAAGTATTACAAAAAATTGTCATCTAAGAAATCCTGCACAGAATAATAACATTTATTTGCTAGTAATTTTGTAAAACGTTTCTTAAATTTTTGCAACGGTAAGGTTTTAATTTCGTCAGGTATTTTATTAAAGATTACAGGGGCCATACGAATCACATTTCTTTTCAATAAGCCAGTTTGAAATACGCCCGTGCATAATAGATTCTGGTATTGTAATCTCAAAGGTGTACCTACTTCGTTTTCTAGTTTCCATTAAAGTTGCAAATAGACTTCGATTTGTTATTACAAATATTGCTAATTCAAGTATATAAAGGCATGGGAAGGTTAATAATTTATGAGACTTAAATATATGTACGCAACTGTCTGTTACTTTAAGACCAAAATTATAGCTCTCAGGCAGCGCTTTTGGGCTTTGAAAATACTTTCTCGTTCACTATAGTAACCCCAAAATATTACACCAAATCTCAAGATGGACATTACTAGACCATGGTAAGCCACTAATATCGTCGGCAAATTTACTTTTTTTGACAAATTATCCTATTAATATTATAAATGTGAAAGTTTGTGAGTGTAGGTTTGTTACTTCTTCACGCTCAAACGGCTGGACCGTTTGGGATGAAACTTGGTATGTAGATAGCTTATATCCTGGATTAGCACATAAGCTACTTTTTATCCCAGTCGACGCGGGTAAAACCGCGGGGCGCAGCTAGTGCAACATAAACGCGGTTGTGTTTAAACGTTTAAATATATCTACTGCTTGCGGCTTCCAATTTAACTGGCTGTCCATTATGATTCCTAAAAATTTTGTACTGTTTACTTTCTCTATAGTTTGACCATTATAGTTTATATCCATATCTGCCGTAGATGTTCGTTGGTAAAAGTGCATGAATTTAGTTTTTTGGAGATTAATAACTAAATTATTATAGTCAAGCCACTTTATTAAACTACTAATTGTATTGTTGATGTCATTGTTATTTGATTATTTATTGATACATGGAACAATTGATGTGCTATCATCTGCAAATAATATCATTGGATACAGCATATGACGTGGCAGGTCATTTATGTATAGCAAAAATAATAATCGTCCGAGGACATTGGATGGATATTGGATTGTATGGACATGGTATGTAATCGAACCTCAAACCGAAGGACTTTCATAATGATGTTACTCAAAAGAAAACAGTTTCTCAATGACTTATAATTGATGTCCAAAACACTATTTCAAATAAATATCCTTATCGTCTACAATGAAACCATCTATTACGATAATAAATAAGGCACATACATTATCAGTACCTCTATCATACAAAGTTTATGACTCGTGAAAATACTTTTCGCACTCCAAGCGAAGATAATGATCAAATATCACACACAAGGGAGTCGTTCCTATTTCCCTATTATCAGTTCTAATATTTACGCGAATAGATACAGGATGTAACGGAAACGGGTGGCATATTTTAGGTAGTTACTGCTTTAACCATGCATCATACTCCATTTCAAAAACCGGCTTATTGCGAGTCAGACTCGCACATCAAGGGTTCCGTACCATCGTAAAAGATTATACGCGTTGTTGCAATTATTAAGATTGAGCAAAAAAGACAAATCAAAACACTTTTTTAGGAGTAGAGCCCCCTTTATTCTTTAATTTTATTATTAGTCGCGGCAACAGAAATACACATTCTGCGAAATTTTCAACTGTCTACCTATTACGGATCATGATATACAGGCCACTGACAGACAGATGGACGGACAGCGGAGGCTTAGTAATAGGGTCCCGTAGCTTACCCTTTGAGTACGACCCCTAAAAACAATATTATTTCTCACACTAATTTTGATCAGCTGATGATGACTAAAAAAGGTTTGGACTTATAATTTTGTTAATTTTATAATAATGCTCTAATAATTTAATATTAATGTATTGGAAATTATAAAACCACCTTATGGATGTTAAAATATAATCGAATAAATAAATAATAACTTTGTATAGAAAGCCCAATTTTTTTGTGAATTTACTATGACTTCCATGAAAAAAATTGTTAATTTCTTTGGGTAGAACCGTTACATCCTGTATAACAGCGGGGAATCAAAGCTGCATGAAATAAAATAAAAAACACAGTACCTACTAACTTTGAACAGGTCAATAAAATGAATAAACCAATAACTGCTCAAATATTTGTTGTTTACGGACAACGGGTGTTCCACCAAGTCCTGTTTCAGCGGAAAATCACACAATATTATTCTGTAACGAGATTATGCCGTAATTTCTACTGAACAAAGAACCCATACTGGCAGTTTTTATTACTATTTTAATATCAGATATTTTTTCATTTTTTGTTTGGCCGAACCAAAATTAATTTATCAATAAATATTGGACACAAATCAATAAAAATCGTCTGTTGTAAAAAGTGGTACATTTTTCGTAGGTGTGACGTTACGCAAAATTTCAACTCACTGTACACTCACTCACACTCACTGTGTGTCCTCATTTTTAGGTTTTCGTACCCAAAGAGTCCAAACGGAGCCCTATTGCATTCACTCACGTGTCCGTCTGTCTGTCCGTCGTCTATCACAAAATTTCGTTCCGAAGATTATTTTTACTTCCCATTGATCTGAAAACTTCAAATTTGGTGATAATTTTTATTATTATGTATATTTTACTAACAAATACCAATATATTGATAAACCAGATTTTTTCTTTGATAATTCCCTCATTTGGTACGGAACCCTAAATTTGTGAAGTCGAACACGCAGTTGGCCAGCTATTTGTTTACGTGACAAAATAAAACATACGTGTCCAATAGTTTTTGGTAGAGTAAATGACGAACCAAACATGTTTTTAGTAAGCTACCCTGTTTTGTGGGTGGGATGTAGTTGTAGTCCAGGTACTTTACAAAGTTAGGTAGACACCTATATACTCTTATATTCGAATGTTTTATTTTTTCGTATATAAATAACTACCCTTTGAAGTCTTACATCGTAAAATCGAGTGGATATGTGCGTTCCTAAGATTAGGTAACACTAAATTTGTCAACAAGAGCGCCCATTTTACAATACATCGATTACGTGATAAAAGCGAAATGAATGGCCTTTGTCCGGACCCGAACAGGAGGAAAGGTTAAATTAACAAAGCATCGTTGGTCTTTGGGCATCGCCGAACTCCGGTGCGATTCATATTGCGGAGTCAAGATGTAAGATGTGGCGTGGTTAAAGAAATGTAGAGGTGATTCCGAGGATGGGAGAGGCCTATGTCCAGCAGTGGACGTCTTTCGGATGAAATGATGATGTTGATGATGATGAGAGGTGTTTCTGGTGAAGTTAAAAAGCATTAAAAATTACAACGAAAATCTGTTCTACAGCAGCAAAAACGCCTTGTACTTTTAGATCAAAATTTTTATTTCCCTACTAGAAAGCTAAAAAAAAAGGTATTATGAATACTAAAAAGCTTCAGGGACCTGATTAGGTCCATAATGCAAATATTCCTACAAATACTATATAATAATATAATACTGCCTGTCGGTTTTCTATCGGTTACATTTTGGGGAGTGTGCGACGGAATTGCATAATGTGATTCCGCCAAGCCCGTTTCATCAACGGACCACAAGACGTACGGCGAAGTGCCACCGGTTCATGGTGGACATCCCATCCATACGCACAAAGCGTTTTGAGAAAACATTCATTGTGCGTACAGCTAGGGAGTGAAATTCCCTACCGGCGTCTGTTCAGTTTCCTAATAGCTACAACCTGGGAGTCTTTAAGTCAAGAGTGAATAGGTTACTTCTAGGCAAGCGTGCTCCATCTTCGACCACATCATCGCTTACGATCAGGTGAGATAGTGGTCAAACGCGTGCCTATCAACAATAAAAAAAAAAAATACACAAAGCTTTCCTAAAAATTTAATGGAATCCATTCACATTTGGTATTACTTTTCTATCATTTCAAATCTCTGAATATAACACTCGACATTGTCAACGCCAGCAAAAAAGCACTCAGTGTGATTATCAATACATCTTTCCCCCAAACATTTTTCAATAAAACTGTCATACAATTTATCTCGCAGCAAGCTAAATATATTTCGTATTCCAATCTTTTCACATGGGCCTCTTTGCACCATCCAATAACAGAGATAGTAATCGTTTTCATACGTTCAAAATTCAATTCCTAATCTTATCCGACCTACGGTTAGGAAAACAGGGTTCGTACTGTACAAAATTTCTAGACCAATTTCATAGTCTGAAATAAATTTGGCTTTATTCCTTGTTTTACCAAATAATATGACAATTTTAATGCTTCTGTTAAATAGGTTTTCTATTTCTATGGTTTTACCAGTTGCTTGGAATGAGCAACAAGTTTTTTGTTCAGAAATAAAGGTAGGTACTTACTTACCTTCTTAGGACTTATTTTGTGTAGATATTGTATTCAATGTGGTGTATAATCGCAACTAGACTTAAAGCTATTAGTTAGCAAGAAAACGCTGCTGAAACTGCTTTGCATTCGGTAATATTGTACATGTATAAATATTGGTATAGGTAAGTTATGCTGCCCTGCACAGACAGGCTCAGGAGACACCCCTTTACAGTCTTCTCAGAGGTGTGCCCTAACAGGCGTTACACAGAGCGAGTTCCAGAGTGGTTTTTTTTTTATTATTATTGATAGGCACGCGTTTGACGACCATCTCACCTGATGGTAAGCGATGATGTGGTCGAAGATGGAGCACGCTTGCCTAGAAGTAACCTATTCACTCTTGACTTAAAGACTCCCAGGTTGTAGCTATCAGGAAACACAGAGTCCGGTAGGGAATTCCACTCCCTAGCTGTACGCACAATGAATTTTTTCTCAAAACGCTTTGTGTGTATGCATGGGATGTCCACCATGAACCGGTGGCACTTCGCCGTACGTCTTGTGGTCCGTTGATGAAACGGGCTTGGCGAAATCAAATTGTGCAATTCCGTCGCACACTCCCCAAAATATAACCGATAGAAAACCGACAGGCTAGCAACTCGGCGTCTATGTTCTAGACTTTGGAGTTTCGACTCAACGAGTATATCATTGCCAATGATCCTCTTGGCTCTTTTCTCAATTGACTCAAGGGCATCAAGCTGGTATCTGGCAGATCCGTCCCAAAGATGAGAACAGTACTCCATACACGATCGAACTTGTGCTCGATACAGTTGGAGCAGCTGTTCCGGCGTAAAGTACCGTCTCACCTTTGCGAGGATCCCCAACTTTTTGGCAGCCACTTGAACCTTTGCCTCTATAAAGGGACCAAAATTGAGGGTAGATGTTAAAGTAACACCAAGAAGATCAAGTTGGTCGGTTATCGGCACGGTCACACCTCGGAAAGATGGAGCCGGGTGAAATTGGCTCCTCTTGGCGGAAAAAAGACACGCCTGGGTCTTAGCAGCATTGAACTTGACCAGTGGTATTTTAACAGGTATCGGGGCATATTCCATGTGCTGATAGTGATCACCAGGGCGGTTTCAGTGAGGTTAGAATCCCACATTCCCTGGTATTTTCTCTAAAATTACCCCTTTTGAAGGTTTCAAAAAGGAACCTACCTACATAATTTAATGTGGGTATAGGTGTCTTCTCAAAAAGCGTTACGACTCCCTACAGACAAATGTTTCATAACTTTTAATCTAGCTACGAGTAACATGCCGTAACCCATCAATAGGTTTCTTGCCTTCTGTAGAACGATTCGTTCAGTTATCTGCCACACATAGGACATTAAAGCAATTACAACCTTATCAGGTAGTTCGAGGTGTTCCAATTGCGGTACCCAACATCAATTTAAAGGGAGAACAATACGACTTGGCCCCTGTAATTCTCTTTAACACCTAAGCGTTTTTCGATGGCACATTATACGGGGCTATCCGGCAGATAAATAAACGATTCAGCCGTTAAATCGTACACATTGTTCGACCTCTTTATGACCTTTTGCAAACAGTAGACGGTTACCACGGTCTTAATTTTAAGCGTCGCCATTAACGAATTTATATTGTAGCGAGGAAAGCAATAAAAAACTTCGCTAAGCTATTGGGAGGATTACGCAAATTAACTCCAACACTCCCTTTTATTGTTTCGGCTCTTTTAGGTTTTATTATTTATCTGAAGAAATAAATCACGTCCGAATATTGTTCGAATTTAGCTAAACTTGGTAAGTATGTTGAATCTTGTAATGGTACCTTCCTACAAAACAGTGCAGGAAGAAGTTTGGAAATGCGACGCGGACTTATCTACTACAGCATGTATTTTCATGGCTTTGCACAGGATTCGTACTCGACGGCAGCAGTATGAGTTAATTATAAGTTGCGGAACCGTTTGTCGTGTCTCCTCGAACTTCTGGTATATTACCTACTACTATTTAGCATATACCCGATATGCAAGACAGAATAATTTTGTAATATAAACTTATAGTTCTTAACGTTGATTAGACTCAATTTTCTGCATTGTAAGACTATTGCACTATACAATTAATCCCACATTGATAAATAAAATAAATACTCAAACTACTGGTATATGCCACCGGATAGCAAACACCGTAAGATTGTAATAAATCTTGCGGGAGTGTAAACTCTGGATACAATATAAATAGATCATTTCCAATACAATAAATCTCATCCAAATTCAATCATATTTAACCCCCGACTCAAAAAGAGGGGTATTATAAGTTTGACCGCTATGGGTGTGTGCGTTATGTGCGGGGGAACCGATTTGGATCCTGTTTTTTTGTATTTGAAAGCAGGTTTTCTAACGATGGTTCTTAGACATGTTTTATCAAAACCGGTTCAGCTATTTCAATGTCATCAGCTCTTTGTTTTTTAAATGTTCACTTTTCTTTTTGCGTTTGGTTTTTTATTTTTTTATTTAATTGGTATGTCAGTAATGATGTCTTTGAAAACAGAAAGTTTAAAATTTTACGTAATTTAAAAAAAAAACAACGGTTTTTACAATTATATGGTGACATATAAGCCTACCCTACTAAAAAGAAATGGCCTCTACCCAAAATAATATTCAAAACAAACCAACTAAAATTTTTTCAACATTTTTTATTTCAGCGTTACCAGTCGTGTACTAACAGCGCATTCATTCATTGTCACACATGAAATGTCGCTACTAACAACACCTGTTACGAATTCCACCATATTTTTTTTTCAAATCGTATGCTCCTGTATCCGAATAACACATACGTCGGCGTCATTCGTGCCTGCGATACGACATAGGAGTTGATAAATGACATCATTTATTCCACCCTGCACACCCTTCCACAGTCCTCATATAGCGGCTGTGTCCGCACTTGATATATTAATCCAATCCAGTGTAGCCAAACGATCTATAAAGGATTATTGTGCTGTAATCTAACCGTTTTTGATTACGGATTACGATATAGGAAGAATATATTATTTTATCGTAAGGGGCATTTACGTACCTACCTATTCAAAAGCGGCACACTAATTGATAAATGTGGTATCCATTACTTCATCTATAATAAAACCTACAATTAATATTAACTCACCTTAAATCCCTCCTTAAAACCCATCCTCATAAATCCAGCTACTATTCCTACTCTATGATGTGACTCAGGATGGCTGGACAAAATTTGTAGGTCTGAGGCGGTGAAATAATAGCAGATTTACTATTTTAGACTTTTATTAATTTAAAATTAAACAGAGTACACGCTATCGGTTCTACGGTTATCGCCATCTCGCATCGCAGTCGTCCTGGCAGTCGGTGTAGTCTTCTTGCCGACTTTTCCTGCGATCTTTCGCGGGTTTGGACATTTCGTCGTAGTCGTTGAGACAGTCTTCTACCGCAGAAACCGCCGTCGTTCGCGTTTTCCTGTGCACGTGGTAGCCGATCTGCACACGTCGTTTTTATTTCACCGGCCGTACTATTCCGCCTTTCTTTTAATCTTCAAAATAGCTTGCATTTAAGTAGGTCAATAGGATACTTTATGTGACGGCTAAACACCCTTATTTCAGAATTTGTGACGCTACAGAATCTTAGATAATCGATCGAATACGTGTCCAGCCATCTTGAAAAACCACTTTTCGCTGGTCTCTCAATCTCGGTAACGGAAGTGATTTTGACAACTTTTTGCATATCAACGGGCGTCACATAAATTTGTGACAGGCATGGAGCTAAAAGTTTTGTCATACGTACAGCGGTTTAGTAGAAAAATGCAAAAATCTGTGTCCAGCCATCTTGAATTTACATATAAAACTTCTGGCTGGCACTTCCGAATCTCAATAACGTGGTGCGTTTTCGAATATGGTTCCTTTACTAATATTTAGTGACGCAATTTGTGACACTAATAACGTTTGATTTATGGCGTCACATGTAAGGGTTTTCGAGAAATCAATAAAAACTTAATGTCCAGCCAGCCTGAGTTCAAGGTGGCTGGACACATGTATCTCCGCTGCCTGATGATATACGGCCTTCAAAATAATATATTCAAAATTTTGTGACGGGGACGATAATGATAACCTGAATTTGTGGCGAAGAAAGTTTAAGTATTTTCAAAGATATTGATAATTTAAATTTTCCCATACAAACACTGGTTATCAATATTGTAAGTTTTATGTAGGACTAAGTATATTTTAAGGTGTTTTCTTTAATGGACGAAAATCCGTGTATTGGTGACACTAATACGAACAACTGTAGGTATTTAAATCGATAGAAGATAAAAGTGTAGAAGTGAGGAAGGGAGGGCATCATTTTTAATGTTATTGATTATTTACGTGCAGATACCTACTCTTTTTAGTAGGTAGGTATTGGTATTTTTCATGGTAAGTAATAATGCTCAAAGGTATTTAAATGAAAAAATAATGTTTGCTGTAAATAAAATCACATTTATTTATATGTACTTATACAGCGTTTCAATGATAATGAACTAAACGCGAAATACAAGTGAGCTCTCTTTTGCAGCGCTGGTAGTCAATTATTATTTTGAATTAACACATACTTACGCTTTTACTGCGGAAAAACCCTTTTATTCCCACGGGAAAATCAAATGCAAAGCCGGCGTGACTGCTACTGACCGATTAGTCGATTAAAAAGAAATCTTTATTTATGTAAAAATTATGGTCACCTCACAATATTAATGGATGTTTGTATGGGCAAATTTAAATGATCAATATCTTTGAAACTACTCAAAGTTTCTCCATCACAAATTCAGGTTAACATTATCGTCCCCGTCACAAAATTTTGAACATATTTCGAAGGCCGTATATCATCAGGCAGCGGAGATACATGTGTCCAGCCATCTTGAACTCAGGCTGGCTGGACATTAAGTTTTTATTGATTTCTCGAAAACCTTTACATGTGACGCCATAAATCAAACTTAGTTACTGTCACAAATTGCGTCACTAAATATTTGTAAAGGAACCATATTCGAAAACGCTCCCTTTATTGAGATTCGGAAGTCCAGCCAGAAGTTTTATACGTAGATTTTTAAACCGCTATACGTATCACAAAACTTTTAGCTCGATGCCTGTCAGAAATTTATGTGACGCACGTTATATACGCGTTCTGGCGCAGCATCTGGTCGGTGCCTGTCTGTCATACCGAGGGCGATTGGATTCGGGATGTTGAGCGCGCGTGCGATCCAATACCAGAAATGGGGGCAATTATCATCAGCCCCCAAGATATAGCTCGTGCAGTCCGTCCGTTAGCTAACCCACCTGCTCCATAAATCAGGTAGTACTGCGGAACCTAAAAATTATAGACCGATCACGTGTTTACCAACGGTCTATAAGGTTCTTACATCCATTTTGAGAGCTAAGATTAACACACATATAGATAGTAACTGTATCATGTCGGCCTTTCAAAATGGATGTAGGAATGGGTCCCGCGGTACTAAGGAGCTTCTCCTCATAGATATGACCATTAGCCAACAGGTTCGCCGTTTCCGAAAGGATCTGTCAACATGTTGGATAGACTATAAGAAGGCCTATGACTCAGTTCCTCATACATGGCTCATGAGGGTGCTAGAATTGTATAAAGTTGAGGCAACGCTACGCACCTTCATGATGTCATGTATGGGGCAATGGAGGACGGTCCTTCGCTATCCAGGATGTCGACAAATCCAGAGGAACAGCGAACCGATAAGGATCGAGCGGGGTATATTCCAGGGTGACAGTTTAAGTCCGCTTTGGTTTTGCCTAACTTTGAATCCTCTAAGCACACTGCTGGAGAATTCAGGGCTAGGCTATCGGTTGAAGAGAGGTGGTCAGGTTATATCTCACCTCCTTTACATGGATGACTTGAAACTTTTTGCCCCCATGTAAAGAAAATATTTCTTCCACCGGCTAGCGTCAGAGATACTTATGGAATGAGACCCTGTTACCTAAGAGTCCTTAGATTTGGTCTTCACATATATCACGTTTATTTGTAACACTGCAACACATTATATAGCACTCCGTTCTCAGAAAATTGTATGTTCAACTTACAATTTATGTCGAAACACTTTTACCATATCGTTCGAAGATTATAGGTCCAGTTCAGAGGTCCTCAAACGGCATCTACGCCGTGGTCATCTAATCATGGGCATCTCTCGACACGTGTATGCTTGCGTACGGCACCTTTAGCTATTGTCAAAACTGCATAATTCTTCCTAAATATAACGTAGCTTATGATTCGACTATTTTAATAGTTTTTTTCCTTAATGATAATCTATCGTAGGAACCCTGCCAACAAATAGAAAGATTTTGGTAAGACTCCTGAATGCCACGCGCTTATGACTTAGCATCAGCACACAAAAAAACTAAAAAAGATACTCACAGCGTCCTACATCCGAATGCTTAATGCATTTGAACTTAACTCTGGTTCCAGCTACCTTTCGAGACATCATTTAAATATTTTCTTAGTTCTTTCCAACTCACAGAGGTTATGACACATCTACGTATCAAAGCGTATTATTATTATACTCTTTGTATCAAAGCCAAAAAAAATTATCGTCGTCCATCTTTCAAGGACGGCGTTCCATTACCACTCAAATGTCAAACATTCCATTTCACAGTTTAACATATAAATTTAATTAGGCATTATTTATTTCTGAATTACATTTAATATATAGTATCAATATAGTAGGAACTATTGTGTTTATTTTAATAGATTTTGTAACACAATTTCCATATTTAAGATTTCAAATAAGTTGGTCAACCGCCATCTGGTGTCTCTACGTGGTATTTATTGATTCAACATTGGCAGCACTACATAAGTTCTCGGCCAGATGGCGCCACAAACCCCGAACCAACAAGTACACAAATTCTTTAACTATTTTTTTTTTAATTGTTACACCCAGCAATCTGCAACTGATGGAGCTACGATGTAACTAAAACCTTTAGTAGTGCCATCAGGATGGAGTTTGGTGTAGACAAATGTGCGGTCATGCATGTAAAGCGAGGGGAGATTGTGGAATCCGTGGGTACTCAACTCTCGGATATGGAATCCGAGAGAAACCTGAGATCCCTCTCTCCAACCGAAACCTATAAGTATTTGGGTATGTCGGAAGCGTTAGGTATCAATGTTACTGACATGAAGCAATCGTTGAAGGAGCGCTTCTTTGGCCGCCTGAAGAAGGTATTTAGGAAACAAGGTGCGCGCCTTCAACGGTTGGGTCATGCCGGTATTGATGTACTCTTTCGGCGTACTCAAATGGACTCAAACAGAACTTGACGCCCTGGATAGGCGTGTCCGTACACTGCTGACTGCATTTCGAATGCATCACCCACGTTCGTCGGTGATGAGACTGTATATCCCGCGGAAGTGTGGAGGCCGAGGCTTTTTAAATGCTAAGACCCTCCACAACCGCGAGGTATGCAGTCTAAGGGAATATTTCCTAGCTGCTGACGTGGGTATGCATCGAGATGTAGTGGCAGTGGACAAGGGCCTTACTCCACTCTCCTTGGCTAACGAGAACTGGCGCAAACCTCTAGTGCTTGACACTAACGATCGCAGAGAAGTATGGCAGACTAAGGAACTTCACGGACGCTTTTTCCGGGCACTACATGGACCCGATGTAGACCAGTTAGCGTCCGTAGCCTGGCTGCGTGTCGGTGACCTCTTTGGGGAAACCGAAGGTTTTGTCTGTGCAATTATGGACGAAGTTATCATGACGAAAAACTACCGGAGATTTATTGTGAAGGACGGCACGGTTGACATATGTCGGGCATGTCATCGTCCGGGAGAATCAATCCGCCACATAATCTCTGGTTGTTCTCGTCTGGCTAACGGTGAGTACTTGCATAGGCACAACCTTGTAGCCAGGATTATCCATCAGCAACTTGCTCTGAAATACTCTCTTGTGGAATCGGAAGTGCCGTACTACAGATATGCGCTAGACCCAGTTCTCGATAATGGTCATATCTCATTGTACTGGGATCGGTCCATCATCACTGACAGGACTATTGTAGCCAATAAGCCTGATATAGTGGTGGTGGACCGAATCGAGAGGCGTGCAATGATTGTTGACATTACCGTCCCACATGACGAGAACCTCGTGAAAGCCGAGAAAGATAAACAAATCAAGTATATTACGACTTGGCTCGCGAGGTTGTCGACATGTGGGATGTGGACTCAGCGATCATTGTACCGATAGTCGTGTCAGCCAATGGCTTAATAGGCGCAGTACTCCTGGACACGGCGCGCATAGTTAGGAGGTTCCTCTCTCAGGAGCCCTGACCACCGGTAGCTTGGACCCTATCCCGATACCGGTGGGATACTATTTTTTATATTTTTAAGTGTTTTTATATTTTAATATTTAAAAATGTAAATTGTATGTATATATTATAAAATGAATGGAATAATAATAATATTCCACAACTATCACACAACGCCATCTAGTCCCAAGCTAAGCAGAGCTTGTGTCATGGGTACTAGACAACTGATAAACATACTTATATATTTCTAAATACATAAATATTATAGATAAATTACACCCAGACACAGAACAAATGATCGTGCTCATTACACAAACATTTGTCCTGGGTGGGAATCGATCCCACGACCTCCGGCATAGCAGTCAGGGTCACTAACCACTAGACCAACGGGCCAGTCAATGAATGATTGTTAATCAATCACGCCAGAATAGCTGAACGGATCTGGATGAAATTAAGCACAGATATAGATTATTGTCTGGAATAGAACATAGGCTATAATTTATAATGGGGGAAGTACCCATCTATAATAAAAAACCTACTAATTCCATGTGAGCGAAGCAGAAGCTAGTGATGTTTTGTTGTAATGTTACAATTGTTGTTTATAATTTAACTTATCTTAATGTCGGTCTGTAAATACACCAATTTTCATTAGACCTGGACTAACAAGGCGACGCTTGTACCTTGGGGACTGGAGTTGTGATAAACATTTTAAAAAAAATTGGTACTGAGACAGCAATCCTAGCTATGTCTATGCCTCCCTCAAACATTAAAAAAAAACATACACACAGTCGAACATAGATCCTCCTCCTTTTTAACCGATTTTCGAAAAAGGAGGAGGTTCTATGTTCGACTGTATGTATGTTTTTTTTTTTTTTATGTCCGCCGATTTCTTCGTCAGTTGTGGACCGATTTTCAAAATTATTTTTTATCCGAAAAAGTGTAGGTACTCCCGAGGTGGTCCCATATAAATTTTATCTAAATTGCTTCAGCGCTTTTTGAGGAACTGAACAAAAACAAAAAATACGTGTACCTCGATGACGTTTTGATGTTCTCCAAATGTTTAAATTCCTTCAAAAACCCCAATAACATGGAACGCATATTATTGGGGTTTTTAGTTCTGGGGTATAACAACTAAAAAGTGAAAAATTAAAAACTTTTTTACAAAAAAAACCACCAACTTCCAAAAAAAAAAAAAACAAGTCGGTGTCAAATAACGAAGAAGTAAAATACAAACAGCGACTTTCGAAATTAAAGTTTTTTTTTAATTTTTAGTGTTTTTTTTTGGAAGTCCGTTGTTTTTTTTTTTAAAAAAGTTTTTGCGAAGTCATTTAAAAAAGATATGTACAAAAGCATACTTTACTTGTGGGCTCGAGTATCTCAAATGGACAGTTTTAAAGAACTCGAGCTTACAAGACAAGTAAAGTTTGCTTGTGTACCTACATAAAATTTTGCTTATGACTGCACTTACTTAATAAACAGACAAAAATGAATTGCTCCCAAAATTTTGATCAGTTAGCAGCAATATTAAGTTGAATTGCTTCTTGGGTGGCCTCCAATAAGTCATCAAGGGATCGTCCACTAATATACTTGCTTACCAGTGCAAGGTCACTGGTAAGCAAGTATTTTTTTTTTTATGTTTGATAGGCTCGCGTTTGACCACTATCTCACCTGATGTTAAGCGATGATGCGGTCGAAGATGGAGCACGCTTGCCTAGAAGTAACCTATTCACTCTTGACTTAAAGACTCCCAGGTTGTATCTTACAGGAAACACAGACTCCGGTAGAGAATTCCACTCTCTAGCTGTACGTGCAATGAATGTTTTCTCAAAACGCTTTGTGCGTATGGACGGGATGTCCACCATGAACCAGTGGCACTTCGCCGTACGTCTTGTGGTCCTTAGATGAAACGGGCTTGGCGGAATCAAATCATGCAATTCCGTCGCACACTCCCCAAAATGTAATCGATAGAAAACCGACAGGCTAGCAACTCGGCGTCTATGTTCAAGACTTTGGAGTTTTGACTCAACGAGTCTATCATTGCCGATGATCCTCTTGGCTCGTTTCTCAATTGACTCAAGGGCATCAAGCTGGTATCTTGCAGATCCGTCCCAAAGATGAGAGCAGTACTCCATACACGATCGGACCTGCGCTTGATAGAGTTGGAGCAGCTGTTCCGGCGTGAAGTATCGTCTCACCTTTGCGAGGACCCCCAACTTTTTGGCAGCCACTTGAGCCTTAGCCTCTATGAAGGGACCAAAATTGAGGGTAGATGTTAAAGTAACACCAAGAAGATCAAGTCGGTCGGTTATCGGCACGGTTACACCTCGGAAAGATGGAGCCGGGTGAAATTGGCTCTTTTTAGCAGAAAAAAGACACGCCTGGGTCTTAGCAGCATTGAACTTAACCAGATTGGCATCGCCCCATTCTGAGACAGCCTGCAAGGACAAGTTCAAGCGCCCAACCATAGCCTCTCGGAGAGACCGGACCTGAGACCCACTAACTCGTGCGTCCGGCACGTATCTCTCGGCAACAGTGCTGTCGTCTGCATACCCAAAGGTACCGGGTTTTAGCAGATCGTTAATATGCAGCAAAAACAATGTTGCCGAGAGCACCGACCCCTGAGGAACACCGGCATTAATAGCCAGCAGTCCGGACGAGCAGCCATCTATGACTACTCGGATAGACCGATCCCTCAGGAAATCAGCTATCCAATCACACAATCCAGCGGGCAGACCGAAGGAAGGAAGCTTGCCAATTAAGCTGTCGTGCCAGACCCGGTCGAAGGCCTTCGAGATATCAAGGGAGACCGCAAGGGCTTCCCCTTGTTTGTCGATGGCCTCACTCCAGATGTGAATGGCATACGCTAGAAGATCTCCTGTTGACCGATTTCGGCGGAAGCCGTATTGTCGGTCACTTAGGATATCGTTAGCTTCTAGGTATGCTAGGAGCTTACCATTCAGTATACGTTCCATACTCTTACAGAGAACGGAAGTTACCGAGATGGGCCTGTAATTTGCTGGGTCAGCTCGACTACCCTTCTTGGGTACGGGTTGCACGTTAGCTTGCTTCCAAGCCATCGGCACTTTTCCAGTCTCAAACGAAAGGCGATATAGGCGTGTCAAGATCGGAGACAACTCAGGCGCACAAGTCCTCAGTACAATTGCCGGTATCCCGTCGGGACCACTAGCCTTGTTCACGTCCAGGTTACGCAGTACCCTCCGAACATCCTTCTGATGAATGCGAATGTCTGACATAATCGACTCGCATCCACCAAGAGTGCCAGGGGGCCTCGCGCCACCAGGATCTAGACGCGAAGATTCCGCAAACATAGAGGCAAACAAGGTTGCTTCCTCCTCAGCGGAGTGGGCCAGCGACCCGTCGGGTTTCAGCAGTGGAGGTAGTGAGGGGCGGCAGAAGTTCGATTCAACCGACTTAGCCAGGGACCAAAACGCCTTACTACCAGCTGGGTAAGAAGCAAGTTTGTTCCCAATTCGGCCAATGTGGTCAAACCGAGCCTTCCGAAACACCTTCTTGCAGAACTTGGCAGCCCTGTTGAAGGCTCAGAAAGTATAAGTATTAGTGGACGATATTGGAATGTAGTCTTTGTACCATCATCAGTATTTTAATGTCCCCACTGCTGGGGCACAGGCCTCCTCTTTGTGAGAGGGTGTGAGCCGCAATCCACCACGCGGGCCCAATGCGAGTTGCTGGATGTCACATGTCTTCGAATTTTTGGTTTTTCGACATGCCGGTTTCCTCACGATGTTTTCCTTCACCGTTTTGAGAGCTGTGGTGATGAAATAATTTACACAAATATGCCTGCTTGGGTTTGAACTCACGACCTACAACTTGTAAGTCGCGGCCGTTACCACTGGCCCCGACTGCTCTTATTCTATCGAATAATATATAAAAACCCGCATACTTTCTTAAGTAACGCACCACTTTCCTCCTTATTTTCAGGACAGGGTGAATCACAATAAAATCATATGCCTACCTTCGTATGTATTCGCTTGTCTAATAATGTCACCTTCTGTGATCCAAACACCTTATCTACGAGTACTAAATTGATTTTTCACTCCCGTCATTTTTCACTCCGTATTTTCTTTGACTCCGGGTGTATATTTTTTTTTACACAGCGTTATATAGAAAAAAATGAACGTGAACCTACACACAAATCTATAAGCCAACCAAACCAACCCGCCTTTGTAAGATATAATAACTATAACTGCTAACTAAAATTGTGGTCTTGTAATTTTGATTTCAGTTGCAAAACAAAAAATTAGTAAGTAGGTACTTAGGTACCTACTGTGTTTAAAATGCATCTGTTCCAGTCTCAATTCCGACCAATTTATATTATAAAAAGACACCCAGTGCTTGTCTGCAGACTGCAATCTTGAAATAAAAGTCAAGATTGATATTTCTTCACGTCCTTGCCATAAAATACGTATTTCGGAAAGCGGGGAGAGTTCTTAGCGCATTGCCACATGTTTGAAACTCTACGGTTTAAAAATTGAGGAACGAACGTGATACACAACTGCGGTGCAATACCTATACCTAATAATACCTACAAACTACGAGTGTGTAGGTACAATGTATTTTGTTTGTCAAATAGAAGTTATGTACCTAACTATGTAGGTAAGTACTTACTAGGTACTTCTACTAAGCTTTGATGAAAGCTTTTCTATTTGCTTTAGTTTGAAGCCAAATTTTTAGCTCAGTTGAACCAGCAGAAACAAAGTATTGTTTATATTCCTACCTACAAGGAAATAACTTGCAAGTTCTCCTTTTAAACGATATATTGAGTGTGCTGAGTAAAAATTTCAGCACACTCAATAAAAATTAAATTAATTAATTTTTGTTTGTTTTTTTTAGAAATGATTAAAATACAAAAAGGCATAATAAGCCTATAGTGTTCTAAACTGCTGGGACAGAGTCTTCATCCTCTTTTCGAGAGGGAAATGGGCGATAAATTTAAGAAGATATTTACCACTGCAACTGTAGTGCTATTCTGTAAAATCTAACCGTGACAACTTAGGTGAAGTGAACGTAAAGTGAGCTGTCAATCCATACAATCAAGTTGGAATGACAGTTCACTTCACGCTCACTCCACCTAAGTTTTCACGGTGAGCTGTTAACAGAATCGACCAGCTGTTTTTCAATTCTCATCTCATCCACTTAGAGAGGCGCTCAGGTCGATCCATCAGGTTAAGCTACACTTGCCGGGTTTGGTCCATGGATGGACCAGGGGGTATCGTATTACTCAGTAGCTGGGTTGTGGAGCTCAGATAGGCAGTCGCTCCACGTAAAATATTGGTATTCAGCTGTATCTGGTTAGACTGGAAGCTGACCCCAAGGTAGTTGGGAAAAGGCTATTCAGACTGTCCTCATCAACTTAAAGGAATCTTTAAGTGGATCTGGTGGAGTGATTTAATCATGTCAAAAATTCAAATGTTAATATTTAGAATCGACTAAAGTTTTGTTTAGAATCGACTTATTATAATAATCAGCTATAGCAACATTATTGACACACGTCAGCGACATCTATCAGTGTCATTGTCAAAAATGTCAAAATGTTTACGGGAAAATAGACAAGGTAAATGGTAAAAAAATATTTTTGTGTACAAAACAAAATATCAAATCACAGGTTTTATCAGTAAAATGTGGAAAAGAATTAAAGATACCCAATATTTTCTTTTGTTTTCACAAGAACATGGATACGAAATATGCATCACGGATTATTTAAGAGTGTGGACTACATTGTTTTCCGAAAAGAAGTTTCTGGCTCAACTCAAGGTAATTTCTATATTTTTTCCTACATTGTTTGTTCTTCCTCAGATAAGACTAGATTAGACTGTTCCGAAACCATCAGAAAGAGTATTCGAACTTTGACTCGTTTGACTACAGAAGATATACTTAAATTAGAAATTCCTCATTGTCTAATTAAGCACACCAATGACTTATTTACAAAAAATATATTACACAAAAGGATCCTGTGTAAACAAGTCATTAATCTAATTACTTACCTCACAGTGCTAACAAGTATTATTTAAGACAAAATATTTAATTCTTAGCATACATTCAGTATCCAATTTTAAAAGGAGAAACATTCTCATTTCATATCTTAACTTTTCAGGAAAGCAATGAAGGACTTGAGCTACCGCATGATAAGGAGTTTGTTCATAAAGGAGTTAATTTACTATCAAATCTAGAAAAACTGAAGAAGTTTAGTATAGAAAATAAAGAAAATGGTAAAAGTTTGTTTATAACTATGACAATATCATTTGGATTTCCTTTTTACCTTGAATGTACACTTACAAGAGGTTCGGAAGAAGTAGTAAGTAAACAGCAATAAATTAACTGTAAATACCTGATTAAACCTGACTTAACCCTGCAGTGGTTGCATGGATTACAATAATAATCCATTTTTGCACAATTAAGTATTCCCAAATAACTACAGCCACACGGGATAGCTTTTACCCACACATATTAAAATGATAACTTTTCTTTTTAAAATATATGTTATCGTGTGAGAAATAAAGCTGTTATAAAATATTAAAAATAACTACAGATGAGAAAAGCAGCATATATTGGAAATGGCCAGCTGCACATAATTTACTATTGAGATATTTGCAAAGGGGATTTTGCTATAAAAGCTTCAAATCACTTCATCTGATCAGCTCATAGTCAAACAAAATTAAGAAAACAAAAAAGTTTGTACAAGTGCATGTGTAGTGGACTGCAGGAGCCTTTTGAAGCCAGTGAATTACTAATAGCAGAGGGTCTCATCTCGAACAAAGATAATTTAGTTCAAACAAACAAACAATAGATGGCATAATATGCATCGATTTCTTATTTAAGTATATAAGGGTCTGTTCAAGTATTACGTAAGCACTATAGGAGGGCGGGGGGTCAATGCTTTGCTTATTTTTGATGACATGGGGGGTGGGGGGGTCTAGATGGTGATTACATCAGCAGTAGTTATTTACTTTTTTTACACATATGGCACCCCACACATATTGTCTAAACTTTTTTTTTAAACAAATCGAATATTCGGGGATTCCCATAAATAATTAATACGTTTAGGTACTTACGCTCATGAATAAATAAAAAAAAAACAGAATTAAAAGAAAAATGCATATACCAATGTTTACGTAAGCATGGGAGGGGGGGTAAGAGCTTTGCTTACTTTTGCTGACTAGGGGGAGGGAGGGGTAAATAATTGTAATAAATCCGCTTACGTAATACTTGAATGGCCCCAAAGTAACATTAATATTTTGAAAAATAATATGGTAAAAACTGTATTTTCTTATTTATTAAACTACCCTAAGCATAAAATTGTGGAATAATTGGCTCCTAATTCAAATTTAGATGTCTATTGGAATGAATCATTAGGCATTTTTATTTCTTGTACCAATAGATGGCGATGTTTTAAGTTTTAGAGTTTATCCGTTCACCTCTTTAAAATGTGTATAGTGAACATTTTAAAACAGTAAAACTGTTATGAAGTGCCAACAAAAATACTTTATAGTAATTCCTCAATGTGTGAGAAAATATTGATAAGACTTTATGTAAATTCATTCAACTTGCAAGCCGTCGCTGCTAAAAGTTGCTTGTGCAAGTTGAAAACCCATAGTTACAGCGGTACCGTTTCTTTGTATGGGATGAGGCATCTGTACGCTAGTATTATATTATCTGTGCTAATAGTAATTCTGTAAAAACAAATTTGTCAAACAGTAAGTGATAGTGCCCACTTTAGTGTTTTTGCAGAACAAAAGGTTGTATGAAGTTTTCTCAATTTTGTACCTCTACATAATCATTCAAACTTCATGAGTTGCTCGTTTTTTTTTTATAGTTCTCAGATTGAAATGAATGAACCCTTTTTGGAGGCAAAACGACTGCAGGGTTAAGCTATCGCATCAAATAGATACTGAGCTTGGATTTAATAACATCTGCAAACTTATCCTTCACAACATTTAATGAAGTTGCTTCTATTTTTCAGTATTTCCAAAAAGTCACTCGGCCATTGTTGAAAATAATCTGCGACTTACGAGAGAGCCAGAGTGAGCTGAGACGTTTGTTGATAAAGAAAGACAGTGAAATTGAAGAGTACAAATGTGAGGGAGGCGAGATAGTCTTAAGTAAGTTTAATTCTACTTGCATACTTCATATTCTTTCAATTATTGGCAAAATTAATTGGACCTTTTAAAAGCCCCATCACAGTATCTGGGTGTATATATATATATCACTGGATAATTGTAAACGCTGTAGGTTTATGACACAATCCCATAAAATTCTATCATCATAACACTTCAGATACATTGTAAATGAGCAAAATTGGATGAGATTTATTGTATTTGAGATACATACGTAAATTGGATGAAATTAATTGTATTCGAGTGCATTATATCGAGAGATTGCACTCTTCTAAAGGTTTATTACAATCTTACGATAATTGCAATTACCCAGTGACAAATTGTACCTTGTCACCACTTGTTCTTGATCAATGATTGCAGTACCTATAGCTTAATTTCTAACAACAGTCTACTTGCTTATTATCCTCTCAACATAAATTAATAATTTCCTACTAATGAGTAAAGTGATGGTGCAATTTTGTCCAATTGCTATTCTGTCACATTTAACATGCCATCTTATTTTATTAGACTAAACATTTTTCTGGCGAAACAAAAAACAACTATTGCGTAGGAAGGCTTCATGCCAAACAGCTGTCGGTCGCTGGCTTTAGGAGCATCCATGCTTCTGTGGTAGAGCAGCATCAGTCTCATTATGTTATAGTCACACCTTGTAACATTGCTGCAACAGAAACTTTAAAAAAATATTTTCTCATTTCAGGACATCTAAAAACCATTGCGTTCAATGATGAGGAGCATATGAAGAAACACAAGGTATTTGAAGAAAGTTTTGGTGCATCCAATACATCCACTAAATTACTAGAAGAAGCTGTAGAGATCTTGGATAAAAATGTTGTGTGAGTACCTAGCTTAATGCTATAAATATTAATCCAGGAATTGTAGAAGTGTCTGGCCGAAACCGAGATTGATCGGCTATCTCTACAACTTTCGGCTGAAGCCGAAGGGTTCAATAAAACTAAAAAATTCAGTTCAAGATTGGCAATTGTTTTGTTTATTTTTTTTTATCATTTACTGGCGATGGTTGCAGTGTGACCCCTGCCTGCCGTCCCGCGCCACCTTATCCATCGCGCTCTCGAGCATTCGTTACAGTTCGATCAATTTCAGCGCTTGCTAAAAAGCAGTCTGAATGTTTGGCCAAAGGTGGTATTTTTGGCCGAAGGTGGCCATAGGCGGAGATTTGGTCGGACACTATACATAGAAGTAACATTAATACCTTATCATTAGGTATGGTATTAATGTTATGAACCTACTAAGAGTAATATTAATGCTCCACTTCTAAAATCCCTAGCATTGTAGCATCATTTATAGAGATAAGGAAGCTGCAAATAGCTTCAGATTTTATATTTTATTGACGATTATTTTCTATTACTTTACAGGAAACAAAGACCAATTGCAATGCAAGACCTTGAACCTGGACCAAGTATTAAAACAGAACCTGTACCTGTTATTAAAACTGAACCCATACCTGTTATTAAACCTGAACCCAACCTTAGTGTCAAAATGGAGCCTGACACTACTGTAACAACCGACCCCATTCCGTCTATAAAAGAGGAACCAAAAACAGAAGTCACAGATGAAACTAATTCACCTGTAATAACGGCATCAGTGAGTTGCAAACAGGAAATTAAAAGAGAACATGCAAGAGCTCATGTTCCAAGAAAAAGATCGAAATTCAACTTTTAATACCAAAGACTTTGGTATTTATTAAGTACTTTGAAAACTATATATAAATTTTATAAAAGATAATAAGGTATCGTGAAATTTGTTATACCTAAGGTAGACATTATTCTTTAGTTCAATGGAATTCTTTTTTTGTTTGTCATTTTGATCTATTGATCAAAATGACAAACCTACTGGATGTATGATCTCTTAGTTATTTTTACCTCAAAAAAGTACTATGAAATGCAATAATATAATCTATTATTATGTACATTTACCTTCACATTTAAATTTTATATAATGTAAAACAATCTTACCCTTGTACCATTTTTTTTTTCATGAAGTGTATGCCGAAATAAAATAATCATTTATTTTATATTAAAACTTTTATTATACATTGAACTGTTAAAATCTAATGTTAGATTAGGTTGTGCTAGTGTAAAAAATGTTACAACAAGTGCGTTTTATTGGAGATGCAACTAACAATCTAACAGATCAAACACTAAGCTTAATAATACCTTTTATTAAATAATAATGTCATTATTTTAATACAGCGTAGTATGATTCAGCGTAGAACAATCTACTTAATTATGTAGTAGAAACCTACTACTATTTGCTTAAATTGGAATATTATGGACTTGTTTATTTTAGTAAAAAACTTGTAAATTTTCATAAAACCTGACTCACAAGTAACAATAAACAACTAACAAATTCCAAACAAGTCACTTTTGAAGCAGTCTGATGAAAAGTTTTTTATTTTTCACTTTTTAGTTGATAAACCAGAACTAAAACTAAACATTACAGTTACGTCAAAGTTGGTGGACTTTATTTTAGTTCTAGCACAGATTTAGCTGCTTCAATTTTTTTAAGGAAAATTGTGTATTCAATTATTTTGACATTAGATAAAACACTTTTAGGAGTATGGAAGAAAAAGACATGTTGCGCCGACCCCAAATAAATTGGAATAAGGGCAGGAGAATGATGACTTTTTCATACAAAAAGTGCTCTTTTACATTTCATTTAAGATAGTTGAACTCGTTTAGTAACGTAAGGTCAATATTTCACTGTCCGGTTAGGTCAATATTTCACTGTCCAGCAGTGTTTTTGGGGCCAGCCCTATCGGATGATCGTCTTTTTACAAAAAAAAAATCATATATATATGTTACCGGCAATCTGTATAATCCGGTATTCTACACAATACCTAGGCAATGTATGCTAAAACATTTTAGGTAGGTAATGTATGAAATATTATTGATTTTATACTTTGCTTAGGTATTATACACAGTACCGAATGCGCGGAAAAGTGCGGTAATGTGTGGAAAAGACGAGAGCGAGGAAGGGGAAGACGTGCGAGCAGGCTCTCACTGCAGGCAGTAAGAGTAAACGCCACGCGACGCAGGCGGGAAGACGTGCGTAGCGTGCAATCAGCTCATTGCGTAACAAGTACTATTTTTCTTCACTTTTGTTCTGTTTCGATTTGATTGATTTTATAAATGGCGGCCGATCAACGAGTCTCCCAGATGAGAAAACGGTTTTGTTCACAATTACGAATTAAAAGAGAAGCAGCAAATACTAAATATCGCACGTTTATTGATGATCGATGGTCGTTTCGGGAACACATTCGTCGTGCGTGGGAGTCTTTAAGTCGAGAGTGAATAAGTTACTTCTAGGCAAGCGTGCTCCATCTTCGACCACATCATCGCTTACCATCAAACTTAAGCCTGTAATTGTTAAAAAAAAATGAACAATTAATAGAAGAAATAAAAACTGCAAAAATAGCCGAAAAGAAGTCTCCCCGGGATTACTGCCATGGTTTTTGAAGCATTATGATTCTTTATCTGTTGGTCAAAAACACTAGATGATATTGCCTGTGAATACTCCTGATAACAATATAATATAAGCACTACCTGCGTTGCTGATATTGAATTATTTCAAGTTAACGATACACGTCAGAATATCGGCCATGGAGGACTAGACCGAATGCTGAAGGAGCTTTCTGCACGATACAAAAATATAACTCGCCATGATATTGGACTATATCTGCAACTTTGCGAACCGTGACAGCAAAAACAAAAAGGAATAAAAAAGGTATCGTCTTGATGACGATACTTTCACCCAAATTTAATTCTCGCTGTCGATTTGATTAACTATCAATCTCATCTAGACCGGGAATATTTTGTAATGACGATGGCCTTCAGCTCCAAATGTTCCTACCTATTTTGAGTAAAATAGTTCCTATTGTAGCTCACATCGTAATTTTTTCCCTCTTCACTAACTCCGTTCCTCCTGCTTGGAAGAAGGCTCACGTCCTACCACTGCCTAAAGTTTCCAATCCCTCTTCACTATCCCAGTTCCGTCTAATATCCATCCTTCCAATCCTCTCCGAATTCCTCGAGAGCGTTGTTCAAAAGCAACTGTCTTGTTATCTGTACTCTAATGGCCTGCTAACTCCTTACCAGTCTGGATTCAAACCTGGCCATGGCACGGTGACCACACTTGTCAAAATAACTGACCATATAAGACTTTTACACGACTTCAGCAGTGCCTTTAACTCAGTTGACTTTGACATCCTCTTAGGAATCCTTTCCTCCCTTAATGTCTCTGCACCAGTAATTGATTGGTTCAAATCTTATCTTCGGGGCCGCTCATAGTCTGTTAGGTTTGGTGAGGATTTCTCTGAATGATGTGAATTGACTGCGGGTGTACCTCAGGGTGGCGTCCTCTCTTCTCTTCTTTTCTCAGTTTTTATAAACGCTATCACCTCTAACTATCATCTCTATGCAGATGACTTGCATTAAACCGTCATTTTAAAGTAGATGAACTTGCTGGGGCTGTGGCTGCCATCAATGATGACTTCGAAAAGCTAAAAACCTAGGCGTCCATATAGACACTAAACTTTCTGGGGAGGTTCATATTGCTGACGTTAGTAAGAGGGCCTTTTACTCTTTTCAGTCTCTTAAACGTTTCCAAAAATTCTTGCCATTTAACACTAAGGTCTCTCTTGCTCAATCTCTTCTACTACCGCTAATAGATTAAGCGGATGTCTGCTTTCTAGATGCGACGGAGGTTCTTCTAAACAAACTCAAACGACTGCACAACTTGTGCATCCGCTTCATTTTTGGCCTCCGCAAATACGATCATGTGTTGGAGTTTCGGACCAGATTGAGGCCGCTACCGATTAGGCGTCGGCGAGATATCCATATCCTATCTCTTCTCTATTGTATCCTGCCCAATCCCAATTCTCCTCAATACCTTCGTGAACGCTTTGAGTACCTACTTTGTTCCCAGGGGTAAACCCTGTCGCACTGCAAATTCTCATCTCTTTCTTACTCCGCGTCACACTTCCAGCCGCTATAATGGTTCCTTTTCTGTTACTGCAGTGCGTCTCTGGAACTCTCTCCCACACTCCCTACGCGACAGCCCTGCTCTGAATGTCTTCCAGAGGAAAGCTAAAGAACCTTTCAAATTATAAGTATGTATTTATATATATATTGGTATTTACTAGTAGGTAAGCATAATATATATTTGGAATTATTTATGTAGATTACATTGTACCTACACTGGACACTACCCTCGAATGCGATCTATCTCTATAACTCAAAGGTTTGCTGGGAGAAAACTCAGTGTTGAGTTAAGCTTGCCTTTGTACCTACCTATATGAATTGTGTGATAACTGTAGTTAAGTTTTTTTTGTGTACAATAAATAATTAAAGAGACGTTTTCCTCACCACTGAAAGAGGAAACTTGAGATAACCTTTTATTCTTCCTATCATCTAATCTAAAAAAATCCAATAGGTCCCCACGATGCTCGAGTAAATCCCCGTTTAGCATCATGGGCTCCCCTACGTGTACGTAACGTAGTGCGGTGCCCCTAACCAGAACGTGTTCTTAACTGTCGCATTAGGTTAAACCCTGTAATGACTCACATACCTACTGAGTGCTCCAGGTGCACACCTGCACTATGGAGAACCTGATGAACGCTACTGACGCCGCAAGCAAGACGATTATCGTCAAATATTCAAATTTAAAGTCTCAATCATAACATCAAAAGCTTTTATATAATATATCTTCTCCAATAAAAACGCACTAATTGTAACCTTTCGCCAAATGGAAATGCAATTATTAACAAACGCATCTAATACATACTGAAGTTATGATGACTCCTAATTTTTTTATTTAAATTCGTTAGATATAATAATGTGCTTTTTATTGAGTCTATATAATATTTGCTGAGCAAGATCGATAGTCGCGTAGGCTTTTATTTTTAAATACGTTTAACTTTAAACCTACAACATTAAAGGCCTTCTCAGTGTCCGTAGTTTTTTTAGTTATTAAGTGTTAAAGAAGATAAATAGGACCAGCTTAATTGTTTTGATATATATTTTCCTACATATTCTGAACAACCTCCAGAAAGCTTTATTGCTTTTTGACGAAGAAGATATTTTAAGAATTTTTGTTGCTCGCAACTTAGTTCTTTCAATCAAGAACATGCTTTATCATACCGTAGATTGGTATTTGAACTTCTCATACCATATCTGATGTATAACAGCTCAACCCTCTATCTGAATCTTCTTAAAACCAGACAATGAGTTTTAATACCTATCCTATCGAGATCATTATTTTTGTAAAAGGATTTTCGTTCTAAAATCGTATTTCGATCTTACGTATTGTCCATTTGGGCATCCCTTTGACTGGGGTCACCTTTGCTAGGCGTCCTAGGTACCAACATAGTACCTACCTATCATTATTATTTGTGAATCTTGAACATTATTGTTATCTTCTTAAAATTGTCATTTAACACCATATTGATTAACTACCATGAAAATTGAATACTTATATAATATGAATAGGTATGGTATAGTAAGGTAATGAAATCTACAACTATAATTCCTATAACTAACTTATTTCACATTATTTTCGTTATAATTATATTATTTCACAAATAACTGCAGTACCTACATTTTATCTTTAGGTCGTGTTAGCTGGTCTATTTATCTCCTTTTTACATGATAAATATAACTTTTGCACTTCGAGGAAAGTAAAATATGGAATGAGATTACTAACACTTCATTAATGGTGCATTCGGAAATCGCGATAGGTCTTACACGCAGCGGGCCTAGGTCGCACCCTTGTGATAAACCCTATGGATTTCAACAAATTTTGTACGAGAGAATCGACAAAATCCGTGACATAATTATCTTTTGTCACGGTAATGCGCCCTAGGCCGCTTATATAGCACACAGAATGCGTAAAGCGATCACTCCCACCCTCTTACCGGACTACGTTTTAAAACCATTTATGTACGTAAAAACGAACTAAGTCTAAATGTTATTTTTAGCGGTAAGAGGGCTTTAGTTCAAGACTTCAGAGAACAATTTTCTGATTAGTCAGCGAGCTGGTGAATAGTTGACCAATGAGAAAATGGCTTCTTTGATCGTCCTGACGCACTATTTGGGCGCTTGCCAATGTTTACATCTGAGATATAGGCCTACACTAGTAGGTAACAATATTTTTATACAGCTTTTGACTTTTATAATGTTAGCGTAATTGTAGCATTTCAAGAAAGCCTTCGTTTTAAATTGTCTCTTAAGATATCATGGTGACGTTATCGACCATTTGTTTTTTTTAAATTTTGGTGTTATAAGCCTCGTTTGCGCAACTGCAGTTTTCAGCTTTTAACATACTTTTTTGCAGCAGCAACACTTATGCCATATTCTTCGTAAAGCTGACATATTGCAATAGCCAATAAAATTCATAATAATAAAACAATAAATCAGTCGGACCCGTATCTCAGGTGAAAACCTAGCCCACATCATTCTGCGAAGAGATGTTGCGGTCTACAAAGAACGCAGGGATGCTACAAATACATCAGGCTAACAGCTACACTTTGACACATCTGTCTCCGATTCGGAAGGCTTTATAACGTTGTCCCTTTCCTTCAGCTCGAAAGCGTCAGCCTGTAAGGAATAAAAATTAAACTTAATATTGATAAACATGATTTCTCTGAGCATTCAGTATCTATGTATATTTGATCTCAGAATTCAAGATTATTATCAAATTTTGGAAAAATATCTCATACAAGACAATGTTCAAATTTAATTTTAAACTTATACTTTTTTGTACTTTGCTATATACATAAATGCTGACTTAAAAATAAAATTAAAATACTCAATGCTACATTCGGTCGAGTTAGAAATTCTGTCGAAGTACGATTTCAAGTGTACCTACTTATGTAGTTGATGTCTTCTTTGTGATCGTTGTTATTGTTTTCCCATGAGGCCGACTCTGACTCTGAGGTCTGGTCAGCCGTTCTGGTTTTTTTTGGTGGCAGATGAAATCTCATCTGCCACCAAAAAAAACCAGAACGGCTCTGACAAAATACTTTTCTGTTAACGTTAACGCTTCGTTCCAAATGTATGGCAACGAAATTATTAGGCGTGAGTCACGTGACAGTTCTCTCCGCAGGTAATGTCCTTGCCATACATTTTGCACGAAGCGTTAGCGTAAGCAAGCGCTATTATAAAAGTTATTTGGCTAAGAGGGCTGGACGACGAAGTTCAGTGTTTTTAGGGTTGGTTCTGTACCCAAGAAATCCAAAGGGAGACCTATTGCTATCGCTAATCCATCCGTCACGTCCGTCCCTCTGTGCTTTTTTCGTTGTCCTCCTTTTCACCGTCTTTTGTCGTCGTCTGCTTTGTCAGCAGTAGGTACAATAAATAATAATCTTTATTCACAGAAATAATTGTACATTTTTTTTTGTTTACCACTAGAGTGCTTAGTCTACAGTTTGTGTACACAGCAGCATTAGCATTTGGGGCAGAACTAGGCATAACCTGTATTTCAGCCCTCAACGCCGATTCTCCTGAGTTACAAATAAGTATTTAAGAATGATAATGGTTCCATGTTAGAATGTACGAGCCTAATACAATCTGTTTGTCTTGAATCAATGGAGTTGTCTGCACAACTCCATCTAACACAGAGATATAGATTTAACACGAAAAGTAAAAACTTATAGATAATGTTGATTACCTTGGTCTCCCGGTATTCTCTAATTTTCCTGGCTAATGTCAGAAATGCTTCCTCGATGTTTATGTTGCTTTTACACGATACTTCGAAAAACGGCATGTCGAAGTCATCCGCTATCTGGAATCGATATTTTGTATTTAGGCGAAGTTCGCAAAAGTAAATCTCCTGGTTCTTGTAAATGGTTGGCTCGGTAAAATGAAATTCGTTGATGTTTTTTCCTAGTTGATTATGAAACAATGAAATATCTTTTTTTTTGGAAGGCCCATCTATTTATATTGATAGTTAGGTAGCATAATCCACTTTTTCAACGCTAAGATCATCGTGCCTAAGCTAGATTGGCTAGCTTTTGGGCACTACTTGTAATTATGATTGCACCATTGCTAATCAAAATCGTGATATTTTGTTCAGCTTCTAAGTTTATCGGTGTGGGAAGAACCTTTGATCTGATGTTTAGAAGGCCGTTTATTATTCACGCTATAATAGTATGAGGATTTTCAAAAATAACTAAACAATTACCTTTTGGCCCCTCTCTTTGGGAACTGCTCTATGATTCTCGTGGACATCACACTTGTTGCCAACTAAGACCTTGATCACATCGGGAGACGCATACTGGAAATAGAAAAGCACATAGGTACATATTGATTTGTAAAAAAAAATACATCAGGTTTTGCGTATCTATTTTTATTGAAATAATATATTCTCTTTATCCTTCGTTGAACCATGCAGGGTGAGTCACATGTTTCATTGGAATCGATGAATACATGTTCAAGCTTTCAGACGACCTACCTACATTATTATATGGGTAGATCGGTTTTTAATAGGCAGTCAAAACTTCTATCCAATTCACGCTTGAACCGCCATGCCATGAACCGTTTCGTATTATTTTGTTCAATATGCAATTGCCCATGATCATTAGTTACCTAGAAATCTAACAACATTTAGGTATCTATAGGCAGGTAATCGTCAATCAAACTCACTTAGATAAAATGGTCTCATCGAATATTTTATCAAGGTGAGTTATGATTTGTCCTTGAATCAAAGAAAATACCTAACCATTATATCCCTTGATGAGGCTACATAATATAGCGGTACCGTAATCGTTCTTGCCTTGTACACCGACAACGGATGGCTATCAACTAATTGAACATTTATATTTTTACAATCACGTTCCATAAATCAAATCACTTCAAATCGATGAAAAATTTAGTCAGATAGACGGGTAATGGAACGCAGCTTAATAACAGTTTTTTTTTTTTCTTTTAAAAAGGAACCCGTGTTATCTCACCTCTTGGATATTCCTCAGCCAATACGACAGATGATTGAATGACTCCAGATTGGTAATATCATACATAAGTATAATGCCCATAGCTCCGCGATAGTACGCTGTAGTGAGTGTCCGAAACCTCTCCTGTCCAGCAGTGTCCCATATTTGGAGTTTGATTGGCACGCCGTCTAAGTTTATTATCTTCTGTTTGAAATCTATACCTGGAAATGTTAGAATAAGTGTGATTAAATGTAACAGCACCTATTGTGTGCCAATTTCGTAATACACTGCCTAAAATTTGTTGCTAGGGAATAGGTACTTAGGTAGATATATACTGGTTACGGTACAAATCTTTACTATAGGAAGGTAATTTCCTGCTGGAAATAGACACATTGTTATCGCATAGGTTCGATAGCTTTTACGTCTTCTGAGATGTCGGATGCGGTCTGATCGTAGAATTGGCCACGTCATGGTGTCTCAGACAATATCATGAAGTGGTGAAAATTGTCACTGCCTGAGACAAAGGCTGTAAGCTTTCGCCTGCCAGGTGGTGGTGGTGGTGTTGGTGGAAATTATTAGAAGAAGAAATAAAGTAATATTGCAACCAGATAGAGATATTCCAGTTTCCTATTATCTAGCTCTCGTTTTTAATTGAGTGTCTATACTATCTATGTAATGGTCGGTAAAGGAAAACATCGTAAGGAAACTGGTAGGTATGATGGCAAACATTTGAAGACATGTGACATCTACCAATCCGCACTGGGCCCGTGAGGTGGATTACAGCCCACTCCCTCTCGCATAGAGGAGGCCTGTGTCCCAACAGTGGGAACATTAAAAGACTGATTGTGTTATGCCTTATGCTATTGGTCTTTCTTTGGAAAAGTTTAAAAACAATATAACAGTAGACACAAAGATCTCAATGCCAGGAAAAACAAAAAAATGTCTGAATTCTACTTTGTACCTATACCTACCTCAGATACTCGTATTAGGTAGGTTCACCTAGTATCCACCATGTTTGATAAACAACAGAATTATTTTTTTTTTGAAAATGACTTCACGTTCCTATTCGAGGAGTCTATATAGAATTTGTTGGCACGCCTACATAGACGCCTAATTGAAAAATGCCTCAAACTCAGTCGGTAGGTAGGTACAACATGGAGATTGATACAACGAAATTGTTGATGCAGTCAGCTTGTAGGTACGATAAGAGATTTTTTTAACAGACTTCAAAAAAGTAGGAGGTTCTATGTTTGGCTGTACGTAGCTATGTTTTTTTTATGTATGTTCACCGATTTCTCTATTAGTTGTGTTGTGGACCGATTTTCAAATTTTTTTTTTTTTGAGAAGAATGTAAGTACGAGTATTATACTCCTGAGGTGGTGCCTGAAATTGACTCACCTGACGTTTTGGTTTTTAACCGACTTCAAAAGGAGGAGGTTATCAATTCGGATGTTTGTAGTTTTTACGTGTGTAGGTATGTACCTACTTATGTTATTTTGCAAATCATTGATTTGCAAATTTTTTTTTTGTTCGAAAGGGGTTTATTCTGAAATGCTCCCATTTAAATTTCATATAGATCTGATGACGAGTTTCGGAGACAGACAACGGAACTCTTAAAAAAATAACAGCAAATCAACCGCGATTGCTGTTATCGCATAAATGTGCATTGAGGGGGGTGCAATCACAATTATTAAAAGTAAAAAATAAAAACTTTTTTACAAAAAAATAGAACCGACTTAAAAAAGTTTTTCTCCATTATATACAAATTCCATGTTTAGTTTAGTCCTGGGGTAGATACGAGTACCTACAACAACTAAAAAGTGAAAAATAAAAAAACTTTTAAGTACAGAAAAATACCTACAACTGACTTCCAAAAAGAACTAAAAATTTAGTTGGGTGTCATATAACGAAGAAACAAAATACGAGCACCAACTTCCGAAGTTAAAGTTTTTTTTTAAATTTTTAGTGTAAGTATTTTTTTTGGAAGTGGTTGTCTAATTTGTAAAAAAGTGTTTTTGTTAGCTCCCCCTTCAACCGTCTTCTTTGAATATATCTAGATACTAACATACACAATAAATCACTCTGCACGTGTAAATTACCGAGTCAAAAATTTGCGGATTTCAGAATTCTAAAATGAATTCGTAAAAGAAACAGCCTTTTATTTGTGCTCATAATAAAATCCACTCAGATCTAACACGAAATCTAGAGGTGACACCTTATCTCCTAAAAGCTTTCGCGAAGTGCATTGCACTTAGACACAAAAAGCTTCTCCTAAGATCTCGATGTTCCTACACCGTTTAGCAGCCAGGTTTGCCGTGGCTTCGAACAAAAAAATATACAAAACACATTTCATAGAAACGAGTTGTTCCTATGTATCTGACTACATAGCTTGCTGAGCTTGGTCGGGCACTAACTTTTAACTGTAAAATGGACTGGAAAGGGAAGTCCTGAGCATATAAATATTTAAAAGGCTATTTCACGTCACATGTTCCATTGTTTCCCGCTTTACATCCGCAATATAAAACATAATCGCAGATTCGTTATGTTACAAAACGGCACTAAAATACAGCATCACCTGTCTGACAAAGGCTCGTAAAAGTAAAAATAAATAAGTTTGCTTACCTATAGTGGATATGTATATATCGTAATATCGCTCGTCACAATATCTATGCACTATACACGTTTTGCCTACATTAGAATCACCTAGAACTAGTAATTTATACGTTGCAGAAAAATCTAAAGCCATTTTTGTTTACTTTGTTGTTGGTACGCGAGCGACGGCGCAAAACATAGGTGGAACTGTCAAAGTGAGAAAAATCAATGAGGGTAAGTGCGCATGTGCGGAGTCGCCCGTTGTCTTACCTTGCAACAAGTAACTATACTAGCTAACCGCTCAGCCAGGGTTTCCCTGCACCGGTCACTGACTTGTAATAAACCTAACTATTTGAAAGAGAATGGCGTTTTGTGAAATAATTCAAGACTTTATTCTGTCGCGCTCAGTGAACATCAACATGAATAAATTAGAATGCTAATAATATTTTTTTCTTAGTTCCCAAAATGCTCACGGTTATCCTCGACTGTCGTTCGTCGACGGTGTGCTCTAAATTAATGAATAAATAAAAATGTAGGCAGAAACAGATTCGTCGATATATAATGATTTAATAATATTTATATATAATGATTTAATAATATTTATATATAATGATTTAATAATATTTATATATAATGATTTAATAATATTTATAACAAATAGCAGAACAAATTACGCCGAATGAATTGACCTCGTAAACAATGTATCAACATCATCATCAGCCTTTTTAACAAAGAGGACTTTGTGAGAGGGTGTGGGCCGTAATCCACCACGCGGGCCCAATGCGGGTTGGTGGATGTCACAAGTCTTCGAATTTTTGGTTCTAGGACATGCCGGTTTCCTCACGATGTTTTCCTTCACCGTTTTGAGAGCAGTGGTGATGAAATAATTTACACAAAGTAAAGCGCCTGCCTGGGTTTGAGAACTCACGACCTACAACTTGTATGTCGCGGCCAATACCACTGGGCCACCACTGAGCGTAAACAATGTATACGAACAAGAAACCTCAGGTGTGACTGTAATCTACGAGTATGGCTTTGTTTTTCTTTATTTATTTTACCATTTCAGTAGTCTGTCCGTTGTCTGTCACAAAATTTTGTTCTCACAACTTCCCATTGACTTGGAACTTGAAATTTGGTGATAATTTTTATTTTTACGTATACTTAACTAACATATACCAATATTTGGTACGTTACCCTAAATGTGCAAAGTCCGACACGCATTTGGCCAGGTCTTAGGGTTTCGTACCTACCCAAAGGGTTCAAACGGAGCCCTATTGTTGTCACTCACGTGTCCGTCTGTCTGTTTGTCTGTCCGTCGTCTGTCACAAAATTTTGTTACGGAGAATTTTTTAACTTCCCATTGACGTAGGAAATTATAATTGTCATTGGATGATTTCCCATCCCACAAAAAAAGAAAAAAGGAAATTAAAATTTGGTGATAATGTTTTTTTTAGTATTACGAATACTTTACTAACAAATACCAATATATGGTACGGAACCCTTAATGTGCCAAATCCGGCACGCACTTGGCCAGTTTTTATTTGTCTAAATAGACTTATTATTTAATTAATAGATATAAAATGGCAAATTGTCATAGTGATGTTGGAATTTCCTCGTCCTTCAGTCGTTTGCTCACTGCTAATATACTGAGATTAAACTTCCTTGAGACCATCTTGGGTATTTTATATATTTTGTTGAATATCAAAAGTAGGTAGTACAGCACTTTTTATAGTCAAACAGCCATCATCATCATCATCAGCCATTTAATGTCCCCACTGCTAGGGCACAGGCCTCCTCTCTGTGAGAGGGAAACAACCAAACAAGATAATTTCAATGTGGAAATTTGCTTTTTCTGCAATAAAATGTTGCAACAAAAACGATAAAACGTTCTTAATCTTATTAAGAAGCCGATGAAACGGTCCCCTGGTCGCTCCGTAATTAGATTAAGTGCTTATCCAAGCGTTTAATGCAATTTGAATATAATTTAAGCCGTATTTTACAGCGGAGATATTTGGTTACTCTGCATAATTCTTTTTCTACACCTTTTCTGTTTTGATCTTGCGTTAGATATGATTTATCCAAATTTTGTTTCAAATTGATAAATATACGTCAGTAGATACAAAGATTTTAGTTTACTCAATCTTGTTGCAATCCTATCTCATCATCATTCGCCTTATCCCAATTTATTTGAGGTCGGCGCAACATGTCTTTTTCTTCCATAGTCCTCTATTAGTCGTCATCACTGTAGTCACTCCCTTTTTACCCATATCCTCTTTCACACAGTCCAACCATCACAACACACAATCCAACAACAATCATATCTACCATGTGCATATATCCGTGAGTGGTTGGTTAATTTTTAAAACTACTGAAGTATGAGTAATGTCTTGTTCTTCATTTTACGTACTAAACTATGGTGTGATTGCACATCATAGATTACCACTCTCTCACACAGAGAGAAGGTTTGTGTCCTAGCAGTGGGAGCGTAAGCGTGGTCACACACCTACCGTTTCTTTTCTTTTCTACCTAGAACAGATCAGAAAAGAAAGAAACCGGAAGGCAAGAATGTACCGATCGTCACACACCTACCGACGCGCACCGGTAAGAACGCCCAGTAAGAATGCAACTGGACGACGTCGCCGATCAGAACGTTCTGGCCGGTAAGAAAGAGCCGTCACTTACGTACTAGCTCCGTATATCGTCACACACTGCCCGTTTTCAACCCGGTGACGGTCATTTTGCCTCAGTACGCCAAGAAGGGTAATGTTTTTCGAGAGTATGTATGTGTATGTTTGTATGTCTATATATTTGGCACGCGCTGTAACCTAAACGGCTTGATGGATTTTAACAAATGAGATATTATTAGATTGGTCTTGACCGCCGAAGTAACATAAGCTAATGAATTATGAAAAGAAAATGGCAGCCGCAATTAGGTTAGTGTAGTCGTATTGTTTTTGACCGAGTCATGTGGGGTATCAAAATAAAGAGCTTAAGGTGACGAATCCAAAAATATAACTCACTAAAATATAGGAACGGCCGGGGTTGAAAACGGGAGTGTGTGATACGGAGCTATTACGTACTCTTGCTTACCGGCCAGAACGTTCTGATCGGCGACGTCGGCCGGTTGCGGTTGCGTCGGCGGACGTTCTTACCGGTGCGCGACGGCAGGTGGGTGACGATCAGTACATTTTGTATTGCATTCTTGCCTTCCGGTTTCATTCTTTTTTGATCTGTTCTAGGTAGAAAAGAAAAGAAACGGCAGGTGTGTGGCGACGCTAAGTTGGAGGTAGGTAAGACTAATTTTGTTCATTCGACTCCTAACTCCCTATTTCAAAATAGATACTCGTATATCTATAGGTATTAAGTACTTTTAAACTTTAATATAAACCAGCTGTATACATGCATACAACAATAAATTATATCTATTATATTCTACTTGACACTTAGACGAAATAAAAAAATGCATTCAGATCATATTGATTATTCAAACGTGCTAAAGGCAGACAGCGAGCAAATATCACAAAAATAATCCATAGAGGGAGAAGACTAGAAATAGTAATATAATATAGAGAGAATTTACTCCGGATATGTGGGAGTACGAACATTCAGGGTTTCCATTTAACTTACTTAAATCCACAATAGCATTCGTACAATCAGTTCGATACATCTCGTGGCCCTGTGTATGTAAATGTCTTATGTATTAAATGACCAGGACTCTGTAGATTCCTTATCTCACCCTTTGTTTCGCTACGTCTGTATTTTCGTCTGCCATTCAAGGTATTCTTCAAGGTTACGTTTTATTATGCATGTAAATAGGCGATGAGTATTTTCACTTTTTGTTTTTGCATCTTTTGGTGGTACAAAGGAATTTGTAATGTCATCATCTGTTTAGTGTTGTATTGTTATGAAAGCTTATATCCGCGTTTCGGTCCAAGAATGAGAATACACACCCCAATGCAAGAAGCAGGAAATCTGTAGGTACCTACTAGTAAAATTTCGTCAAATTTTTGAGGAACATTCATCCATAATTTTGCTCCTCGAGAAAAAAATAAGTTGTAGCTATTAGTACCAACGATAATGAGTAGTAAGACAAAATAAAAACAAATGGTTGCACTCCGGGAGTGCCGGCAGAAGTGAAAACTTGAACATGAGGTAACATTGTGCATTTTTGAATATTTTGGAATCATCTTATGAATTTTGACGCTGCTAAAGAAGTTTTCACTTCAAAAATACAGAAGGAAGATTATTATAAAGTAGTCCAACCTAAAACCGTTTACTACCTAGAAGCAGCTCCTACTTCTGTTCACCATACTAATGTAAACTCCAACAGCCAATAAAGCTCGCTCAAACTGTAATACGTTACGTATACTGACATCTTATTGGAAACGATAAAACATCAAGGCTGTTGACCTTGAACGCAGACGCAATGTTTACCGTAGGTCAGTGACGCCAATTATGTATAATGCTGCCGCGCAGTGCCACTCGCAACTGTTCCGCTACGATAGTGCTACTTAGCACTATATACGATCGTTCCAATGTTAAAGAAAACCCTATATGGAAATAATGACTAATCAATGCGAGAACCGTTAGCTGTTGACCTAGTTAACAAAAGTGACAATTCTGAAATTGGATACTTAGGTGTAGATTTACCTAGTTTTGATATCTAGGCTACGAATGTTGTTACTATGATAGGTACTCGTACCTACTTATTGACATCGAAATGTGTCTTAACAAACCATCAATCAATGTCATTGTTGTGAACTACGTTCCGATTGAGTTATTTTCCATTAGTGTCACCACTCACCGTCGGGTCAGGGCAAGGTGTTCATGAATGCGCGAAGGTGTACGGCACGCATACATTCCGCTCGTAAGATGCGGTGGCGCCGTGCAGGAAGAACAACAACTTCATTTGTCAAACAACCGCAAGCCGGGGAGCGACGCGCAGCCTGAAGCAGAAGCACAGCTTGATGTATTGCAAATGGCGGTAATTTTGAAGTTTGCGTTCTGTTTGCTATTCAAAACCGCATAAACTGCCACCGTTCTACGTTTCCCTATAATTTCGCTGCAAATGACGAATGATCTGTTGTTTAACTGCCACTCAGGTGTACCCGAATGGATTCGTTGTAACACCCCACCTTTCTTAAGTAGTAAACTATAATTTTGATAATTTACTCAAAGGGAAAGCAGGGTTCCTATTGCTTGGAGTTTGTTTATTGAAATTTAAACACCTGCTAGGTATGTCCCGGAGCGTTAGAAATGCTTTATCATACTGTTATCTGAGGAAAGGCTATTATTAGTGTTATATATAGTATATTATATGTATAAATACTTGGAGGAAATTGGGTCTGATTTTATTCACTGCATCTAACTATTGATCTATAATACAAAGGAACCAATTAATTGTTGGGAAAACTGCGAGTATTCCGTAATGAGTAATGACTGTCCAGTTTGCTGGTCACTATCGTCATCGTCTCACTATAATATCTATTAGACTATCACTTTCGGTCGCCGAGTGCTCTATTGTCTGCGATATGATCTTTTTTCTTTTAATGAGCCTGTAGATCCGGCTGATGGTTACCTAATCGGGTACACTGACGCACTTGTGGGAACTTCAGGTTAAGCAATTTGTTTCACACTAATCTTGAATCGCGATGCTGACTGCATAGCCGTTGTTGCGTAACTTGCGAGGATAAAGTTTGATTTCTAACTGATTCCAGGTATCGCTTGGCTCTATAGTAATCCAAGGTTTATTTCTGTCATTGAAGATGCAGATAAATCCAATCACGTTGATTCTGTCATTAAAAAAAAAAAAAATAAATAAATAAAAATCGTTTATTTTATAAAAGGGAGACAAATACAATAAAAATATCTTAACAATTAGACTAGAGCACAGTTTTATATTAGCCTGAACTAGGTGGAACCTGTGTTTCAGGCTAGACAGTTCATAAATATCTTATAAGAATTATAAATAAATTAAACAGTATAAAGTACTAAAATTAAAACTTACATAAAAATAGAATCAGCATGTTAGCGGGTTATTTGTCGACAATGAGTAGATCCTCTGTCTGTTCATAAGCAATGCTTCGTAGAAATGAAATGACAGTTTTTTTACAATTAAAATAGTTCAACTTATAAAAACTTAGTTTTTTATTTAACCTATTGTACAGAAATGGGCCTAAAAATGAGAAGAATCTTTCTGCAAAGACATTTTTGGAGGTTGCATTAGAAGTGCACACTATATCATTCCGCCTCTTGTTAGTACTGTCAGAAATGTACGAAAGCATAGTATGTTGTTTTAATACTAAGTGCAAAATGAAAAGCTGGCGAACAGTCAGCACGTTGCAGGATTTATATAACTGATCTGTGGGAAAGAAAAAGGGATGGAAGTTTGCTACTTTTAAAATTGCTCTCTGAGCTCTTTCAAGAGGAAGCATGAGGGTTTTTGATGCGCCACCCCATGAAGTAATGCAGTATTGAATTATAGACTGGCATAGGGCCAGATAAACTTGTGTGATTAATTTTGAATTTGCAAAAGTTCGTATTTTTTTAAATACATATATTAACTTGCGCACTCTTTTAACCAGAGTTTCAATATGATGTCTAAATGTGAGTGTATCGTCAATTATTACCCCGAGGTATTTGATGTTACAGGTTTTGAGGATAAGAGGACAATGACACATGTTGACTGAAGGGTTACCACATTGATGGGCGTATAGATGAAAGCTAGCAGTGTTAAGTTGCGGCATTATGTTTAGTATTAACTTGGCGCCCAACATCTAATGCAGAACTCCAATTCTAAAGATTCTCATGAATACACGTACCTGCACCGTACAAGTTCAAGAAAGAATCTGACACATGAATAATATATGGGATAATCTTCAGTGTCTGTTTATTATTCAATATAACTCAGATTTCTTCATACAATAGGTATCCAGTTTACTGACAGCCTCATAAGTTTTTCTACTAACTGGTTATGATCCAATTTTTGGTGTCTGTCTGTAGTCTGTATATCAGATTGTGTTTCCTTTAATTCATCATTTTTATTATTAGGACAGTAAACAGACGTTATACAATGACTAAGTTACAAATTCGTTTTTCTATGACGACTAATAGATTTTTTTATAATGATTTATGGTTGTTGGTAAGTCTGGATTTTGATTTACTTTTCCAAGTATTTAGGCATAGTTTACATCAGTCATAGCAAAACCATCTTGCTAAATTCAACTTTTTCATACAGGAAGTATTTATTTTTCAGATTGAATGTATCATATGACAAGTTGTTTAAGCGAATGCACTTACACAATGTTATAGTTTTACGCATTTCGAACAATAGCTTCTAAAGTTCAAGCTTTACAACAGAAATAAAGGTTTATAGGATCATGGATCGATTATGTTTTCCACTAGGTAGGTACGTCTTTGAGCCTTAGTTTGTTATTACAACGTAGGTACCTTCGTTCCTGCACATACTAAACTTTATAGTGAACAGGATGTGGGCTTATGTGCTGTTACAGCTTTATTTTTTTCACTCTATAGATGTAGCAGTAAAGCAACACATCCCGTAGGTAACCACAGGCAAGATAAACTTTGTCTCCTCCGCAAATACTTTCACAAAGGCAGCATCAATCTTCACGGACACACTTCAATTGGCCACACACTCCTATGCATCGTCCACAATGCACATGACATATTTTCCTTCGTACATGGATCTTTTGTGTAACTCGGCACGTTTGCAAGTGTAGAGGTCGGTGCCTGAGGTCACTCCTTCGCGACGGGTTCCGGGAACATATGACAGGTCTCTCATTGTTCGCAAATTGTTCCGCGCAAGGTCCTCTTGTAAATGTCAATCCGGCGCCGGCGCCGATGCGGCCACCGCCAGTTGGTTAACAGAACTGTTTAATATCGCTAAATATAGAATGTGGACGAGTTTGCGAGCGTTTTATGAGGAAAAAGAAATAATGGATGCTGTGTTAAGTTTTGTTTATGAAGTTAAAGATGGCTCTCTTAAGATTTTGTAAAATGTAAGGAGATAGTTGAAAATAGAAAAATGAGATAAGCCACAGTTATACCAGCTTTTAAAGATAAACAAAGAAAATGTTTAAGATCTGTTAAACAAAGCTATTCTTTGCAAACATCGAACGCCGCCTATTAATATAATGAATTATTATTATTAATATTTGTCTGTTTGCTGACGCTGAGACAGAACCAGCAGCTTATTTAGCTTATTTTATGTATTTTATTTCACCAAAGTGGAATATTGGTAGGTGGTACAAAAACACATTTGCTTATTCAAGAAGTAGACACGTTAGTTAATATTTCACTATAAGATGATCCTTGCAAAGCCATAGACCATTTTACATAACATATTAAAAAAGAAAAACTAAACATATCGTCTGAAGCAGAAACAATAACAATATACTAAGAAAATAGCAACAGAAAGCTGTAAATCTACTAGAATTACTAGAAAACGGCAATAAACAAATCTTCACGCGCTACGCATATAAATACTGGGTAATCGAAGTACATATTTATTTGTTAAATGACTCGCTTGGTACGAAAGAACTAGTCTTGCACGGGCCAAGAAACAACTTCTATTTGTGTACAAGATTGATACCAGTTGAAATCAAGTACTCCGTATCAGGGGACACTCATACCTGAATGCAGTGAATAGGTATATGTCATGAAGCCTGTTAATCATATGTTACTCAATGTATCTATGATCAAAGTTACTACCTATGTAATTTAATAGTGTCCGTCCTTTTAGCACTTTAATGGATAATATATCAAAGTCAAAGATCGACTCTTCAATGGGACGTGTAATGAATAGGTACTAGCGTGCTTTAAGGAAGTCATGGTACATTGAATTATTAATTGCTAGATGTTCTTTGTTGTTCTTATTTAATTGTTGTTCCAGTTGATTTATAATGAATTGTTGTTTTAATTTACCTTTGTGTGATGTCGTTTCAATTCTTCGGTCAATTATCTTCGGTAGTGTCTCATTGTTGTCAACAAGAGCCGGTTGTGGTCCTTTGCTTAACATGGTCTGTCTCATAAAAGAGGCAGCGTCGTCGAGTACACAAGGGCTAGTGATCCCATAGCCAGCAGTCCCGCTAGTGAATCAGTAATTCAACTCTCTGTCTTGAAGCATTTGAATTAAATTATGATGTCAATTAATTAGTAAAAAATTGTGTGTTGTTATTTTATCCATTATTCCTTTACTTTACAGACCTCGTGTAACTTGCACAGCCACATTGACAGATATTCATATTTTCATGTAAAAGCCGTAGCTCTTGGATAAACTTCTAGATAACGCTATCAAATCAATCGATTTGAACAAAAGACAACGCACATTTTATTTAATAATTCCAACATTGCAGATGAATTTGAAATTTGTAAAAACCTATGAAAAAATATCCACCTAAACCTTTTCTCTTACACTACACTTTTACAATAAAAAACTTTTTTACAAAAAAAACAACCGACTTCCAAAAAAAACACACCAAAAATTTAAAAATAACTTTAATTTCGGAAGTCGGTGTTTGTATTTTATTTCTTCGATATTTGACACCGACTTCCGAAATTAAAGTTATTTTTAAATTTTTGGTGTATTTTTTTATTTTTCGCTTTTTAGTTGTTATACCCCAGAACTAAAAACCCCAATAACATGGAACGTGGAATTTAAACATCTGGAGAACACAAAAACGTCATCAAGATATGCGTATTTTTCGTTTTTGTTCAGTTTCTCAAAAAGCGCTGAAGCAATTTAGATAAAATTTATATGAGACCACCTCGGGAGTATATTCTTTCGGATAAAAAAAGAATTTTGAAAATCGGTCCACAACTGACGGAGAAATGCGCGGACATACATAAAAAAAAAAAAACATACATACAGTCGAACATAGAACCTCCTCCTTTTTCGAAAGTCGGTTAAAAATAAATCTTTATTTCCGAATACTTATACTTTCCGTTCCAAATACAAATGATTTCTATGAGAGTGTGTCCATTGATAGTGCACAATAGGCGAATCATACGCACCATCAGAGGGATGGCGGAAATACAACAACGGTATGATATGGCGCTTTTCACAATGGTTACTATAGCATTATGAAATATCACATAGAAAAGAAATTTGATCAGTTCCGTAAATGAGCATTTGAACGGTTTGACATGTTACAAGCAGCAGGGTTTAATGAAATAACTTCCGCTACTGATTAGGTTTGCATGCTGTTCGAAAGGTTAACGAAATCAATTGCCTGTTAGAGTACCGACTTCGTTGATGTCATCTTTACTGTCGTTTGCAATTCCCACGATTGCTTCTGAATGTTATGTCATGCGTGATATGTTTTGGAAATTTTGTTTGGTATTTTTTTAATAAGTTATATTGTGTTATTTTACATTTTGTGACAAAACTTTCTTTTTTATTTATAACATTAATCAGAACAGCTGTTATAATAATATGTCAAACCAGGCCTGCTTAACACAAATATTGTTACAAAAATCTTGTTACACGTACCATTTGAAAGTTTTTATTAATTTAAATTCCTTGTATTAGGTACTGGTGCCGATTTCTTCAATAAGTTGTTGTATGAAGAAGTGATCCCACAAGAATGGTGCAATAGTTCGCAAGTGCATCTTCAAGAATAAAGGGGATGTACAGGACTGCAACAACTATCGAGGGATAAAGCTCATGTCACATAGTATGAAAATATGGGAGAAAGTGATAGAGAAAAGACTGCGAGAAGAGAGTGAGTTTACCCCAAACCAGTAGACAACAAGTACAGACATGTGCACAAGAACTTGCACATGATGTTTATTGATCTTGAGAAAGCGTATGATAAGGTACGTCAGGACGTGTTGTGGTGGGCCTTGACAGAGAAAGGTTTGCCTGGGAGGTATGTTGATTTGATTCGTGCTATGTACAGACAATCTATTACGCACGTCCGGTCGCTGCTGGCAACACCGATGAGTTCAGTGTGGCTGCAGGCTTGCATCAAGGGTTTGCTTTAAGTCCTTACCTCTTCCTGTTAATTATGGACGCTCTTACGTCGGAAATACAGGAGGAGGCACCCTGCTGCATGCTGTTTGCGACGACATTGTTCTGGTCGTTGAAGATGGACCTGAGATCCAGAGCAGATTGGAGAAATGGCAACAGAATCTGAAGAAAGTTGGCTTGAAAATCAGCAGAACTAAAACCGAATACATTTTCTGCGATTTCGGCGGTCTCTCCAGTTCTGAAACTATAGTGCTAGACGGCGCGCTTCTCCCAGTCTGCTTCGATTTTCGGTTTCTCGGTTCACTCGTGCAAAGCGATGGCGAAATAGATCGGACTGTTAAGCACAGAATTAACACTGGATAGATGAAATGGCGGCATGTCACCGGGACTATTTGCGACTCCCACATTCCTCTTAAACTTAAGGGAAGATTTATAAATCAATGTCTTGTATGGTTCAGAATGTTGGGCCACAAAAGGGATGAATGAAAAGCAATTGCATGCGGCTGAGATGAAAATGCTAAGAGCGATGTGTGGTGTTACGCGCAAGGATAGAATTAGGAATGAGTATATAAGAGGAAGTCTGAAAGTGGCACCGCTGACTGAAAAGTTGTGTGGATATCGGTTGTCGTGGTATGAGCATGTGATTCGGAGGAATGAACAAAATGTCGTGAGGAAAGTCTTGTGTATGTCTTGTGAATGTGAATGGCTATAAGTGTAGAGGAACGCCAAAGAAACGATGCACGATGGTTGGACTGTGTGAAAGAGTGACTACAGAGATGACGACTAATAGAGGAATATGGAAGAAAATGACATGTTGCGTCGACCCTAAATAAATTGGAATAAGGGCAGGAGAATGATTAGGTACTGCTGCCGATTCTCTTGTTCAATATCTAAACTAAAATTAGAGATTCGCTAAATTTTACTAAAAGGCAGTGCGAGAATAGGACGGCTATAGCTATAAACTAAGTTAGAGATGTCACACTAGTTTACGCCTTGCGCTTCAACGTGTTTTTAATCGACATGTTTTTACGTGTACCCTTAATGTACCCTTAATGTATGGAAAATATTAGTTCAACTAAATTTGACAGCTCTAATTTACGTCCGTCTCTTTCTTGTTTTATTAGAGAGAAAAAGATAGGAATAGCCTACATTAACTTTAGTTTGTGCACAACAGAACCCGTACCAGTGTGATTTCTAATCAAATCAAAACATTTTTATTTATTGGTATTGTATCTTTTTTACCTAAATTAATAATGGTAATTCTATATTTATTTTCATTTACGCATATTAGAAAAAATATATATTATTAAAATAAAATTTTGAACAAAATGTTACGAATTAGAATGACGAAAAAATATCTTTTCCTCTTTTAAATTGTAAAATCTTTGTGAATAACTAATCAAAACGAGCAGTAATATTCTAACATTTTGGCATTACATCGTGCTTGGTAACATTCTTCTATCGATTTAACATCCCGTTGGAAACTTTTACGTCGTTCTTCACTCACCATTCGAAGTTTAAGAATGGTAAAATCCAAATAAAAGAAAGAAAAAATATTTATTTAGCGACAGTCACCAGGTTCACACAAATTAAACAAAAAGTGACAATGATAAAAAAAAAATAGCTTGTGCTGCGCCAAAAAGGTTCATTTCAGCAATGTTGCCAGACAGATGCTGTCTTCCAATGAACCTTGACTGACAAGTGACGGAGTAAATGGTTTCAAACATAATAAATAATATTATATTCAATAAAAGAATACAAATATTTTTAATACAATCAGTAATTGTATAGTTTTACAAGTTCAGACAAACAAAAAGTATATTGGCATAGAAAGTACGTAATTTTATTTTATTTTGTTGTTATTTAGTAAACGAGTATACATGTGTTTAAGACATCCAATCTTTTCATATTTTTAGTTACAAGTCTTACACTAAAAAGGCTGCATTTTCAGTTCTATGGTTGCCTAAAATGTTTGGACAGGACTCAAAGATATAGGTAAGACTTGTAGACCGACAGAAATGCAGCACAAAATTACCAAAATAATGTACCTAGGTATATACACTTTGTTTCACCTGGTCAGTTAGAAATCTACCTTGACATTTTTAACATTCCACAAACAACGGTTTTATTGAAAAAATCACAACAATTTTCGAACTGTTGAAATGAGTTTAAGACCACCAAAATCTTTGATCTATAGACATATGGTATCAATTTGACTTCTTTGTCTCCTAATAGAACCGAGGGTGCATGAAAATACTTGTAGCTCGTAGTATTCACACTATTACTGTAGAGGAATGAGACGTGTTAGACACCCACATAATTCGGTCAAAATTAGTCAAGAAATTCATCATCATCTCAGCCTTTTAATGTCCACACTGCTGGGGCACAGGCGTCCTCTCTGTGAGAGGGTGTAGGCCGCAATCCACCAGGCGGACTGGTGGATGTCACATGTCTTCAAATTTTTGGCTCTAGGACATGCCGGTTTCCTCACGATGTTTTCTTTCACCGTTTTGAAAGCAGTGGTGATGAAATAATTTACACAAAGTAATTCGCCTGCCTGGGTTTGAACTCACGACCTACAAATTGTAAGTCGCGGCCAATACCACTGGGCTACCACTACTCTCCAAGTAATTCAATACACAAAAAATTATGAATGTTAGAATAATTGTGTCAAACAGTATTATTGTAAAGTATCACTCGTTAGTAATCCTTAAATAAATAAATACATAAAATCTACATTCCCCAACGAAAATACTGACTTTTCCTAAACTTATGTCAAGCACACCCGTGGAGATCGTAGAGATACTAGGCTGAGTATTAAAGTGCATAGTGACCCAAAAGAACATTAAACACCCTTTTTATAGCTTCAATACAGTTTTATGTCGCAATAACGCCTAGAAATGTTTAAACTAAAAGCTGCCATTTAAAATAATGTTGAACGTCTAAAAGAACATGTCGTCGGCAAAAAAGTGTAAAATAAAAACAAATGAATTCATGTCCATAAAACTATTTACGACGATGCTTGTACAATATTTTAAACAACGCCTTCTACCATTAAATTAATGCGAAATAGCCCGTGGTGAGTGTACACAAGCATGTCAACTTGACTAATTTGTGAGCCGAGAGCTTTAGTGCTGGACTTATTTCCAATTTTATAGTCCGCGACCTCGCTTGAAAAATTTTATGTTAGAAAATTTACAACTCATTCCCCTGTCCCTTAGAGTTACTGATGTTTCTGCCGTCACTTCTTGGTATGACTATAATGACCCTTTTATAGTCCGAGCTACTTTTTTTGTACATGCAGACTGCAGTCAACATGCACAATAAAATATTGTGATATATGACTTGCTAATATGGGATTAATTAAGTGCAGGGATGCATGCGAACGTGGCGCCTCAGTTGCCACACTGTCGTGCCAAACATTAGCGTTGGCTAATATAAAACACTTAAAAGGTCATTACGAAACAAATTTCTTAAGATAAACACATTATTATCCATTCGATCACGTAATAAAACAAACACGGTTATCGCTATAGCCTGATTTATAGCTATAAATCTTCTCGTATTTGCAATAAGGAGACAAACGTTTGTCGCAATGGCTAACGTAACTCGAATAATTAGTAAAATCACGATTTATCCCACTTTCTAGGTCTCTTCCGATCTGCACTATCGATCATCGGAAGATATCGATCTTATCTCACGATCAATTACTTACTGCGTAGTGGGAAACGGTACTTTATGAGCATCTACTTATATCTGATTATCTGCAGCGATTTCTACTTTAATTACTTAATTGTACTTTTGAATGCAACTTTTATCTTATTTCACAATTATTATAATGTTCAACATTTTCTAAATATATTGATATCGTCGTTTTGGTAAAGTTATGATATTTTATTTCTACTGCTATTATTGTGATATTCATCTGTACAAATTCTTTTATTAACAGTAAAAGATCCAAGATAATTGATTTGTTTTGTTTTGACGGTTCTCCATAACAATCACCTCATCTTACTTTTATAACTTTAAATGTTTTGATAGCATATTTTTACATGGAATGCCAACATATTCTCTAGCTCGTTCTGTCATCCGAATGAAGAAAAAATATCATTAAAATTCTTTGCGTTCATTCTTTGATGGACCAACCCAATTTTTTTGCATACCCATTAGATAAGTGTGTCTTACTTCTGCAGTAAGTGGGTATTAGTCAGGTATTCAGGGCAATGGCACGCTTATATCATCCGCGTAACATCATGAGTATGCACCTACAGTCCTACATCTGTTGGAGGTCATCGGTCATTTTAGCATCGTAAATCATCACCTATAACGCTGTCAACAGTCAATTAGCAAGTTATATCATTAACAGTTTATCTAAACTTGGTCCTTATTTTTCAATTAACTTTAGATGAGTAGCCATAACCGCAGAACTATCGATCAATGTGGTTTAGACTGCCAGTTGGAATAGGAAGTTTGAACAGGTGAGTGTCCTAGATTGTTGCATGTCGTGTTGTTTTTAGATCAATGAAGAAAGAACACTTTCTGTTTCCTTTCGTCTTTCTAGATCTTTCTTCTTCTTCGCATATTGTTACTTTTTTGCTGGTTTAGGAATCCTAGGCAATATAACCTTGTACTAGAATCGGTCCAACATCACTGACAGGACTATTGTAGCAATTATGCCTGGTTTCCCGAAATGTCTGCACTTTGATAACTTAAAGGGTAGTCTTTGGTATATCCATGCTATGTTTTAATTGATATGTTAACAATTTATATATCTGTGGTTAACACCAAGTTAAAGGCGCAAAATCTGCCATCAGTTTATTATTTGTCCAAAAGTTCCGTGAATGTCGAAATGCATTTCGTAAATCTTTAGCTTTTTTATTTATTTTTTACACGTAAGAGTGTAAAATCACTGGGAAGTAATTATTTACTCAATGCGCAACACACCTCATTAGGAATCGTTTATTTACTGTCACGATTGTGCGAAATTTCGAAAGCTCCTTCGAAGTATTCGAACGTTTTTTTGGAAATGGTGAGGCGTCAAAATATCCCATACCGTGGAAGAATAAGGCCTGCGAAATGTGATTTTTCTTAAAAAAAAAAAAGTTTGTTGTCCAGTCACATCATCGATATTTTATATGGCGCCTCAGTAATAACTAATTAATAAGATCAAAGGGTTAAATACCAAACAACTCACTAATGAAACTATAATTAATCATCGATACCACTTGAGAGAAAGTACTGACTCATTGCACGGAATGTGATCTTCATTTGCTTGTTCCTAATAAGAAAAAAATTCGAGTGCGTCAGCTGTGCCTGCGTCAGTGTTACATCACTACAAAATGTCCCGTCACTATTCCGGAGATCCGCAATTTGCACTTCTTACTTGCAATAATTACGTACGAAATTCTGGTCCACCGAGTCATACACAACAGAAATTACTACTTGTTTTGCAATTAACGTTAAAATAGTATCACATTTCTATGGGTTCGTAGAACTTAACCCGAATTATTTAGAACATGTTGATTTATTATGTAACTGTGGATCTACGAATGGCAGTGCATTTTCATGAGTCATCGAGCAGACCGTTATATCGGTCATTGCTGATAAAATGATTGATGGGTAATGAATAGGCTCGGGAACGTGTAGCCCCGTAAATATTCATTGCTTCACTAACTACAACCATTACATTTACGCAGTAAGAGAAACTGCGATAGGACCATACTTGTACGCGCTTTGACTGCTTTGCGGCCTAAGTAGTTTTCTTACCGCATAAAAATACTGTACTCGCGAGAGTATTGGCTATTGATCCAACTCCAACGTACATGAGGACCAATAAAGATGTTTCCATAACTCTTCCCTTCTTTTTTCTTTCTTACTGCTTTGTCCTTCTCATACTTCTAATTTTATTCATTCTTCCTTTCATATACAGTCCATCCTTCTGTGGAATGCGCTTCCCCTCAATATCAGGACGGCCACCAGTCAGTATGCATTTAAGCGAAAGTTGCGGAATTACCTTCTTAACAAGTAAAGGAGTCGTCTCAAAATCCTTATCTCTAACTTTATATATTATTATTATATATGTAGGTATATTACATTAAATATATATGTATGTTTATTTTAACTGTATATATATACTTTCGAAACTATTTTCGTCTTAGTATTATTATTTTTTTCAGTTTTTGCACCTGCCATGTTATCTCTCCACCACCTTGTTGGTGACTGGTAGAGATTGCCTAAGGCATTAAGTCCGCCTTTGTACATTTTTGTTGCATGAAGTTTTAATAAATAAATAAATAAATGAGCAATGGAGCGCAGTATTCTGGGTTAAAAAAGAATAGACAGAGTAGGGAACAGCACGCTGTGCCCCAAAACCGGAATTATAGACGTGGGCAAAAAGACTGCCAGGCTCCAATGGAATTGCGCGGGTCACGTCGGTCGCATGGAGATGACGGCCCAGAATGCGGTTGAAGATGACCTGGACGTACACCAAGCAGGCTGGTTCAAGGTGGCGCAAGAAAAAAGTGTCGGGAAAGATATAGGAGAGGCCTTTGCCCAGAAGTGGGACACTACAGGCCAATAAAAAAAATGGTTACACTTGTGGTTAAACAGTATACATAAAACATACGATGACATTTATTTTGTCTCCAAAACAGCGATAAAAGATTTGACGATCTGCCGCTGATTTTACACCTATCCATGTCTAGTTTCTAGCACTATAACATCAGTTACCGTCTTGGGAAGTTGTACTCGACATTCGACTATAAATCAGTAACATCACCTCACGACTACCTGCTCATAATGTCATGGGAAATAATGAAGAGAACTACATTTGAAATAGATATGGAGCAATGATTTTTTAGAACAGTCATCATATTCATTATTTTGTTTTGTTATATGTATTTGTACCTACGCAGTTGCATGAGAGAACTGACTGGAAGCTCAAAGGTTTTGTACATTAAAAATTACTAAGTGTTCTTCAGTTGGAAGAACACGGTTTTTATCAAATTTTTCTAAACGTTAATATTAGGCCTGTATCGTGGGTGAGTTCATGGATATGTAAACTCACATACACAAGACACCCAAACCCGGACAACTATGATGTGTAGGCCATGCAATTACTTGTTCCGTGCGCGAATCGAACTCGCTATATTCAGCGCAGCAGCCAATCGCTCAACCACTACGCCAATCATGCTGACTATGGTCCTCAGTAATGTTGAATTTTTTGCAAAAGAATAAGGAGGCTGTTCCTACAGAGAAAAATAATTCTTGCTAACATTCTATCAATCATGTCCATGACTTACTAACTCAGAAGTTTTCATTAGAATTATTAAATGGCCATGAGCGACGATTAAAAGATGGCGTTTTGTCTTTATAAGCTTTACCAGGTACAGCTAGATAAAGCGACACGTATGCAGGTGGCAGGTGGTTTAAAGAGCAATTGAGAAAGAGTTTTCTTAAATCTGCTTGTAGCCTTATCCATACCTACTAAGTTATTTCCTCCAATCGTCTCTTTTTAGCGATGTCTTGTCGACTTAATCGAGTGGAGTGAACTTTCCTTCCTTACATTCATTCTAAAAGCTTAACTCACACCATGTTCCTCATTCTTCCGCATCACATGCCTTTGCCTATACCATGCGAACCAATTAATACACAACGTTTTAGTCAGCGGTGCCACTTTCAGACTCCTTTCCTTTATCGGATAGCTACGATTCAGAGGTTCATTTGGAGACGATGAGTTTGTATCTAAATATCCGCCTTTGTGATCTCTCTTTTCTCATGAGTCATCGATGTTTGGAACAGTGGGAGTATGAAGACTGGGATATAGAAATCATTTATCACTAGCACAGACCATCGCTGTCCCATACTTGAAAGTTATTGGAGGCTGTTCTGTATACCTCGGTCTTTTGTCATGAGTACCATACTACATACACAGTGCATAGTGCAGTGAAAACTCACGTCCTGTTTTATAGTCTCGTTACCTCCCAACATTTTATAGTGTCTGCAGCCGGAAGTTATGAGCACACTTTACACACCATAACGGCCTCATTTGAACGGACTTCGCAGATGGCAAAACTAATGCCATTAAATGCTCGTTATATTTTAAGAATAAAACTAGGAATTCTATTCATCATCTTTACTTTACCTATAATACCTTGCTTGTTACTGAGGCCTGCGTTGTAAAGGGGCTTTATAATATTTAGTGACGAGTGGGCAAATATATACTTGAAGGTATTTCTATTTTACTGTCGAAAGTTAGAACGGTTGATAAAATTAGAAAATTCTCTACCTGTTGGTGCTTTATAAATAGAATTTACTTTCTTCTAAGATTCTACTCAGTTAGTTAGATTCTAGTCAGGGCATAATTAATTCATAACATGTGAATTCCTAGTGGTAAACTTGATGTTATTAATGAACAGGTAATTGATGTATCACATGCATTTATAAACATTTATATACTCGTAGGTGCATTCGCACAACCCACCTAGTCATTTGCTAAGCATGCCAAATTACTCGTAGTGTTAACGGGGGAGGCCCATGTTTAGTATCGGTTGCTGACTAATGCTAAAGACATGAAACCTTGTATCTAAGGTCACCTTCAGTGGTTCAGGTAACTAATCAGTGTTGACGGAACAAATAGACATACTCGTAAGATCTGGTATTTAGGACGAGGTGTAGTGGCGCCGCCTGATAATCCCCGAGACAAAACGTTCTGCTGTGACCAAAGTAACTAGGGCAAAGCGTAATGGCGCTCTAAACTGACTCACTGACCATTACTCCGTTACGCAAACACAAATATTTGGATATCATAAAAATAACAGATTACGTATGATTTAAACGATGCTACTTGATACCATGCCTCCCACGTTACTCCCACGTAGAAAGTTTCTGCTTAGCTCCCTTTGACATATTGTTTAGAACATTATCTACTTTCTTTCTGGTTTAAGAAAAATGATAGAGGTAAGTAACGTCTTTTTCCCGTATGAATATTAAGTCGAATGAACCGTAAGGTCATCCTACAGTTCATGGGAATGGAGATTGCAATTAGTGCAACTAATGAACTCGTGTTTTCAATAAATTTACATCTAATCGAATGCAAACTGCTGCTTCAATGTGGCAGTCGTGGCGCCTAAAGGCTTGGACACAGTCGACTCCAATGACTTAAAAAGATTCTCTTCAAAAACATAAAACTACTGCCCTACCAACGAAACAATCATCTTCCCCGCCATTTTCTTTGTCTGTGCAGATCCTTAAACGCAATTAATGTAACAACCCATGCTTACAACTGCAGGTCAAAATGATTAACAGCATACCAAAAATACCACGTTTTGTTAAAGGAATCCGATTTCTTGTAAATAACTGTATGCCTTTTTCAGTAAAAACGTACATATGTACGGTAAACATAACGTCTTGATTTGTAGATATGGGGAGCGTAACAAAGGAACATAAAAGTGTAAATGGAAATTCTTTTACAAATAAAAGGTCAGGTAGAGACCGTGATATTTAAGATTACTTTTACAACGTGGTATTCATATAAATCAAAGCGACACTTGGAATATTATTGCGTTGTAAATAGAGACTGGCTGATCAGTCGTTCTACGAATGATGGCGCACGAGTTTCGGGACTTCTTGCTGGACAGCTGCTTTTACAATAGTTTGTCCACTTTTAAAACAATGGTCATCACTACCTCTCTCTTTAAATCGTTTTTACTCGGGTTCTATACTTTTTTGTTTCATAATTATTAATGTATATATTATATCTATTATGTATTTATTGCACCTATATATAAATAGTACACCTAAGACTACCTACAGTACTGTCTATCCTTTTTCTCTATAAAATCCATCCAAAGGTGGTCTTGAAGAGATCGCTTTTGGCGATAAGGCCGCCCATTGTGTCACCCTATGTAAAGTTTTCTTCATTTATATGTTCTGTAATCTAAATAGTGTACATAATAAAGAGTATTCTAGTTTAAAGCGTAAGAATAAAATTAATAAAGAGAATAATAGGAGGTTTCTCTCTCTGGAGTAGATAGCTTGAACCCTGTTCCCGATGTGGGATACAATTTTTATAAATATTTTTATCGAAATATTTAAAAATGTAATGTGTAGGCATAGCGCTTTTTTATTTGAAAAGCTGGCTGGTTACAATATACGAATTTTCGAGTTCCGACTGACTAGAAAATATATGTCAAAATATCTGACGGAAAAATCGCATTACATAAAAAATCACCGTAGATGAAAGAAAAAAATTTTTGGTGAATATATTGGCCTAAATTTTAAAGTTTTGTTGATTGTGTGACTCCTGGTGTGCATTAGTCCCTTCCCGCGTATACAGCGCTGGTCATTTAAGCGTAGTTTCCAAGAATAAACGGCTTCTTGTTAATTATTCTTTGGAGTTTCGCTATCTCTGATATTTCAAAGACTCTTCTTGTATCATAATTTTTATTGTTCATTTCTTTTTCTATAGATATCAGTTATAACAAGCCGTACTCCGGCTTCACGGTACGGGCTGGAGGTGTGAGCCCTTGTGGGCCTGCTGAATCCGAGGTTCAATTCTTTTATAGCGGCTGGTGTTTGGCTCCGAGAATTACGGTGTTATTTCTGCCCGTAATCCAGCATTAAAGCAGTACATCAAACAGCGATTATTTCGTCAGGCGCAAAGCGCGACGATTAATTGAAGTATATTTTTTTTAAATTCATTTATTGAAATAAAACTAGCCTAGTAAATTATGTAATAGTTTGAACTTTTAAAATTCCACAGACTATAACTTAGTTTTTTTCGTACCTAAAGGATTTGTTTACACCTGGATGCATAAGCCTGAATCTAACCAGTTGCAACTGCGTAGAGGATAGGTATGTGTGTTCAGCGTAATACGCTCAAATCCAGTTAAAATTTCTGTTAAAGTTTTTGTCTTACCAAATAAAATAACTAATTCAATTTATAACTGCGTTTTTTGTTTAATAATCAAGTGTTTAACCTTTTTATATTTTTTTATATATTTTCGTTGTATTTTTATTATAAAACAAAATTATACGTGTTAATCCGGCGTTAAGTGTTTTTCTCTTTTTAGGGTTCCGTACCCAAAGGGTAAAACGGATTTCCCACCCCCCAAAAAAAAAAAAAAAAAAATCCTAAAGCATTGTATCGAAAGGTTCCTTCCTACAAAAGTCCTTAACTAAGCTACCTTTGTAAGTACAGGTGAAGTACAGTCCCAACTGAATGACTAACGAAAGATGGGAGGAACTGTGATAGAAGACCAACTCCTAGTTATTTTGTGAATTATGAAAACTTAACATTTTTTTTAAAGTTCTATACCATATACTTAAATTTAAAAAAAAATTACATTATAAAAAGAGAATTCATGAATCTGTGTTCAACAATGGTAAGGTCGTTGACATCACCACTTCAATTTCAAATTTTCTCTCCAAATCGGCACTCTGCTATCAATCACTTACAAGTATCTACAATTTAGTGGACTTACTACTTCAATTTATGAATGAATATTATAGTGACTTTACATAACAACAATAGCTCGTGGGTCGTATCAAATGATTCAATTGTAGGTAGATATGTAAAATTACGTAGTGTGGGTACTTTCTTCACTAGGAGAAAATAAATGTTATGCAACGTTGGAATGATTTATTTGCTACGTATATATAATTAGTTTAACATGTAGGTTGAAGTGTTTACATATTTGGTGACGTCGTAGAGCATGCTAATAATTTATAGAACTCAGATAGATGGGTATCTAGATAAAAATATGTACTTTTTATTAATAACACAAACTATTTAATTTGTCACCATATACTCGTACTTATAAAAGCCTCGTCGCGATATTAAACTGAAAATGACCCTTATTATGGAGACGACAACAATTGAAAATACTGGCAATACTCATAACTATGAACAAGTTTTACTATGGGACCCACCCTGAAATCGCGAAAAAAAAACAGCTGTTCAGTACATTTCGTCGAGATAAACCAACACAAATGTATTTAATTTAATGCATACAAAATAAAATTCCATATATGCATATATATAGTCAGAAAAAAATTAATATTTTAGGAATAGCCAAAGCTTTTTAGCAACAAAGTAAGAATCTGACTTAACCACTTCTCTTTTATTAATTCTCTCCATTGACCTCTAATAACTGTGATGGAAATCGAAACCCAGCAACACATTTACCGAACAAAATATTTACCTAAATCAAAGTGAAATCTAAAGCAATAAACAACGACGCTGTTGTACGGCATTAGCACAGGCGATATTATGCTAATAACACGACCCAAGGCGACTGCGGGACTTGTCGACGTAGGCGCCACCTACCTGCGCCGGACGGAACCGTGTACCCGGCCCTTTACATCATTTCATTAACATCTTACAAGAACTTTCATGTAGCCCACCACAGTTTTAATGGATACTGATATCTGTTGAATACAAATCTCTGAATCCCGATGACAGTTTATTTAAGAACTCTAAAACCTTGCTTAATGCATCAAAAAGAACTGACGACTTGCAAAGTATTTGCAAGGCAAATTTTATGCCTTCCAGTAATAGGCTGCTCTGAAGACTTTATTGCTAGATCCATTTGCTAGCTAAATTGGGATCTTCATGTCGTTTCATTGCCCCAGGTCGCGTAGTGACTATTAAAAATTGTAAACTCTTAACTGTAGGTTTGCTAGACTATAAAATTTCTAACTCCTAAAGTATTTTATGACTCAATAAGTTCTTTATAAAATTAAATGAATTTGTTAAGAACCGTGTTTGCGATATTAACTTTAGTACAGCCCTGTATAAAGGCTCTATACTTAAGTGCTATAAACGGGTACATCTTATTAAACAAAGGGTGGATAAGCTCGAACCCACGACCTGCCGCGAGACTAACGCCTTAGCCATTGGGCTTACTTTTGAGCGGTATATGCGACTACATTGTTTGAAGTGTATACAGAGTTTATCGTTTGAGAGCAAAACAACCTTTTTCCATTAGTTGACTCATAAAATACGAAGGCACATAGTTCTATTAGGAGCTTCGTCATAATTCCTGGGTATAACTACTCAGAAATAGTATATTTTCTGCCTTTTCGCAATTTCTAAATGCCTGTTAAGGTAATCCTATCTCACGAACTCCAATGAAGCTAAATCTCTGTGCTATAGAGTTTTATCACTTCATATTATTAGACAAAGTCTCCCACCGCGTCTGTCTGTCTGTTCGCGATAAACTCAAAAACTACGGAACGGATTTTCATGCGGTTTTCACCAATAGACAGAGTGATTCATGAGGAAGGTTTAGGTGTATATAATTTAAACTCGTGCGAAGCTAGGGCAGATCGATAGTTGATAATAAAGCTAGAATTTGACGATGTGTTTCTGTGAGATTAAGCGGCAAAATCATGGTATTGAATGGTCAATGGCTACAAGACAGATTGGTTAGTGAACAACCTTGAAACTAAAATCAAAACAGTCAAAGCACGTCGCGTATCATGCATGTCAAACTTGTATTCTGCGTCGCCTACTTTTAGTGAAGGCACACAGATTTACGCAGAAGCACCATAACACTTTCAGAATCCTGTTTCCAACCCATCATGAAATATATATGAGAACTGTTTCTAAACCAATAAATCGTTTGCGACAGCAATAAAAACGGACGCTATTTCCCAGTTAATATTTTCAATCATCGAGAGAGATATTAGATCTGAGTTGTGATAGTAATCATAATACTGATGATAGTTCATTCATACGAATTACGTTTGCTTATTGAACAATGGTTTATTGTGCAATTATGCTATCACTTGCATTTCATCTCATCGAGAGGATCTTCTATCGGGGACCTACGTGGTTGCTGGAATATTCTTCGTAGTTCATGATCCATAGCTACGTATGTTTAAGCTGTTTAGCATTATCTGTGTATGTAACAGGCATTGTATGTTGAATTGATGTGTGTTTTCATCTCGCTGTCATTACGTCACGTCGATCGTCATCTGTATAACTGTCAAGGTGCTCATTGCGTAACCGCATCCGCGAGGTGTCATTGACATTACGGATGTTATGTGATTTGTGAATAAGGGATCTGTTAGTTTTGGCAGTGAGAGTCATTTCATTATTTTATTTTCGTAATCAATGGTTTTGAGCTACTGTTTCTAAGAAAGTTGGTTTTGGTTTGTTCATTAGATTTGTAACTAACTGTAGAGCCTTCCAAAATAGATGTATACTTTTGAAAACAGCCAGAGTTGTTTATTTACCATAACCTTAGGTAATTCTTATATTCTGCAGTTTCATGAGTTCCTTGAGCTTTTAGTTTTAGATGATAATGATATGATTAATGCAAATAAATAAAAATAATCAAAATTTGACAATGAATCAATAATTAACAGCTTAAAAAAAACAGATTAAGCATGCCTTACCGAAAACGTGTTTCCCAATACTAGTATTGCCATGGTTACGGCAATAAAACTAATTAGTAAAGCCATTAAGAAATAGAGCAATCTTTAATTATGGTTTCAAAACGAATCAAGAGTGCGACAATGGCCTAATTGCGCTGTTAGCCGCTGCTGATGGAAACTTGGCGACAGACCATACTTCAATTAATAAACTACAGTTATTATAAATGCAAAGATGAAATCGTGACGTCTTTTAGGCTGAAGTGGCGAACTAATTTTGATTTTATATTCGTTATCATTTTAATCTCGTGAACGTCTCTCTAACCATTTGATGGAGCTATCGATGAACATGCAGACCAAGATAGCTGTTAGTTTAGCTCAGCTCGCTTAGCTGAGGTAATTTTGATCCTTAAACAGCTTAGTTTACTTAGTTTGCGTTCTGCACACAAATAAATGAGCTACGATAAACTAATTTTATTAAGCATAGGTCTTAGCCTTTTTTTAGGTTTCCGTAGTCCTAACAAGGACAAGAATAGTATAGTCACACCAAGAAAAGTAAAAAATAAAATTTTGAAAGAGATTTTAAAAATCTTTTATGGACGATTTTTTTCTCGCTCATCCTATACAGTGGCTTATCGTTGGCTTGGCCTTTCAGAATCATTAAGGGATTGTGAAGACTATTTTTCGATTCAGTGATTCCTTTTGCGAAATATTTAACTTTAAAGTGATATTTTTTGTTTGAGTCGAGCGGCCCCTCCCTCTAAAAACTAAACTGTTTGCTGAAAAAATCTGAAAAAATTCGTGATGGTAGATATAACGAACTTCGAAGGAAATCTATCACGCCTACGTTAGCTTTATTAGTTTAAGACGAATAGTCGCCCAACTTATAAAATATAAGTACTTACTAGGAGTAGGTACAAAACACAAAATCCTTAGAAAAAGAAAACTTAGGTGAAGTTGTTACTTATCTAATATTTAAAACTGGAACTGGAAAGTTAAAAACTTTTCTTTTCGTTTTTAATGAAAAGTTTGTTGTCCATAAAACCGTGAACTCAATTAATAGTAATAAACAAAAGCCCTCGTCTAAGTCCGCATGTTATAACGGGTGACAACGGAACCCTACACTACGCGTGGTCCGATCATCATATGACTCTGGCTGGAACGGGAGGGAGTGTCAGACTCTTACTGACTAAAACCCACTCATGTTTTCAGTTGCCCTTTGCGTTTCAGGCCCGCAGTAGTCTTCTGAACAATCCCGCGTATGGTCTTGGCCTGCAATCGATTTTAAAATTGCAATAATAATGACTCTGAATCTGAAAACTGATTTATGAGCACATAAAGATGTTTTCACAATAGCTACAACTCATAAATTCATGTGTATTACACATATTGTATCTACAACGTCAATATTTATAGCATTCAGACCTGATTTCCCCATAACTCCGCAAAAAAATCAACCCAGTTCTTGATGAGCAGTTAAGCACGTGCAATATTTACACAATAAAGATATATCTTCGGCATTTCCCAACCAACCGGCAACAAGAAAAACAAAGATCTAACCATTTTGTAACAGAAATTTCACGCGCTCAAAACGTTAGCTTACGTTACGTAAACCCAGTGCGAATTCGAATCGAAGAACCAGATCGGTTGATTTATGGCGTTGGCAAACTGTGTGTGGTGTCGTGACGTGTTCTAATCATATCGAGTTAAATGCCTAATGGTCACTAATGGAAATAATCGCGGGAGAAGATCTGACGAGGACTGTCTGCGACCGCGCGGAGAAAGTGACAAGTTTGCCGCTGTTAAGGCACAGCTTTATTGCTGTTTGTCATTGGTTTCGTTCTTGAGAATGTGATTGAATATTTTGCATTGCTATGGCGATTTTAGTATTTAAATTGAGAAGCGTGACGAGATTAATTCTTTCTTTGTTTTCTTTTTTCTACCTCTTCTTACCTTTTCTCCTTTTCTTTTCATGTTTTCTTTTATAAAAATAATAAATATTTTTCAGAATAATTCCTTTATTATTTACTAAAAATATATTAAATTTGGCGTAGCAACAAAAGCCTTCGTTGCTAAGCTGTAGTCTAATATAAAATTTCAGTGATTTATACTCTGAAAACGAAACATGAGAAGTTAAAATGTGAATTACCCACTTTTTTTAGAAGATTTGCCTCTTTTTCTATGAAATACAAACAAAACATTGCATCGATTACCAATTGTTTACTTAAATTCTCACGAATCCGATGAATAATCTGATCGTGATGGGTCATTCGAAGCTCGTGGGCGGTGACTGGCAACACTTTACGATAAATCTGCGGCAGGTGCAACTACTCGATCTATTGTTTACGACAACGATAGAAACTGTATATAATAAATGTGTAAATGATGTTTTTAAGTGCTACTTTCAAATTGATGTCCAGTCCTACTAATAGATAATATGTATAATGCGAAAGTTTGGATGGATTATTGGATAGATGTTTGTTACTCAATCACGCCAAAACGGCTAAACGGATCTGGATAAAATTTGGCACAGAGATAGATTATAGTCTGTATTAGCAAATTTTATAATATTTATAGTGGGAGAAGTACTAATTCTACACAGGCGAAGCTGCTGGCAGAAGCTTCTATTTTATATCTCTCTTTTAGTTAACTTTTTAGGGTTCCGTACCCAAAGGGTAACCCACGAGACCCTATTACTAAGACTCTGTTGTCTGTCTGTCTATCAGCGGGCTGTATCTCACGATCCGTAATAGCTACACAGTTGAAAATTACTCTTTTTATTTTTATTATTTGTTGTTATAGCAGCTATAGAAATACACGCTGTGTGAAAATTTCAACTGTGTAGTTATTACGAATCATGAGATACAGTCCAAAAAAAAACACGTTTCTAGAAACATGTTTTTTTTTCATGTTATGGTACGGAACCCTTCGTGTGTGAGTCCGACTAGCACTAAGCCAGTTTTTCTTAGATGATGAGATGCAATATTTTGGGAAAGAACGTGGTTAAATTAATAAACCCTATTCGATGCTTAGTATGTTTCATTTTTAATTAAGTAGTGAATCTCTCTGAGTAAGAAAATTAATTGTAATTTTTTTCCCACATCATGGATTTTCCTGCGCTCTCTCAAGCCTGAAACATCTCATCAAGCCGGTAGAATAACTAACTTAGAAGTAACTAGTAACAGAAGTTTTCCTAATAAACACTATTCAATTTTCTTTAATATTTTAAAATATTTCATTTTGTTTGTTTGTAGATGTTTTGTTGAAAAATATTTACTTAAATTGCATTTCTATACCTACTGACAAATTTTTGCCTAGTTCAGAGGTCTTTGTACCTATCACCCTGGATTATCTAAGTAAATACAAACAGAAATATATAATTTAATAAATTAACGGACTAAATCCTCAAGAAACGAGAGCTCTCCCTTAAGATCATAATTTAATGTGTAGATAAAACTGAGAGGCTAATTTGTAAACCGTTACAGTTGCGCAAATATCAATATACTCATATTAACTAGTTGTGTATACTGGCTTTGTACGGACCGGCTTTGTACGGACTGGCTTTGTACGGACTTCGTGCTGATATCTACGGAGTCATCTTCAGGACAATTTGCGAAGAAAGTAGTCGAAGATTATCAGTTTCACAGAAACTAATTAGAATTAGTATTTGTAAGTATTTCACTAAATATTACATTGAAATACGAATATAGATGTTGAAGTTTCAATATATTGAATTGAATGTGACAGACAAACAGTTCCCACATAATGACATGGAACTATTCCTTCGCAACGTTTGGACTACTTTTACTGGGGTTTAATTTTTTTCGTCTTATGTAAGAGACAAGTCACATATCGTGATCAATGTCTTAAGGATAAGTTTTCGGTAATTAGATGGCATTAGCATATTGCATGAGATATAATCTCCACCTAAATTATTTAAGCCGTTAAACATTATGTCGATAGTTAGCAAATACTTAACACATTCCATATGGAGATACATTTGTCAAATGTTTGCTACATTCTTGTAAAAATGTTATAAAATTCTTTCATAGCGTGTTACATAAAACTGCGGCGGACATCTTGCAAAACTAAACGATTTATGGACAATTTTCCGCTTGTTATATGGCATCATATTTCTATCATCGGATTGACGCAATAAGTAACACATTATTAGTTATTTATTTATGATATTGAGAGCGTGGAATTCAGCATTAATTAATTTAGCTTCTGGAGATAATAAATACTGACACCAAAATATTTGGTTAACAAACATTAATTAAAGTTGTTTTCTAGACAAGTAAATGTTTGTAAAGCAATTACTGCAATTAATAAACATGTGTACACAGTAGTGACGTAGCAACGCCTCACGCAATTACAAGTGGTTTTTTTTTTAATAATAAATAGCAATCAAAAGTGATATTAATTATTAGCGATACGGTATCTGTCAAAATATTTTGACGGCCCGCCTGTATCGAAGCCACTGGCGGAGAGTACGCGAGACGCTACTCATTAATTACATCCGACATTACTAGTTTTACTTTCATTAGTTATACAAGATATTTACATAATTTTCTATTTGACTAAATATAATGTAACCACTGTCGATGTCCTTTCCATCGTTTGCAACTTAGCTATTTAGTTAAAGTGACATAAGGAGACCACCAAACATGAAGCACAGGCTGAAAGGTCTGAATAATTCAAGATATATTTTAATAGAACTCTGCAAACAACGTAAAGGCAAAATATATCGCAGAAAATCAATAAATACACAATATTAATAAAATATCAATTGTTGATGGTACACGACTTCGGTCGTCGAAAGGGATCGGTTTATTCGAGACATGAACTTTTATCTTAAACATATTCCTTTGCTCGGAGAGATCGTAGCGGCCAACAAAAGGGCCGAAAGTTATGTTATTGTGAAATTGAACGGCTTCATAAATTGTTGGACGATTCGCTTTTGACAGCCGTCCCGAGGTATGGTTTACGTGAAACTATGCTCCTGTCTTCCGTACTCCCAGAACGTCTTGTACAGTTCATAGAATGTCTTCCTTACTTACATTATCTATTGTCTGAATCTCAGCGTATTGCGATAGTAAATTCTGATAGCTAGAGTCTGGGTTACGGTGATTGTTTCGACCGATATGATCACCGAATTTCTCACTTCTGTGTCACATTCAAAGAATGGCAACAATCACATGGCATTTACTGTCTCTAAAATAATATACACAAATCAGTCACCTATCTAAACAACATTCGAGTCATTGTTGTATTCAATATCAAGTATAATGGCTATGGAATTGTGAGAATTTTCTTACAGCGCTGGTACATCATTATCCTATTACAAGACGCACGAATACACTGGGAATACCTTTTTCTGGAACAAAAACGAACAGCCGGTTAATGCTCGAGTTCACAATGAGCAAAGGCGTGACAAGATAAAATCTTGGGAACACCGTCGGCAAATTAAAATAAAATATCGCATTGAAAACGGCCTGAATCGCCTTTGGGACGACATTAAGCGCAATTACTAGAGCCGGGTCGCTATTTACACGTATTGGATGGGACGCCTTAAAAAGAAACACGTGATGTGATTGCACCCCCTTCAATAATGAGATTGTTTGATATATTGGCGTGTACGCAATTACGCGGCTGTTTGAAATGCTCCCTTGAATCGCTCGTTTATAATGAGATATTTCTCCAGGCAACTCTAGTAATTCGAAAACGCTTTATATATCACAAGCGTTGCTTGATTTCTCGCGAAAATTACGTTGAATTCCTTACGATTGCTATAAAATGTTATTTATTGCTTGTATGCGATGATTTTACACCTATAAATTACTGCTGTGCTTTATTGTTTAGGACTTCAGACGACCTGTAAATAGCTTTTTGAATAGAACAATAGAAGAGTATCTTGTTATCTTAACAAGTTTAACCTTTGATGTAGCATTAAGTTAAATAAATACCAATAAATTACAGAAGCCAATGAATCACTTTGAGAACAGTTAGCAGACAGAAATTACCACTTGGTCTTCTGCTTGAAAGTGGAAAAGGTCTGTGAAGGTTGTCTACTGAAGAGAATTCTACGTCTTGCAGGCAGCCAGAAAAATAGTTCTGGGTGGAATTCAAATTTAAAAAGAGTTATTGTGAGACAGGACCCCATATGCCAAGTCACTTTTCAACTCAAAGAGTTCTCCACTCAAATCAGTCGCCATGACGACAGAAAATACAGTCGATTAATGTCAATAAATACCAAGTTTTAACTGTCAACTTGATGATTTGAGGTGGAGTAGAGTTAGAGGACATGATTTGGAATAAAGGGCGGACGGTCGATGGACGATGAAAAAGTATATGCATAATCAGCCTTATAATGTTCCTACTATTAGGACTCAGGCTAGCTCTCAAGGAAAGTGAATGGGGCATATTTTACCACGCGGACCCAGTGCGGGTGGGTGGATATCACATATCTCTGAATTTATGGTTCTAGGACTTGCCGATATCCTCACGATGTTTTTACTAATCGTTTTGATTGTAGTGGTGATGAAATAAACTACACGAAGTAAAGAGCCTGCCTGAGATTTAACCGACAACGTACAATTCGTAAGCCGGGGCCGTAACCACTGGGCCACCACTGCTCGATAAAAAGTACCTACTTATTAAAAATAAATACGGTTAATATTATACAGTGTGTCCCTACATAAAGTGCATTTGAATTAATATCGATTTTATCTCACCTATGACCTAGTGTATTAAAAAAATTGTAACCTTTTACTGTTTGCGTCTATTCCGTTAAAACAAAAAGAATAATGATGGCTATAATTCAATTTTTCATAGCCAATCATGAAAACTTTTAAAAATAGGCACCAAATTAACAACAAAGAATGGGTAACTGGGGATTATTAATATGGTTCGGGCGGCACTTCTAATAAAATTTCTTAGAAAATGTTGTAATAAAGATAAAACGATGTTTTTTTTTCTAGGAAGAACATAGTATGAGGAATTTAAATGATTAATTTTAAAAAAATGTTGTTCAAAAAGAAATATTTTGTAAAAATCTCGAACAAATTTCAAAATTTCTTTCAAGTTTTTGCTATGCAACATCGATTGATAGCCATCATTATTCTTTTTGTTTTAACGGAATAGACGCAAACAGTAAAACTTATTTTTTTTTGAAGTTATTCTACTTTAGGCGCGTTACAAAAAAAATGATGAGAGTGAAATTTTAAGATGCGCGCGCATCACTGTGACAAAATTCACAGGTTGAAGTTAGCTAGAACCAATCCACCCTGAAGTTAGCTATGGTCTGTGTTCATAAAGAATGATTGTTTTCCTTTTGTAAACTTTGTGACAGTTTGGTTTTTTATCTTGTTTTTTCTAAAATATTTGACAAGGGGTAAGGGTAAGGGTATCGTGTAATAGTTTTTTGGGAGTGCCGATTGCAAATCTGACAGTCATTTTAAAATCCAAGATGGCGGATGCCACTTTTTCTCAAACATTTGTTATGGGTATCGTGTAATAGGTTTTTGGGAGTGCAGATTGCAAATCTGACACTCATTTTGAAATCAAACTTGGTGGATGCAACTTTTTCTCCAAAATTCGATATGGGTATCGTATAATGGGTTTTTGGGGGTGCCGATTGCAAATCTGACATTCATTTTAAAATCAAAGATGGTGGATGCCACTTTTTCTCAAACACTCAATTTGGGTATCGTGTAATAGGTTTTTGGGAGTGCGGATTGCGAATTAGACATTCATTTGAAAATCCAAGATAGCGGATGCAACTTTTTCTCAAACATTCAATATGGGTATCGTGTAATAGGTTTTTGGGGGTACCGATTGTGAACCACCAAAATCCAAGATGGCCGAAGCAACTTTTTCTCAAACATTCGACATGGGTATCGTGTAATAGGTTTTTGGGGGAGCCGATTGCTAATCTGACATCAAACCTACAGCCTGAAGTTAGCTAGAACCGACACCCTGAAGTTAGCTATGGTCTGTGGTTCATGAAGTATGATTGTTTTCCTTTTGTAAACTTTGTGAAAGTTTGATTATTTATCTTGTTACGCCAAAGAAGTGTAACTTTTTACGTGCGTATATAATACACACACACTTTTTTTATAATACTCTGGATCATTATAGGCAAGAAAAAACTTAGAAAAATCGATATTAATTCAAAGATTTTTTTTACCGATAAATTGTGCTCTAGTTTCACTCATTTTAAACCAACTTCAAAAAGGAGGAGGTTGTCAATTCGTTGGCACCTTTTTTTTATGTACTCGTATTATGTATTTTCCCCGATTACTCGAAGATGGCTGAACCGTTTTGGTATTTTTTTTTTTCGTTTGAAAGGTGGTTCCATATAAATTTTATTGAAATTTCTTCAGCGCTTTTTGAAAAACTGAACAAAAACGAAAAATATGTATATATAGATAACGTTTTGGTTTCCTCCAATTACAAGTAGGTATGTTTAAAATAAAAAACTTTTTACAAAAAAAAAACAACCGACTTCCAAAAAAGAAAATACACTAAAAATTTAAAAATAACTTTAATTGTAATAATATTAATGCCGAAATTCAAGTTATTTTTTAATTTTTAGTGTATTTTTTTTTTAAGAAGTCGGTTGTTTTTTTTTTGGTTGTGCACTTCATTCAAGGACACGCTGTATTTTAACTTCGTCTTTAATTAAAACCCGGTACCGCTAGAGCTGCGGAGCTCTTGCAGTACCTTGTATATCGGGTGTAGAAAGACAGTTTCCGAAGCCGTAAGCCACATATTCTACCCATTATTTGGATAACTAGACTGGTTCCGGAGATATTGAAGTTCAAAGTCGCAATTTTTTTTTTTACTTTTTTACGAAATTGAATGATGTGTTTTTTCCAAACCAACATTACTGACCTGAATTTTCGTTTTTTTTTCGAAATTACGAATTTGCAGTTACGAAAACGCAGTGAATATCAATTACATTGCGCGGATTAAAAAATAGTTTTATTTTCCTGAAACTAAAAGTCGTTTCCCAGTAATATTTTTTTTACAGTATGCGTAGTTAACGGTTCTGTGATGTGTCTTTTTACACTCTGTATACAGTGTGTAACGGAAGTGCGAGGTCATATTTTAAATACTAGTTCTCCACACGGCAATGAACAACTTTCTTCAAAGAAGCCATAGTAAATTACAAAAAAAAGGACTATCCACACAAGCGTGTCATCAAGTGATCAAAATTAGTTTGGTACTTCTAATTTTTTTTTTCAGAATAGTGATTATGTACACAACAAGTAATTCAAAACTTTTTTGATTTTTTAAATATACATTGTATTGGACCATAGAAACAATGTGGTGCACTTGTTTGACTTTTTAATTCATCACATATTTTACAATTAATTATTATAGGTTGCATGTTTTTGATGAAAATAAACGTAAACTCAAATATATCGTTCTCAATAATGCCGGTAGTGACGAAAGAATAGTATATAAGTCAAAGTAACACTTAATTTGTAAAAACTACTTTAAATATCACAAAAATTGTATTATAATTTGAAATTGAAATTTCGGCTGGACTAATACACATACAATAATTAGTAAAATTATTCATTTAAAGGCAAAAAATAATATGTAAACAAGGCGTATCGAGGTAAGTGACGTCACAGAACAGCATTGACAGTCCCGAACGTTTGAAGTGTAGTAGAAAATTGTAGGAGTTAAATCATTTTTTTGAGCGACATGGAGAACTTGAATTTATTTTTAATTCATTTTCTTGAGTTTATAGGTACTTACTGTATATATTGCTTTGAGTGAAAAAAAAAATTACATGCATATTCCTTATTGTTTACATCTTTCTTGTAGAAAGTGCAGCATATAAAATGTGACTACGTATCCGTTACACCCTGTAGACAATGAGACCTAAGATGAACTGCTTTCCTGAATTCCAATTTACTGAGATCCTATCAAAATATGGATGAGGTACTATCAAAATTACCGTAAAAAACTTGTTTACCGGTGCAAAGCCAATCACTTCAATCAGTTAGAGAAACCAACAGGATGACGATGTTTTTTAGTCTACATCAATAAAATCTCAAAATCAATAAATTAAACAAAACCATTGAACTTTGCTATTGAAGGTGAAAGTCCATTCAGATACAGACAGTCTCTAATTAAATAAATGCAATTTCACATTTAATTCGCAAAAAGTTGATTGTAAATTAGTATAGGATGCTGATACGATCACGCAATTGAAATATTTTAATTCCATCTGTCATTTGTTATCGGATTCGCGAGTCGATGAAAATAAACCCCACTTCATTAAAGCAGGGATGATAAGATCGCAGAAACGCGAAAGCCACTGATCATCTCCCAATCGCCTAATTTGTTTTCACTTTCTGTTACCTACAAGTATTTATTGTTCCCGCCACTACGATATTATCTGACAAATGGAAATATTGCGTCATACGATTTACTCGTAAGTTACGCAATTCGCGTAACGTTGATTTTTTTATAGTTTCGCCTACAGCTTAGAAGATGATTAAATGATAAATAATCAGTAGCCTTTTGATGTCACTTGGAAAGAAAGCGTCTCATTGATGTTATTTTCTAAACAATTGAAGTTGGCCATCATTAGCGCTTTTTGCTGTTGACAGAGCATTGATAGAAGCATCTGTCAGTGTCAATTAGTATTAAGAATCGGTAAGGTGCACAAGAAAGTTCCTATTGACACATGTGTTAATAGTGATGTTCGCACACCTATGAGGCGGCGGCGTGATGATGGATTGCGTCAATCCATTATTGATACAATGTAAAGAGCCGTGTAACTACCTAATTGGTTAGTGAAGGCATTATTCGGTGGCATAATTATTGTTTCTTCTATTGTAACCAGTAAGATTAATACATAATAACTAAATAATTAATCAAAGTTCATTACGTATGGTTGTAGTGAGAAAAGTGGACGGAAACAGACCGCGCGGGCGTTCACCTAGCCGCTGATCAGACCAGATCAAGGAATTAACAGGACTCACTGTGACCACCTTAAAGTCACCCAAAGGGCAATGGAGGCCTATGTCCAGCAGTGGACGTCTTTCGGCTGAAATGATAATGATGATGACTGTGACCACTGCCCTGAGAAGAGCAGAAGACGGAGTGGCCTGGAAGCAGCTCGTCAGTGTATCCGTGAAAGCTTTCAAGGACGGGCACGACCTTCAGCAATGAAGAACACAAATGAGAAGAATGATTGTTTCTGTATTATAGCCAGTAAAAATAAGACATAATAAATTAACAATGAATCAGAGTTCATTATGAAAAGTCACTATGAACAAGTTAATAAGATAGAGCTGGCTGTGGTATCACAAAAGACAGCTGGTCTGGTTGTTACGACGCCTGTTCTTGGCACTTACACTGTCTTATGCTATAAATTAGAACTGATTTGCGAAATGTTGTAATCAACGTAAATAGTTCAAGGTTTACAATATTTGACATGGTTGTGGTTTAGATATTTTCCGTGTAATCTCTCGGTTTCTGAATCATAGTGACCCAGATATTTGTCCGTTGTTAATAATAATAAATGGAGACACGTGGCAAATTCTGGAAAAAGCTACTATCGTATGTATTATAGGAAAGGTCCTCTAGCATTTTCTCTGTTTAATATATACTTGCCTCTGCCAGCGGCTTCGCCTGCGTGGAATTAGTACTTCCTCCACTATAAATTATAGCATAATGTACTATTTTAGATAGTAATCTATCTCTATACTAAATTTCATCCAGATCAGTTCAGCCGTTCTGGCGTGATTGGAAGTTGGATTTAAGTTGTTTTTCAGATGGTGCACTGTTAACTAACTTCTTAATTAATACGAAGAAGGCAGGACGACGAACTACTCAACATAAACATACCTACCTAACTCATAATTCGATTATCGTGTGAATCGTGTGCTAGACGCTGATGTCACTCAAGTTACGAAATGAGTCCAGGCTTTCCACAAAATTTTCAAAAAATATTATTACAACTCTAACACCGTCTGAACATAAGGTTCAAAATTATGTAACCTAAATAATAGGTAGGTATAGTGCAGGAGCTCGGTATCAGTGCATCTTAATTGCATAAGAGACGGGCATCGCTCAGCGGCCGCCGACTCCAGTTTGTTTTCTTATTTTTAACACAAATATTTATTGCTTAATTAAATTAATGTTTCTTTTCTCTGTTTGGAAAGACAAAACAACTTCGCATATTTGCGCACGGGTACAAGAAAAATGACGCTTTGCGTACTTTTAAAATCAAATACACGGAGTAAACATGATGGAGATTAATGTATTTTTCACTGGATTATTTCAAACACCGAAATATTGTTATAAATCTTGATTAGATTTTGAACTCTCGATATATTGTGAACAGATCATTTTAAATATAATAATTCCACCCATAGTTTATAATAAAAACAGGGTGTAACGGAAATGGGTCATATTTGAACTGTTTCTGCCCATAGAAATGAACAACTTTCTTCAAGAGTTTTTGTTCATCATCATCATCATCAGCCTGCTGGGGTACAGGGCTCCTCTCTGTGAGAGGGTATGGGCCGTAACCCACCACGCGGGCCTAGTGCGGGTTGGTGTTTTTCACATGTCTTGAAATCGAAAATTCGAAGACATGTTTTTGATCAAGATTTTTGCCGGATGTTTTGTTAATTCTGAAAAAAAAATTGGGCCGCCCATACTAATTTTGATCAGCTGATGATAGCTTTGTATGGACACCTCATTTTTTTTTCAGGAATTTGCTATGACGTCCTTTAAGAAAGTTGTTCAATTTATGGGCAGAAGCAGTAGCTAAAATATGGTCACCCATCTCCGTTACACCTGCGGTGAACTATTGAAAAGAAATAGTTTACAATCTCACGCGATTTATTATAAACTTACTGTTATGGCAATAACCCGGTTTTTTTTTTTTTTTTGGGGGGTGGGAAATCATCCTATGACTTCTACCGCTCTAGGGTGGAGCGGAAGGGTGTGTCAGACTCTTACTGACTAAAACCCACCCCTGTTCCTCCCTGCCTCGAGTGCCCGGGGGCGAGGTAACTCTTTCGAATTTATCCTCTACCCCCGGGCAGGCACCGGCCTTGGCAGGCCCCTTCACTTGGCTGACAACTCTTTGAGGCGCGCGTGGAACACTACGCGCCGTCGACTCTCGGGCCTGGTGCTGATCGGGCGGCGAGTTACCCACTACTCGTCGTACGCAGGCCCGGGTCTACGGTGGCCGGAGATCGTCTCGCGGCCCCTGGCGTCTCCTGCGGCGGTCGCGGCTGGGGGCGCTAGGGCGACTCGGCTGTTGTTGAGCCTCCCTAACGTATGCCGCCTCCCTCTTCGCGAGCATTACTGCTTCGCAGAAGGAGGAGACGGCCTCCCATTCCCTCTCGCTCCGTACCATGGCCTGAACCAGGGCACGGCGCGAGAGGTCGCTGTCGGGGTGTGTATGCTCCACCGTGTCCTCTGGGCGATCCTCGCAGTGGAAACACTCAGGGGTCACCTCCGCATTGACACGACACAGGTACCTCCCGAAACAGCCGTGTCCGGTGAGCACCTGCGTCAGGCGGAAGGTGAGGGCGCCATGACGCCTCTCCAGCCACTCCTCAAAGAGGGGCACTACCGCCTCGATGGTGGCGTGCCCAGCGCTGGGTTGCGACAGTCGCTCTCTCCATGTCACCATGAGATCCTGCCGGAGCTCGGTCCGCCGAGCCGCGAGTTGTCGTGGCAGCGGAGTTTCGCCCCGGCGTTTGGCCTCCTCGCGCCACTCGTACAGGTGCGCGAGGATTTTTGCCTCCAGATCCCATGGTGACAGTCCGGCAAGGAGGCTCGCCGCCTCACGGGAGATCGTGCGGTATCCGCGGATGATGCGGATCGCCATGACCCTCTGGGACGCGTTCATCAGGCGAGCTGATCGCTGCCTCAACGAACGCGCCCACACCGGTGCCCCGTAGAGGGCCATGGACCGCACGATCCCCGCGTAGAGCCTCCGGCAGGAGGCGTTTGGCCTCCTCAGATTGGGTAGGAGCCGCTTCAAGGCGGCCCCGGCCCTGTCCAATCTGGGAGCCAAACGTCGAAAATGTTCGACGAAGTTCCATCGGCTGTCGAGGACGAGTCCCAGGTACTTCATCGTACCCTCGACGCCGATGCGAACCCCTCCTACCGTGATCTGGGAACCCGCAGGTGGCGCGTTCCGACGACCATGAAAACACATGGCCTCGGACTTGTGCAATGCCACCTCGAGTCCCAGTTGCCGGATCCTCTCTATGACTGTCGCAACCCCGCGTGTCATAAGTTCGGCCGCCGCCTCGTGCGACCTCCCCTGCGCTAAGACCAGCGTGTTGTCAGCGTAGCACACTACGCTGACGCCAGCGGGGAGGTCGGCGCGCAGCACCCAGTCGTATCCGATGTTCCACAAGGGCGACCCCAGGACCGATCCCTGTGGAACACCGCACGACATCTCTCGCCGGTTCCATACTCCCTGATGACCGGGGTAGATGACGGCTCTGTCCGTCAGATACGCGCAATAACCCGGTGGCATAATCATTACATTAGGTTCCATATGAAATGTTTAAATATAGTGGCTTCTATTTTTTACAATGTACATTCATAAATTGCGATTGCGAAACTATTATTTGTACAAGAGCTATGAAAGATATCAGGATTAGGTGTGAAGACATAAACGATGCAACTGTCATCACTGTCTCGACAAATCTGTCGTGTACTCATGTGCTCCCGGCTTTCACTGTCTTTGTTGTGAGTGATCTGAAGACGACACTTTCGCCTGACAAATCCAACTCCGCACTGTTTGGCTTTGCGACTTTTAAACATTTCGACATTTCGAAACACTCGCGAAGTTGCGAAATTCCCCTTGACTCGCGTCACAAAAGAAAAAATAGTAGGCGCCTATGTTTATTCAAGTGTTTCTGTCGCGAATAAGTTTCTTTTTGGTCGCGATGTGGGAACGGATACAACAGGAAGAATGCTAACAATCCGGTCGCACTGAGGATGCTAATTGAGTCTCGGCAAGCGTTACCAGTCTGGAAGCGGCACCTACTATACATTTTCATAATTTCTGACGTTTATTGCAAACCTTTATCGATGTGAGTTTTACCACCATCCTTGAAAAACATGGCTATTACTAGAGTTTGAGTTTCACTTACGTATAATGGTAGTAGCACGCTTCTCGTCCAGTCTCAGAGTTTGTAATATGGACAGATGTTAATGATTCCAGCCTCAATGTTTTGAATATGCTTACCTTAACTATACTTACAGAAACCTTTACAACAAAGGCACTTTGCAATTTAAGAAAAGGAACATAAGGACCTACTTCTCATAATTAATAGTTTTAAAAACTATGTACTCGTCCATAATTATATGTATTTTTCAATTGTGACAATTTCCAAAAAGTCTGTCTAAGTTTTCGCCTGATTTAAGAAACCAAGATACTTTGAACGGATAATATGAACATTAAAAATTAAAAGCTGTCATCAGCTACCCATAGTAGGGGCAACAGGCGACACTTAATGATGACGAGCCGGCCGGCTGCATAGGAACGCAGCTAAATCCCAACGGTGCACAGAATCGGGTGCATTTATTTACATTATTATGTCGTCCCTGCTATTTCTGGTCCACCAGGGACGAATCTAGACGAGGGGGGCGGAAATGAGCACCGATGGAAAAATCTTGAATGCCAAAACAATTTTGGGTTATCATATCTCTTTCCCTCAATTTTTATGGCGTTCATCTAGTTAAATCATCTTATTAATCAACCTTTTGCTCTTTATCATCATCAATTCAGCCGAATGACGTCCACTGCTGGACATATAACTCTCCCAAGTGTCACCACAACGACTGAGGGTCTCACATCCATCGGATTCCCATAAGGTGGACCAATGATCTGTTGAGGGATCATTGGTCCACCTTGTGGGAGGCGTTCCAACGCTGCGTCTACCGGTACGCAGTCATTCTAGAACATTTCTGCCCCATCAAAAAACTGTTCTACAAGTAATGTGCCCCGCCCACCACTTAAATTTGGCCATTCTTCGGTCTATGTTGGTAACCTTGATTCTCTTGATATCTTCTTTTCCCTGATTTTAATTTTGCCCTTATTCCAATTTATTAACATTATATCTCGGTAGATATTCGACAATTACAAATTTGACTTCTTCTCAGTACCTATTGCGCTCGTTTCTTTCAATCAATCTATTGTATATTTGGTATTTCTCTAATGAACTCTAAATTCGTCTACAAACGCCACAAACTGATTAGTCTGACCTTCGCTAATTACAATTTGCGGATTAATAATCTAAATTGATTGATTTGATTTGTGGATTTCTTTCATTATTCATTGCTTCCGTATTAAACATGATCCTTGAATTAAAAAGATATACCTGGTATGCTTATAAAGAACACAAAAAGGTCTGGTACCCACTAATATTCTTGTCATCCCCGTACATAAATTTTATCGCAATTTATTTATTGAATACCGATTATATAACATGGCGCTAAAATGCTAATTACAAACTAGTGGAGCTTAATAATAAAGTAAGATTAACAAATAACGGCCCATGATTAGCACTAAAACACTATAACGTCTTTATTGAACATTTACTACTTCTGAAGTGATAACTATTATCATATCAATATTGCTACTTCGGTAAATAATCGTTAAATATAAATAACCGTACCGAATACGGTCCTGAGTTATCGACCGACAAAGACAAGCCAAGGTAGGTTACGGTTTCAATAAAATAATGTATGATCTAGACATAGACAGATAGAAGATAGTATAGAAATTCTTTCATCAGGATTCAGGACCCCTTTAACGGGTTTAGAAGTCATGGCACATTATGAATAAAAGAAATAAACACGTAATCAAGTTTTAAATATAATTGGATTGTCATAATTAATTGGATTGGATTTAATTAAATGGTGTGTGTTATCTATGAAATAAGATTAAATTGCATACTCTATCTAAGACTCTATCTTATTTAGTATTGCGTTCCCGTATTTCTGTCATCATCATCAGCCTTTTAATGTACCCAGTATTGGATTATCCGGTTGGGGCCTCCTCTCTGTGAGAGGGTGTGAACCATAATCCACCACGCGGGCCCAATGCGGGTTGGTGGATGTCACATGTCTTCAAATTTTTAGTTCTAGGACATGACGGTTTCCTCACGATGTTTTCCTTCACCGTTTTTAGAGCAGTGGTAGTGAAATAATTTACACAAAGTAAAGCGCCTTCCTAGGTTTGACCTCACGACCTACAATTTGTAAGTCGCGGTCGTTACCACTGGGCCACCACTGCTCGCTGTTTCTTTTATCACACTACACAATGTAAGAAGACTCTTAGGGAAGTACATACCTTGACAGAGCTACATGCCGTTGAGCCACTCAGCACACACCCAGTGTCTATAATAGCTACCAAGTCTACAAAGAATTCTGTTCACGAACTATTAAAACATTATATTTTATCATGTGCTAACTTAATTACGATATTAGTGGAGTTTCGTGTCTATCAAAACTAAAATCGTGACTGCCAGAAAAAAGGTGAACTGTTCCAATCTCACCTTGATCTAACTAGCTAAACTCTTTAATATGCTTATCTAAATTTCTATTCACGAAATTGGCGACTTGATGTCGTCGTAATTTAGTAAACATGGCTAGAAATTAAATGTATGTCTGAATCGAGACAAACTGATAGCAAGACACGGAGTTGCCGGAGGAAGCTCTTATCTCTAGCTATAAGATTGCGGAGCTCGATAACTTGATCTATCGGAGAAGTTAACGAACCGTGCTTGCATTAAGATTCTTATAATTTCGTTACGAAAGGATTTTGCTATAATCTTTTGTCTTTTCAAATATAATTTAATGATGGTCGTTTTCTTTTTTGCAGTTTATGCTAAAGCTGTAAACATTATCGTATATGGAGTTGTTTTTGATGATAGTATCTTCGTGTCTGTATCACTAACATACTTTTCTATTGTTTATTATATAGTAGCTTTTTGTTTTTGATAGACCTGTCGTAACAAAACTTCCTAGATTCTTCTGTGCTGTATAATTGACCTAGCCAATTTTCACAAGGAACGGGAACAATGATCTTGACTTCATTTATCATAATTATCCTCTTCCTATTATTGCTCTGGACAGCATCGCTGTGCCAACAACACTAATTGCTGACATGGAAATGTAGAACCCTTGACAACATTCCAAGTTTGTCATAAATTTATTTTGAGTTAAGCAACTCATTCTCAAAATATTTACGGATGTATTTCGATAGCTAGGTACTAACATTTTATCATGTGATAGTGCAAACGATTTTTTTTTTTCCGATTAGCTATAGTTTTCCTAATATATTGCTTTTGACCACTATCTTACCTGATGGTAAGAGATGATAATTATGGTCGTCAATTGAGCACGATTGCCCTAAAGTAACCTATTCACTCTTGACTTCAAGAAACCCAGGTTGTAGCTATCAGGAATGACGCTTGACTTCTTAAATCTATAACTAAATCGTTACCTACTTTCTTACTATTGAAAAATAATAAGATAAAACTGAACCTTAATCGGTTTAATGATTTCCAAGATTAACATCTAGAGACACACACGAGTAGCAAGTAATAATGAAAAGTTGTTTCATACAAGCCAAGACGATGCAAAAATAGTACTGCGCTACTGGTTGTAAATAATTACGCACAGACCTTGCTTTGAATGCCTTGTATGACCACTCATCAGTGTTAACAATTTGTTTGGTTTTGTTGCGGCCCCAGGAATGTAGTCTATCGCTTCACCTCGCCGTCATTAGTGCATACCACTGAGCTCAGAATACCCCGAATAAAACTAAAGAGACTAAACTAAACTGAGGGGCGTAGCTAAACATTAATCTTGCTCTGATGTTTCACGGTTCCATATTTGATGAATAAAACCTGATTCCTGCATGAGTCATCTTTTTTGCTGGGCTAAAATCCTACTTCCTACTGATATTATAAATACAAAAGTTTGGATGGATGAATGTTTGTTACTCAATCACGCCAGAACGGCTAATCAGTTGCTTGAGACAAATTACTTTTCTGTTAGCGTTCATTTGAAAAGTTTGCTTCCTTTGGCAGCTTTTATGCCTTAACTTTTGAGCTATCATACATAACCATCTCTTATTTCGTTCAGAAGATATGACATGAGCAGCTAGGGTGCCAAGAGTATTTTGACCAGAGATTTGAAAATTTTGCTGCCTATGGCTGCATTATGCCTTAATTTTTAAGCTATAATACGTAATTATATCTTCTTGCGTTTGGAAGATATGATTGAGCAGCTGGGGTGACGTCACTCCAGCTTACACACACGTTTTTGATCGTAGTTTCAAAAGTTTTTAAGTATTATCATTGAAGTTCTTTTCTTCCTTGTGCAGCTATTAGGCCTTATTTTTCTGACTTTAGTCCAAAACCCTAACCTTACTGGTTTGTCTGTAATGAATAAGGAAGCTGGGGTGACGTCACTCCAGCTAACAAACACTAAACGACTCATATTAACGAATTTTTTGTGGCAGCTAAATTAGCACTGGAAACTTTGATTGCTGCTATTATGCCTTAAATATTGGCATAGGTATGATTATTCTATCACATATGAGGAAGCTGGAGATATACACATACATTATAGTCTGGAATAGCACATAGTATACCTTTTCTCCCAGGAATATGTTCCGTTGGGATTATTTTTGATTTTCAAGCGAGCAAAGCCGCTGGCAGAAGCTAGTGCATGAATAAAACCTGATTCCAGTATGAGTCATCTTTTTCATCTCCATATTTTAAAAATAACTGTTTTGGTTGACAAAATCACGTTAATTATATACGCTTGACCCGAAAAACATCTGGCTACCCGAATATAGGGAGATGATATTAAGTGCCATTTATCAAAATATTTTCAGATGATAAAATCAGATGTAAAATAATTACTACGCCGTATTTATAGGGGCTACTGTATAATTAAATTATTAATTATAATTAATAATATACTTGACAAAAATCCTCAGAAGACATCTCTACATAATTATAAATCAGAATCGCTTTCCACGTCTGTCTGTTTCTCCGCTAACTGCTCTTAAACCACGTAACGGATTTTAATGCGATTCTCAATAAGAGAAGGAGTGACAAACAAGGAAGGTTTGTGTGACAAACGAAGAAAGGTTCTGAAAACGGGTCGCTAGTCTTCAATAATTCGGACATAAAAATGGAAATAGCTGTTTTGGATGGTGATAAAAATAGTTGAAATAATTAATAAATAGTAGGTAGGTTCTGGATGTTTCCGAATGTGACCCGGATTCGAGCTGCAATTAGTTAGACACAATCTTTGATTCAATTTAACATGTAAACCACGAGAAATAACCCACCATCCACTGAAGAAAATTTCTATGTAGGAAAGGATCTTCTGCATTAAGCAACCTTCACAAGAACTTGAAAATTAGTTTAATTTTTAAACAAGTTTATAATTTTGTTTATTTTTTATGAATTCTTGTAGTCCATAGTAAGTTGGAGGAAATCAATTTTGACGTATTTCACACTTTTTACACCGGAGAGGCAGGATAGTTAGCAGCATAATATATAGATAGTTATATACCAAAGCTGTTAGTTATCTTCTACTAAAAACTCACAAAAGTTAAAAATCTATCGGCTCTTAAACTATGTGAGCAATCATTAAAAGACTACCGCACTTTCACTGTCTGTTGGGGGTCAAGTTTACATGACTTCCGAAGTTCCAGCACATGTGGGTCACTTCACCTCGATAAGATCATTAGTTACATTCACAGCATTTCGCCATAATTAACCTGCCAACCGCCACCTCATTATTTGAATTGGGTACAATCATCAAAAAGTAAGGGCTCCCACAGATAGGAGAAACACAATAGTGTCACAAAGATGCGAAGCGATTTCTAAAGAAACAGAACTCTTTTCCGTAAAATATTTTTTATGAAAATTCGCACTGTCGCATTGCCACGTAGCTCCTCTCTTCACGAGCTTTTTGATATCAATGTAGCAAAAAGGTTGACACAAGCCAAAGGCACGTGTGTTAAGAGGTCGTACACGAAATGTTTGCCCATTTCGCTGATTTACGTGATTTTACAGTCAAAATAATGTATTTCCATAAGCTTTAATGCACAATATGAAAGATCTTTTAAATTTTGATCTGAAATGCATTATTTTAACTGTAAGATCACATACGTAAAATCACGTAAATCAGCGAAATCGGCAAAATATTTCGTATACAGCCTCTTAAAAGTTATTAAATATATCAAGTTACAATCAAAGTTCTGACTGCATATCTTGAATTTAGAATCCGAATAAAGAATATTTAAACTAAGCATATGATTAGCTAATTTTATAAATAAGGCTGTATGTTAAAAAGGTTATTTTTAAAAGGTTACTTAGAAGATTATGTTCAAAGTTGCTTACCTTAGTTTATCGCATACTTATCTGTTTTGCTAAGTGTACTTTTTATACCAAAGTCCCAAGCCATGACAGGACTTGTTTGCAATCGTCATTCACACAATCATTCAAATATGTATTGGCGAATACATAATATCGACACGTTACTTTCTTTTGGCCTACTTGTTATTATTTTGATCTGTTGAATGCGTCATGTAAACATTGTTGTAATGTTTTCTTTCTATAATAGGTCGTCCTCGTTTCTCTATTATGATTGATTCCCATAATACTACAAAATTTTGTAACCCATTTTTAAAGGCAGGTGTTTGGTTTACTTTCTAGTCGTAATGCTAAATCGTTGTTTAGGTTTACATTTTTTGGTAATATTATAACCATACGGAACGTCTAGACTTGTAAGTAACAGAATTATTGCTTCAACAACATTAAATTAATTCATTTATCGAAACCTAAAAAAAGGTTCGTTACAAAAGACATGTACATAACAGAACATCGTAATAAAAATACAACAGGTCCAATAAAAAGTAATACGAAACGTCCAAAAATAATGGCAGAAACATTTTTTCTCCTCTGTTACGTGGTGCGTGTTACGCGGGAGTCCACGCACATTCTACAGGTTGCCCTCTATGGGCGCACGCGCAAGTCGCGACGCACTTGACGCGAAACCTGCCTTCATTCGCCAATCACATCCGTCTACTTAACCTATTAAATCGTAATTTTTAGTCTCCGATCGAAACACGATTTTTAGCCGAAACATTCATCATTCTCCTGCCCTTATCCCAATTTGTTCGGGGTTGGTGCAACATGTCTTTTTCTTCCATACTCCTCTATTAGTCGTTATCGATTTTTAGCCGAAACCAAAACCGATAATCACGTTGTAACAGAAAAATTTACAAAAACCGGTTAAGTGCATGTCGGACTTCGCACATTTAGGCTTCCGTAACAAATGAGGGAATTTCAAAGAAATAATCTGATATATCAATATATAGGTATTTGTTAGTTTAATATACCTACATAATAATAAACATTATCACCAAATTTCAAGTTCTTATGTCAATAGAACGGAACAAAATTTTTGACTGACATGAGTGACAGCAATAGGGTTCCGTTTGGACCCTTCGGGTACGGAATCCTAAGAATTAAAAATGTTGAAAATTCTGCCCTAATTTTCTTAAAATACTAAATAAGCTAATAAAACTATGATTACATACAAATTATTACACACATAAACGAACGACACAGTCAGTTTTTAGGTATCGGTCTCTATCACAATAATTACAACCTTCATCTCAAAGACGCTATTTTCGGTCAACCCGAATTTTCGGCCAACCAGTTTTTTTGGCCGAAACTGGCGAAACCGAAATAAAAACCGAACTTTCGGTCGGACACTAGTAATTTGCTATAATAATGTTATCTTTATTTCTTTCTCATTGCATAACTTTGTCGGATCGTGTTAATTTTTTGTTGATTCATGCCCATACTAAACCACAGAGGTGTTAAGTTTTGCCTAATTAATGGACTTTGGACTTTGAAGAACTTTTTATTAACTTTTAATACTCGAATAAAAACTTTAACAGGTTGTACAAGTAGAGAGTTTTAATTAGACGCATCTTAAGTGGAACACAAGGATTGGCAATTGAATTAAATAAGTTATTAACATGTGTATTATATAGGGTGTAACGGAAAGGTGTGGTCATATTTTAAGAACTGCATCTGCCCATCGACATGAACAACTTTCTTAAAGAAAACCTGAGGAAATTCACAAAAAAAAATTTTAACTCGCATACAAATATTGATCAGCTGATGATAACTTTGTATAGAAATTTCAATTTTTTTTTGGGAATTTTCAGTTTTTTCTTAGAAAAAGTTGTTCATATCCATGGGCAGAACCGGTTCCTAAAATATGACCACACCTTTCCGTTACATCCTGTATACAGGGTGCAACAGAAATGGGTGGACATCATATTTTAAATACTGTTTATTGCCATGGAAATGATGATCAACTTTCTTCAAGGCGTCCATAGTCAATTCCAAAAAAAGGAATTGGACTTACCTACCATACCAAGTTATTATCGACTGATCAAAATTAATATGGGAATTCAAATTTGCTTTTGAAGTTATACTTCTTTTGGCGCATTAGGGAAAAATGATGAGAATAAATTTTTACGATGCGCAGGCACACCGTCACTAAAAACCAACACCCTGAAGTTAGCTATAGTCTGTGGTTCATGAAGAATGATTGTTTTCCTTTTGTAAACTTTGTGACAGTTTAAACGGTTTTTATCTTGTTACGCCAAAGAGAAGTATAACTTCTTACGTGCGTACATAAAATACACACACACTTTTTTTGGAATTTACTAATACTTGCTTGAAGAAAGTTGTTCATTTCCATGGGCTAAGCGAAATTAAAAATGCACGCATTTATGATACACCCTGTATAACCTGATAAATAACATAGATAATGCAAATTAATTGCAGTAAGGCAATATTCTGTGTAGCCGAAAGTAAATAAAGATGAGAAGACGACCGCAAAAACAATAATTTTAGTAAAGTAATAACCAACGTTAAAATATTTAGTAATGAGATGTCGGAGTTTTAAGTAAGGGATAAACATGTTACGGCTTTCAACAAGTCATCCCCTCGACTGAATGGCTTGTCGTTTTTAATTTTTTTGTTGACAGTCATTTTTGGGAGTGAACACGGCGATTTACCAAAACAACCGCTCATTCATCGTTGTTTAAGTTTTGCAACAAATTTATTGTGTATAATAACACACAAGCACACAACACACCGTGGAAGTAAACACGGATGACGAGAAGTAAACATTTTAATACCTTTCAAACATCTTTCGGCTTTCGTTATTTTTACTTTCGACATAACAAAGATCACACTCTCCAGCTTCCTGTATACTTTACATTACCGCAAATTTTTGCACATCTATGGCGTAAAAAAACATTATTTAAACGGTTCTGGAAAAATAAAGAAAATATTTACGTTAACATGTTTTAGTCGGAGTATACGACTACAAATTCGCAGTAAAAATGAGGGATGTTCTAAACACATGGATAGGCGTAACATTACCGTACCTTATATGTGAAAGGTGTTGGCCGGAAAAAGTACTAAAAAGTTTTATGGCGAAAAAGCATGCCAAAAGGATGAGCAAATAGAAAACCCTACAAAAGAAATTTATTGCCGTATATGACACGCATGTCGTTTTTGTTTGTTTATCACATTAACACTTTGAAACCTTGACAATGAATCAAGGATCCGTTACGTGGCCACTGTTGTTCATGGCATCCGTCTAGGTGGTTTTTTTATAGTTTATAGGCACGCGTTTGATCACCATCTCACCTGATAGTAAGCGATGATGTTGTCGAAGATGGAGCACGCTTGCCTAGAAGCAACCTATTCACTCTTGACTTAAATACTCCCAGGTTGTAGCTATCAGGAAACACAGACTCCGGCAGGGAATTCCACTCCCTAGCTGTACACAAAAACAATGAATGTGTTCTCAAAACGTTTTGTGCGTGTGGATGGGATGTCTACCATGAACCGGTGGCACTTCGTCGTACGTCTTGTGGTCCTTTGATGAAACGGGCTTGGCGGAATCAAATCATACAATTCCGTAGCACACTCCCCAAAATGTAATCGATAGAAAACCGACAGGCTAGCAACTCGGCGTCTATGCTCAAGACTTTGGAACTTCGACTCAACGAGCCTATCATTGCCGATGATCCTCTTGGTTCGTTTCTCAATTGTCTCAAGGGTATCAAGCTGGTATCTGGCAGATCCGTTGAAAGAATGAAAAAAAGATGAGAATAGTACTACGATCGAACTTGCGCTTGATAAAGTTGGAGCAGCTGTTCCGGCGTGAAGTACCGTCTCATTTTACCGTGGTATTTTAATGAAACCTATGTGAACTTAAGAACAAAAAAAAAAAAATTAAAAACTGAAACCTGACTACAAAAAAATCGCGCTCTGAAAGGTATGAAACAAAAAAATATTCCTAGACATGGTGATGTTTAGAGGATAGCCGTGGTCTTATGGCCCCTTGACATAAAGATTGCAGACAGAAGAGGAAGACATGTTTTCTTGTGTTAACAACCCGTAAGTGGCATACGACCACGACCGTCTATCCCAACGCGATTATTTTGTAGTCAGGTTTTGTTTTTGAAATATATTTTGGTTTAATTTTGATTGGGCTTAAGTACATATATTTGATAAAAAAAAATTGTTTTTGAATTGTGCTTAGCCCTTTCATTGGATACCTAACACAACACCTTTCCAAAAAACTTGTTTTCAACTGACTTCAAAAAAAGCAAAAGGTTCTCAATTCGACTTTTTTTAGGTGTGTTAAGCCAGAACTTTTTTCTAGGTGAATCGATTTTGATGATTCTTTTTTATTTGAAAGCTGTTACTTCTCATGTGGTCCCATTTATATTTGATCAATATCATAACAGTAGTTTTTGAGTTATCCTTAATAATGCGTATTTAATTGACTTCGACTACATTGATGATGTTCTCATTTTATTTATTGAGACTATCAATTCGTGCATAACTTTACTATTTAGTTTTAGATAAGGGGTGCAACAACTAAAAAGTAAAAAAAATTTTACAAAAAATACAACCGACTTCCAAAAAAACGCTAAAAATTGCAAAATAACTTTAAGTTCGGCAGTCGGATTATAACCAGCGGACGACCAAGACGCTTCCAACAATACCTTGTTTGTCAAATTATGATAAGCAGTTATGAGGAAACAGATATACATACATATTGGTCAAAATAATAACCCTCGTCTTGGCTTCGCCGTAGTTGGGTAAAAATCGGATCTTATTGCACATTCTACTTACATCGTTTCCTATCAGCTATGAAACAAAGAACGTGAGGATCCAGGAAAAGAAACAGGTACACCAAGAAGAGATTTAGAAATGAGGAACCTCGCCAGACTTACGAAAAAGATGAAAGTGCAATGATCTATTCCTCGTTCACACCCAATATCACACGGCCATTAACACGTTCCCTTGTTTATTATTATTTACGAATTACCAATACTATAAATACAGTCCCGTCCCGTCCCGTCCCATCCCATACGTGTAAGACGGAGCCACGAGGTCACAGGTACATTGGGGCACTAACCTTGATCGTATGCAAGATCTCCGATAGTATAGATTCGGTCTGGGGCCCTATTAAGCTATGCCGTCTTTGATCTGGCCAGTCGCAGTTGTCAATCGATAGAGGCAAGTCGGACGCATACTCCTAGTTTAGGCCTTGTCACTCGACTTGACGGACGCACTAACGAACGCAGATGTTAGCCGGATGTTTTGAGAATAGGTATTAACATAACCAATGGGGCATTTTACTAAAAAAAATCTAATTAGTTCGTCAGTTAAATATCCAAAAATATTGAACACGTAATTTTTGGTTTATCAAACGAATAAAAAATGACAAAGATAAAATTCATCAAAGTTCAGGAGTGTGGGCTCGTCACGTCACTTTGGTGGTATAAAGTGACGTGCCATGTGACGTCACGCGACATTTCAACGCACTGTATCGCCCTCATTTTTTGTTTACGTGACAAAAGAAAAAATACATGTCCAATATTTTTAGATTATTTAACTGGCGGACTAATTAGTTTTTTTTTTTTTGTAAAATACCCCATTATGTGATGGGTTTTTTTTTTTTTGGGGGTGTGGAAAATCATCCAATGGCTTCTCCCACTCTGGGTGGAGCGGGAGGGCGTGTCAGACTCTTACTGACAAAACCCACCCCTGTTCCTTGCCTGTCTGAGTGCCCAGGGGTGCGGTAACTCATTTTCAGAATTTATCCGCTACCCCTAGGCATATTAAGTGATAGGTGTGTTGACTTAATTTAAGTGTCTTTTGCAAGATAGATCAAAGCCCTGAATACGTTTTTTACTTACTACTACTGACTCTATGGTACTTTTTTCATTAGTCTGTCTGAATGCCCAGGGTTACGGAATTATTCGAAAGGGTCACTGGAATGCAAAGGGCAACTGAAGGAACAGGGGTGGGTTTTAGTCTGTAAGAGTCTGACACACTCTCCCGCTCCACCCAAAGCGGGAGATGTCGTTGGATGATTTCCCAACCCCCCCAAAAAAAAAAACGGGAGAAGCAGGGAGAAGTCATGTGACGATTTTCCACCTTCAAAAAAATAAAGTATTATCAAGGTATTATCGAATGCAGTTGAGCCCAATATTCAGACACCTCCCTTTAAGGTCACAAATACAAACACATACGTGCTTAAAAAGTATGAATTCTAAAATATCAGTCAGTGAAGAAATACCGTTTAAAGAATGTCACGTTTGTGTCACTGCTACGAGGCCGCCCTTTTTATCAGGTAGGGCAACATAGAGTGCAGAAATAGCGTAGATAGTTAATTATAATATTGTATTATATGCAGAGAAAATTCAGCCAGTCAATCCAAAGGCGTTACTAGTTTTTATTAATTTTTTTTTATTGGCAAACCAAGAACTATACTGGTACATTGTATAATAACGTTTTTCTATGAATTAGGATGCCCAATAAAAGTTTAAACTATATACTACAAGTTTGCACTTTGCTATAAAATTGCTATAATATTGAGCAGTGGTGGCCCAGTGGTAACGGCCGCAACTTACAAACAAAAAATAAACATTTTTACAAAAATTTTTATTGCTGCATTAGTTTACATAAAAGTTTAGTGTTTGGAGCTTCCTTGTAAGCAAGTAACGCCTGTGTTGGGAATCCCCGCTCTTCCATAGCAAAGCAATACAAACTTAGAAAACTAGGTATATTTACACAAAATAAGTAGGTACAGAAGTATGTTGAAGTGATATACATTACAGAAGTTACGATATAATTTTAAAATATAAGAAATCTTGCTTGCAGGTGTATGTTCAGTGTTATGTAAGGCAGTGTGTTGTTTATAAAGGATATTAGTGCTATGTTGTAAGTGTGTGAGTGTGATGATAGTAAATTAGTGATAGATGTCGTAAGGGCGTGTGTTCTGTGAGTTATTAGTATTTTTGTTTAGTATTATTATACTTATAAATGCGCGTGATACATGATATGTGTGCGTATTGAGCATTTGGTATTTAGTTAGAGATATACGAGTATGTGTGGGTGTGGTGTGGTGTGTTATTCTGACTACCTATTTAATATATTTTACTTATTGTGTTCCAAGAGTGCCTCCGTGTCATCATAGGTTAGTGATTTTATCCAATTTATTAAAGTTGTTTTACAATCGTGGTATGGTTTTGAGTATATGTATATTATCCTGTTGATTTTATTATAAAGTATAGCTGATCGCTTATTGTATTGTCTTCCGGCGAATATAGTTTTTGTATGGGGAATTTGTGCAATTAGGTCTTTTCTTCTTTGAGCTGTTATGCTTGAGTCATATTTTAGGGATTTATGTATTTTTAAAAGAGTTTGGATTACGTATAATTTACGAACTGAGAGTAAATCTCTTATCTGATATAGGTTTTCAGTAGGGTGTCTTAACTTTTTTTAAAAACAAGATCTTAATTAGGGCTCGTTGGGCTCGTTCGACGTTGATAAAATTAGTTTTTGCAGCCCCACCCCAAATGGGGATGCAATATATTAGGACCGACTGTACCAGAGCTACGTAGATCTCATTTAAAATATTTCTAGACGGGTTTCGGACGCTGTTTGTATTTATTTTCTTTGTTGCGATATGGCTCAGAGTCTGTATTTTAGACGACATATATTTATTTTTCTTTTTTACATAATGTTAAGATTGTTGCTTAGAATTATATAGATTCAAGTTCTTAAAACTTAACAGACAGATGTGTTGCTGGGGAGTTTGTTGGCCACTTCTTCTTCACAGCTAAAACACTAGGAAGTGGTTACGGGCGGGCGCTTTTTGGGGGACTGTCTTTATGTAGAATTTTGACGTTCAAAAAGTGCTGGTTCTCGGCCTAGTTTGAATAAATGACTTTTGATTTTTTTTTTTTGAGTCTTGAATGTCCAGCTTAATCTTCTAAGTCTATTCGTGACTTACAAGTTGTAGGTCGTGAGTTCAAACCCAGGCAGGCGCTTTACTTTGTGTAAATTATTTCATCACCACTGCTCTAAAAACGGTGAAGGAAAACATTGTGAGGAAACCGGCATGTCCTAGAACCAAAAATTCGAAGACGTGTGACATCCACCAACCCGCATTGGGCCCGCAGGCCTCTCACAGAGAGGCCTGTGCCCCAGCAGTGGAGACATTAAAAGGCTGATGATTATGATTATATAAAAGTAAATTTAAAAAAACCTGTTTAAAAACAAAATTGAAAGGATTCATTTCGTACCCAGAAATGTACTAATGTACGGATTACCGGCCAGAATAAAAGAATAGTGGATTCTTATGGGAAATAATGTCCTGAAGATTTTTACTATTACAAGGAATTTCTACGATTAACCCCCAGGCTGCTATTTGAGTTTAAAATTAGGTACAAAAAGTGTAAGTGCCGTTAATAAAAAACCTCTACTGGAATTTTAGAGGAAATAACAGGATTTTTTAAATGACAAGGAACGTCTACGTTTAACCCTCTGCTACACCAAGGTAGAATAACAGACTTGAGCGTTAGGTATAATAACGTATGATTATAGTTGGTAGGTATTAAAAAATAACAACAAAAAGATTGGGGGGAATCTTTTTACTACTCGTATTTTTTAATAGACATGTTTTTACATTTCAGTAGACCTTATTATAAGACTTTCTAACCCAATTGCGGGTGGATTTATATGAGGTTCGTGTCTTACGAAGCTCTTAAACCATACCAAACACATTGTGTGAGAGCAGCAACCGACGGTTCGCTTGCCTACATTGCAAGTACAAATAATGTGCTATGGTATCCCGACCACTTAATCTTGTAGTCCAGCCAATTTATACGTAATATGTTCTGGCTCTCATATGGCGAGACCGAATCCGTCCTATCATCATCATCATCATCTCAGCCTTTTAATGTCCCCAATGCTGGGGCACAGGCCTCCTGTCTGTGCGAGGGTGTGGGCCGTAATCCACCACGCGGGCCCAATGCGGATTGGTGGACGTCACATGTCTTCGAATTTTTGGTTCTAGGACATACCTACCGATTTCCTCACGATGTTTTCCTTCACCGTTTTGAGAGCAGTGGTGATGAAATAATTTACACAGAGTAAACCTATATTTTCGCCGAACTCTATGGCGTGCTCAGTGAGAAGTCCGCTTCCGATTTCAATAATAAACTCTCTATTTGGGTTTAAATGTTCTTCGTAGTAGCTCCTCGCATGTTTTATCTGGTATATACAAAGACTAAATAGCACCAAGTCTTTTTCCGTTAGCCTCGGGAAGTCATTTAATTCTGGCACATCTTCTGATAGTGAACGAAATTGTAGTCGCCTTTTATTATAATTATGTCATAGGAGACGACTATATCTACCAATATGTTTGAAAGAGTCAATCTTTCATTAATTATATTTAAGAATGTTTGCGTATTAGGCATTTATTAAAGCGGCAGCTATTTTGAAGAACTCAAACTACGTTCGGTTTATCTAAATGTTTCTCAGACGCCGAAAGTCTCGTTTAAAACGTCCGTTCACCACCTCAACAACCCATCGGCAAATAGTGATTAGACGGGATTTGTTTGGCTGGTCTGTAGAGAGTTGTTTCATTTGGATGTTTGCTTTCTGGCATATACACTGAGTAACCATATTATTGCACTACAGCGTTTCTGAAACCGCGGTCCAAAATAAAAACAACACCATTTCTGTAGAACCAATGAAAAATGCCATCGCCGGTGACTTCTTCATTGTTTATTACATTATTCATTACTTGAGCAGCTGATATGGTGGTTGCATGAGGTCCAGACACTTCTATTATATGTCCATCACAACACAAAAATAAGAACGGTTTTAAGAGATTTCTGTGCTTGTGATTACTGTATGATTTTCTTTGGAAGAAGTAATTGGAACTCTTCTAAATGTATAAATATGTGCCATCACAAATCGTTATCGCCTTACTTTCATTAGGTGGACTATCTGTATCTGGTACCTAGGTTGTTTGTCAACTTTTGATGCTCCAAACATTGTAGGAAAAGAATATTTTTTTTATATTTTCAAACTCAAATAGCAGCCTGGGGGCTACTTGAAGACGATTCTTGTAATAGTAAAAAATCTTCAGGACATTATTTCCCTTATGAATCTAGTATTATTTTTTTCTGGCTCATCATACTACAAAAGAATACAAAAATAAAATTAAAAATACATAATCTGTAAAAGCCACATTTGGATAAAGTGGCATTTTATTAAATTAACTAGCTTCTGCCAGCGGTTTCGAAAAGCGGTTTGAATTAGTACTTCCCACGTAATAAAATTTCAACCCCTTTTTCACCACCTTAAAGGTTGAATTTCGAAAAACCCTTTCTTAGTGGATACCTACTCTTCACACCCTCCAAATTTCTTGTCTCTAGGGCCAGCAGTTTAAGCTATGCGTTAATATATCACTCAGTCAGTCAGGACTTTGAATTTTATATTAAATTAATTAAAATTTACTAACTTCAGATAACCCATATCAGAAAATTTACACATGTCATAAGAGATGACATAAATACAATACATTACAGTCAATTCATTAAAATTCATTACTATACAGTAGTCATAGTTTATTCTATTTTATGCATCTAATGAAACTCAACCTAAAAGCATGCATTGTTTAATTTCTTTCTAAAAGGTGAACGGCAGATTTAGTAAGCATACCTTTTTTTGTTGTTCGGTTAAATAATTTGTACCACAAGGCAACTAAGCCGTTTATTTTCATGTAAGGGTACTATTTCTAAAACTTCGAATTAATCATTAATAATTTCAATAAAATATTTTATTAAATAAACGTAGATAATAAAATCGTAAACAAAAAGCAGTTATGGTTTTAGAAGTTGTAAAATAACATTAAATATCGAAATGATAATTAATTAATTAGAAATAACATTAAATGTAATTAAACACTTAGATGTTATAACTTTTTTTTTTAGGGATGGGATATCATCGAATGACATCTTAACTCTGGGTGGAGCGGGAGGGCGTGTCAGACTCTTACTGACTAAAACCCACCCCTGTTCCTTCCCTGCCTGAGTGCCAAGGGGAGCGGTAACTCTGTTACGAATTTATCCGCTACCCCTTGGCATGCAAGCATCGGCCATGATGGGCCCCGTCAGTGGTGGTGACAAACATCTCATTGAGGCGCGCGTGGAACACTATGCACCGTCGACTCACGGGCCTGGTGCTGATCGGACGGCGAGCTACCCACTGCTTTCCGTCCGCAGGCCCGAGTCTACGGTGGCCGGAGATCGTCTCGTGACGTTCTACGCCCAGGGCGTCTCCTGCGGTGGCTGCGGCTGGGAGCGTGAGGGCCACTCCGTTGAGCCTCCCTCACCCGTTCCGCTTACTCCTTCACGAGCATTACTGCTTCGCAGAAGGAGATGACTGCTTCCCATTCCCTCTCGCGCCCGGCCCTGGTTCAGGCCATAGTACGGAGCGAGAGGGAATGGGAAGCAGTCATCTCCTTCGCTGCCGCCTATCGCATCCACGAGGACACGGAGGTGCTCCGCCCAAGCGGGGCAGACCTCCACCGTATGCTCTACCGTGTCCTCTGGGTGACCCGCGCAGTGGTGACACCCGGGCGTTTCCTCCCGCCTTATCCGACACAGGAACCTCCCGAAACAACCGTGTCCAGTGAGGACCTGCGTCAGACGGAAGGTGAGGACGCCGTGACTCCTCCCCAGCCACTCCTCGACAAAGGGCACTACCGCCGCAATGGTGGCGTGCCCAGCGCTAGGTTGCGATTAAATGTTATACCTAAGAAAGCATAATTCTTGCATAAAATCATAATAGTTAACGATTTAAAACGATAGGAATGATTTTCGCCATCAATGTTTTTTTGTTTATAATATGGCAATTATTTATTGGCAGGTAAAGAAAAATCTGTATTTCAGTTCAGTTCTTTGCTATTGTTATGGATTGTGGTTTCTGACTGCATCTGAGCAATTTAGCGAATTATCTGGCCGTTTTATAGTTGCAGAAACAAACATGAATGGTCGGGACACAATCAGAAGTTATTGCTGTATCTGCATTGTAGTTTTAAGAACAGTGGGATGCTGCTCACATTTAATAAGTATTATTTGGTACCTAAGCTATGCTCGCCATGAGGGTATTGCCCAAGCTGAAGTACAATAAAATAAATGTATTTACAAAAACAAAGTGTTGTTTATTTACCTACACTCAAAACCCCATCAGAATTGCATCATTATCAAACTGTTACAGTCCGCTGCTGCACATAGGTATCTCCTAATCCACCCCACTGAGTAGGTCGATCGGACGATCTTCATCTCTATCTACCGTATTTTGGTACACTAGTACTTATATACTAAAACTTTGTAAGGGTATCCTTAAAAAATAAAACTGGTTATAACTTTTACGTCCCAAGTTCTAAAAATCTAAGAATTTAAAAGGGGCTTGTCTATCATAATAACTACAAAATAAAACAAAAAATATCCTAAAACATGACATTTTAATAGCTGTACGAAATTCCCATACAAGCCTGCCGTTGTCCTTTGGCCTTTAAAAAAATCTTACTTCTCTATATTTCCTCGTTACATATATTTTTTATGTTGTAACAAATAATAAAGCAGTCCCTAATGTTTAGTTCAGTTCTAAAATACCGTTACAGTCGAGTATCCCGCTATTTTGGCAACGTTACATGTTTAATGTGCCCGCAACAGTAAGTTTGGCAGAAGCAGCCAAGTTCTGCGAAGTCTGGGTGTAAGCGTATACCGGCTTATCATGTGGATCACTGGAAACGGTAGCGTGTAACAGTACCCACCCAATATACTAGTCAAATGAGCACTGTTTATATTTTGTGAACTATGGTGATGGGTTGGGGATTGAGAACTGCGGAGCGGTGTATGAACCCGTTTTTGAGTGTGGGTGAACATGATACAGTGGTGTTGGTGAACATGATACAGTGTTGTAGGTTATCTTGTATGTCTTTGTAAAAATCTCGTGTCACGGTGTTTGTGTTTGCATTCCTCCGAAACGGCTTGACCGATTTTAATGTTTTTTTTTTTGCATATTTGGTAGGTATGAGAATAAGTCTTAAAGTATTTTTCACTCTCCTACCCCCACCCCCATTTTTAAATCACAAAACAACATTTGCTGGGTCACCTAGTAAAATTATATAAAATAGAACATGATCAACATACAGGATAAATTACGATAAAGAGAGCCTAGTTAACTAACACCTTTATATTTATACCCAAACATACACATGGATCAGTGTGCCTAGTATACTACAGCATATTAAAATGGACATTTCTGGAACGACGTTAAACTGGATCACCTAGCTAAGTAAATATGTGAATTAGCTGAGTAGCTACACATGTTTGCACCAAAGATTTTAACCCCTTACATAAGGCCCTAAACCGCTCCGCTCTTCACCGTACGCCGGCCGGCGTCTGGTCGGTACATTGCGTTCCCGGAACCCGACGCAGTCACCTGCTGCGACACCAACATGATAAATAAGACACACAATTAATTGCTTCCTACCACACCCGATACCACTAAATCACAACACATATTAAAGTGTCGCCTTTTAATCGCTTTTATCATTCTCACTGACATTTTTTCCATCTTAATAGATATAGCAGTATCTAATAAAGCTGCCAGTTTGCATTGCGCAGCCCGTATCGAACTTATTTATGAAGTCTGCTGCTGCACCAGATGAATGTTCCACAGGCTAGGTGTGAGTCATGCTTTAAAATTTAGAGTCTAAAGCTCCTGCAGTATCAGTAATGTTGTTGTATTGTGCTGGACCGTTTGCAACGCGTAATTAATGTACAACCGTTATTATAATTTACTCATACACTTTAGCTATGCTATTAACTCAAATAATACATTAGTTTCAGTTCGCCTTTCCCGCTAAATATACTTGATAATTCAATATAACTGAATTTAGTTCACCTCTACCTGATTACTTATCACGGTATACAGATTTAGCTTTTGCGTTCCGGTAGAGTTCGCAAGTTGATATATTTTTATCTGCTAATCTGTGACCTGAATTTTCTATTTATTTGTATAATCGAGGTTAACAAATATTTCCACGCCTGTTATGGACATTTCCTATCTCTAACTATAGTGCCTCTTAATCAAAAATGCACACCATGTCGTCAAGGTAATACACTGGACAGCAAATAAACCGAGCCACCCGCTACCTAGGCACTCTTATTCGATTTTCTCAAAAACTAAAAAACCTACAATTATCAAAGTTGTACCTACAGAAAGTGCGTTTCATGGTGATTAAAATGAAAGGAAACTTATTGGGTTTAACCAATATTTCAGTGTTTATTAAGGATTTTACAAAGAAGAGTCGTTTTCCAGTCGTGACAATCGTTAGTAATGATAAAGTGAAAAAAAAAATTAAAGCCAAAAACAAAGATAAAATCAAAAAAAAGTTTTTGATCAATATTCCGTATTCCCTCCCCTTGCTCGGATAACTGCCAGCATCCTTGTATTCATCGACCTTACGAGCCTGACGATAAAATCTTGAGGAATTGTATTCCACTCCTCTTCAATTGCGATTCGCAGCTCTGGAAGCCTTGTTGGAGCAGGTACCCGGGCTCGAACCCGACGTTTCAGCTCATCCCATAAGTGTTCTATCGGATTCAAGTCTGGGCTTCGAGCTGGCCAGTCCATCGTACGAATGCTGACGTCGCGTAGATACTGGGTCACCACATGAGCAACATGAGGCCGTGCATTATCATGCATCAATTGCATATCCTGTCCGACATATCCTGCGTAAGGTACCACATGGTCTGCGAGGATTTCAGTAATGTAGCGATGAGAAGTCAGTCCACGTGTATGGCCCGTCGGTTCGATGAAAACTAACGCTGTATGCCGCCCCAGACCATTACAGATCCTCCTCCATAAGCAACAGTTTCCTCGATGCAACATTGAGAATAACGTTCTCCAGGGCGACGATATACTCTCTGACGTCGATCACTTCCATGTAGACTCACCCTGGTCTCATCAGTGAAGAGTACATTACTCCACTGCTCTAATGTCCAATCCCTATGCTCTCGAGCAAATTCAAGTCGTGCTCGACGGTGTGCTACCGTTAATGCTGGGCCTGTTGCAGCTCTTTTTGGGGTCAGGTTCCGTTCAGCAAGTCTCCCTCTGACGGTATCTGAACTTATGACCACTTGGAGTTCGTCACGCAGACTTTGTTGGACTTGAACTGCGTTGAGGTGGCGATTTCGCAGAACAGTAAGGTGGATATAACGATCATCTGCTGCTGATGTAGGTCCTATCTAGGTCTGCCCGTACCTGGAAGGCGATCGAATGCTCCAGTCTCTAGGTATCGTCTGTAAACTCGTTGCACCGAAGATCTGCTGATTCGAAGCCTTCGAGCGACTTCACGTTGCGCAATGCCTGCTTGAAGTAATGCTACAGCTTGAGCTGTTTCCTGAGGTGTTGTATCCATTATTAATCGACAAAAGTAGCAAAAACACACGCGTCTGAGCAAACGATGGACAAAAACTTAAGAAATGATAAGAAATATCCGACTACCCTCATTGTAGAGAAAAAGAACGCTAATTTCAAACTCTGGTGAAAACAGAGCAAATCGTTAGCATTGTGTTTGTTGCTTGATTACAATGTGAGTTGACGGTACTTCCGAATTAATTTGTAGTCATTTTAATCACCATGAAACGCACTTTTTGTAGATATAACTTTGATAGTTGTAAGTTTTATACTTTTTGAGAAAATCGAATCAGAGTTCCTAGGTAGCGGGTGGCTCGGTTTATTTGCTGACCAGTGTATTTATGTCAATATGGATTAGCCAGCAGCAGCAGCGTACAGCTGTGTGCCCTAGCAGCGGGGGCATTAAAACGCTGATGATGATGGATAACCCAAAATAAGACGAAGAGTTGGCTTACTTAAAGTATCAACTCAGGCACATTAAAAAGACACCTCAATAAATAAGCATTGTTATACATATATGTAGTTTAAACCAATTACAATGCATGACATGCAATGCAAACAAATGTTGTTGTTTGTGAAGTGGTATTTGTGAAGTGGTGATTTGTGAAGTGGTGATTTGTGAAGTGGTGATTTGTGAAGTGGTGATTTGTGAAGTGGTGATTTGTGTAGTGGTGATTTGTGTAGTGGTGATTTGTGAAGTGGTGATTTGTGAAGTGTTGACTTGTGAAGTGGTGATTTGTGAAGTGGTGATTTGTGAAGTTGTGATTTGTGAAGTGGTGATTTGTGAAGTGGCGATTTGCGTTGTGAAGTGGTGATTTCTGAAGTGGTGATTTGTGAAGTGGTGATTTCTGAAGTGGTGATTTGTGAAGTGATGATTTGTGATGTGGTGATTTGTGAAGTGGTGATTTGTGTTGTGGTGATTTGTGAAGTGGTGACTTGTGTTGTGGTGACTTGTGTTGTGAAGTGGTGATTTGCGTTGTGAAGTGGTGATTTGTGAAGTGATGTTTTGTGTTGTGAAGTGGTGATTTTTTTTTGTGAAGCGGTGATTTGCGTTGTGGTGATATGTGAAGTGGTGATATATGAAGTTGTGATTTGTGAAGTGGTGATTTGTGAAGTGGCGATTTGTGAAGTGGCGATTTGTGAAGTGGCGATTTGTGAATTGGTGATTTGTCTCGTCTCGTCTCGTCATGTCTTGTCTTGGCCTGGCTTGGCTTGGCTTGTCTTGGATTTCTTTAACACGCTCCTGTACCATGTAAGTGATCAAGATATCAATTATAATACTCGTGCAGAAAGACTGGCGGCACGACAGATATCTTACAGGAATGCGATGCCTGTTTTTGTGACCATGTTTGTAATGGATTTTTAATGGTGAACATTCTTGGGAGGTAATCGAAACGCAAAAAATACTTGTATAATCTTCCGAGGGATTCCAATGTAATAAATATGACATTTAAATAAAAATACTTTAGTTATTATTTAAGTAAACACATTTTTGCTATAAGGTTTAAATGTTATGAGATTTTTTTCATTACCATTATTAAAAAGCTTACCACACGCTTGGTAAACGAATCTAAAATAAAGACTGATTAATAATGCACCAGGTCGAAGCAAATTCTACAACCATGACACGGAGACACGTAAACTAAACAAATGCCATTATTTCCCTAAAACGCATCTGCAATACAAATGCTGTTTACAAAGTTGCTCAAAGAGACAGAAGGACAGAATGCTCTTAACTCACGGCGGTGCAATAAAAGTGCACTACGATGCTTAGAGTGAAATAAATTGTAACATATTGTGATTGCTCGGCTCACCTTGTGTTAGTTACGGTATTGCGTCCCATTTCCAACTGTGTGATTTATGTGCCCCACTCTCAAATACATAACATCACCAGGTGATTCGGGACAGACGGTTTACGACGTTTTCCAAACAATGATGGCTGTGTGATTAGGTGGGATGTAACAATCGATCCATTATTTACAAAGCCTCGACATAAACGTAATTTGAAAATAGATTTCTGAAAAGAATCTCCATTAGTATTAAACTAGATGAAATAATAGCAACCAATAAGATCAAAACATTTTTGACCTATAAAACGTAATGTTATTACATACGTTCGTAATTTTTTCCATTTGTTATGTCTTTCAGTAGTGAGGATACACAAACGTTCAACTGGATTTTTTGCAATTGTTTGATTGTGTATATTTGGAATGTTGTGTATATTTCAGTGACACAATTTGCTTGAGAAACGATGTCGCGTTCAGCACTGAGCAGCGCTCCTGCTTCACACGAGTGAAGATAATTAACGCAGCGACCACTCCGCTCAACCTCGCTGAGTCTGCCAAATCGATAGTTACACGTCTCTCATTGTGACATAGTTGCGAAACAATAAGCTTCCTTAAAATAGTAATATTTGAATATTTAAACGGGAATGCCTTATGAGGACATCACTAGAATTCCGGTATTGCATTATGATAATGTGCCATTTTCAATGTGCGCATCGAAGTCGTGCGCGCCGCAGCACGCGCCCTCTCTGGCGCCGCTTGCGAGCTTCCAATACAAAAAGACACAAGAAGCGCTGGCCCTTCGTATACAAAATCCTACCTTAGAATATGCAAATAAGATTAAATTTCGATAGCCACAACAATAAAGATAACACTACACGCAATCCTAATACTCCTCATGCCAATAGAGACAATAAAGCTCATGTTGGGTCCATTGGCTTAATAGGGAAATATGTTGATTATCATGGAATCTTTACATTACGAGACGTAGGAATGGAACTTTTATTGATATCACAGCGCTTTGTTATACCTACTATTGGTGACGAAAGTGACAGTATAATAAGAACAGTAATCCATTACGTTAGATGTTTATCGAAAATATTTGGAATTAAGTCACGCGTGTGGGATGTGAATTGGTGTTTTTATGGTAATGTTATGGCGGCAATAGAAACCTTCTCCCGACGAAGCGAAATCGACAAAACAATGTGTTGTTTCAAAACATACCATTGTAAATTTCCCATCACTGATTTTATTGTTATTATCCAATATACACGTACGCATAGTAATATTATACAATCAAATAAACAAGGAAGAACAAACGAAAGAAATTTTATGAAAGCTGGCTTGTTTCACCGGAATCATAACAGCCGTTATGATAGATCTGGGGAAAAACAACATTACAATGTTTTCCTATTTCACCTATGGAATGTTTACTGAACCTATTTTACTATTAGGAACAAGGAAGAGCTTTATATTACGCTGGTTGCATAAATAAATAGATGCGAATATTAGCACAATGACCATTGGACCCAGTGGCCCAGTGTGTGTTGAAGACTTATGATGTAAACCAGACGTTGTGTTCCTATTTGGAAGAACAGGTGGGAAAGGACAGATGAGTCAACTTCGTCTATAGGGTTTCGGTATAAACACCGATTTGGAAGTATATTCTTGATATTTTCACCTGGCATGTTGAGGATTTCTGCAAATATTAGCATAAAACAGATATGCCAGGACGTTCGCGCCCTCAGCCGTCATACAAGGCGCCATTTATCTAACAAGGTTGATACTACGTCCAGTTTTCCCGGTGCCGTTATTACTACTAATCGTTGATAATGTGCTGATATACTAAGAATATTAGATGAACATTCGTTTAATAAGATTAAAATTAGATCAGGGAAGGGCAACATTTTCATAGTAACGCAAAAAATCTACGTGTTCGCACGAAAACATTTTAAGCTTCATTTCGGAAAAGTACTGTAATCTAGATTAGGAAACATTTAAGGAAAAGTTTACGTGCAAATCATTATAATTTAAAAGAGCTTGCTACGAAATCTATTAGTCAAACTCCTAATGCGTTTCTTCAAGACTTTTCTCATGTATCTATAAATTGTAATTAAATCTCTGTCACATAGCACTTTACCGCTATCCCCAAGTGTCTTCTTGCATAATTTAAACGTATCAGAAATAAGTTTTCTACCCGTACATCCGCAATTACCGGTTCTATCTTTCACGTTGGTTCCTGACAGGTACTGAAAAGCGGCGCATTTATCACTACGCTGAGCCTTCTATTGATGTACAAGACGGACGATGAATACCACGTAATTTAAATCCCTCTGTTGTAATCTTGTGGGTGGTTCGCCATCAATCCTGTGGGAACTGCAACCGAGTGTTAATTATAAAACATTTATCCTGTCTTTTAGTTACCGTTTCTGCGATTGTTTGTGCACGACTCGTCTCGAGTGTGGGTGTCTGCAGTGCTTTAGTAATCCTGGACGCATTTGTTGGGATTCATCTGGTCGGAAGATGCGTTTTGTATCTTGTTTTACTACCCCGATACTGTTAACAGTATTGGGTAATTCAAACCAAATGTGGGTTGCTAAATTTTATGGGATAACAAAGATTTTATTATTGTGTATTGGATCATCTACCACTGCTATACATGGACTGAGAACTCTAGAATCAAGTTTAATGATCGAACAGTTTAAGGGTTTTACTGTAGCACCTAAAAGGTAATCAACAACTTATGTTTAGCGATCGCAGTAGGTAGGTACCCATGTACTTCGGTGATCGCAACTTATATCATAATAGGATAAAATTTGAGTGTATCTTACATAGTAAAATTAACTGTTTTTAGACTCTACCACAAAAAGTTTACATTGTTAATCTCTACAACGAATACAAATAATCTACAGCTGATGTAGTCATAATATTATTTTAGAGTGAAACCCTAAAAATATCTACACCGTTTGAGAATTGAAAGACTATGCTCCTGAGTATCTTGTAACATATTAAGCCTGTTTTATCTCTACATCAATTTATTCACTATAAAAATTATAATTAAGCGTAATTTTTCCATGTATCGGCGTGTTACACGACGAGGGTTTCGCTTCAATACGAGAATCATGTTTTGTAGAAAAGTGGATCTTTATTGAGCGGTGAAAGGCGTCAGCGTACTGGTAACTTACCATTATAGCTGTCTCGGTGGCTGGCCGGGGACATTTGTTTAAATTTATGCTTGTTAAGGCGAGGTGACTGAAGGCACGGCTACACGACATGACTCCGTCGATAGGCTAATCATTCGTTAGCATGCTTGTACACTTGTGTTTCTAATATCTTGACGGTTTTGTTTTTCTAAGCAGAATTTAGGGTGCGTGCTGAAAGTCATTTAGGTTTGCATGTTATAGAGTGAATGCATTTTTACTTTGTAGAGTTCTTTCCTTGTTAAAATGAAACTATATTTATATCGGTTATGTACCGTTAGTTTCCATAGTGAGCTTTCCATGGATTTTCACCGACTTCGATCCTTAGTGCTTCTATATTCCTTTTGCATGCTGCATCTGAAAGAAGATCTATGGCTTTGAAAACTGAATCTCCAGTTGAAGATCAGGCTTCGTAATGTTTTTTCTACAGCTACGGAACTCAGTGGAAATCCAATTTACCTTTGGTTATTTCATGAGTAGGTAGTAGTACAATCGATTGGAGCGTATCAACTAGATTATTTTTATCCATTATAAAGTTTCAATGACATGACATCCGACTGACCTACTTCTCCATTTAATAAATCTTTGAATATCTTTTTTCTAGTAAATTGTGATAATATTTTGTTTTCCAATGCAATCTACAAACATCGTATGATCATCAAGGTTGTAGGGGATATTTTATTGAAATGGCTGATACGATAAGTATGAAAGACAGATACCTGCCTACTACTGAATATAATTTTGACAAAATTCTTAGCGATACGTCTGTCACGAGACTCATGAAGATACCTAGAGAAAAGGCTTTGGTATAAACAACAGTATGTTATGATAATAATCAGGTTTGTAGGTATACTCTTGCACCTGGTAGTCAAGATGTGGTTTCACATGTCATTATTATAAACTCTATAATCATAACATAAACAGAACATCTGTATGTTGACAAGGAAGCTTGTTTTATCAATTCAGCTCATTTATTTATTTGTGTACACACAAACACTTAAAAGCAAAAATAACAAAAATAGATAGACAGAAGAACACATATTTTAGACCTGCGATAGGAGGGTTGGGTGAGAGATGTAGACACAGGGTGTATAAATATATTAAGAAACTAAACTCATATTCTCATAGAGAAAACCTATTTCCCATGCAACATAGAAATGTTATGGGATATCTTTAAGTTTAGAATTTATGTCGATATATCCATTGGTGCATATCTAATCACTGACAGGGAATGATATCTGAATATATGCCTCGCTTATCATCTAACTAGCATAAGTTGTAAAAGTCAAGGGAGGTGAAAGGTTAACTTTAAAATAATGGACGGGAGTGCAACCTTTCCCTGCATAGTTAATTTTTATCATGTTGTAAATATATTATTTTTTCTTTACCAACACACCAAACACGTATGTAAATGACAGGTACCTGTGGTGACCTAAAATTAGCCAGAAGTCGAGGTCCACCACTGTATATAAGCTTGCCCCAAGTTAAGCTTTGCCTTCAACAACTGAACCTTTACTGCGGAGGCAATATTCTCGCATGTATAAATACTTGCTCTCTTCTAAATGAGATTCATTGCTTAATCTCAAATTTGTTGGGCACATAGATTTTCCAATGGAGCAATGATTATTGTTCAATTTTCAAATCAATAATCACGATTGCGCTCACACTCATGATTATTGCTTTATGATTGATAACTTTTTTTCAAGAATGAAGTTGAACTTCTTGTTAGGTACTGTAAAATTGCATAAGAATAAGCTCACTCCCAACATCAAGAATATATTTCAGTTTATTTTCTAACTACAACTTAAATACATTGTAAGAATGCTGTGCAGATGCTAGTCCTCTAGTCCAGTCTATCTATGTGCATATCTAACAGCATTCGTGTATTTCATTTATAATAATGAATGTATTTACTTTGATAGTCAGTAATAGAACGCTAACTGCCAGTACTTCTTGCGATAACTCTGTTACTTCGATGTAGATTGTAGCATCACTTTTCTTTATTGAAATATATTTTGCATTCGGCATTATGCTAAATTCTTTCATTATTATTATGTCTACAATTTCAAAGACTGCTTCATGTGTGCACCAACCTTATTAAGGCGTGAATACATAATCTCAAGTATGTATAATATATTGGCAGAACTTTGCACGTAAATGTAGCGTTTGCAAGAATTGCGCTTACGTTGACTGCTGTTTTCCCTTTCTGCGGGCTTGGTGCTATCAAGCTGTTCAATATGCCTAATGGACTCACCTGTTACCAGTTATCAGTAAAAATACGACATGTGGAAGCGAACTGGTAAATATTCCGACTGAACTAACTACTTCCCGTAGTTAATGTCACTTTTACCTTAGTATAAGTAAAAAACCAGATAAACATGAATATTTTTTTTATTAGTTTCGATAAATATAAGATCATTTGTAGGACAAATTGGCACTTTATACATTAACAACATACAATAAAACTATAATTAAGGCATCAGATTGGTTCATAAATACACAATTTGTAGGACAGTCTTATTTCTATTAGGTACCTACTATAACATGAAGTAGTTATTGCATTTTTTTATATGAATGGAAAAATTATGTCATAATTAATAATGAAAATACATCGCGATGAAAATAAGTTATGTACAAGCAAGGAATATTTAAGTAATCAAATATTACGTATCAAAGTATTGGTAGTTTAATATTCAACATCAAGATTCAGTCAAAAACACTTTTACATAAGTAGGTACTTGTGTTTTAAGCTAAGCTCTCTCTTTAAATGAAGTACATGTCTTAACATTTCAAGTAAGTTTATGCAATACTAAAAACACTTACCAAAAGTCAATATGAAAATTTTACAAATGTTAAAACTTTTAAAGAAATGTCTTTTTTTTAATTCGACTAAGTAATAGTTTCAGTCTGATTAAATCTATCTAAAGTCAGAGAAATTACTTGTCTATCACTTTTGACAAATATTCCCAGTACATTGAAACTTTATTTAATTGAAAATGTCTTACCATCACATAGACGAAATAGACCTTGTCGTTTTATGACATGCAATTGACATTAAACTTCAATGTGATTGACAATTAATTTTCCTGACTATAAACTAAGCTAATTTATTGCTTGAATTGAATTATTTATAAGTACCTAATATTATATAATGAAATTATTTGAACAAACATTCGACGTTATACCCACTACTGAACATAGAAGGCCACTTAACCATCCACTAAAAGGGTACAAATACGACCTCACGGTTATTGCTAAACATAACTTTCATGCAAACCATTACACAGCTTATCAGCAAGATATCCTCAATATATTACAGTTACAATAATTACGTAGGTATAATAAAAGTTACACTGTACAACTTACGAGTAAACAGGCGACAGAAGGGCCATATTTCCACGTACCAATCCTGTATCCATCTTTGTGAATCTCATCTTTTCAGCCATCGTAAATCCTCCTTAGTTCCGTTCCAGGCCCGGCAGACAAATCTCTTCGATCCGTATCGACAGAGATAACAAAGCTTTCTGTAGCTACAGAAATAAAAATAAAACTCCTGTCACGGAGTGAACAAGATCCGGTAGTGTTGGGACATGCAGATCATATGCTGAGTGATGGTCGTTTCTTCCTCACGCTTTTGTTGCTCAGGCCAAGGATACTGCCGATTACCTGTGAGAAAAAATATAGTCTTATTTTTTGATCTTGTGTCACGACTTCACGACTCTCGAATTTTGTAGAAATTATTTATTAGATGCTTCTAGGGATGTAGTTGTTGGTTCGTAGAAGGCAATCTCTGGAATTTATACTAATTCAATTACAAAAAATGTTCCACCAGTAAAAAATATACCCGTGTGCAATAGGTCACTTTCTATGTCACAAAAAAATCAAAAAATCTCTATGCTGATGTAACCTCAGGACACAGTTGAGTTCCAAATGTTTAGCTTTGAACTTTTTAACGAAGGAAGATACAACATTAAACTTACCTTAGAGACAGAGTAGGCAGCGAGCTTGCGCCTGGGCGCGGGCAACAAGAGCGCGAGCGCGCGCGCCTCCCGCAGCAGCGCGTGGAAGGCGAGCGCCGCGCCCGCGGACGACTCCGCCGCCGATACCTCGTAGAACTGACAGCCGAACCGCAACGACAACTCCTGGCCTTCTTCTGCCTTAACAACCCTGTTATACAAACAAATTCTTCTTTTAACTGATGGTCCTTTCGTATGGCCTGACCAAATTAAGTAGCACTTGGACACTAAAATCTTCCGACCCACTAGAACAGGCTAAAGTTCGTCACATATGTCATAAAAAGTTTAGTCAGGCATTACATATCACGACATTCACGATGTTCAGCAGTAACCAAATATTGCAGGACTAGCAGAGTTTTTGGAGTGACCAGAACCGATAAAGTGAGAAGAGTGATTAGTAGGTATAAAAAAATAGACGCGTTTAGGAGGGGAAAGAAACAAAAGGGAGAAGGAAAAAGAAAACCTGTTGCACCAACCTCAAGCAACATGAGACATGTGCATGCATAATGATGATTCTGATGGTCGCACTATTATTACAACCAATTTTAAGTAAATTGTCAGAAAATGTCAAGTACTGATTAATTTACATAATACAGGCAAGGATTTAAGAGCACTTGTAATTTATGTGACCTCTTCTTGAACTTTCCGGGAAATCGACCTATTCCAACAGAATTAAGTAGCTTGGCTAACTGAATCCATAAAATAGTAGCAAATATAGATCTATGTAATACAGTAAGCGTAATCTGATGTCCGGAGAGTGATCAGGCAGAGGACCAAATACTTAACGTGGGTGTCACACCGCCGCCAACTTCCAAATTTCAGGCTACCACAAAGTAATTTCTAAAGGAAAAACATAAAAACATATTGAACCCAGCGCCCCCAAGCTCAGCAGTCGCACTAGCGACCGCAAGAGCAACGGTATAGTAAAAGAACAGAGAGACGACTTGTACATTATAATATGTCACACGTCGATGGCTAGTAGTTCCACTGAATTTGCCACCTGAGGACCATTTTGTTATAACAGTGTTAGGTACAAACCTGGCATGTTCCAGGTCTCGTTTGTTGCCGAGAAGGGTGACTGCTGTGCAGCCGGGCAGCCTTGTCCTCTCAAGCAGTGCCAAAAGCTCAGCAGCAGCCATGAAGGACCGTCGGTCGCACACGGAGTATACCACCGCAAAAGCGTCACCCCAGCGGAGATGCTCCGCTAAGCATCCACGTTTCTGGACAAAGAATTGTAGAGTCAGGATTCTGCCAATATTTTGAAGAAGTGAAATTCTATCAACGATAAGATTGTAAAAAGTCCATATTTGGTAAAATGTCAATGTGACATTTCGATAGCGCGTGTCAATTTTGTGACCATTTTTTTTTTATGACCATTGGAGTTTAGCTTTAGTCAAGCTAGATCATAGTTTGCGGGACTTTTTGGTAATAGAGTACCCGATTTATTGTCTTTAACGAGTGCAATATCGTTATCATTTGAGTCACGCCTTACGCACGCGTTATACTCAGAACTACAAATATTTACCAATACGATAAGTGTTTGTTAAACGATTACTTATAAAATATGAAATGTAGAAAGTATTGATATAAATCTTAGTACTCGAGGTGCGTATTCTATTACCAATGCTATCAAGTAAAGATAAAACACTTACGGAGCAACCACATGTATCTAAGACCTCTACTTCAGACGTGGCGCCGTCGAACGCCACCCGATGTTGATACAGGAAATCTGAAACAAAATCTTTATTTGACTTTGCACAACAATCAACACTCCTCTTACTCGAC